>OY755179.1:15249187-15884990 GCA_963576735.1 Bedellia somnulentella
GGATTCAGAATGACGTCATATTCTTTTTCTAGTCACTCTTAACAAGCCCTTTCATTTGATACCCATATTGTATAAGTGGATTAAATATAACTGTTCTGACATCTTGTATGATCCGCCATATTGAATTTAGAATGACGCCACATGTCTTATCATATATTGTCATCCAAACAAAATGCGTCCACAAAATTTCAGCACAAACGGTTGAATATATCTACTTCAAAATTGAGTTCAAAGATTTCACCCGAACACACAAACATACATTGCAAGTTAAATAAAAGCTTTTAAAAACACCTTTTTTCTCATCGCATGGCAGAGACCCTCAACAGGTCAGTTTAATATTTCAGTTTGCGACGTGAAAGTCTATACTTTTGACAGTACGAGGTCTGTGGGGTCAGCTAGTCCTATATAAAATTATCTGATTGTAAATTGTTCATAGTAAAGCTTGTGAATATAATACACTTTTTTTTTAAACACTCGCGGTTTGTAGACATTATATATAATAATCGGGATTAACCAACGAAGATTTTTAAATCACTTTCGTGTTATGATTCTTAATTTAATGTTTTTTAAACTAAAATAATAATTATTAAAATAAGTAAGAAGTACGTATACTGACAGTTAACTCGGGAGCAAACGTAAGTTAATTAGTTAAGATATATTTTTATTTTATTTTCATTTATTTAGGAAACAAATAGTCGTAAACATTTTAAATGTGCACATTTATATAAGAAACAATTAGACCTACAGCTTCATAAATTAATATTATACAATTTCGTATGCGGCAGGTAGATACATCAGTAATTTTTATTTTATTTTTATTTTTAGACAGGCTCAACAATTATACAATTAACCTAAATAGGAAATTGGAATAATATCTAAGAAAAAAAAAGAGATGAATGAAATGAAGTCAAAAGCGAATATCTTAATTTTGTGACAAGAGTTTAAACTGTTACAAAATAGATCAATTTCATAAAATTCTGAGTTATACAAGTTCACAATTCACCAAAAATAAAATTGTTGCAAGTATAGTATATATAGTTTTATGATGCGGAGGGACAAATAACTGTTTATTGCAAGCCATGTCTACTGTCTAGGTATCCTAAATAATATTTTTCTAAAGTTCTGGAGAGTTAACTTTACTATTGAATAATTTAAACAGGAAACTCAAGTCAAATTGCGTACGTCTATCTGGAAGAGTGGTTAGTTTATGATTTGAGCGGGAATAGAGATAATAACCGTAGTAATTATACCAATATTCCAATGTTTTTATAAACTTTTTCTGAACTCTTTCTATTCGTGAAATATGACAGGCGTAAAAGGGACTCCAGATAATACTAGCAAGGTCCAATATTGAGCGCACATAACTAAAGAAAAAAAAAATAATAATAATAAAATAATGTAAGTTTTTGAACGGTTTTGATATACGCAAAATAAACCAAAGTTATTTAAATGTTTTTTTTTTACTATATAATCGATATGACAAATAAAAGATACTTTAGAATCCATTACGATTACCAAGTCACGTATTGATGTTACTCTTTTGATTTATATATACCATTCAAACTGTACTCATGTTCAATAAAGCTATGTTTTCTTGTAAATGTTATAACAATGCTTGTGAACGGTTCTTCAAATAAGAAATGATCCATCGAAGCACATCTCCATGTATTCCTATATTTAATAATTTTATGGCCATGAAATAATGTATCTTATCACACGCTTTAGAAAAGTCGGTGTACATAACATTAACTTGTCGCCCTTTATCTATGGCATCTATGAGGTAGTTAGTGAAGGATAGCATAGTGAATAGTGATTCGACCGAACGCCCCTTAGAAAATCCATGTTGAAAGGGAGAGATATGATTTATGTAAAGCATTCATTATTAGCTGGGAGACAATCTGTTCAAATATTTTTGCAAAAATGTTACGTTTGGATATAGGTCGATATTGTGTAAAATCATTTATGATATAAATTTTTCGAATCGGTGTTTAAGGCCTTTTCAAGTTATTAAAAATTCTGCCACTAGCTTGCATTTACATATATGAAGTGTGTGTTTTTGTAAAGAGTAATAAATCACTTTTTAAGAATATGCCACTAACAAGGAGTGATAGACTTACCTAATATAAAATTTTAAGACAAATTAGCAATGCCAGATCTGAGACAGGCTTTAAATAGGAAAAGTATACTATATATGTCGTGCAGAATTTATAATAAAATACCTGATTACTTTAAGAATTGTCCTATAATATTATTTAAAAGAAAAATATTTGAATGGCTAATTGAAAAATGTTTCTATAGTGTTAAGGACTTATGAAAGGACGAAGAATAATATTTAATTTTAATGTTAACATGTTTTTATGTTCTATTATAATTCAGTTTTCGTTTTGATATGTTTAAATTGATTGAAAGGTATTATATATATATATTTTTTTATGTAGTTAACTTAAAATGATGATGATATCTCTGTGGCATATATTTTATTTTATTTGTATATTTTTCACTGACTTCAATTTATGAATAGTACATTTAGAGTTATGAACATTAATTTTATCAATTAATTAACAATACTCTATGATGACATTTCTATGAATTTAAATAAAATGACGTATTTAAACTATGTACTAATGTCGTACACTCGAAAGAGTAGATTGTGACAGTCACTATTATAAATTTATGTAATATCTTTTGTTGTATCCGCAATCATGACAAGAAAATGGTTTCAATGGTTTCCAGTTTTTAAATAGACGGAATTTAAATGTTTCAAATTTAATTGACAAGTTGTATATGTATGTAAGAATATAGTAATTAATATTTGTACTAATGCTAAGATGAATTGAATGTAATGATTTCTTTTGTATTTTGTTTTTGCGTGCGCCAGGAGGCAGCACTCTGTAGGATGGCCGAATGTAATGATTCTTGTTAAAATATATTGTAATGATTTCTTTGAAAAACATATATTATTAATTCATGTTGATTTTTAATATGAGTACCTTTTGTTAATCAGTTTTGTAAAGTGTTTCACCTCAACTTCCGTTTAAAGCAACCAGTTTTGTGAAGTGTTTCACTTCAACTTCCGGTTGAAGTGACTGTTTTCGGTTTGACAAGTAATGGGTGGGGACGAGGACGGCTTTTGAGGCGGGACATTATTTTTATTCATTCTATCGTTAGCAGGAGTGAAGTAAAGACGTTTAGTCAAAGTTACTGCCCGTAATTATAGTACAAATAGTTAATTGTTAGTTGTAATATATTTTATATGACCAAGTGGAAATAAAGTCAGTGTTCAAGAATTGGAGTTTCTTTATAATATCATCAGGAATACCGTGAATTTTGAGTATATGAAATACACACATAAACAAAAGGTCGTAAGTATCCAGTAAGGAAGAATATGAATAAAATAATCATCATTAAATTTTAAATTTTGAGCTAAAATATACTTGGGATTCGGAGGGTCTTTAGTTGGGAGGGGAGCCCGAAAGAAAACTCACCCAATACCTGTGATCATCACACATCTTTTTAAGCCAACTACAGTTTTTGTGTTAGCCCGGAAACCTCCTGCACAGAGCTCTGACGACGCCAATCAATCTTATCATTAATGTAAAAACACAATACCCTATATCAACTAAAATATACATAAACAAGTCATTGATTAAATTATCAGATAAGAAATTAAAACGAAGTGCTGGACACATTGGAGTTTGCTGAACAAGCAAGTAGCTCTTAGTTTTGATTCAAAGTAGTCTTATTTATCTCTCACTCGATCACATACCTAACCTACCATTACAAACAATACACTTACAATCATATGTATAATCTTAATACCGACATATTATAGATCGTCAAATCACTAATTACTGGCGAGAACAAAGATTTAATTCGCGTGTATCATATATTTATATTATCTTATTAAATTTAGCTTATTCTTATATTAGTATATTTGTGAACTGCGCATGTGTGCGAGACAATTTGAGTTGGGAATGCGAGCTGCGAGGCAATTAAAGTTAGTTTATTATTAGTTTAGTATTTTAATATTTTGTAAATTCGGCCTCGTATTGTATTCTAATTACATAATATGTCTCAGTGATTGTTTTGATAAGCAAACATTCATAGAATAGTAATCTTTATTTGCTCTTATAACATGGTACAATAAGTTTTTATAACATAGAAAAGATCAACATGTTTTACCTTTTGCAGGCATGTAATTTTTAGTCCAATAAGGTAAACAATTGGCTTTGTCACTGATTTTTAATTCAACGTGGCAGATTAAGCGTTTGTAGGCAGCACTGAACTGCCTAACCGTAGGCTAATTATTAAATCCTCCCCTAGTTTCCAAGTAGTCATGGGAAAGTTTGTAAGTTGGAATAACCTTCAGTTTTTCCGTCGGTATAAAATCAACAATCATACTTTTAAAGCTATTGTATTAAGTAAAAACCCGTTAATATAATTTTGGATATAATGGTTAACTTTGTCACATTCACCAACTACTTTTTTATAATTAAGCCTGCAAGCTTTTCGAATTTCTTAGAAAGGGCATTTTCAATTCGTCAATACAACATTTTAAACTGGTGGCAACGGAACAACTAAGTAGCTGAGCTGCTTATTTTATATTCATTTTATGATTAATAAAATTAATATGTTTTACTTTGTTAATTCATTACCTAAGTGAAGGCCAATATAATTTTGCATTTGGCAAAGATGTCTATCGTAGTCATAATTTTTGATAGTTATTAATTATCAAAAACTTAAACGTAAATGAGAAATATAATCGTAACTTCACATTATAATGATTTCAAAGAATATAGAAATACATCGATAAAAAAAAAAAGAAATTAAATCACAATCAAAGTGGGTCTTAAACTTTATGAAATTGAGCGAAAATTCGCCTATTTTATATCTTTTCGAATATAAGTCCTATGAAAAAAGAGTGCTCATGTGATGATATGGCAAAGTATTTCCGAAAAATTCGTATACAAAGCTTTTGTGGCAATTTTAAATCATAGTATACTGTCATTAAAATAGTGCGGAGCTACTTACATACGAAAATTGTAATTATATAAATTATTTTTCTTAAACAAACTGCATCCAGGTACTGGACAGGTCACCATAATTTATAAGTCTTTTGGACACAAATTTACACATTGAAATATCTCAATACTCAAAAATAAGTAAGATTGCATTTTTACCCGACGGACATCAAACCGACGTTGTATACGTGTGAGGTCTCGCCTAATGTGACGTGTATGCTGTGACGTTTGTTTTTTATATACATATATGTTTGAATACTACATCTATACATAATCCGGTTTGGGGGTAAATAAAGATCAATTAGTGCTTCTATCCAGAATTTTACGTGATTTATGTATAAAAAAAAAGAGAAAATAAAATCAAACTCGTGAGAATGGAATTGGTTCACATTTTGCCAATGCCTGTGAGAATGGAATTGGTTCGTAGGCTTTGATAAAAAAAAAAGACTAATAATCGTTTCTTTCCAAAATTTTATACATCCCTTTTATAAAATAAAATTCATAGGCTTTGATGAAAAAATAAAAACTAATAATCGTTTCTTTCCAAAATTTTATACATTCCTTATATAAAATAAAATTAAAAATCAAACTCGTGAGAATGAAATTGGTTCACATTTTGTCAATGCCTGTGAGAATGGAATTGGTTCGTAGGCTTTGATAAAAAGGAAAAACTAATAATCGTTTCTTTCCTAAAATTTATAAGGGACATATAAAATTAAATTAAAAATCAAACTCGTGAGAATGGAATTGATCACATTTTGTCAATGCCTGTGAGAATGGAATTGGTTCGTAGGCTTTGATAAAAAAAGACTAATAATCGTTTCTTTCCAAAATTTTATACATCCCTTATATAAAATAAAATTAAAAATCAAACTCGTGAGAATAAAATTGGTTCACAATTTGTCAATGCCTGTGAGAATGGAATTGGTTCGTAGGCTTTGAAAAAAAAAAGACTAATAAACGTTTCTTTCCAAAATTTTATACATCCCTTTTATAAAATAAAATTCATAGGCTTTGATGAAAAAAAAACAAAAACTAATAATCGTTTCTTTCCAAAATTTTATACATCCCTTATATAAAATAAAATTAAAAATCAAACTCGTGAGAATAAAATTGGTTCACATTTTGTCAATGCCTGTGAGAATGGAATTGGTTCGTAGACTTTGATAAAAAGAAAAAACTAATAATCGTTTCTTTCCTAAAATTTATAAGGGACATATAAAATTAAATTAAAAATCAAACTCGTGAGAATGGAATTGATCACATTTTGTCAATGCCTTTGAGAATGGAATTGGTTCGTAGGCTTTGATAAAAAAAAAGACTAATAATCGTTTCTTTCCAAAATTTTATATATCCCTTATATAAAATAAAATTAAAAATCAAACTCGTGAGAATAAAATTGGTTCACAATTTGTCAATGCCTGTGAGAATGGAATTGGTTCGTAGGCTTTGATAAAAAAAAAAAGACTAATAAACGTTTCTTTCCAAAATTTTATACATCCCTTTTATAAAATAAAATTCATAGGCTTTGATAAAAAAAAAGACTAATAATCGTTTCTTTCCAAAATTTTATACATCCCTTATATAAAATTAAATTAAAAAAAACTTACTCATGAGAATGGTGTTGGTTCACATGTTATGAATGCATGGAATTAGTTCATAGGCTTTAATAAAAAAAAAAGAAATGATGTAAGTATGGAATAGGTTCACATGTTAAAAAAAATATATGAATATACCATGCTTAAATGAATGGATTTGGTTCTTAGTCATGAGAAAAGAATATACATTTATTTATTTATTACGGATTGCCAACAGTGAAAATAGTAAACAATCTTAAAAAGTACTTGAATTGAAATGACACATATCAACTAAATACACCAATTATAGGCTAATCACATCATTCGATTTAAAAATTGAAATAATTAACAATTTTACTAACATTACAGATATAACGTTCAAAAAAATGATTATTATAAAATTTAATTAAATTGATTGAAACTAAATTATAATTAAATTAAAACTAAATTAAAAAAAAACAATTAACTATGCCAATTATAGAAATTACAACGATAAATATATTAAGATCTACTTATGTTATTAAAATTATGTATTAAATATACTCGTACTGTTGTTACTTTTTATTTGTTTTCTAATTAGTTTTTTTTTATTTTATTATTGTTGCTCTATGGTTTTAATTTAGTATATGAAAAAAGTTTATTTTGCCATACTTAACAACGAAATGATACTTAAATTGATTTATCTCTCCTCATTTGAAAATAGTGTTATTTTTAGTTAATGTATGTAATCTAAGTGAGTTAAAAAAAAAAAAACAAAAGAAAAAAAAAACAGTTGTAGTCTACCTGTAATGTTTTTGTTGAGCATATTTTATATTGATTAAGAATTAAATGTTGTTGTAATTGGAACTCAGATTAAAAGTGTTCATATTTTATCTTTATTTATTATGTCTTAGTCTAAGCTCTGTAATTGTATCTTAATTACCTTGTAAATAATGTTAATCTTTTAATATGTTAAACCCAAAATTGTACAATATATTTTTGAAAAAAATGAAAAAATGTGAATGCAAAGAGTTTCTTTGTTGCTTCTTCTCTTTGCGAACACCTTCCGAAGCAACGGATTAGTCATTAAATTTAATCTTATAACTTTAAAGGGAGATATGATCATTTATTAACTTTATTTTGTTTCTTTTTAATTATTAAAGTTTATCTTAACCGAGTGTTAGGTTAAGTAAGCTATTTAATGAAATGCGTGTATGAGGACATACACGAGGTCAGGATGGACGAGTGTTAGGTTTATTTTATTTACAAGGTTTTCTGATAAATTACTTTTGTATTAATGTTTATTATATTAATTTTAAAAAGAAAAATGTATTAGGGCGCCATCTATGAATAAACGGAAATAAGGAAAGGGGTTGACTTCTAGAATAAATACACTCGTCCCACTGACTAGTGACAGTTGTCTTGATAAATTTAAAGAGTTAACTTGACATTGGCGAAATAATTGTGGCAAACACGATTGAAGCCACTTAATCAAAAATTGAATAAAAATGTGGACTTTTACTGTGTTGGTGGAATAAATAATCTATCTCCTGAACCTGAGTTTTAATTGAAGAGCTCGTTACTGAGTATTATAACACTCTACTGATTTATCCGTATATAATTTTAAAGCTTTGTGGGAACAGCAAAGATATTCTGGCCAGTACACCCTGCTGTGTACCTACTTTGAATTTGTATTTATGCTTAGCTAGAGAAACATTTTGATACCGCGATGTACGATTTTTTATGACGCTGCTAGTATGCGAGTGAGTTCGCCGTCTAGCGGTCGCCACAGTACTCCCCTCCTAGTCGATAGACGATATCGAAGAGCTAGGAGGTACCTGTTACCAATAGTAGAGAGGGACTAGTGTGCGAGCGAGTTCGCCGTCTAGTAGTAGAGTTTCGTGTGAGCAGTGAGGCAGAGTAGCGTGCCAGTAGATGCTCGGTAGGATGAGTAGAGTAGTTTGGTAAGGTAAGCGAGGAGTATAAGATGTGGGTAGATTGAGAAAATGAAGTAGAAAGATTCGTCATGTTGTTGTCGGGGGTCACCACTGTGGGAACAGCAAAGATATTCTGGCCAGTACACCCTGCTGTGTACCAACTTTGAATTTGTATTTATGCTTAGCTAGAGAAACATTTCGATACCGCGATGTACGATTTTTTATGACGCTGCTAGTATGCGAGTGAGTTCGCCGTCTAGCGGTCGCCACAGCTTATTGCTCAACAATTTTCTTTGACCTGGGAATGACTTTTAGGCCATTAAAAAAAATATTTTAGGTAAAATTTTACGTTGTAATGTACATTTTGTGTTATGTATGTGAGATGTGGAACAGTTCATGATGTTTGACCTACCTTTTTTTATCAGACACTTATTCTGAAAAGGACTTAGGGAATTTAATTTAAACCATGTTTTACACACATATTTTTATTATTATTTCACACTATGTAATACACATTTATATTGTACGACACATTTTGAACACACACACCATTTTCACTACACTGTCGTATTTTTACACAAAATAGATTGTTTTCGCTACTTTAGTCTTAGATAAAAACAATAAGAAGAAGATGCGGCAACCTCTGCCCGCGCGTGGTCCTACTAAACTGAGTACAATGTACTTGGTTTGCTTCAGTCGAGTTTAGTCCGCTACGATACTTCAAGTCGACGAGCTGACATAATCTTTGACATCGAAATTAAAATTTTCATACAATTCGCGCTTAAAATGCCTGGCTGTGCCTTTATTCAGTGCACGAATCATTCAAGGCGTAAAAACAAATCACAGGGAATTACGTTTCATGCGTAAATACACCAAAAATATATTTACAAGCAAAATATTATTAATTTCGGCCATTTTATCCTTGAAATCTGACATGTTTAAGTGACAGAGACAGACTATACGAGCCCATCGCTCTATCTTTATCTTTGCGTCATGTCGTGTGTGTTCGTATCAGTTCGTATGGATGTAGTGCGGTGTGGTGATAAACCGATAAGGCCCATATTTAGTTGACAATTTGTACGCTCACGCCGCATCTTCTTCTTTTATTTTTATCTAAGACTTTAGTAGAATATTCTCAACTCATTTATCTTTGAGCATTATGTCCAATCGCTTCCAGATTTTTCTCGAAAATAATTATTTTGACAATATTGTTTACTGTCAGATAATTATTTTCTTTATTTCAAAATTGGCTGTGAGCCATTAGTTTTCTGCAAGAAGGTTGCTGGTGTTAGGTCGTAGCCTTACAATTTATTTTATTGAATGTTATAATCTTTAATTGATTACTATAGGGAAATATTGTTAAAACATTGTTGTAATGATTCTAATTTACCGTTTTTCCTAATTTGTTTTCTAATTTATAATCCAAATTCATTTAAAATCTTTGTAATTTAGACTACTTTCTTTGATACCTCTTTTAAGGAATATTTTAATCCTTATAAAAAATATATGTTATTTCAAAATTTTAAATTTGTCATGCTTGTTCGCAGATGGTGGTATATATTCAGCTCCTGGGGCGATGGGTGCATCATTCTGAAACTGAATAAGGAAAGAAACTGAAGACCCATTACCGAAGTCGACTAATAATTTTGGGGAATTATTTGGAACTTAAACTCCTCCGGAGTCACCACCCCCATTTTTTTTTTATCAAACGAGCTTCCTGGAGTCGCAGTCCTTTTTTTTGAGCCGTCTTAGCCGACGCGGGCTTCTTGGAGTCGCAGCCCCCTTTTGTCGTCGAGCTGACCTCACCAATGGGCTTTTCGGAGTAGCAGCCCCACTTGTCTGCCACGTGTAACAATCCTTGCTGTCGCAGGCACCTGCTGGACACAAACTGGTCCAGCTAAGATCACCCATCGCAGCAGGAGTTGAGCCACGCTAGAGCTGAGTTGTTTTTCTAAATATATTTATAATAAATTTCGTGTTTAGGTTTTTGTTATATAATTTAGGAGATTTTATTTAAAATAAAAATTGTTGTGATATATATATCTTCCATTTATTTTCTATCCTTCCTTTTCCTTCTTTTTTTTTCTTTAGTTATTTCTGGCTTCTGGGTACAACATCCCAGGAGTTAGAAATAACGTTACAACGTCTAAGTTTTATTTTAAGAAAGGCGCCTATTCAATCGTTTATTCAAGATGTTCTAAAAAAAAGTTTTAAAAAATTACGTCGAAAATAAAAAAAGATATTCTGAGAAAAATATGTAGAATCGAATTTAGTTGATTTACCCTGGTACGGATAGTATGAATACACTTTTTGTTTTTTGTTTAATAATATTTTACCGGACTGTGATCAGACCGAGAACGGAGTGAGATCGATACTATAGTGTGGATCGACCCTTATACTTACATATAATCACGGCTATAAATCCCTAGATGAGATAGCCAGAGCTAAAGAATTAGAAATTCCTCAGCCACTTTTGGAAAAATTAAGTGGGTAAAAGGTAGTAAAATAAAGGTTGTTGGTGATGGGTCTCCAACCTCATCACCCAAAAATCCCTTAAAAGCCCCAATACTTTTAGTCGTCTCTTACGTACACCCTCCGGAAGAGGGATAGTGCTATTCTATGCCAACACTACACAGCAAGGAAAAGATTTATCTAGTGTTTTAAACTCAAACTCAAACTTTTATTGCATACCATCAGTGTACAAATAATTCCTGTAATAAAGGTACAGTAATAAATATGGGCACATGCAATTTCATAAGAGGGCTATAGATACTAAAAACTAAAAATTTATAATTAGATTATTAGGTACAGTATTTAGTATTTATTTGCCATTTTGTATCACAAAACCCACGAAAATATAAAATCTCCATGCGTGCACGAGCATGAGCGACGAATAGCTGGGTTGTGACGTCACATCGTCACTTTGCCCGCGCCAACCGCATTTAACTCCGTCGGCCGAAATGCGCACTTTCATCCTAAATATTTCAGTCATATTTCAAGTTATGAAAAAAGTAAAGATACAGTTTTTCTCGTAATTTTTTATAGATTTTTTTGGCGTATAAAATAAAAAAAACGTTGGTCAGGTTCATTTGAATGTTTTTGTTAATGAAAACATCATGTGGGGATTATTAAAAAAAAACTTTCCTTTATTTATTAAGTAATAATCCCCACATGAGGTTTTCATGAACAAAAACATTAGTAGTTAGTAGTAGGTTAAACAAAAAGTTAGTAGTGGGTTTCGGATTAGTTTAATTTTATTCAATACTAAAAATGTCTGTTCTACGTTTATGTCTTCAACATTTTATTTCTTTTGCTTTATTTTACATTACATTTACATCATCATCAGCCAATAGACGTCCACTGCTCGACATGAGCCTCCCCCAAAGATCGCTACAACAACCGGTCCTGTGCTGCCCTTTTCCATCGGTTTCCCGCGAACTTAACCAAGTCGTCGATCCACTTAGTGGGCTACCCAGACTGCGTCGTCCGATACGTGGCCGCCACTACAGAACCTTCGAGAAATTCTTAGTTTAGTTTAGTTCTTACTTATTTATTTCATTAGTCTTACTTAGCTTGACACTGGTACCACAGATAATATAATACTATACTAGTACAGATACCCAATCCCATACATCGAAATGTGATGTGCTTAAATACCCTTATTCGACGGGCTATTTTTTAATTGCTATATTGTTCGCTAGATGGCGTCAAATTCGCACGCATTGTAGCAAATGTAAAGCACATAGTAGTTCAACATAAGGTCACAGATGTCACTACAAAATGATTAAAACAAAATGCATAACAAAGCCCGATATAATTCTTAACTCGGCTAAAATTAGGAAATGGCGGCTGCGAGGCGCGCGGGGCGGGGGCGCCTCGGTAACACGAGCGAGACAGATTTTATTACTTTATGACTTTCTTTCACTAAATGTTTATCTCTGCAAATTATGGTCAAGGACAAAATCTTCGACAAGGCCAATTGCGTACGAGTATTACATCCGTTTGTAGATTTTTGCTTATAATGTTAACAGTGACGTTGTCGATATTCTTCTCTGCTATGTGTCGGCTTAGAATAGCACTACCCCATTTCTTACCGTAATGGTTCGTAATAGACGGCTAAAGGTATTGGGGCTTTTGGGTGATTTTAAGGCGATTCTGTTGGGGACCAACCATCAAAAATCTTTGTTTTATAATCTTATCCCAACACAAGTTCCAAAAGTGGCGAACGAATTTCTTATTCCGAAGCTCTGGCTCCCCTTTCTAGGGATTTATAGCCGAAAATAAATGTGTGAATAATGATATTCTGTTCATTAAAATTAAATAAACAGAATACACACATTTATTTATTTAATAACATCGTGCAAGACGTATTCGTGCTGTAGTGGCGGCGTATAATAGCACTACTCCGCATCATTCCGTCAGTGAGGTATCGAGCGACTGATTTGAGTTGTTTAGTTTGAGGCATAGAATAAAGTTTGTGGCTTGAGGGTTTAATTTCATTGATTGGTTGGCGATGTGGTGATAGACCACAAATATAAAAAAAAATGGATCTTCCACAAGCTGACATTCCACAAGCATCTGTGGGTTTGTCGCATTCAAACTTCTGGTTATTACTATACTTACTAAAATGTCAGCTCAAAATAGTATCATTTTATATTATAAACTATAATACATTATAATTAATTTTACTGGGTTATGTGGCTCGAATGTTAACCCATTTCCAAAATTAATGATTCTTTTATAATCTATTCTCCACATAAAGCGGCTAATATAATTTGAAAATGTTGAAAGTATTATTTATTAGAGAAGTTTATTAAAAAAATCTATAGCTTTAGTTTCACTGCAATCATACGGACATTTAACTCAAGCTCAAACGTTAACGCCGAATATCCCCGAACGGGGTCGGCAGAGGTATCAATACTTCTGATAATCACGTGACATTGTCACCGGGTGTTCAGAGTACCCACGTTTTGCTCGGACAGTGTACTCACGTGATAGGGGACAGGGTTAGAAAACTAGTCAAGATAAGCGGTGTTCTACCCAGTGAGCTACCAAGTCGTTATTAAACTACTTATTTTATTTTATCTAGGTACCTACGCGCTACACCTACACACACACACACACACAGAATACTTATCCTATTTGTAAAAAGTATTTATCAATCTTGCCTCATCATCAGTCATCAGTAGTCATCACATACTAACATACATATTATTATTTCTCATACCGTTGGAGTAACAGAAAATATAAATCTCATTGTTTAATCATAATGCAAAATGCTGTATACCTGGCTGTTTTTTAAAAAAAACATTATTACATACATAAATATACTTACGACTATAAATCCCTAGAAGGGGTAGCCAAAGCTTCGAAAAAGTCAATCACTGAGTTATTAATATTAATTCAAACGTTCACACCGCAAATCCCCGACGGTAGTGCAGGCAAGGGTACTAACACTTAAAATCAACTTTCTACAACAAAGTACTAACAGATATAAAAATAACATACAATACATATACTCACGGCTATAAATCCCAAGAAGGGGTAGCCAGAGCTTCATAGCTAGAAACTCCTCAGTCACATTTAAAAGTTGATAGGGGAGAAAATGGTATAAACAAATTATCGTTAGTGATTGGCCTCCAAAAATCCCTTAAAAGCCCCAATACCGTAAGTCGCCTCTTACGTTCACCCGCCTGAAGAAATGGGGTAGCGACATTCTAAGCCGACACTACACGGCTAAAAAATAGTAATAAGAAATGGAACAAGGTTATTTTTGAGCGATGCGGCAGGAATTAAAATTACATATGTATTCTCACGCCGTTAGTTCACATTGGGATAGTCAGAGACTATCGATCGCCACTTTGTACGACCCTGGCAAACTTGGGACACTTGTTTGAAGCACAGTCTCTTTTTGGTCCAAACGTGTACGCCGAGGTCGTTAAAAAATTAAAATCACTTAAAAAGCCCCTATACCCCGTGAGTCGCCTCTTGCAATCACCCACGAGTAGTAATGGGGTAGTGTTATTTTAAGTCGACAATTATCACCAATTCGATTACTTGAACGCAAATCAAAACAAGTAAGATACGTCAATAAACACCATCTCATTTTGGCGCCATCTATTGTCAGTAGTTGAAATCACTAAACATTTTAGTTAAATAGATGTAGTTCTACAATAATCATTTGGGAGTACAATTTCATAAAAACAAAAATACAGTTTTTTTTATATTTTGCTTATAATTGTAATAATTTATGTTTTATGGTATTAAGTGACATAATAAATTACCATGTTATATTTATCTAACTGTCTTTTGGCTTTTTAAACGATAATTAGCCACTTTAAGGTTTTATTTTAAAAGTCGACTATATCTCAACTCCATCTATTGAGCTTAGAGGTAACTAAAAACATTTTGTATGAGATGGTATACCATGCTGGTACTCACTATACGACTACTCATAATTCGTTGCCATTCTAATACTTGGTGCAGCCATTTTAAAAAAAAAACCTAAAATTCGTATAAATCACGGCCTTATGACTCCTCTAGTTTGTTCTTGACCTTAGGGTAGATTTGGGGTAGATTGATAATGACAGTATTATTTGTTTGTATCCTTGTTTCATTTTAGAACAGGGTAAGATATAAACTATGCAGCCTATAGTGTTGAGTGAGTCATAAATCCTAGATGTTTGAATATAAACCAAAACTAACTCAAGGAAGGTAATCTTTGTCTGCATAAAAATGTTGGATGTGTAAGAACCTATGGCACTAAAAATAGTCCGGTACACTTTTCGACGCTACTTATAATTATCATTATGTTCTATTTATTTTATAATGAGTGCACATTTTCTTTCTTTATATGTATGTATCTTCTGAATGCAAAGCAAGTACGTATAATTTAATGTAATGTATGTTGCGACTACATTCCATCTTAACACCTCAACTACTGAACTAAAAACTATTTTGTATGTAAATCGGATGCAAAAAATAAAGTCCAAGCGGACGAAGTCGCGGGCAAAAAGCTTGTAGAGGAATAAATAACATACATACATACATATACTCACGGCTATAAATCCCTTAACGGGGTAGCCAGAGCTAGGGAATAGAAATTCCTCAGCAACTTTTGGAAGTTGCGTGGGGAAAAGATGGTGAAATAAGGGTTTTTGGTGATGGGTCTCCAACCGCATCTTTTATGAGGTTGTGGCGGAATTTCAATTCTCTGAATATCAAAATAATGCGTCCACGATATTTCAATTCAGATATCATTGATTTTTTTTTTGGACAAGTGAGGGCATACAAATTACCGGGCCAATGATCCATACTGCCACAGCTTCAAATGCACTTATAAATCATTATTGGTAACGCGGGTTTGTTTTTTGCGTTTTCTTAGTTTTCTAGATTTTAAGGCTAGTGTGTTTCACAAAAAATATAATTTCTTACCATTATCAGAGAGAAGGAACATTTCTGACACTTTTTATTTGTTAAAACTTCTAAAAGAGTGTCTAGAACTCGTCTCAAAAAATAATATTTAAGTTCCGAGTAGATAAAGCAGACAGCATACACCATTAGCAATTCACAGACTTAATACAAATTATTAAAAAAACACATTTATTTTAAGAGCTATCTTAAATGATATTACTTTAAATCGAATATTGATACACGAGTATTCAACTCAAAGTGTTAAGATCGGTTTTGGTGGAGCGGTATTTTATTTATTTATTTATTTTGAAAGCTAGTGACCAAGTTAAATTTGTTACAAACCCAATATTGTCGTTCAATGATTTAAGTGAACATTTGTGAGTACTCCTAACTGGCTTTTAGAAATGTAATATATTTATATGTGTTTTTCCGAACTAAGTCAAATAAAATAAAAATTGTACAAAACAATTATGTTTGTTTTCATTTGTTATTTGTATCTATTATTTAGGTAGGTAGCGGTCAGCGGTGTAGTGTCAGCTTAGAATAGCACTACCGCATTACCTCCCGTGGGTGCTTTTAAGAGGCGGCTAAGGGTATTACGACTATTTAAGTGGTTTTCGGGCGAAGTTATTGGAGACCCGTCACAAACTTTCTTTTTACAATCGTTTCTCCACTTAATTTCCAAAAGTGGCTGAAGAATTTCTTATTCTGAAGCTCTAGCTACCACTTTTTGGGATTTATGGCCGTGAGTATATGAATTTATGTAAAAAATAAGCACTTGTTGTTGTTTTCCCCCAAGGGCCTATATGGTCCCTCTAGTTCGCAGCTGGCATAACTTACCACTATAACGCATTGGAGAGCCATTTAGTCATTCTTTCGTTAAAATAAAAACAAAACATGCCAAAAGCAAACGTTCCCACGTCATAGACTAAAGTCTTGTCGATAGCTGGGGCAGTGGTAAGTCTGATTACGTAGTAATCTCTATATAGTTTGTGGTATAAATTTTCAAAAAGAAAGAAAGAATAAATATCTTCCAAAAAATTTAAGCTCTTTCTAAGTTTGCTGAGTTTTGATTGAGCAAGGAGCAGAAAAGTAAGCGTCTCTTTATCTTTGTGCTTTGCTCAGTTTACAGTTTCTAGTCTAAATATTGTAGTTTGGTTCACTTTACACATAAATAT
Organism: Bedellia somnulentella; assembly: GCA_963576735.1. Classification (NCBI taxonomy): domain Eukaryota; kingdom Metazoa; phylum Arthropoda; class Insecta; order Lepidoptera; family Bedelliidae; genus Bedellia; species Bedellia somnulentella. The sequence continues at coordinate 15,266,293 of OY755179.1, forward strand.
GGTTAGGAACCGAACATTGTCGGCAAAAGAAGTAATAAGCGATTTTAAAGAAAACTACAGCAGGGTACGTAAATTGCTTGATGAAGAAAGTAAAAATGATCCTGAAAACGAACCGTACCTTTCACAATACAAAGCGAAGGAAATTCTCAATAATATGCGTGATGCCCTTTTACTGGTAAATGCTATAGATTCTAGTGTCGATGCTCATAAACTTGATGCTATGATGGGTGTAATATTGATGAATATAGGTATAATAGACATGGAGACAGATGAACTATCATCGAGCGAAAAAGCTTTTGTGGATGCTGAAGATGTTCTAGTAGCACACTCGTTAAATCCAGAGATAGTTATAACACTATTGACTGTTTATAATAATTTGGGTATCTTGTGGTCTAATCGGGACGAACCTGAAAAAGGCAAGATTTATTTGCTCAAAGCCAAAGAATTGTATGAGAATTTTAAATGTACAATGCAAATGCCATTGCCTTTTGAAAGCATGTTGGGTATTGAAGATGAAGAGACTGGTATTGATGAGTTTGTGGTGTTGGAAAAAGCTCATACATTAACTCTTTATTACTTGGCCCAAATATATGGATCCTTGAAAGAGAATCTTAAATCTGCTGTCTATTGTCACATAACATTGAAAAGGCAGATTGAGTATAATGATTATGAACATATTGATTGGGCTTTGAACTGTGCTACTTTATCTCAGTTTTTCGCTGAACAAAATGGATTTTACCAGTCGCGACATCATTTGGCAGCAGCATCAACTATACTTGATCAATACAGAGAAACTTTAGTTAGCACAGACATTACTGATGAAGTTTATCAAGCCAAGCTTGAGACTTACAATCATAGATCTGCTGATGTTGCTCGGTGTTGGGTGAAATATTGCCTCTTGCTTTTATCTAATTCAAGACAAAGACTCATGACAGAAAACGATGAGCTGCCAGACCCAATAACTGGTAAGTTTGTCATAAGTTATGCTTCAGTTCAATATGTGTTTCATTACACTCTTTGAATAAATATGTATAAAATACAACAATCAGCATTGAAAAATCATTATCTATTTTGTAATTTAAATCAATTTACCTTCTTTTTTCCAGATCTGTCGAATTTGACCCTTGAAGACAGTGAAAATATTTGTGATGGAGATATCAAAAGTCTTGTGTTCACAAATCTGGATGTTTCAAAATATGAGTCCCAAGTGACTGACAAGTTCATACTCACTTATGAAGATGCAAGAGAAGTGTTTCTCTCTTGTCAAAATTGGTTGAATAAAGCCAAAGAATATTATAAGCCAGACACTCTGGCATCAGACTATATAGAATTAGTTCAAGACGGTTCCCAGTCTTACACTTATCTGGCCTTCTTTGAAGAGGATGATGAACGTAGATCTAAAATGCTTAAGAGACGTATAACAATGATTGAGGATCTACTCTTACAAGTCAACCCGACATATTACTTGCACTACTGCCGACAGTTATGGTTCGAGTTGGGTGAAGTTTATTCAGATATATTAGGCATTAAATTTGACAGGCTTAATAAAACAAAAGAAAAGCCAAATCCAAATGCACTGAAAAAGATTAACTTCCTTTGTGAAAAGAGTATTGAAAATTATGATAAATTTTTGACATCACTGAAAACTTCAAATGGTAAATTTCCTGATAAGCTGGATGCGGAATTAATTAAGCCTGTCATATGTGCACTGGCATTCATAGGGAAGACAAGCATGAAGCGAATAGGCCTTAACAAAAAAATGCAGCTTGATCATTTTAAGAAAAGCTATGAATGTTATAAGGATGTAGTTGACATTTGTTCACGCGATGAAGAAGCTGCTAACTTGATGGGGGAAGAATACAGCTTATGTCAGGAAATGGCAAATATCTTGCCATTGAAGATTAAGAAAATGGAAAGTGAACTTATGACATCATAAATAACTATGATTCCAGCATGTCAGCACCTCACTTCTGTCGAGGAAGTATTTAGTGTCATTCTTTGAATGGGTCACCAAGAAACAAGGTGCTAGTTGTCTTGGTTGAAAATTGTATTGGGGTTTAAGCCAGGAGCAAGTTTTGTATTTAATATTTTTCATTACAATATGTATACTTAAATTTATAATTAATATTAGAGCCATGTCCAGTCCATACATTGTGAAAGTGCACACACCATTGGTCTGCTAGTGTTGGTTAGTGTCACAGCTTCAATAAAACTATATATATCTGTATGGACTAATTGTAGCCCATTTATCATTATAATATGAAAAACTGTCAATCTGATAATTGCCTAGTTTGTCAGAATATTACAGTATGACAAAGTTATATTATGGCTTTCTTACTAGAATTGTAATTTGTACAGACTGCACATAAATTTCAAAAGTTTCTTGGAAATAGCTTATGGTTATTGTCCTCAGATATATTATATTATTATGTCGGGTTTGTCAAATAACATTATTAAGCATATGGCATGCACCATATCAGATAAAGCATGTGAGATCAAAGAATTCACAAAAAAATATCAAAAGACCAATGATGGTGTGAATTTTTTAAGTTCAAAATAGCATAACCGCTGTTCGTGTTCATTCATAGTATGCTTTTGACCTATACTATCTATAACTAAAATATATAAATTGAAGTGTGATGTTTGTATCTACAACGTATACTCAATGATTTGTGCAATAAATATCTGGAGATATCGATACTGTTTTATTAATACAATAACACAATATACTCACACCATTATTTCCCATTGGGGTAAGCAGACACTATCGATCGCCACTTCGTACGATCCTGGCAAACTTATCTAGCTTTGTTTACATCAATATTTTTTTTCATACATGCTCTTTTATTTATCATTCTTGGGATGCCTGCCTTTTTGAGCACATGCTCAATTTGGTCCAAGTGTGTTCTCTGTGGTCGTCCTCTACTAACATTTTCTGCCTCATAAGCTTTATAGATCCCTTTTACCGATTTCCTATCATCCATCCTCTCGATGTGCCCAAACCATCTCAGCATTCCTTTTTCTATCTTTCTTACAGTATAATCTTTCACACCACACTATTTCTCACTCGATCACGTAAACCTAACATTTCATTTCAAGTTTTTCTGTGGGACCTCATCTCTACTGCATTCACTCTCATGCTTCTGCCACACTAAACATTCGCTTCCATACATAAGCGTAGGAACAAGAACAGCATCATGCACAGCCATTCGGGCCTTTTCAGACATCGATTGACTAGTTAATACACTATTCAATGCTCCATTTACCGCAATACCCTTTTTAACTCTGCAATTGGGTGTACAAATTAAATTCAGTAGTGCATTCCACATATCACCACCCTGACAGCGACAGGTCAAGTGCGGTGTCTGTGTCTAACATACAAACATATACTCACGGCGATTTTTCCCATTGGTGTAGGCAGAGACTTCGATCGCCATTTAGCACGACCATGGCAAACCTCTCCAGCTTCGTCTACACTCATCAATATTTTTATACATTCTTGTATTCTTCACAGTTCTTGTGTCTTTTGTAAAGTCATGTGTGATTAATTTCTCATGGTCGTTAACGGTGAGGAAAAACATCGTGAGGAAACCCACATGGTTAGGTTGTACATATCTATACAGGATTCATACGAAAACGTGGATGAAAATGCATTGTCTAAGCAAAACGTGGGTACTCAGAACACCATGTGTAATTTATTACGTCCAGAAGTATTAGTTCCTCAGCCACCTTGGTGAGGATTGTAAGCTTATAATAATGAGTGTGCTATGATTGGCTATTATACTGTATAATTTATACTATTTATAATTGATAAACTGTATAGTTTTATTGTGTAATAATGTGTGTTAATAAATTTTAATGTATTTAATAAGTATTAGTGGTATCGTGTATGAATAATGAGATACTTGTTTGACTTTACTTCAAAACAGCTCACGCTGATTAAAATAATGATTGTAATTAAATCCAAAATTTTAGTAAATACTCATTTCTAAAATGTTATTATTTATTTATAAATGAGTTATAATTATGATTATGTAAATTTGAGTAAAGTATTATTAATAAGACTGTCAGTTGATTTGAGGTTAGGTAAGGTATAAATATACGATCTCTGTTTTTGCGTGGGCAATTCGGTATGCAAAGTTTTACAAAAGTTATGTTGATTACGAAACCATTTCGAGATATTAAGTTGTTAAAACATATTTTCTTAAAATTAAATCGAACATAGCCAAGATGACCGTTATTTTAACAAAAAACTGTAACAGTATTTGACCTTCAGCGTTATTTCAAAGACATTCGTTTTTGCAGTTTATTAATAAAATATCGAAAATCATAGGTCTGTTTAGTATAATATCGTAATGATTTCATTTGAGATCACAAATTCGTGAAATGTTTTGCAATCAGCAACATTTTTACTAAACATTTCGCTTTATTTGCATGTTGCTACGTGATATTTTCTATCGATGACGTCATTAAGTACAAAAGTTAAAAAATCATAACTTTGCAATAACTCATTTTAAATGAAAAATATTTAAATTAGTCTTTTATTTTCGTGTTTGCTATCGAATAAAAATATTTAATAAATACCAAAAAAAAACTTTGCATACCGAATTGTCAGTAGTCCGTTGTATCGGCAAGTGGTTGTGAAAGATGAAATTATACGAAGTGTACCGCTATTTTGGGTTTTTATTTCAAAACCTCCACACTCCCTGAAGTTGACCCTACAACTCAGAAGTGAGGATAGGCGAAAAATATCACGTTTTTCGTACTGCGCCTACGTAAGTACCCTGTTCTTTTTTTTTTGTGTTTGCGTAATTAGAATCCTTGGTATGTTGAAATTGCCTTCTTCTTTATAAAATAGCATCCATAAACAGTCGTAAATAATAAAGTCTATTTCAATTGAAGGCAAGAAAGTATTTTAAAAGAATTTTCATTTATTCTCAAAAACATAGGGGCGATACATAAGAGTGTTAATCTGTTACATACTTGAGCCTGATATCTAGTCCTTTTTTTCCCGATAGCTCAGATTGTTTTTTTTTTTCAAAGCTACTGTTTGTCAACTTATCTATCTGAAGATTGGTATAGAGCTCTGATTATCGAATAATATTGAAATGTTGGATCGATATACCGTATAGTGAATTTTCTAAAACATTTTTCGTTTATGATTGTGAGTACACGTGCGAAAACAGTACACTTTGAAATTATGACATATGGCATTACAACATCTGTTTAAAGCATTACATGTGATGCTACGATCTAACAATTCCTACTATCAGGCGTGTGGTGTTGTGTAATTAATTAAATATTTCGTGTAATGGGAATATAAATATATCACATGAGGTAGAATAGCAGTGTTATAGGTAGTTATAGAATTACGTGAGCGAGTAAGACGGGATTAGAGAAGAAATGTATCCATTACTTTTTAAATATTTATACGTTTTTGAATAAAGTTATTTTGTCATCATACTTTTACTCGCGTTTATTTAACTCAAGTGTGGTCCAGGCTTAGGACTAGCAATGTGCATGGATTCATTTGATGTTTACAAAGATTCGAAATGTATGTCAAGATAACACGATTTTAAATATCAAACAATTATCAAAATCAATCAATAAATTATATTGAACTTGATTTTAGAAATAAATTGAATGTCCCGGTGCTAATCCAAAATTATGAAAACTTAATGCATTAGTTGTAAACCTAGAAAACTACAATTTGATTTTAATGTAGTAAGAGTTTTAGTTACACTGAATTAAATAAAATACATGCCTGAGACGAATGTTGACGGGATTCATCGATGTTAACCGAACTCTTTGAATACAATTTAAAACTTTTTGCTATTATAATTAAAACAACTATTGACTTTAGGATATTTTTATTGCTATCGTTTTAAGTATCACTTTCATTTGCTTACCCATACGTTCGTTACCGATCAATCACGCAGCATCACGCTGCAGTGCTCTATGGTAGTGTAATGGAATGAAATGTAGTGCCATGCTAAGTGTGATGTTTGGGATGGTCGAGTAATGTGTAATGTATCAGTACGCGTCCGAGCGATATTACGTGTGATGCATTGCTCGCATTGCTTACACCATGCCTGGTTGTGAGTATCCAGGTTGTTTTTTTTATATTTTGTACAACTCAACTGCAAACTTACTATAGGTTTACTACAAATTACTACTACTACTGCTACTAAAATTTTAGCAAACCTGTAAGTTTAAAAAAAAAAATAAAAAAAATATTGAGGCCTTTTATGTTTATAAATCTAGTTTTGGAACATAATACGAAGGAACACATAGTTGTTTTAATACTCATCATGATGCATAATATCTTTATTATTTATTTTAAATTTGAGATAGTCACCCGCTTATTGTAGTGTCTTCATATTATTCACGTAAGAGGTAAAAACGTCAAAATCAAAATATTCTTTATTAAACCAAGTAGGTATTATACATTTTCTTCGGCCCCCTGTAAAGCTGTACAAAGCGTGTGTAAGATAATACCGTGAATCCGTAAGAGAATTACATGACCAAGGATTAATACAGTAACTGTTTAAATATTAGTTTGCAATACAAAGTAAGAATTAAACATTTTGAAACTTTTAACAACTACCTTCTAATAAAATAGTCAGCCGTACATTTGTTATCAGTGAAATATTTAAGTTACATTTGCGAAGGTCGCCTTTAATTTCAATAAAAGAAAATTGGATTTGCGTTATACTAATTGTTAGGCCCATTGAGATCAAAGAAGCTAAAGTATGTGTACTGAGGGTTGGCTTGATTGTTTACTAAGCTGAAATTTGTCAGTTTCAGTTCTCCACCATGGATCGAGAAGAGAGCAGGAGTCGTAGCCTCAGTTACGATAGATTGAGCGCAGAATTGGCATGGAGGTGCCAGCCAGTCAACACGGAGGTGTTGGAGATGACAGGAAGCGTTATGCTGAACGACCGTGGGTATTACGGGAGCGTGGTACCGAGGTCAATCGACAACCGTGGGTATTACGGGAGCGTGATACCGAGGTAAATCGACCGTGGGTATTACGGGAGCGTGATACCGAGGTCAATCGAGGTGAACAGGTGAACAACGAATAGTCCAATAACAGCGGAGAGGTCTCTTCGTAAGCCGGTTCGGCGTACACGAGAGCGTTCGCCTAGCGCGAGGACGAGAAAATAGCAGGGAGCGATGTTCACAGCATTGTGCACGCAAACGCGAGGGTGGATACTATTCCCAAAACAAAATAGACAGTAACCGCAGCTCTTTGGTTGGGTCGCTTAGTTTGAAACGACGTAGGGTAAATGATAATGGATGAGCTATTGTTTATTTTGTCTGAGATGCTGGCTGAAAGAGTTCAGTACGGAGAATCGCTTGATCAATATTATTACGCCAAAAACAATCTACTAAATTAATGTAAAATTAATGGGCGCCAGGATGTAGATTGTCTGCTGCACGGTGTAGGGTAGGTGCTCAGGCAGCTGCTTAAACCCGAACAAGTTTTTAATTTCTTTAATACGGTTAAAGTTGGTCAATATGGTGACCATCTTGAATGATTCTCAAGGCGAAAAATTGATCGCAAATGTACTTTGCTTTTGCGATGGACAAGATGCTTCAAATTCAAATTTATTTACCGAAAAGGGCAAAATACAACTTGTAATTATTTAACTATATAAACTCAATTAATGCTAGGTAGATTTACAAATTCTTAACAATGTAAGGTTTTACGAATATGTTTAATTGTAGCTCAATCTAAAATAATAATAATAGAAATTTGAATTTTCGGGTCATTTCAAAAAGTTTGTTATATTTGGTCTCCGGACTGGGCGAACCTGTTGGGCAGATGCCGGAATTTTCACTTTGTCGCGGAGGCCTTATTGATGTAATGATATTAAAACCAATATTTAATATTTACATCAAATGGGGACTACTACTGATTTAATAAATTGAATATTCTGTTTCAAAAATTGATCATAGTTACAATTTGTGAATGTATTGTTCCTGTTTTGTATACATTTTATATTTTTTACATTAGTGTTCAGTATTGCAAATTAATAAGATAGTGTATTTAAATAATAAAACTAAATTCCATTACTTAAATTAAATAATATCAACAATATCAAAGATAAATTATTATAATTATGACCGCCTTGTTCACCTGGTCTGGCTGGAAAAGTCTTCTCATTTGTCAGTTCATTGCAGCGAACAAAAAAAATATATATACATACCAAGAAGGGTAATCCGAAGGATAAAAATGAAAAACAATGAAATAGCTCAAGTTCAGCTTTAGACCTGGAACTTGATAAATACTTAACTGACATCAAAGTAAATGGGGTAGCACTAAATTGCTGTGTAGAGGTTGTAAGTCACGCTCTGTCATAAAACCTACTAAAGCCAGAGAGCTCAACTTTGATATGATAGTTCCAAAGGGTATACCTCTACTCAGGGCTATAGGTAGGGCTCTGATAAATCCCGTGAGCATTACAACTACAACGTAGAAGTTCAGAACGTAAAACGAACGATAAAGACGTACATCGGTGGAGACTATGTTTTATTTGCCATATAAACCAAATCAGCATCAAACATTCAATACTTTTCTTCTGAAGTTTTCTTAAATCTTAAGTAATTTTTAGCCAAAATCTTTAGTAGCTTTGAGATATCTTAACCATAATAGATATGCTGGTGTATAGGTGCATGGGTTGGTAGAGAGTGATAAACATCATAGCATAAACGTCAACAAGGGTATACCTCCTGTATACCTGTGATCCTCTCGCGGACACGATAGCTGCCTACAACGGCTTAGGCATCAAGATGAACTGTCTGTGTGAATTATAATTGTCTTATTTTCGTTAATTCTGGTATTTAAGTCATAACCATTAGCACAGAATCTAAATCCATTGCATATCCTTCGGGAAATATTAAATTTTTAGCCATTCATGTCCAAATTAAGACTGTAATTATTACCATTTTATATGCTTTGCTTTGGATCCGAAATAAAAGATTTCGATGCAAATATATTATAAAACAAATAATAACTTCTATCATCACAATATATCAATTACGATAAAGTGTACGAATGGGCTAAAATGTCAAATACGTGAATTTTTATAGGGCTAGTATAGAATCCGCCACACTAGGGTCACCCACTCACACTTATTTAAGCACACCGTGTATTATTTTTGGATATCGCTGTCATCTTTGTCTTGTCAATCTATATACATAAGTGAAGCACAATTAATATATAATCTTAACATTGTTTCTGTACTTTAAAAGTGCCGCTCATCATAACTGTCAAGACTATAACTGTAGATTTTACCTCAAATCTTCGCCCTGCTTCCATTTGTTAAAAATATAATTAGAACCACGAGCAGGGGAAGGTAAAAATAAATTAAAATGGTATAAATCAAAATTATGTACATTTTACCATAGCTTAATATTTATTAGAGAAACAAACTGTACACAATATTTCAAGCAAGGATGACCTCTAAAGTTTCTACCAATAGTTATAGTATAGTATACTAATTTTGAAGTTGATATAGAAAATTGCAAATTAAAATAAGTATTTAAAACAAAATAATTGTACATCGGCTATGATATGGATAGTTTATAGAGATGAATTCGTTTGAAGGCATCAGATTGTCATCCCCACCAGACCAAGCGAATATAACAAGATTTTAAAAACATGTACATGTATAATTAATTATGATATTATTATTATTAAGTATACCTAAATAAGATTCTTTGTCATATATGGTACTGATTTTGAAGTAGGTATATTTATATTTAAAAACTGGTAATAAACATCAAATACAAAAATAAATATATATGTAAGATAATATATAAAGTTATCCATATTGAGGGAATAAAAGGGTAATTTATGTTACAAAAGTTTATTCAGTAATAAATTCAGATGGTGTAATTTAAACACAAAAGTAACAATAATCAATCAGAGAATAAATCAGAAATCGCTCAGCGTAATAGTGTGCTATGCGCGCGATTTATTAATCTAGCAACTTAAGGTATCTGGTACGAAGTTTATTGACTAGGTACATGTCAGCATAGGTACTAAGACCAAAAGTGGACGGACAGTTTTTCCGGGAGCAGAATGCTCTTGAGTCAAATCAGAAACGGGAAACTCCTTTCTATTGGCCATATGAGTTAGTTATAGCAAATCCCCGTGCAACTATTATTTTCCAAGGAAATTATTATTTTCGGTACACAATCAATAAGAGCTTATTTAGAACTAGCTTACCATTATCATAAAGCTTACTAAATAAAAGTCAAGGTAGGAAAAATTAATAAACCCTGTACATTAAATTATCATGGTCAGGCATATATAAATTTAAAAAAGAAAAATTTTATATTATTAAAAAAAAAAACCTAACTCAAAATCTAAAAACATCTTCCAGTTCCTCTTATCGGGAAAGGGTACCTAAGATGCTGGAAGCGTTACCGCGTTGTATGGCAAGATAAGATACATATATCGATGGATAAAAGTACTTAAAATACATACTTTAAAATAAATAAATTCATAATCTAAATAATTATATCATGAGAAAGTTTTAGGACTCGAACATTTAAAATGAATAAATGCTTAATAAAAAAAAAAATGTCAGCTTCGGAAAATGGGGTGCGGAATGTGAATCGGATTCTAGTATTGTAGGACGAACAGCTGAAGTTTAACCTTGATTACAAGTCCTTTTTATGGATGGTTTTCATTAAAATTAGTTGATCCCTAGTGTCCTTTGTACATCTTAAGGGTTTTAAAGTTAGAACGCCCAGTGGCTGATGATGATGATGATGATGATGATGAAGTTAGGAAGGTTGTCTAAATATGGAAATCTATAGTGAGGTGTTTAATACACTTATTTCCATTTTGTTGAAGCATTTTTATATAAACTTGATACATGGGGTCCCATACAGTATAATAAATTTCCATAGCAACCACCATAGTAGTTCTGATTGTGACATTAAGGCTCGTACCGCGTCTTAAAAGCACTCCCTAATGACAGTCATACCTAGAAGGCAGTAATGATCTAAGCGATTTAAATAGTGAATTAATAAAAAAATATATATAAGAAAATCACATAAGTACGATATAATATATAAACAAATAATTAATAATTAAGTTATAACCTCACGAGTATGTGAGTTGTGAATCTGCCTATTCTTTTTACTAACGTATTGATCTCTCCATTGAAGAGTTGTCTGGAAGAGATAGTTTTAAGCCACCAATTGTGCTTCTGTTTAGCAGTGTAATCTTTGTAAAATGTTTTAACTGTGATGACTGCCTCCGTGGCCTCGCGGTTGAGCGCTTGGTTTCGGGTGCGGAGGTCTCGAGTTCGATCCCCGGGGGGGTGATCACCTTACAAATTTGATTTTTAAGATTTGACCGAGTTTGGAGGGATATTGCAGGCTTGAATCACCTGACTATCCGAGAATTAAGATGATTCCGTGCTTCCGAGGGCACGTTGGGCCGTCGCTCCCGGCTACTGTTGCGGTGGTGGTCGTTGGTCTGCCAGCCCGCAATTGGCCGGCGTGGTGGACTGTGGCCAGATCGCCCTATGTAGGGTGGGCTGGAGCCCCTTGGTGGGGACATATATGGACTGTGAGGAGGAGGTACATGATGAGTACCATTATGGGTTCTATTCTATTCTATATTTATGTGCTTAATATTACAATTCGTATAAATAAAAAATAAAAAAATACATTGTAAGTGTGTAATGTAGAATATGTAAATAAAAATATATATGTATATTGAATGTGTAAATAATATGTAAATGTCTGTAAAACTATGTGTATGATATGTGTGTGCATATATATGTATAAAAAGTTAATGCAATCGCAATTATGAAACATTAGTACGGATTAACACATTAGGACCTGTTAATTTTGAATCACTTGTTACCAGGATTTACAAGTTATTTCAAGAACTTACCTATGTATAAAAAAATATATATAAAATAATAAAGTTTTATTCATTCTTTAAAAAAAATATTTCCAAAAGCGAAGGGACTCGCTTATAACAGGAAGGCCGAGCTGTAAGCTTATAATAATGAGTGTGCTATGATTGGCTATTATACTGTATAATTTATACTATTTATAATTGATAAACTGTATAGTTTTATTGTGTAATCATATTATTTACCTATTTAATAAGTATTAGTGGTATCGTGTATGAATAATGAGATACTTGTTTGACTTTACTTCAAAACAGCTCACGCTGATTAAAATAATGATTGTAATTAAATCCATAATTTTAGTAAATACTCATTTCTAAAATGTTATTATTTATTTATAAATGAGTTATAATAATGATTATGTAAATTTGAGTAAAGTATTATTAATAAGACTGTCAGTTGATTTGAGGTTAGGTAAGGTATAAATATACGATCTCTGTTTTTGCGTGGGCAATTGTCAGTAGTCCGTTGTATCGGCAAGTGGTTGTGAAAGATGAAATTATACGAAGTGTACCGCTATTTTGGGTTTTTATTTCAAAACCTCCACACTCCCTGAAGTTGACCCTACAGGATGTACGGCGTAAACAGTCAAGGTGTAGCCAGAGCTAAGGAATTAGAAATTCCTCAACCACTTTTGGAATAAGCCACTCCTAGGCTAAATAAATAGTGCATACGTATAAACGAGACCCTAGGTCATTCTGCCGCCCCAAGAACATTCACCAGAATATATATTAAACAAGAATTACTAACTAGTAATAATATATTAAATAAGCTTTGTCTTAGCTTAGACTATCTATTGAAACAGTTTTTTTACGGAAATAGCTGTGCGCTATACATTCTAAAACTCACGGCTATAAATCCCTTGAAGGGGTAGCCAGAGCTAGGGAATTAGACATTCCTCAGCCACTTTTGGAAGTTGCGTCGGGAAAAGATGGTAAAATAAAGGTTGTTGGTGATGGATCATCAACCGCATCGCCAAAAATTCCTTTAAAAGCCCCAATACCGTTAGTCTCGTCTGTGCCGCAGTCAAGTCTCGAGCAAAACAGGCACGGCCGTACCATCTTTTCTTGAAGCGATTCGCGGCTGTTTCGCCCCCCCTGTATCTTCGACGTGGTCAGAGCTAGGAATTTATGTTTTTGGCGAACAATAGTAGGCATTAGAACAAGATTAATTTCAAAACAGCATGCCAATTGAATTAATAGTTTAGGAGTTATGGTCGATCAAAGTTATACCATTTTGACACTTACTGACTCACTGACCGATCATCAAAAATCTAAGGTACTTCTAGCAGACTTAGAAACTTAAAATTTTGCACGAAGTTGGGTCATTTATTTATTAATTTCAGGAACACTAACAGCATACATATTAACACAATCATATGATTATATATAACTAAAGTCTTATTCTAATATTGTATGCCAATTAAAGGCGTACACAACACTTGCACAATCATAAATTCAACAAACCTTATACCTAGTAATTTAAATTAAAATGAAAAATAAATTTATAAATATCTGATAACTTAAATTTTGAATTAATGCAGTATTTTACCCTGGAATGTTTTTAAAGAATCATTAAAAATATCAAAATTTGGATTTTTTCTATTAATTTCATTAAATTTCTGACAGATTCTATAAAGAGGTGCGTACAAGCCAGTATTAGTTCTAGAAAAAGTGATTTGGAAAAAGTTTTGTATATGTTTTCTGGGGTGATTAAACGGGACTGATAGTTTAATTTTCTCGGTAAGATGATTGCACTTTATTTTATTTGAGAAAATTTTATGGAGAAATGATAAATCTTGTAAAATGCGACGGTCACGTAATGTATACATTTAAAAAAAATTAAGTCTATTGTCATAGGTGTTTCATTAGCCACATATAAAGGGAAAATTACAAAAACATCAAAAAATTATATACCATAGAAATCAATTTTATTTTTGAACATTGTGTATGGATTTTGACTGCATTGTTAACTTTGTTCGTTGTTTAAGTATTCAGTTGGATGAATGCATACATAGAATAGAAAAGAATATTATATATGTAGTACGTAAACAATAATTATTAAAAATGAATACATAAAGTTCATAATTTATTAAATTAATAAAGCTAAAACTCTTGCTAAAATTGCTGTGTGGTGTCGGCTTAGCATAGCACTACCCCGTTTCTACCGATGGGTGTACGTAAGAGGCGACTAACGGTATTGGGGCTTTTAAGGGATTTTTGGGCGATGCGGTTGGAGACCCATCACCAAAAACCTTTATTTCACCATCTTTTCCCCAGGCAACTTCCAAAAGTGGCTGAAGAATTCCAATTCCCTGGCTCTGGCTACCCCTTCAAGGGATTTAAAGCAGTGAGTATATGTATGTATGTATGTTAGTTTAGTGATATTTCGTTTGTAAGTTAGTAGTCAATGCGTCATCGAATCGCGATCTATTTTTCATTCGCCAGCCAACTAGCACGAAGCACAACTGCTCTTAAGGTTGCTATATGGTTGCTATCATAGTAATTTTAATAAATGGGTGAATGATTTACTGACCTCAATTTAATATTTATTTTAAAACGCACATTTTTTTGGCAGTTTAAAAAAAACAGTTAAAACAATTTGTAAATTATGAATGAGGTCTCCAAAATTACTTTTTGTAATCTTTCCATACCCTATTTATTCTAATTCCATCAGTCTATATTCACCCTTTTCATTGTTTATCGCACTTCCACTTTTGTTCCGTGAAACTCCCCTTTCACATACGATATATTTCTAAAATATTTTTTTATTACTTCATATTGGACAGAAAATATCAGTTATCTATTGGTATTCATACTTTTATATATTTGAAATAGAGTACCTATAGAGAATTAAGGGGTAATTGCTGTGTAGTGTCGGCTTAGAATAACACTACCCCATTTCTGCCGTGGGTGTTCGTAAGAGGCGACTAACGGTATTGGGGCTTTTAAGGTTTTATTGGGCGATGCGGTTGGAGACCCATCACCAACATACTTTATTTTGCCATCTTTTCCCCACTCAACTTTCCAAAAGTGGCTGAGGAACTTCTAGTTCCTTAGCTCTGGCTACCCCTTCTAGGGATTTATAGCCGTGAGTATATGTATGTATGTACTTAAATATCAACCACAATGGATACAATAAAGGATATAAAACAGATAATATGGTAAACGCATAGTAAACTTTCAAAAAGAGAAAAATGTAAGGGTATGTTTAAAATATATAAAAAAGAAACGTAGCTCGAGAGGGTTGCCAAGATTGAATAAAGTGGCAGTCGATAGTCTGGTAATCCCAATGTAAACTAAAAGAGCTATTCTCAACAGTGGAAAAACTATGAACAGAGCAGATGATGTTTAAGTTAAGATTGCTACTACCACAGACTTAGTAGTATGATTACTATATTAAAAATCTTTAGTTGACTTTAGTAAAATAAGATATTTTTGGTATGATTTTAACTAAATGTATTTTTAAATATTAATATAAGGCAAATAATTAGTATATGTAACAATATTATGTGAATGTTGTACGAATATTGTAACAATACCAAAAATGTAATTAATTATCGAAATAAGTAATGGTTAAAGGACTTGTTCTAGACCAATAAACGTTTTTAAAAAAAAACTAAAAGAGCTGATCATTTGTTACGGAAATAACTAGCTTTTTATTTAATCTCTCTGCTAGCTAGGTATATAGAAATAATAACACATTAAAACCATATATCAATGTATTTTCCTAGATATCACAATTAATTGACAAGGAGCTATACCAGCTTTACAAGTCAATACACTCTTTTCCATAAATCTAATAGTTTGAGACAAAAATATAATTATTTCATTACTAACTTAATGGTTACACGAACTACACATTATTTTGTAAATGGTTAGAAACCGCCTTAGGCAGTGGCGGATTCAGGGGGTGGGGCACGCTGCCATTTTCAAGTGAAATAGAAAATTCTTTATTACACAATTCATATTTACAAACAATTAGATTTTAAAATCAAATACCATCTGAAATAAATGTACTATGGTTTAAAACAATGTAACTTTTTTGTATCTCCCGCCACCCCCAGAAGTACCCATTTTTCACATAAGACCTACCTAGGGCATCAGAGTAATCTATACTTATAATAAATCTCTAGAGAGGTCAATTCTGTACATGAAATATATTTTCAAAATAACTATCAGGTGGTGATTAGGGATCGATACTGATGCCAAAAATGCAATCAGTAAAATTTTTGTCTGTCTGTCTGTCTGTCTGTCGGTTTGTATGTTCCTTATGGAAACAAAAACTACTCGACGGATTTTAACGAAACTTGGTACACTTATTCTCCATACTCCTGGGCAGGTTTTTGTATACTTTCCAGCAGAGTAGTAAAGGGGAATTTTGGGAAATTTTGGGAAAACGGGAGAAGTTACTACATTTTTTAAGCTTCCGTCGCGTGTGCAGCCTTAATGGTTAAACTTACATAGAATATATGTATGACAGAAATATTCTTCATAAAATTATCTAAAAAAAAATCCAGAACAGTTTATGTCTATCTTTTACGGTTGACTCACAATAACACGTGTAATTCCTGATAGCTTAGCAATTCGGAACATTCTGATTATATTTGTTTACTCTTACGTTTGTAAACCTCTCACTCATCCCTAATTTAAAAAAGGTAACATTATTACCTATTCAATAAAAAAAGAATCATAGAAATCGGTAGAGAAACACCGAAATTATACATAAAATAAGCCATCGCGCCCGTGACCAAAACCGAATCGTTACTAATTTACTTATAAAATACTAGATGGCGCCAGTAGTTGCATCCTACAACACGTAATGATTTATTTTTAGATTGTTATAAATACTTCATAGCGTTTTATTCCAAAATTTGCTATTAAACGGAAATACTGAACCGTTCATTAAAGCGCATTAAAAATCACCAAACTACACTGTTTAGGGAGTGCTATAAATTTAATAAACTGAAAACATTGCGCTGAATTTCACAATGCTTGAGCAGTGACTAAAGAAAGAAACCTCAGATATTTAAAAAACAACGCTACCCGTGCGAAGCTGGGACGATCCACTAGTTTTAAATAAAGCAAGAAAAAATAAGTAGGTAGAGTGGATTGCTTTACTAGTTTATTACATTTGTAGCTCTCGATTGATTCGCTTTAATAAAAATTAAATCTGCCCTTGTCTTATTACGCCACTCATCTCATCACACACCTGTCATTTATCATTTAATTAATTACATAATCTTAGTGTATTTTTTTCTTTGGCTGTTTGGCAAACATAGTCCAAAACAAGTGAAGTATGAATTTAACAATAAGCCTAATAATAAATAATGCTATTAAAACTATTGCTAGGATTGCACCTACGATGTCCAGCATCGCGGTTTGGTACAATGGCATATTTTTGGCTGAAGAGTGCAGTACTTCGCTGTGTCCCCATCTGGCTACCCTTTCCGTCCAATACACAGCTGTGTCCAGCGGAGCTAAGGGCCGGTCGTGCCACCTTTTGGAAGCCTCACGAGCATTTAATCGTGTTCTGGAAAAAAATATAGGTATACTTTAGTCACGGAAGAAAACACACTACGAGGTGTTCTGAAACATTCTCTTTGTCACCCCTTTGGATATATATATTGCATTATTCACAAAAGCATCGTCCTCGAAATGGCTCAAAGGATGGTACTCAAAAACGTTAATTTTATTCAAATACTTAACTGCTGTGTAGTGTCGGCTTAGAATTGCACTACCCCATTACTTCCGGTGGGTGTACGTAAGAGGCGACAAACGGTATTTGGGCTTTTAAGGGATTTTTCTGGACCCATCACCAACAACCGTTATTTTACCATCTTTTCCCCACGCAACTTCCAAAAGTGGCTGAGGAATTTCTAATTCCTTAGCTCTGGCTACCCCTTCTAGGGATTTACAGCCGTGAGTATATATGTATGTTATTCAAAAACCTTCTATTAACCATATATTTAACCGAGCGACTTCATACAAGGCGGTAGGTACTCAATTCGATTGTATGTATTTCTATGCTATGCTATGGCTCATTTAATTTTATAGAGTATGGTGGCGTAGTAAAAAATATATTTCAAGAATAACAAAATGCGTGGACGACATATTTGTTTATCGGAATTTGTATGAAATTTTGGGGTTCCATCAAATGGCTGTGAAGGCGGTCCCATTTTTGTTCCAAACGATACTATTACATGTCTATTTGTATAAAATGAAATTTTATACCAACACAGTATTACTCCGCGTGACACAAGCCTGAGAAACAAGCGTAGATGAGATGAAATTTGTCCGCAACCAAGTTGTAAAACCCAATTCAGAGCACGTTCTACCTTCTCTATATTCCTTTCTATATAACGGCGAAAGCTAAAGTCCTATCGCTGTGCAGTGTTGGCTTAAAATAGCACTAACCCATTAGGAAATGATACGGGCCCTGCGCATTTTGAAGGCACCTTACTTGGTCTGTTGGTCTAAAAAGGTCTAATAATTTTTTGCCAGCCCTTAGGGGATATATGGCGTGAATCTTTGAATCTTTGAGCCCTTGGATTGGCTACAGGCCCTGCTCAAGCTTAATCCATCGACAGAGACTCAACACAAACCATACTTTATTTACATTGTTTTCCCCTCTCATTTTGCTGTGTAGTGTCGGATTAGAATAGCACTACCCCATTTCTTCCGGTGGGTGTACGTAAGAGGCGACTAACGGTATTGGGGCTATTAAGGGAATTTTGGGCGATGCGGTTGGAGACCCATCACCAACAACCTTTATTTCACCATCTTTTCCCCACTCAACTTTCCAAAAGTGGCTGAGGAATTTGTAATTCCTTAGCTCTGGCTACCCCTTCTAGGGATTTATAGCCGTGAGTATATGTATGTATGTATGTTTCCCCTCTCAACTTCCAAAAGTAGCTGAGGTATTTCTTTCGATAAAGCTCTGGCTGTCCCTGTTTGGAATTTATAGCCGTTAATATTTTAACATACATACAATATCATAACCATGGCTGAAACAAAACTAATGTTATATTTTATTAAATTAATTTTATTGTTATGGTATTCAAAAGCCAGAGAATTCGCTAGAGCTATACAAGCTTGGGATCATACTATCTGCTTAACCTGATGGGATTTTGAAACGTAAACAGGTTTGTACCTGATTGATCATCGCCATAACCCCCTGACTAAATTGGTTTTTAAAATGACTTACTCGGCACGCAGAACTTTAGTAACAGCTTCTCTAAAATTCTCTTCTGTCAGGTCTGCGTATCTGACCATGGTGCCCATGCCGATGGCTGTGGCTCTCTCTCCGTTCTGGGGCTGATCTCCGAAGAATGGTATTACCACCATGGGTTTGCCGGCCGATATTGCCTCGGTCATTCCCAATAGTCCACCATGAGCGATGAATGCTATGACTTTTTTGTGTTCTGAAAATAAGCAGTTACTTTTTAGGTATGCGTGATTAACCGATATGTTAAGTGAAATTCTAACTACTTCATTTTGAATCAGGGTTAATAAGAATTCCAGTTTAGTAGCGTGAAACAGTGATATGTCATAAGGCCAATAGAAAATGAAACGAATGTTTACAGTGCTACTAACTAGTACATATTTGAATTTGACGACTCTGACCTAAGTGTAATTTGGTGACCATCTCAAACCATAGTGTATGTTTTGTTAATGCTAAAGAAAGAAATGTATTCGCTGTGCAGAAAGAGTATACGCCAGCTCCCGTAGCCTGAGACGTTTGAGAGTGATCATGTCACGTAAGAAGTGAAAAACTAACAAAGTGTAAATGCGAAATCTTTCATTATCTCACCTAATCAGGTGTAGCTTAACAGTTCTGTTAGTCGGTATTCCGCACTCATATCATTATGGATTTCTCAGTATGTCTGAGGTTTATTGGGATTAGTGGTAAAATACGCATTTCAATATCTTCCATGCTTATGAAATAAATATCTATTGTATCAAACACGCAACCTCATGGTCTAAATATTAAGACACCTACTACCATACTGGCTACCACAACTTAACCACTAGATCATGCTTATCAAAGTATCAGATAACCTAGGATCAAAGTCACAAAATGTGACATCACGGTGGCGGTGTCAAGAAGATTTCTTCTAACATTATGTGGGTTGGTAATGCACTAAATTGATATTGGTAAATCTAAGGATTTACCGATAAAACCTAAGATTTACAAACGAACGGGCTTTTACACTAACATATATCTTTATTTTATTATTATTATTTAAAGTTACTTTAAAGACCTTGGCATAAAATTTAATTATTAGACAAATGTTTAGTGTGAGGAAAAACTAAGAGAAGAAATCCCACATGGCTGAGTTACACACACGTTAGACTAGGAAGTGCAATCTAGGTATAGATATACCGAGATCTCGCACTTATTTTGCAAGATCAATCTTGCACCCAAAATCATGCGAAATCTTGCAAAATTTGCAAGATTAAGCAACGTATTCCTTGTCTATTCTAGAACGGTCCCTTATAAAACTAGGTAGACTAATAAAACCTCGTAAGTAACTTTGTTATGCTCATAGCCTTCAGTTAGTCATTAAAAAATTACAACTTTTTCCAACAATTACTTATACTTTACACTAACACTTTAATAGATGTCAATATGTTGCTTTGGTTGACTTAGAACCTATGTATTTCGCAACCTATCAAATTGGCAGTTAAAGTATTGTGTCGTTATATCACTGCTGAAACTATTTTGCGCTTCATAGAAGGAAAGTTGGAAAACCTCACTTCACCATTAGCACTAAAGCTGGCTGATGCTATGAAGACTCGCATCGCACTGCAGTTTTATTTTATTCCAAAGATTCTGCCCAATATTATTAGGATTTTAGGTCGCTCATGTATGATGACACTTTCAGTTTTCCACCAAAATCTATAGTAATAAAAACATTTTAAATAATTGATTGAACGATTATGCCGGCAGCATTTACAGGTTTCGTTTCAATAATTCGCTCTTAGAATTAACTTTATTCATTTTCAGTAAAATATTTGTCATTATAAAACAAAACTTAGTATGTTTGCGAGATCTCGCAAAATACCGAGATCTTGAAAGATTAGACGTCCACAATCTTGCAAATACCGAGATTGAGATTTTGCTGCAAGATTGCACACCCTACGTTACACATTACATCGTACAAGGCAGTGATCGACCTGCCCTCTATTATGTGGATGTACTAATCCAGTACCATTTTAAGTTAATGATAGGTACTTTGATCACATTAGTTGAATATTTTGAATATTTTCAACCAAAGTGGTCTACGCGTACATAGATTTGATATATTTTCCCTTTGCAATATTTAAAAAGCACGTTGTATATTATATACTTTGTTATAAAAAATACTTACGCAATAATTCGTACTGAGGCAGCCATTCTACTCTCAAAATATTTCCAGTCAGGTTACCCTCAGGGCCGCTATTTTCGTACTTCCAAAGAACTTTTTGTGGCAATTTTGATAAAACGTTGACCAGAATTTGTTCTTTATGGGCTGGTATTGTTGATGTCTTGATCAGAGACCCCCAACTGAAGAGAATGACTCCTTCATCGGCTTCGTTCAGGAACTTTTCAATGTACTGAAATAATAAATTAATAGTTTAAAAACACTAAAAAACACGCTTTTATAAGTGCACTTAAAAGTCAAAAATAAATTACGGGTCGTTCAAGTTGTCTCTATTTCTGGGCTGAAGTGTAAACTATGTGCTTTTAATTATAATATTTGATTGTAAAAGCGTGGGGCGCTGGAGCAGGAAAAACTTTCTTTTAAACAAATACACGAACAAGAACTCTACATTTTGCCACTGTTGACCAGTACTTTGAACAGACTGTTTAATATAGAGCCTCCAACTAGTGGTGCTGCAACTCTAGTTAGAGTGCCGATCTCTGTAACCTGCTTCCCGAAACATCGCTTAACTTGATTTCTTAGCAAGGTAAACAAAAAATCTTTCCTTTTCCGTGTTTTTTAGTGTTTTTAAACTATTAATTTATTTTATGCTTTTTAGTCTTTGCTAATGGCATATTTTAAACATTTATTTCAAATAGACGAATGAGCCCGCATCCTCTCCATCTCCGCCAGTGCGTCTGTATTGCATGGTGTCTTACCTGTCAGCTTAGAACAATCTAACTCTTCAATCTGGAGACAACTAAGTGATTTTACTCGACTTAGCGCCACATATGCCTGTCCATCCGCAAAAGTACGGGACCCTAAGTACACCACGGCGTGGTCTACCGTACAGCCTTGCATCTTGTGCACGGTAGATGCCCAACTTAAAATCACTGGGAGCATGCGCCTTTCCACCGTACCGTAGCTTGATAACATCTAACAGTAAGGTGACCACAAGCCTTACAAACCTCCACCAACCTGGCTGGCCCCCGTGGTGAAGTATGGCTAATACCTTCCCCACGGAAGAGACCCATGCCCAGCAGTGGGACGTTATGGGTTGGTAACGATACATCGTATGTTAATATTCATAATGAAGTTCCAGTTCAAATCTTCCGGCTCCATCATCAGATGAGCTCGACAGTACCAATATTATTGTATTCAGACCTTGAAAACTAATCGTGGTCAAGGTTCATTACAAGACCTTTTTAACAAGTCCAAACACGGCTATGATACGATATTTCATCATGGAATGCTAGTGCCTATCTTCCGGCTTCATCATCAGACCTTGAAACCTAATCATGGTCAACGTTCATTACAAGACCTTTTTAACAAGTCCAAACACGGCTATGATACGATCATCCATCATGAAGTTCCGGCTTATTCCGTTTATCCACCCTAAAAAATCCTCCCTAAGTCGGATATTCGGAAACGCATGTCCGATTATCCACCCTGAACGGGGTGGATAATCGGAATTCATAATAAAATGTTTCTTCCGATTTTCTACCCTGCCTACGTACAGTCATTTACAGATAAAAGACCCTTAGTTTGTAAGATATTCTTATTCAAACTGTAAGTAAGAAAGTAGGTATGTTTATCTTAAGTATTTTAATGTTCACGATGTTTCTTGGACCCATTTTGTTTCTGTAAATTACTTGTAAATTTTATCTTTGTAAATTTGTACTTGGGGTAAAAAATCGGAAGAACCATATTATAAGCATTCCGGATATCCACCCCGTTCAGGGTGGATAATCGGACATGCGTTTCCGAATATCCGACTTAGGGAGGATTTTTTAGGGTGGATAAACGGAATAAGCCGAAGTTCCAGTTCATATCTTCCGGCTCCATCATCAGATCAGCTCGACAGTACCATATTATTGTATTGTCATCGAAATCACATACAACTGCCAATTTTCATAACGCTATGACCTTTAGAAGATGGTTAAATTAGTTTTCTTAGATTTGATTACATAGTTACATACATACAGGTCGACCTAATAAAAGCGTGTTAAAAAGAAATTGTAGTTTAGTTAAATTGCACTTTGTCTGATTCTAATTACAAAAGACGACTATATTTTATAACCGGTTATTGATCTATATTTTATTTAAATAACACAAATGAATATCACAAACATTTTATTTAGTTTAATATAGGATTTTTTTAATAAACTGATCTTGCTTTAGTATTTTCTAAGACTTTCACGATTGCACATTATAATTAAAACAACTTTGACTTTCGGATATTTTAATCGCGTGTTATTACATGGTTTTTTAAAGCCCGACGTTTCGAAAACTTTTCAGTTATCATGGTCACGGGAAGACTGAGGTGTTATTTGTCATTATACAGTACTATAAAATTATTAATACTAACTACCTTCACAAAATTTAAGTTACATATGCGTAAGTAAGTATAAAATTCTCTGTTTGTCCGATAAAGAGCAACTAGGACTAAAAGACCGACTTTTAACCGGAGATAAAAACATACTAATACCGTAGTATATTCTAAGATTTTCACGATTGCACATTATAATTGAAACAACTTTTTGATTTTCGGATATTTTGATCGCGTGTTATTACATTATTTTTAAAGTCCGACGTTTCGAAAACTTTTCAGTTATCATGGTCACGGGAAGACTGAGGTGTTATTTGTCATTATACAGTACTATAAAATTATTAATACTAACTACCTTCACAAAATTTTAAGTTACATTTGCGTTTAATATTTGCTATGTACAAAAAGAGCTAATGTTATCTGGAGTCTTGCTAGTGTTCTTCCCTCGCTTAGTTGTGCTAATGATCGGGTTCCAAGCAGGTGGTAATTGCCAACCATCATCTCTATTGAAGTTTGGATGATTCTTTATTTCAATAGATTCGCGTATCATTCTAGGTATCAATCGATTCTCTTTTGCTAGAATTGTAGGTTTGTCTAAACGCATGTGGTGGTTTGGCTTATCGAAGGTGTGTTCACACAAAGCAGATCTTCCAGGACGCCTATTCTTCATATCAGGAATATGTTCTTTTACGCGAGTAGCTACACTACGCTTTAACGTCGGGCTTTAAAAAACCATGTAATAAAATAACACGCGATTAAAATATCCGAAAGTCAAAAGTTGTTTTGATTATGATCTTGCTTTACACTTTTTAATGGGTTTTTAAAGGAGTTCAGTTTGAGACATTATTTTTATTAAATTAAACACTTTTATTTGCTTCGGACGTCTCGGCTACATAATGGCTTCCGTGGTAAAATTGTAAAGTGGGGATATATAAGCTGTAATGAATTAATTAATAAGCTAATTCTTATTTCAGGGACAGACGTAGATAAATATACAGAGGTCTATTAGACCCACTCTATTTAAAGAAACAAAATAAAATAAATAAATAAATTAAATAGCGACATACATGCATATACTCACGGCTATAAATCCCTAGAAGGGGTAGCCAGAGCTAAGGAATTCGAAATTCCTCAGTCACGTTTGGAAGTAGGGAAAAGATGGTAAAATAAAGGTTGTTGGTGATGGGTCTGCAACCGCATCGCCCAAAAATCCCTAAAAAGCCCCAATACCGTAAGTCGCCTCTTACGTACACCCACCATAAGAAATGAGGTAGTGCTATTCTAAGCCGACACTACACAGCAATAATAGCGAATAAAATGGATTTGAATTTGAAATTTCTTCATTTAAGGATCTTTTACCATTTGAGGTATGAAAACCGATAGACTAGATTAGATAGAAGCAACAAAATAAGTAAATGTACCCGCTAAACGAAATAAATTTGAATATGAAATAACGAAATATCTCCGGGTATATTAATTAAAATAAACAAAATATTTCAACATAATTATTTTCTGTGACATACGAGTATCAAGTTGAGTTAGTGAATAATTTAATTGTAAGTCTCTTGCTTTATCTCTAGATTTATCTAGAATAATTTAGAGAGTTACAAATTATATTTTTTACGTACGCTTTAGTTACCTAAATAAATAAACATGCATCATTTGTATGCACATTAACTAGATTTAAATATGAAACATTAAGTTTACAAGCCTAATCATGTTAAATATTTAGACAGTTTTAATAGCCTTTATAGCATTGACTCTATTTATGACATAGCAATATTCTATTAGACAATATGGCTAGAAATACTGTAAAACAGGTTCATATTTAAGTAGATTGTTTCACAATATATGAAACAAATAAATGCACGGAACACATAGGTCAAGAGAAACCTAAAAAAATCCATAATGGCTGGAAATTTCGAATGTGAAGCTTTAGTTATTATGAGACATAAGTAGTTATAACGTTTAATCACTATTAAGCTTTCTTGTAGTATACTCCGAAATCAACCTTGGTATCTCGGCGGGATATGGTTCCATCTTAATAGTAGTAGTATTCAATAATACTTCCTATTTATCGGACCTAGAGATCAGTATTATTTTAAATTCTAGAGTATTGTTTATTTTTACCAGCCTTTCTTACGGTAAGGATAATATCTAGGGTGTGCAATCTTGCAGCAAAATCTCGATCTCGGTATTTGCAAGATTACGGACGTCTAATCTTGCAAGATCTCGGTATTTTGCAAGATCTCGCAATCATAAAAAGTTTTGTTTTATAATGAGAAATATTTTACTAAGAATGAATAAAGTTAATTTGAAGAGCGAATAAATTAAACGAAACATATTTTTAACGGCGATAGGCCTGCCCACTATCACGTGAGTACACTGTCTAAGCAAAACGTGGGTACCTTCTCTGGAAACTAGATGGCGCTTGCCATGTGAGTTCAGGAGTATTGGTACCTCTGCCAACCCCTTCGGGGATAAACGGCGTGAACGTTTATGTTATGTTATGTTATATATTTATAATGATATAAGTTCAGATGAAATAAAGACGAAATTG
The DNA here is from genome assembly GCA_963576735.1 of Bedellia somnulentella. Taxonomy (NCBI): domain Eukaryota; kingdom Metazoa; phylum Arthropoda; class Insecta; order Lepidoptera; family Bedelliidae; genus Bedellia; species Bedellia somnulentella. The sequence goes on from OY755179.1 coordinate 15,292,533, forward strand.
TGTTTTCTGAAATAACAAAATTTATTTTATTCATATCACACTTTTATATAAGTTTTACTACAACTAAAATATTTTAAACAGAAAAGCTTACCTGAAATAACAAAAAACAACATTTAAAGCCTTTACTTCTAATTAAAATAATATTTTAACTATAACATTTTACAATGTTTTTCACGTTTTTCTAAAGATTCATATTCTAACTTTTTCCTTCTAAAATCTATATCACGTCACACTGACAGCTAATAGTTTCATAGATAATAATGATTTCATACACACTAGGAAAAAGGTAGTAAAGAAATGATATCTTTACATCTCCCACCCTCGGAGAGAACAACATCGTGATGATTGTTCGTTCAAAAGCTATTCACTATTGGAGTTAACTTTGTGATATGGTATAAGTTTGACTCCGCCTTCTTATGTCCTACATCAACCTCGTAAATAGAATTTCAAATCCTTCTTAGGATTTTATATGGCCCAATCCTCAATTCATCCATTTTCTTCCTATTTAGCCGATTTCCATTTTCAATAAATACTTTATCACCCACTCCAAATTTATAGTCTTCTCTTTTTAGATCGTATATTTTTTTATTATAGTTATGGGATTTTATTTAATTTTTTAATGCTAGTTCTCTTTCTTTTTTTAGATCTTCTTCTGTACATCTTGAATTAAATTCCAGTGGCAAAATATCCATTTTCTCTCCTTCCAAAAGATATTTTGGAGTAAACTTAGTAACTGTATGTTCTGTTTCGTTGTATCTTTCTACACATTTTTGTGCAATAGTTGTCCATGCAGTTTTTTTGTCATTTTCATTTATTTTACACCTTATCCTATTGGTTAAAGTTTGGTTCAGCGTTTCATTCAGACCATTCGAAAATGGCGCGTCCACAGCAGAAATATCATTGTTATATTTTTCTTTTTTAAGAAGTCTTTAAATTCTTTGGAATTTATGCCAGGATATTGGTCTGTTAAAAGCATATCTATGTTATTGTCTTGCGTCACTTTTTCAACCAATTTGATAAAATCATTGGAGCTCTGATTTTTTGATGTCAGAATGTATGCATATCGTGTAAAATGGTCAACCAAAAGATGTAAGTATTTTTTTGTAGATCTTGATCCTCCAAAGCCACCAATTGTGTCAATCGATACAATTTCGAAAGGACGTGTTGCTGGGCCTAAATGGGACATCAAACCAAATTTTGGATTCCTTCTTGATTTGTTTTTAATACAAATATCACATTCATCACACATTTTCTTGATATTTGTGATGATATTCTTTGCTGTATAGAAAGGATTTATTTTATTTATCATTTGAGTTCTCCCAATATGGCAATAAAAGTAATGTACATTTTTAATTAGTGTTTTACTAAATGCTTCTGAAAGTACGATTTTTTTTCCTCTTTTATTCTTTTTGTAATAAATATTATTATCCAGTATAAATGATTTTGATTTTCCGTCTTGTATATATAGATTTGTTTCTGGGTCCTTTTTAATATCTTGCATGCTTATTAGGTTAACAACTTTCAAAAAATCTTCAGTATTTTCATAATGTTCTAAGACTGGATTTCTACTTAAGCAATCCGCTTCTTAATTTGACTTACCTGGATTATATATTATCTTAAAATTGTATTGAGACAGGTAATATGTCAAATCGCCCAGTTCCTCATCGGTTCTAGACTTGATGTTTAGATTTTCTAGTTGTTTATGATCTGAATATACTATAAATTCTTTATTCATTAGCCAGTGTTGCCAATATTTTACAGCCTCTTTAATCGCCAAACATTCCAAATATATTGCCTTTTTTTTCTTTTGAGTGTCGGTCAATTTCTTTGAGGAATAAGCTACAGGCTTGTTTATTCCGTTTTCATCTTCCTGTTTTAACACTGCTCCCACGCCTTGAATGCTGACATCAGTGTATATTTTTATTGGTTGTTCTGGTTCAAATATTTTCAAAATTGGTTTTGAGCATAGTAAATCTTTTATTTTATCAAATGATTTTTGGCATTCTTTAGTCCATATAAATTTAACATCTTTACGTAACAAATTGTGTAATGGTTCCAGGATTATTGCATTGTGTGGTATAAATTTATGATAAAAATTTACTTTTCCCAGAAACTGACGTATATTTTTCTTTGTTTCTGGAATGGGGAAATTCCTGACAGCTGTTAAATAATCTTTGAGAGGTGTAACCGTTTTTTTTTATTATGTGTCCCAAATACTTGGCATGATCCTTTGCAAAGGTACATTTAGAGAATTTCAGTCTAAATCCTTCTGTTAAGATTGCGTCTAGTAGTTTCGATATATGTGTTATGTGTTCTTCAAAACTTTTAGAAAAAACCAAAATATCGTCTATAAAATTCACTGCAAAATCTGAGAGATTATATTTCTCAATATTCTTTGGAAAATAGCTGAAGCCGTCTTTAAACCAAATGGAAGACATGTCCACTGAAAATGGCCTTCTTGCGTGACGAAAGCTGTCTTATATCTATCTTGAATTCTCATGGGGATCGACCAAAATGCTAAATTTATATCAAAAGTGGAATAATACTCACAGTTAACCGTCTTTACCATCAAGTCTTCAATTAACGGGAATGGCTGTGATTGAGGGACAACTATTTTATTCAATTCTCGGAAATCGATACACAATCTTGATCTTTTCCCATCTTCTTTCTTGTATGCTAAGGTGACTGGTGCAGCAAAAGGGCTATATGATTCCTCAATTAAGTTTTTTTTCAATAGTTTTGATATTTGGTTCTCAATTTCTTTTCTATCATCAGTTGTGCATCTGTATGGACGTTTGTAGCAGTATCGATCTACTGTCAAGTCTATATGAGCTTCATAACCTCGTACTGTACCAACGTCATATTTGTCCTTGGCGAAAACTGATTTGTATTTGTCTATTAATTTATCGATTACAGTTTGTTTACATATATCTAGATGGTTAACTTCAATTTCAAATTCATTTAAAGTAATATTTTCATTGAAATTAATTTCATATTCGTTTAAACTGTTGTTTTTTACTTCACATACCTCAGAGTTCTTAGTCTCATTTTTTTTATTTTTGTCACCTAGTACATTAGGAATTTTGACATTTAAAATATCTGTTTCAGAGTATTTACTTTTGTTATCCGCTTCATTTTGGATTTTATTCTCTCTAAATGAATTATTACATTGTATGATATTTAATTTTTCATCTTGCATTAATCTAAATTTCTTTATACAATCCAAACCAATGAGAAAATCATAGTTAAAATTTTCATTATCTATTACAAAAATATTCATTTCACTTTCAATGTCATATATTTTTATTTTTAATGTTACTATACCATTTGTGTTCTTCTCACCATTAATAGTTTTCAAGTTTACAGTTTGTTTCTTAAATGTATCCTCTTTTTTTTGTTGTACCACCTTTCTGTCAATTTTGTCACTCAGGTAGTTAGGCAGGCCTGCGGCTATAAGGTCTATAAGAGTACCTGTATCAATCGTCTTCCTAACCTCTAATAATAACTTCTCTTTTTTCAATGCATATTCAAGTAATGAGCCTGATTGATATTTGAATCCAAGAGCATATCTAATTGGCGACCAACCTTTGTTTCCGAATGTTTCGCAGAATTTTTATTTCCCATCTAATCCACTCTGATTCAACTGTAAATTTTATTAACATACAACTGTACCAGTTTACACTTGAATATTCTAAAAATTGTTTTAAAATTTTAATTTTTTGTTTGTCCTTATCAATATGGAAACGTTCACATTCTCTGTTGAAGTCCTTAATCCATTGATGAGCGTTGGCATTTTTACCTGTGAATTTTTCAAGCGCAAAATCTTTTGCAATTTTTCCCAAATTTTGAATTTCCGATGTTCTTTGCTTTTCTTCAAGTAATGTCTCTAATAGTTTTTCTAATGCTTTATTTGAACTCTCAGTTAATGGTTTTGAATCATTTATGTTTTCATTCATCTCTTCAAGGTAGAAATCTTTAAACTGTATATTTTGTTCTTCATCTAAATATATCTTCGACATCTCATCAGTTAAATTTATCCATATTTTCCTTGTTTGATGTCTTTTGTTCAATGTTTTTCTTATCTTGGCGTAGTTAGATGTATTTGTTATAAGTTGGTGTAAGTTTGCGGGTTGATACTCGGTCGGTATGCCAAAATTTTGGCCACCAGGTGTTCCTATAGAAGTTATGCAAATAATATTTGACTTTTCATCTTCCGCTGTTTTCACACAAAAATCAAACCTTAATTTCTCCATATTTGTTGTTTTTAATTGCGAAAAATGTTGTTTTATAATGATATAAGTTCAGATGAAATAAAGACGAAATTGTGTTTTCTGAAATAACAAAATTTATTTTATTCACATCACACTTTTATATAAGTTTTACTACAACTAAAATATTTTAAACAGAAAAGCTTACCTGAAATGACAAAAAACAACATTTAAAGCCTTTACTTCTAATTAAAATAATATTTTAACTATAACATTTTACAATGTTTTTCACGTTTTTCTAAAGATTCATATTCTTACTTTTTCCTTCTAAAATCTATATCACGTCACACTGACAGCTAATAGTTTCATAGATAATAATGATTTCATACACACTAGGAAAAAGGTAGTAAAGAAATGATGTCTTTACATATTTTTTTTGAAGATAGCTTGTAAAAAACATAAAATGTTTAAAGTTTTATCTGCTAACTGGCTTCCGATGCTGTTGATGATGCTGATGCTGGCTCTCAAAGTAATTTCTAATTCTTCATCTAAAAAAAGACTTGTGCTTGCAAATGTTGATAGAGGCATGTTATTATTATCGTTGACAATAGAAGCTATATCTAAAGGCTGGCTGGCTAGTGCTGCTGCCGGCTATACGCATAATCGTTCAATCAGCTTTTTAAACCTTTTTTTACTAAAGTTTTTGGTGGCAAACTGAAAGTGTCATCAATTATCATATATGAGCCACCTAAAATCCTAATCATATTGGGCAGAATCTTTTAAATAAATTAAGCTGCAGTCATAAATCGTGGTTCGCCACTCATGGATTCGAGTCTTAATAGCATCAGCCAGCTTTTGTGCTATTGGAATAGTGAGGTTTTCTAACTTTCCTACCATGCAGCGCAAAACAGTTTCAGCGATGGTATAACGACACAATACTTCAACTGCCCAAGTTGACCAAAGCAACATATTGACATCTATTAAAACCTTTTTAACACACGTCTTCAATTTGTTAAATATTGAGACTGGACCAGCGAGCTTTGGAGTCGAGCACTGACTGCATGTTTTTGCCAAACTCATTTAGTTATGTACTTTTGTAAAATACAATTCTTTGTAAGTGATTTTGTAATATGCGGTATTCGAATATATCATTAAAAAATAATATAAAAATGTAGTGGGGTACTTGAGCGGCCGGATGACAAGCAAACGGTTAGCAAAACGTAGACACGTAGCTTGAGTCCAGTATTTTTGAGTGTTTAATGTGAATAATAATATTATGGGTAAGAGTTCGGCATACTAATAGTAATATGAATTATATAATGCTTCAAATAAGTAATTTTATAACGTGTTTGCATTTGCAGAAAATACGGTTTTGTTGAAATGAATTTGATGACCTCATCGCATAGCCCGGCTAGCTCAGTCGGTAGAGCATGAGACTCTTAATCTCAGGGTCGTGGGTTCGGGCCCCACGTTGGGCGCCATTGAAATGCGTGGGTTTTGAATCAAAATAAAACAAGGAATGAATGCATTTACTATCTATAATAAAATATAAAACCTAAAGAGAAATGAAACAAATATGTTTTCAATTAAACCTAATTAATGTTGTCAAGACAACGAACAATTAACCAGTAAAAACACACATCGAATAAACCTAGAACAAAATATTCATATCGACGGAATCAAGTTACGTGAACTTGGAATTTGATAATCGAACTGCCGACCTCTTATAAAAATTTCTTAACTCTAACTACATGCATAACTATAACTAAACACTAAAACTAAAAATTATGGAAAAACAAAAAGGTTATATTATGCTCAGGATACGATCGCCCGCGCTCTCTTAACGTGGTCTGCTCGTTCGCCGACTACGCCACTGTGTTATGATAACATCCGACGAAATTACGCATCATATTAGTTTACCTATGTTTATTAATCAAAGTAGAAAGGGCTTGACGCTGCAACAAATAATTAAACGGAATAAAGCCAGTCTCCGGGCTAATCACTAAATAAAGATTATCAAAACACTCACCCCTTTTGCTTGTAATTATAACAGGAATTCATGTAATAATATAATTTACTACACCTATGCGATGAGGTCATCAAATTCATTTCAACAAAACCGTATTTTCTGCAAATGCAAACACGTTATAAAATTACTTATTTGAAGCATTATATAATTCATATTACTATTAGTATGCCGAACTCTTACCCATAATATTATTATTCACATTAAACACTCAAAAATACTGGACTCAAGCTACGTGTCTACGTTTTGCTAACCGTTTGCTTGTCATCCGGCCGCTCAAGTACCCCACTACATTTTTATATTATTTTTTAATGATATATTCGAATACCGCATATTACAATATCCCCCCACCACATAAGAATCCGACCCGGATTTAACCCAAGCATGGTTTTAGATCCGCAGAGTGCCAGTTACCTAAACTTTTCCCTCTCAGACTTTTTAACTGGTAGACATCATTGGATAATTTATCTACAATTACAGCTTTTTCAAATTTAGGTGCAAGTTTGGACATAAACGATTTATTCGCATTAGATAATACTTTTGAGCGCTTCCATACAACTTGGCCGATACTAAAGTTAACTTCTCTTCGTCTAAGATTATAGTACGTTTTATTACGTTCATAAGCGTTTTTCATGCGATGGCAAACATCATCAAAAATACCTCTCCTAAATTCTAATCTTGAATTGACTTTATCTCGATCAAAAACTAATGGGTCTTGCTGACTAAACAATTTGTGTCTAGGCCCATTTACTGAGGTTTCGCGACCAAAAAACAGAAATGATGGTGTTTTGCCTGTGACTTCGTGTACTGAAGTTCGGATTGCATGCCCAATATAAGGAATATTTTTGTCCCACTCTTTATGATTGTCTGTAACATAGGAGGAAATAGCTGTACCTATAACTCTATTGACACGCTCAGTTGGATTTGCTTGAGGGTGATAAGAAGGAGTGTACCATAACTTAATACCATAGTCAGTTGCAAGATCTTTAAATTGATTGCAAACAAACTGCTTTCCGTTGTAGCAAATAATAGTGTTGGGGGCACCAAAAATTAAAAATATTTGTTCTTCCATTATTCGGCAGATATTAGATGCTTTACCATTTCTAAGAGGAAAAAGTAAGCAAAACTTACTAAACCAGCATGACACAACCAATAACATAGTATTTCCTAATTTTGATTTTGGAAATGGACCCATCAAATCTGCTGACACAATTTGAAAAGGTTCAGTAACCTTTCTTTCACGACCCATAAGTCCTGAAGGTGGCATCTGTAAAACTTTATGTTTAGCACAAGTCTCACATTTCCTTACGTAATTCTTAACATCTTCAATTAATGAAGGCCAGAAATAGTGTTGTCGTACCCTTGAAACAGTTTTCTTTATACCCATGTGACCAGAGGTGGGATTATCATGACATTCTTTGAGAACCTCCAAACGCAACTTTTCTGGTATAACTAACTTCCAATCGTATGACTCATCATGAAATTGTTTCAACTTCATGAATTTCCATAATTTATTGTCTTTTAATTGCATCTGTAGTGATAAATTACCTCCCTTTACAGATTTTTCCATTTCTAAATACCAATCATCTTTATCCTCTTCTGCAACATCTAATACATTAATTTCTGTCTCTATCACGGCTCTAGATAAGGCATCTGGAACAATATTATCTTTTCCCTTTCTATGAACTATTTCATAATTAAATTGTTGTAGTCGCATCGCCCATCTTGCCAATCGCCCGTGTGGGTCGTTATTTTTATTTAACCATTGAAGTGCACTATTATCAGTAATTATTTTGAAGTGACTTCCCTCAACATATGGCCGAAATTGTTCCACTGCATGCAAAATACTTAATAGTTCTCTTTCAGAAGCGCAATAATTACATTCGCGGTCACTCAACTTGCGACTTGTATAAGCCACCGGTTTTTCGATTCCTTTGTCAAGTTGAATAAGTACCGCTCCGATGCCTCTATTTGAAGCATCACACTGAATGGAAAATTCTTTCGAGAAGTCAGGTACACTAAGAATAGGCGTAGAAGTGAGAGCCGTTTTCAAACTTATAAAAGCGTTTTCAGCTTCCGGAGTCCAGACTATATGTTTGCCATTTCTTTTACTTGTGCCTTTAGTCAGATCGTGAAGTGGAGCAGCGACAATAGCAAAATTTTCTACAAAACGCCTATACCAGCTCGCTAAGCCAATAAACCTTTTTAACTCAGTTTGTGTACTTGGTCTTGGGTAGTTAATAATTGCACTAACTTTCGCAGGATCTGTTCGAAGACCATCTTTATCAACAATATAACCTAAATACTTTAACGAAGATCTTGCAAATAAACACTTTTCTAAATTAATTGTCAAGCCTGCACTTTTTAGTTTTTCTTTTACATCCCTCAGAATCAATATGTGTTCCTCAAAATCCTTACTTACTATTACTACATCATCCAAATACGTAAATACCTTGCCTTCATACTGTGGAGGAAATAGGCGATCCATCAGTCTTTGCTGAGTTTGAGAAGCATTAACTAAACCAAACGGCATTACTTTAAATTGATATTAACCTTTTCCAGGTAGTCCGAAAGCAGTTTTTTCTTTACTGTTCGCCTCCAAAGGGATCTGCCAAAAAGCTGATTTTAAATCTATCGTTGACAGGAGTTGAGCATTCTTTAAGCTATCAAGAATAACCGAAACTCTAGGAAGGGGATAAGCATCTTTTTTTGTAATTTTATTCAACTGGCGGCTATCAAGACACAATCTATTCTTACCATCCGATTTTTTTACTTACAACACTGGAGATCTCCATGAGCTGCAAGAAGTTTCAATAACATCTTTATCTAGCATTTCCTGTATTTCATCTTCTAATTCTTTCATAATGGGTGGTGCAAATGGATATTGTCGTTGTGCAACAGCTAAAGATTCTCCTGTATCAATTCTATGCTGCGTTAAATGTGTTCGACCAAGGCCAATTCCGATCTCCTTTGTCATTTCAGTTATCAAATCTTTTAATGTTTTACGTTCATCATGCGTCAAATCATTCTCAGATTTTATTGCTAATGAATGATCTATTTCCGAAATTTCTACATCACTTGATAACAAGGCAACGTTTATTTCATTTGAGTCTTTTATGTTTAAATTAATACCAAAATTATCAAAAAAGTTCATACCTAATATAATATTGTGATTCAATTTATCCATTACCAAAAATGCCACAACACTAAATTTATTCATAAATTGAATTGGTAAATATACCATTGTATTTAAAATATGACTGGAACCATCAGCCGTATAAACTTTTTGATCTGCAACAACATGTGATTCGAAACCAAATGCATGTGTTTCATCCATGAATTCTTTAGAAATAACTGATATTGTAGCCCCAGAATCCAGCAGCCCAACAAACTTGTTATTCAATATTTTTATTTCCGCATAGTATCTCTTATCACTTAGACTCTGAGAGATCTGACATATATCTGGTTTCTTAAAAGTATGCGCTATATTATCTAACCATTTCTGCCATTCATTATTTATTATAAAACTAGGATTGTATTTGGCTAAGGAAGACAACCGACAGTTATTGCTTCCTATTTCCCGTTTCCCGAACGCTGGTTTGAATATTGACATCTACAATTTCTTGAAATGACACCTCCCGAACCACACTTGTAACAAAAGAGTTGTTGTTTCGGTGTAGAACACATCTTAAAACTATGACCATATTTGCGGCAGTTCCAACATTGTATTTGATTAAATTTAGCTTGATTATTTTCAAGGGGAACATTAGAACTATTATTAAACACATCAACTGTTTGTTTGACAATCTTCAACGCTAAATCAGGTTCCATGCATTTATCGGAATAATTTGGTTCCCTAAAATTTTCACATTTTGCTTTAGTTCGCTCTAAAATGCGTAAAATTGGAATTAATTCTGCTACTGAATGAAAATTTTCTCGCCATATTGCCTGTTGATAATATGGTTGTATATTTTTTGTAAGAATAGCCAATTTTTGCTGTTCTGTTAGTTTTTCAGGAAGACGGTTAAACATATTTTGCATAAAAGCTACATAAATGATGACACTCTCTTGATGACCTTGAGTTCGTGATCTTATTTCATTTAGAAGCTCTTCTTGATAGAATGGTCTTTGAAATGATACCAATAATAGTTCTACCAATTCATTCCAAGACGACACTGACGTTTTATTAGCACGGTACCAAATCAGAGCATCACCCTCAAACAAGTCCACTGCATATTGATACAGATCATTATCCGTCGCATTCCTAGCTTCTTTTAACTCAATAATTCTTTCTAAAAATGCATTAATACTAATATTGTTACTGGCACTGAACTTGATACCCCAATCTTTAATAGGCACTAACTTTTTGTGGATATTATCAATATCGATAGTTGAAGATCGACCCTGTTGAAGTAATAATCTATTATGGGTACTATTACTGACACCCTTAATTTCGTTTTTATTTGAAATTTTATCAATTATTCGCGAAGCCTGAAAACCCAATGAATTTTCTAAATTTATCTTATCGCTATCCGACAAGTCCCTTTCCTCTTCGTCAGAATCATCATTATTTTCAAAAATTTTAATAGCTGCAAACAACTTTTCTACTTTCTCGAGAAGTTCAGAATGTTTAGATATGATATCTTGTTCTACGGGTTTGAAACATTTAACTCGGTTTAATAAATGTGTAATACGCGAAAGGGTACGCTTCAAAATAAAACTATCAAAATTTGTTTTGAGGTCCTCAAAAGAATTACTTAAGCTTTGAAACTTTAGTTGACATACATTGAGCTCTTCTAATGGGTTAACTAAACAGCAATGTGGAGTTTTGAGAGACAGAGACAAGTCACCCTGCAATTCTTGCAGGGTGATTAAATCGTTGTCAAGACAACGAACAATTAGGTTTAATTGAAAACATATTTGTTTCATTTCTCTTTAGGTTTTATATTTTATTATAGATAGTAAATGCATTCATTCCTTGTTTTATTTTGATTCAAAACCCACGCATTTCAATTTTCGAAAAAGCTTGACAATTATTAATGACCAAATGAAGCCTATAATCATAACAAAGTTACTAAAGAAGTTTTATAAGCCGTCCTAGTTTTATAAGGGACCGCTTTAGAATAGACAAGAGTGCGTTATCTAATCTTGCAAATCTTGCGAGATCTTGCATGATTTTGGGTGCAAGATTGATCTTGCAAAATAAGTGCGAGATCTCGGTATTTCGAGATCTTGCAATACCGAGATTGCACTCCCTAATAATATCATCAGACAACCCACATAAATGAATTTATACTTTGTCATGTGACAGTTTATCCGTATCAAGTGGCGATGAGGCTGCCCCTATCACGAGACTATACAGACAAGACAACAAGAACAACAAGAGGGTACTCTAAAAACCAACTGACAAAAAAAAACTAATAAATGAAGGATAGTAGCGGGTTCGATCCCCGCTAGTGTCGAAATTTTTCTTTCCTTTATTTATTAGAAATAATCCTCACATGAGCTTTCATGAAAAAAAAACCATTCTAATTATATGACAAAAAAACGTTACTATATGTTCAAATGAACTTGCTGCCACTCCGTTGGCATCATTTTTCGTGAATTTAAAACAATAACTTTTTACTATCAAGTTACTTTTCCTTTTATTTTAATATTTACCCGAGTTATTACTCAAATTAGGTGAGCCCCTGTAATGTACAACAATCACTAGTAGTAAGCGATATTAAGTCGATGACAAATATAAATAACACAGGAGGTTAAGTTTTTTTTATATACATAGTCGATAGTACAAAGCCGAAATCGAACCCCCAACCTTCTGACCTAATTCTAGTCGCTTAGAAACTACCAACTAGGCCACGAATGTAGTCTAGGCATCTATTGAAACCAGGAACTGTTCGTTTTCATACATCATGTTGTTGTGAACATTATTGTCATGACTTAAATTATCAGGTAGATGGTTATCATGTGGTGATCATGCACTTTCCACAGATTATTAAGTAATTATACTATCGTTACACTAATAAGAGGATAGACAGCTAGATACTAGATTTATAAAGTAAAACGGAGCTAACATGGGATGTATGCATGGGAAGGAATGTATATGTATAGCTAGAGTTGGTTTAGCATATCACTACCCTACACATTTCGAGGGTGTCCTAGCAGACCTATCGTCTATTTCTCAATATTTTCCCTTGTCAACTTTAAAAAGCGGCTGACGAATTATTGGTTCCGAAGTATTTTCAACTGAAAACCAATATGCACGCTCTAGGTAGACAAGAAGGTGCGGGTACAAAATGATTTAGATAACTTTTTGATTTTTGTCGGATAACCGTTATTTTTCTCGTAACATTTAAGATCATGATTATCGACTACTATAAAAAAATAAAGATCGAACTCTCAGCAATCATAATATCATTAATCATACTACTGGTTTATACTTATATTTTTTTGATATATTGTTTTATACTAATGATCGAAAATCTACATCATTGCATTATAGGTTTGCACCGTGTACCCATAGGTTATTTTCAATTGCATTTGAACAGTATTATATTATCAGTGATTTGAACAGAAATAGGTGAGGTTAGAGCTGTTTGTTGTTCATATGTAATCAAACAGAGAGAGAAAAGCGTTTTCAATAGGGCAAAAAAAAATGAAATTTTTACTTAAGCAATAACAGTATTATTAAAACATATTTATATCCTGAATACTTTCTGATATGATTTCCATAGTTACTTTTCAAAATACACAGATACATATGCTCACGGCTTTAAAATACCAAAAAGGGGTAGCCAGAGCTTCTGAATTGGAAATATCCGGCGGAGCCCGCTTGGGTCGTATATCGTATATCGTCGTTGGGTCTTATATATTCCGTGCCGAACCCGCAACATATAAGACCTTAGTCTAGAGTTTGATATTGCAGGCTGAATCATCCATACTTCCATACTAATATTATAAATTGGAAAGTGAGTTTGTTTGTTTGTTTATTTGTGCCGCTTTCACGCCGTAACTACTGAACCGATTGCTTTGAAATTTTGCAGACGTATAGTTAGAACTCCAAATTAAATAATAGGGTACTTTTTATTCCGGAAAAAAATGATGTTCCCGAGGGAAAACTAAAATATTGTTCGTTTGCTGGATGGATTGGAGATGGCGCCGTGTGTCGTTTAAAACAAGGTAATATATTGCAAAAGAATATAAACCTGTAAATTTAGAAGCTAAATGATACGATAATGTATCCTTGAAAATGAGGAATTCCCGAGGGATGACGTACAATTTGTTTTATTGTCTAGACGGTTTTTTTTTATCATATCTGCTTATCCTGAAATAACTATAAATAAACGAATTACTATTTGGTTTAAGTTTAAACCGTGGTATCGATGTTTTTCAAGATACGTAAGAAGTTGAATGTTTTGCGCTTTAACCTGTAGTTCATACCATTACTCGGTGCACTTTTCGAATCATTTACTTACTTGCTGTTTTATCTTTAGTCACTGTTTTTCATTTTACATTGAATTATGGATTTTGGCGCTCAAAATCGGTAGGGTATAAAAATGGGGGATTATACAGCAGGAGCGGGAACTCCAGACACCGACCCCGCCGGCGAGGTCGTAGAACCCTACACTAACTTTAGAGTCACACCAGACTCAACTAGAGTCTATTTTATTTTTATACTCACCCTACTCGTCTTAGCTTAGGTACACTCCTATTCCCCGCCAGGGCGGCCTTCAGCCGCCCGGCAAAAACACCAAGGTGACGTCGCACAGGCCGCAGGGCCAGCAGCACCGAACCGGTGGGGTTTTAGTCGGTAAAAGTCCGACATACGTCTCGAGAGAGCGACGGGGGATCCATGAGGATTTCCCCACCGGTAAACAAAAAAAAAAAAAAGCAGGAGCGGGAGTGAATTCAATTGTTTGTCAATAGTAAGACTATAAGAAAATAAAGGGTATTCAAAATTCGCCGTCAACGTTAGCGTCTATGTGGCGTAGCGGTAAATCTAACCTCTATGAACATTCGAGAGACCCGGGATCAAAACTCAAAGGACACAAGCAATTAGTAAAAAATAAATTTGTTGTGTTAGGTAAGAATAATAAGCAAGAACTATCGCAACATGACATAGGATATCATTCATCTCGGACAATCCCCATATTCCCGAGCAATCTCTGCTGCAAACTCACCCACCATCACCAACGGTCAGTGTAGGGAGCAGCTCCGCCCCGCAGCAAAAGCACTATTATAAAACTAAACCCATGTTTGCCGTGTAGTGTCGGCTTAGAATAACACTACCCCATTTCTACCCGTGGGTGATCGTAAGAGGCGACTAAGGGTATAGGGGCTTTTAAAGTGATTTTTGGGCGATGTGGTTGGAGACCCGTCACCAAAAACATTTATTATAACCATCTTTTCCCAATCAACTTCCAAAAGTGGCTGAGGAATTTCTCATTCCAAAGCTCTTGCTACCCCGTTAAGGGATTTATAGCCGTGAGTATATGTATGTATGTAAACCCATGTTACAACACGCGATTAAAGACCCGAAAATTAATAGTTACTATCCGTACTAACACGACCATTATAACTCGAACATAGAAACTTGGTACAAAATGGTTTATTCATGATTGTTATCATATATTTTATGGCACTATGGGGTTGAAATAGCAAATGAAAGTTAGTATAGTATAGAGATTTTTGACATTTCTGCATTTAGAAACTTGAAACTTGGTGCGATTGACTGATATAACTAATCTTTCATGAGTATATATACACTAACGGCCATAAATTCCAAAAAGAGTAGCCATAACTTCGGAGATAGTAATTCTCTATCCACTTTTGGAAGTTGAATGGGGAAAAGGTAGTCAAATAAAGGATTTTAGTGATGGGTCTCCAACTGCATCGCTGAACAATCACTTAAAAAGCCTCAATGTCCTTTATATCTTTTATACCACTTTTTTTATATATAAACTGGATGCAAAAAATGTAGTCGACGCGGACGTAGTCGCGGGAAAAAGCTAGTATTAAATAAGTGCATATTATTATCAGTTCTTATCAAATAAGTATTTTTCTTTCTCATCGTTCCTTACCTATTATAAGTTCGTTGACCTAAGTTGTAGGAGATAAAATGCACCAATCACACTTACTGATACTGATAGAAAACGATGTACTCCATTATTAGTTATTACTAATACATTCATGTACAAATATACATGAACTAACTGTTAATTATGTTAAACAAAAGAGTACTGAGGTAGAATGGAAGAAAATATTAGCCGAAGCACAACAGATGCCGTATTTCTAATAACAACAAGTGATTTTCTCAAGTGCAAGTACTCAATTCAATTGTATACTATAGCGAAATGGGGTTACTAAGTGGTTTTGTCCTGATTAATAAAAACAATTTTGCTATGGGGACATGCTGCAGTTGTAGCAGATCTTACGTTACTATGCGTTTATTTTAACCAATTTGGTACCTTGGTGGGAACGATATAAAAGAAATAAGTAGAGCATGGGTTCCAGATTTGAATCGGGCGTCTGTATCTTTTTTATGGTTGTATGTGTGGTTCATTCAAGTTTGTTGACAATAAGAGAATTAAGAGAAAAAATAGTGAGAAAAATCACATGACATTACTGAGATTTACTTAGTCAAGTGATGGTATTACAAATCAACCGATTTCGTAATTGTGAATTTTGGAGTCCATCGTTTCGTATCTGTATCAGTAAGTGTGATTGGTTCATTTTATTATGTTTTATCATATAGCTGTGTAGTTTAGTATCGGCTTAGAATAGCACTACCCCATTTCATCCGATTGGTGTATGTAAGATGCTACTAACGGTATTGGGGCTTTTAAAGGATTTTGGGCATGCGGTTGGAGACATATCACCAACAACCTGTATTTTACCATCTTTTCCCACGCAACTTCCAAAAGTGAGGTATTTCCAATTTCGTAGCTCTGGCTACCTCTTCAAGGGATTTATAGCCGTATATATGTATGTATGTATCATGTTTGTTAACGATGAGGGGAAACATCGTGAGGAAACTTACATGATAAGTTGTTCTTGTTCATTTGACAGTATGTATAATCCTACGAAACGGCGATAGGCCTGCTCCCTATCACATGAATACACTATCCAAGCTAAATGTAAGTACCGCTGCCATCCATTCGGGTATATTCTTTTCTTATGTTACAGAGGTAATAACATGCAACAACAACTATAACTGCTAGTTAGTTTTCTAATAAAAATAATCATCATAACCAATTAAAATAACATTGTTTAGTTTCTAATTACCATTTTCTTAAATCAGTCATACAACTCATACAGTTAAATAGCATGCAATACATCGAAGGGAGAAGGCGTTATATAATTTTCGTCACGTTGTTCTTTACATTGTTTGATAAAAACTCATTACTTAGAAACACGAGGAGGTATTGTCAGTCGAACTGCCAATTACAATTTAAGTAGTGTGTTACTTGAAACATATTGTTGTTTTCCAGTAGTTATTTCAAACGTAGTAGCTGAATGACATAACATAATATATCATTCATGTTGATAGAGGACAATTGCACGCCGTATGTCACCAAAGTGTTGGCAGATATACTTTTTATATATTTATAGGATTATTCGCACTATACGAAACCAGCTAAGCGTTCCTCTTCATTAATACCTTGTTTCGATATTTGCCTCGCAAAATATCTACCATGAGTGTTGATTTAAAAAACTCCTATCTCATAACAGGGTGTAAATACACGAGGTCTAGGTCAGGATTTCATTTGATGTCTTAGCATTTGTACCTACTAAGGTATTGACTGGATGATACCACTAATCGGCAGGTTACTAAGCCACTATCGTTTCTAGGAAACAAAGTAAACATAAGACAAAAGATACAATTATTCAAGACATTTTGACAAGACATAACTGTGATTTAGTACAATAAATCTTTCAAAACTATTTGATGTATGTCTACCACATAGATGTGCTTAATGTAAAATATAAAACACATGATACAATAAAACTCTCATGAAGAAGGAAATAATAAGTTTTGCCCGCAATTATTCGCATATGAAAGAGGGATATGGGCCAAATTTTTCATATACCTACTTAGTTAAAAACTGAGTGTCAGTAATGTCTGTTTAGAAAATCGCTACCCTATACTTTATTTGACTGCCGTATGAGGCATTGTGGACGAGTAATTGAAATGGACCTCATGATAGTCAATCGACGATTTCCTCCCTCTAATTTCATAATTGGCTGAGAAATTTGTGGTCCCGATATCTGTCTACTAATCATTGGCGTGTGTATTGCTTGTTATAAATAATGTAGTTAAAAACCGGTAAAAAGGGAAAAAGGCTAATTCAGCAAGAACATCCTTTAGAGTACATATACTTTGAGAAGAGTTTTTTGTAAATTATTGGTACCAATTAATGAAACTCACGAGGCCTTAGTTAAATCACAGTATGATACTTGCAAGTTATGTATATTTTTTTATAATTATGTTTATATACCTAGTTTTTATTTTTTCTATGTGTCAATTAACACTTAAAAATAAGTTGTACTAAGCAAATTAGGGGTTGTAACTTAATTAATTAATAAATATATCAATTAATAGGTGCATACATACTTAAACAGAGTCAAAATAAAATTAACTATTTTTCAATTAGGATATTGAGATTTACGCGAAAAATATTTTATTTTAGAATTGCGATATAATGATAAGTTGTTTATTAAAGTCATCGCTATGTTTATATAGTATCTTATTTATATCAATTACCGATAATTTAGCATTTCGTCGTTTACCATTCCATATTTATGGTACTCGTATCAGGTCACACATAAAACTCCTGATTTAGTAGTCGGTTGACGTTATTTGACCCTGATTGATACCAATTGATAACCCGAACAGACGTTTGAGGCCAACATCGAGGATTGAAACCAGAAATAACAACAAACACTTTCCTTGGTTTATAGCAAGTTCTGCACATCATCAGCGGTATTGGTATTGGATTTTAGTCTTTTGTTGTTTATTTAACGGGAGGAATTTCTACTTTATTTATCTAAAACATTCGGTCCATATAAATCAGCGATGATTTCAAAAGTGGCTACTCTGAACACCAGGTAATGTCCTATGATGTTCATAAAATGCTCATACACTTATATAATGTCTATTGTATTATAATGTCTAATACGCTTATGCTAAACAAACCTACAGGGATATACCGCGTATGTACAAAACATACTTAGATTTTAAGATAACCATTTGATTTCAACTTTAATATTAACGGTGTTTACGAAAATATTTTTTCTGTTCAATACAAAGCAAGGCAAATATAAGTATAGAAAAAAACTACCTGCTCCGCTGCAAATTTTAGGATTAAAATGAAATAAATATTTCTCTACCTGAGGTATCGGTTTTCGGACAGGATTCAAATGCATTCCTCCCACTTCGATCATCGCTGGGTTCCGAGGCCTCACGCCATTTAATGTTGGAAACGTATTTGTCATTATCAAACTCATGTTCAGTGCCTGCTCTTGCAGATCCACCTTCCTTCCGAAGTGCTTCTCAATCATTTCTTGCTCTTTAAACTGAACCGAGTTATAGAACCAATATTTTAACACGAAAGAAAGAACAGTGTTTTCTAACCTTTGCAGGAAGGTCATGTTATCTGAGAAATCAGAACTAACTAGAGGCACATATGATGGGTTTTCGATTAATCCGACACGCTCCGCCGACCAAGGCATTAGGTTGCACGATAATAGTGCAATTTTAGGTGCAGTTATACCGTACATATGTGCTAACCCTATCATGCAATCACTATTGAAATTTTCTACCAACACGACATCATAGTCTCTTCTCATTGCATCTCTCAACGAAGGTAAATGAATTAACTTCTGACAAACCCCCAAAGCCATTTGTCCGAGAGGAAAGAATGCAGTCACTTGATCCATAGCTTTCTGGATTCCTAAATACTTAGGCCAAGCTGGAGTAAGTTCAACCCATCTAATATCAAAAGTTTCAATTCCAACCGGCGCGATTCCTTCCAGACTAATGTCTGTGTAATTCGCCGGTGGATTGTTGATGGGGAAGAAGGAAACCACAGTAACTTCATGTCCACGCTCTGCTAGTGTTCTGAGTAGTGGTTCGAAGACCATCTGATGACTTCTTCCGGTGTGAGGAAAAAGTCCGAGAATTCTCGCGGCGCGCGCATCGCTAAGTGCGAGTGTGAAAAGAAAGCAAGCGAGTAGCGGTGTCATGGCCTCAACGTGCCCCGCTCGAGTCGAGGAGCTAACTGTCGGTGTTGTGTTGTCGATGTCGCATCGCTCGCCGATACACATTCACGTAACAGCAGCGTTGTGAAGTGCAGCTATTTTCAGCCAAAACGTTTACTATGAAGTTGTATTGGCAGTAGGACCATCCGTGTGCCAGGGGATCACGTAATACGCATGTGTTAGGTAACTGAACCGCTATTTATCCAATTAAGATGATCGGAGGCCGGCCTATTAATATTCTGCATTTGTACTTTCATGGTTTCGGAGCAGAGAATAGACTTATAAGAATGTTATTTATTTACACTGAAGTAAAAAAATTAGAATTAGGAGGTTTTTACGGATCATAGACTCAACCACCACTTACCGTAACCATATGCAATTAAAAAAAACAGAAAAGATATTTCTATTAATATTAGCCTAGATCATAATTAATTGTAAGGTCATCCATTTTCTCCCTCTTTTGGAAGTTAAGTGGGGAAAGGGTAGTAAAATAAATGTTTTTGGTGATGGGTATCCAACCGCATCGCCCAGAAATTACTTAAAAAGCCCCACTACACTACACAGCAATAACTCTCATAACAATTAATGATGTAATATATTGTACTGTTCTTGTTGTATAACTTAACTAGGTACTAAAAAATAACAGACGAAACTAATTTCGCGATAAGAGACTATTAGAAATGGAAGAAAATCATGATAAGAAACGGCAAATATAGATCAATCTTGCCCGTTTGCTAATTTTGACTTTGGCATTGACCTTACAACGTCCAAGGCAACTTACGTTGAACAGAGTTCGTGTTTCTCGGGCATATTGCATAATGTCTATGACGTTTTATAAATAAAACGGACTCTCGAAGGCATAATATTCCACTTTGTACTCATTATTCGTATTATTGTCATTTAGGAAGTAGGCATGCAATAAAACATGTATTGTTCTGATATGTCACGTACTTCAATGTCATTGTGCACTTGCATCATTTTATTATTTAAGAAGAATAAATTTTATTTACTATCAATAAGCTTGTAAATAAAAGATATTTTTTTTGTATTCGTGTTTTGTTTTTGTCTGGGAGACAAGAAAAGAGCGATGTCTACGTTCTGTGGGTCGGTTATTTGTAGCATTTGACGACCGCTTGTCCCAGAGAATTGAAAATGGACTTGTTGATCGTCGCAGGTTTATATCCGCTGTGGGTAAACCTCCTTTTGATATATAAATACTTAATTCAAATCTTTTTGTTCATGAAAACCTCATGTGGTGACTATTACTAATAAATAAAGAATAAATAAAGGAAAGAAAAATTCGGAGGTAGGAAACGCAAAAACTAATTAAACGTGTAAAAGAAATAAAGCATAGAATAATTTCGCACTGGCAGCCATTGACACGGTAGCTCAATTGGCAGAGCGACGGGGGCGTATACCCGAGGTCGCGGGTTCGATTCCCGCCTGTGTCGAAATTTTTCTTTCCTTTATTTATTCTTTATTTATTAATATAAATACTTGTCTATAAGTTTTATTTAGCGCTTTAACTCAAAACGGACTACTACGACATAAGTAGCCGAGGAATCATAATTTTCTTCATCAGATTCTGATTAGTTTCTCATATTGGATAATTATAAAATGCAAGCCGAAAAAATATTGCGTGTAAACGGCGAAGAAGTAAGTAGACAAAACAGTTCACGTGTAGGTAGCGTGCTGCTGCCACAGCCTTTTCCAGCCAGAAATAATATACTCTCGTTAACGGAACGTGTATGTTTTTCGTACCTGTAGTGTTTATCGATTTATAGGTCTATCACGTCAAAGGTTCCACATATTCTGATTCGAAATAGTGGTGCTTGGTGATGCATGTTAAAAATATTAAGAAAATTGTGTTTATCATGCTGTGAGATATAGCCAAACAGAGATTATAGTGAGGACTTCCTTGATACTTCCGAGGGAAAAACAACGCTCCTAATGCAGAAGACTTGAAATCTGAGACTTTAAATTATGTGATGTACTAATGCGTCTCTTCCTCAGTTATATGTGTGTTCAATTTATTAAGATTGTTAATGGTGAGGGAAAATATCGTGAGGGAAACCACATGACTTACAGATAATATAATACGATACTAGCTAGTAATTAGACAAGCTCAAGTTTGAGTTAATAGTGTTTACAACCTCGTTACAGCTTTTAATTGAAACGATGTGAGGTTGCTGAGCTAAGCCTACATCATTGTGGCCTTTCTGAAGTCAAAGTGTGGTACATTTATCACGGTTATTAACATCAAGAGAATATCAAAGTATTTCAGAAACCCTGCTTTTCTGAAATACCTTGTCCTACTGCAATATCTTCCTACAAAGTGGCGATGGGCCTGCACCCTATCAAGTGAATGCATTGTCCATGCAAAACATAGGTAGCCTGAACATCGGGTCATCATGTCGAGAATTATTAATACCTATGCCATACCCTTAGGGGTTTACGGCGTGAAATTTGAGTTGAGATTAAGATTGTTTAGTTTTGTTGTACCTATGTTTCACAAAAACGTGATACTGGTAGGTACACATGCTAAGCTAATCCCAGATATAAACCTGTCGTAATAACTAATTATATAATAATCTAGAGTTGTTTTGGCGATATGAGTTCACTGACACATTTTTTTTTAAACATGCTTGCTAGCCAAAAGTTTTTACTGTCATTTACTGGTTTCATTCATGACATAATTTACCGCTAAAGTTTGAACATCAGTCATGATCATGACTCATGATAAATGAGCACGGTACGATTTGCCAGGTTTCTTGCAAGTGATCATGTGCGTGTTGATACACAAATATATACAGATATATACTTACGGCTAGAAATCCCAAAAATGGGTAGTTAGAGCTTGAGAAATAAAAATTCCTTAGTCACTTTTGGAGATGAGTAGGGAAAAGATAGTAAATTAAACGTTGTCGGTGATGTGTGATGTGTCTTAATCTGCGTTATTGAACATTAATTTAAAAGCCCGAATATCTTAAGTTGCCTAAGGCCACTAAATTAGGGTAGTGCTATTGCTATGCTATACACTAACTAGCCATGACAATATATGGAATTAAGTTATATTGGGGAATTAATTTATTTCTTTTAAGGTTTTGTCACCAAATGGTAAAAAACATAATGTCCGTATTTCTGTCTGTCTGTCCGTGTGTCACAGCACAGCAATTGAATTTCGGAACTATTGAGATTATGCGATTCAAAATTAAAGGGTACATGTAAACTATGAATGACGCTGTAAATGTAATTCATGCTAAGAACAATTTAAAATAGTCTTATCAAACGTACTATTTTATTTGAGGGTCTGAAACTATGATAACTCT
This sequence comes from Bedellia somnulentella, assembly GCA_963576735.1. Taxonomy (NCBI): domain Eukaryota; kingdom Metazoa; phylum Arthropoda; class Insecta; order Lepidoptera; family Bedelliidae; genus Bedellia; species Bedellia somnulentella. The sequence goes on from OY755179.1 coordinate 15,315,356, forward strand.
GCCACTTGGCAGCATAGCTAGTACTAGCGACCTTTTAACTAGATATCACTTCACGTGGTATCAAAAGGCCGCTCGTACTAGCTATGCTGATCACGATGATACGAGCAAGCTCGTATATATCGCACAAATAAGCAGGTAAGCCTCGTAAAACTTTATTTAAACTAACACAATAGTGCAGAATGTGTTTAACTATCTAGATTAAAGTAATACGAAGTCCTATTCATAAGATAAGTGAGCGATTAACACAACTATCACATTACATCTAGTATAGTATTATATTATCTTTGATTGCATCCGCTAAATACGTAATGATTTTTGAAAGATTATATAACCTTCCTCTCCCAATAATGAAATGCGATGATGTTTAGCCCTCTTCTCTTGCCAATTTGTAACGTATGCTTTTGGAACCAAGAACTTTAAAAGAAATCTGAATATTAGCTTGAATACAAGTAAACACATTTACGACCGATTTCTGAATAGAGTATTCCAGCTGATAACAACTTAAGTATCGTTCTGTCGCATTGAAATCATAACCATTTTCATCATTTAATCTGTACGTCAATGACCTGATAGGAGAGCTCAGTAGCACCAGGGTTGGATGTCATATCGATGGCGTCAGTTTTAATAACATTAGTTACGCGGATGACATGGTGCTGCTGAGCGCATCTGTCTGTGGGTTAAGACAGCTTACCACTATCTGCGAGAAGTACGCTGACACTCACGGCTTGATTTACAATGTAAAAAAGAGCAATGTCATGGTCTTTGAGGCCGGGAATCAGCGCCTAAATAAAGTACCACCTGTTAAGTTATACGGAAAAAATTTAAGTCGCGTATTTTCCTTTAAATACCTAGGCCACATACTGACGCCCGACCTCAAAGATGATGAGGACATTGAAAGGGAAAGGAGAGCGTTGTCGGTGAGAGCGAATATGCTGGCGCGCCGGTTTGCGCGTGGTTCGGTACAGGTTAAGCTTACGCTCTTTAGAGCATACTGCACATCATTTTACACGTGCAGCCTGTGGGCGAGATATACTCAAAGCTCGTATAGCGCTCTCCGAGTACAATATAATAATGCGTTTAGACAGCTGTTGGGGCTGCCACGGTTCTGTAGCGCATCAGGGATGTTCGCGGACGCGAGAGTAGATTGTTTTTACGCGACAATGCGGAAACGATGCGCGTCCCTGGTGCGGCGGGTGCGGGGCAGCACCAACAGCATTCTAAACGTTATAGCTGATCGGTTAGATTGTCGATACTTGGGTCATTGTTACGCTGTATCGACTGGTATACCGTGACATTGATCCAAGTGTCAGTTAATTAGGTAATTTAATTTTTAATTTTTAAACTTTGTTTTTACTTAATTTGTGAATATGTTGTAATTATTATTATTTTTTGTAGACCTACTAACATCTTAAAAATAAATACTACTAACATAATGAGTCTATGTTACTTTATTAAATAAATAAATTATTATTATTATAACAACTGAATGAGACAAAACGATACTTAAGTCGTTCTCAGCTTGAATACTCAATTCAGAAATCGGGCGATAGTCAAATTGGAAATCACTCAGCCACATTTGGATGAGTAGCAAGAAAAAGAAAGAAAAATAATTTATTTGACAAAAAAATTCAATACCATATTGTCAAATATAATATTGCCAAATGCCTCACCTTGTCAAACAGTCACCAATACAATAACCAAATTAAAGCGTCTCGGTGTAGCTACACATCCCTAGATATTCCGAACCAGTCTGTGTTTTCTCCGTTTACTATTACTTATTTCGTATTATTATTGTCACCTGCGTCATACAAGTACGACTTTCTTCTAACATCCTGTATAAAAGTAAAGCATGGTAAATGTTTGACTATCAGTTAAGTTATCACTAAACTATATTCATGATAAGAGGAATATATTGCAAGAAATAAATATGTTGGGCGAGTTTCAGACATATCGGCCAACATTTTAGGATAAATTTTAATTTAAAAATGACTTACAAATTATTACAAACGTTTTTATTATTCTCTTTAACATCGTAGGGTCTAATAATTAGCATAGGAAACTCAGTGAGTATATTAGGAACGAGATGAAAAATATTTCGTCTTGGAAAGAAATATCAGTTCTATTCTAACACACTTTGTTCTATGTGATATCATATCAACCAATTTAGTTTAGATGTTATTCGAGTACGTAGGTAGATCTACTGCGTTTAAAGAATATATGTGATTCAACATAGGCGCGGTTTTAATAAATAATCGTCATTTTCTGATTTTACTGCTCGAGACGAGAACAGCTACAATAGAAAAATTGCGCCAACCCTAGCTTGAATTATCTCACATACAAGTACACTACCATGGACGCACTAGATGCGTGCAAGTGCGAGCATGCATCAAGTTGCATTTGTAAGTGTTAGAACATCACGTGACATTACCACCTGGTTTTCAGAATACCCACGTTTACACGCTTGTACTGTGGACTCTCGTGATAGGGGGCAGGTCTATAACCGTTTTTGTCACACTGTCACATGATTTTCCCTCATCGTTAACAACCATGTTAATTAACCACACATATGACTTTAGAAACCACAAATTGGTGTATGCCCAACCCGGGATTTCAACCCTCAACGTCAGGACGATAAGCGGTGTTCTACCCACAGAGCTATCACAATATGTCTGGATTATATATTTAGTAACGTCGTCCGTAAAAGATAAATTAATACCGGCTATTGAGACTAATTAATAAAAACCATTCCTAGACGTTAAAACTGCATAGACTATTCGTGTTTGAGACGAGACTTACGTGATTGCAGAACAGGAAAATCAAGTGATATTTCAAATTAGTGCATCCCAATTCTTTAAAATTCAGAATAGTTGATTTGTCACATTGCATTGCAGTGTTGCTATGCTAGCTGTTAGCATTCACCTGTAGTGGTAAACACAAACTTCATAATCGACTAGCAAATGAAGACTGATTCACGTTATACATATCGATAGAAGGTTGACAAAACTATGAAGTAAAATCTATCATATGATAATCACATCCACTCTTTTGCACAAATTATTTTTAACGATACTTTTAAAATGTATGCCTGTCGGAGGAAAATCGTCAAACTCGTTGACTTATAAGTTTCCTAGGAAACTTGTAAGTTGACGGAAATCCGTCAAACAGCAAACGAGTTTACATCTTACCTGATAGGTTTTAGGAAACTTGTAAAAAACGAACTCACCTCAGGAAAATTGTAAATGGGGATAATTTTTGACAAGTTTCCTAGTTTTGAATTTATAATTTAGGAAATTTGTAAGCCGCCTAATGGCTGCTAGTGAAATTGTTAATAGAACCAGTTACTCATGATGATTGGTTAAGAAGTGAGTTGAGTAAAGAAAAAAGCATGAATTTAAAGTAATGACAATGTTTTGATATTTTCAAATATAAATGAGGAACTGGACTAAGAAGGGTTTTCTGGCCGTTAGTCTTACGTAATAATAAACGAAAACTACGAATAATTTATTACGATGACGGATTTTTACACTAGTTTCCATTCGTTTATCAACCAACCTTCTGACTTGCTTTTCATACACTCACATCACAGTAGCGAATTACTACTAAAATCAGAAGGTGGCGCTGGGTATGCGGCCACTTCACCTAACAATCACTTAAAAAGCCTTTGGTTTCCTCTTAGGACAACTGCGGCATAAAATATTATGAATGCAGTAAATTTGTTAGAGTTTAAAATCTTACAAGCATCGGTTAAGAATAGCACTAACATATTTCTGGCGGTAACCTATAACAATGGATGTCATTGGAGGCGATGCGGTTGGAGACCTATCTCCAATAATGTTTACATTACAATACAATCTTTTCCCCTTTAACTTCCAAAAGTAGCTAAGAAATTTCTTATTCCGACAGTCAGGCTACCCACCCTTTCTAGGGATTTATTGCCGCAAGTATAGGTATGTAAGTATCGGTATAAAAACGCTCTTTAAAAAAAAGATCTAGAAGGTATTTATACCATATTACAATAAAGTATCACGATATATATTCAAACAATTCATATTTAATAAATACTCTTAAAACTTTTTAATTTTATGTCAGTAACAGCAAATAATAGCAAATTAATAGATTAGCATTAGTAAAGCAAGGAAAATATTAGTTTCGATTGTCGAGTTGAAAAGACGCGCGAATGCGTCACGTCACGTGACCGCCGCCAGCCAATCCGCATTCACTAACATCCCTCTCTCCGCGCCGTCAGCGCTGCATTGTCAATTTTCCTAGCTTGATTTAGGAAACTTGTAGAATTTTAAACCCGGAAACTTGTCAAAAATGATCCCCACTTACAATTTTCCTGAGGTGAGTTCGTTATTTTACAAGTTTCCTAAAACCTATCAGGTAAGATGTAAATTCACATGCTGTTTGACGGATTTCCGTCAACTTACAAGTTTCCTAGGAAACTTATAAGTTAACGAGTTTGACGATTTTCCTGCGTCATGCCTATTACAATGAGACTCATAACAGGTTTTGTCACCCAAAGGGCAAAGGACACGACTTTTCTTAGGAGTTTCACTGCATAATCAAATCAAATCAGCATGTAGCAGATCTGTAGAAGAATCGGGGTATCTGACATAGCCCAGAGAGATACGAAACTTAAATAGGAATGAGAAAAGCACAAGATGCAGGGACTTAAGGGTTCTGGAGTAGCTGCCACATATTTGAGGGCTCGGTGTAGGTAGATGGATAACTCATTTATCCATGATATGATAACATAACACCAAATAACAAAAAAAGCAATTATACACAAATATAAATAACAAAATTATTGGAGTAAAAAATTGTGCTATGGTAACACAAACTACGTGGAGTAGGTACAGACGACTTGGTAAAGGTCACGGGAAGCTGATGGCTGAGGGCAGCACAGGTCTGATCGTTGTGAAGATTTTTGAAGAAAGCCGGTGTGTTTCCAGCAGGACGCCTATTTCGCTCACAACAATGATTATGATGAATGAACCTCAGTTGTTTATTTGTTTCTATGTGTCAAGCAGTTAGCCTTGCTTATACGCTTGCTCGGTTACGTGACAAAAAGTACCATAATTCTCATTGGCACATTACAGAATCCTATATGAAATCAAACTTATGACTGTGTATGTGTGCAATGAATCTATCATACATAATTAGGTGATTCCAAAATGTTTGTGTTCCATATGTTCTTCAATGACCTGTTTTTTTTTCGATATATTTATAAACGTACTCAGATCACTCTAAATTCAAGTTTAATTAATAACCAGCTACGTTAATTTCGAATGTTACTTCATTTCATACCATATTTAAATGTGTTCCAATTTTGTTAAAGATTGATAGGTCAATGCTTTACTGACCGTAATTAAGTACTATTTTTAAATAAAGTTATTAAGTTGACCCAAATTTTACAACATGGAAAAAGGCTCAAATATGTGTCCCTTTACATATCTTAGGCTTGTCCAATAGCTTTACTGCAACAATTTTCTTGGCTCTCGTGTGTGCTTGGTATAGCTCGCTGCCTCATGGTGTGTCGGTTTAAAATTACCTCATTTCTCTTCGTGAGTGTCGTACAAGGGCTTTTTCAATTTTCAGGGCACAAGGACTTCTTAAACGATTTATGAGTGTTGTTAAAATGTACATTTCTAATATAATCTATGTCATTTAAATTGTGGCACTTAAACTTTTTTTAAAGTTATCCAAGCCATGAAAATCCTAACTTGTGCAAACCCCAGGTCAGGTTGTCAAGTAACAGCGAGTAGGTAAGTAATATGATGTTAGGGTGCTTGCAGGCGCCCGCAAGCAGCTTTCTCCGGTAATTTGAGTACCTATATGTTGATAGGTGGAGGTGGAGGATCATATGCGCGGGTACCTTGCTACCTGTCGTCTTACTTTCTTTTGCTTCTTACTTTAAAACTACTTACTTTATTGATTCAGACATCCAAAATGATAATTATTATACCGCTTCGTATTCTAATAATTAATGGGAACGTCACTGATATCTGGAAATAGTTTCATATCGCGTTGACACGCTGGGCTAGACGCAACGCAATAGGATAAGATAGTTATCAGTAGGATATTGATTTTATCAGCCCTCCGTCTGAAAGACTGTGCTGTTCATACTCACTTTAGGTATACATATTTTTTCTCCTAAACAATATAACAGCACAAAAGTTACTAGCTCACTTGGTTTGATTAAAAATCCGTTTTTAGCAGGCATCAAATTTTTACGTGTGTTTCTTTTTAAAAGTCAATGTATAGACATTAAAACTTCATCATACATTATTGTCAAAGAATTTAATTTTGTTTAGATTACGAACAAAAATAAAATTTCTATAAAAAGCTTAAAAATATATGTAAGTACTTTTGTTTGTCAGTGAAAATGAGATATGTACATACATACATATACTCACGGCTATAAATCCCTAGAACGGGTAGCCAAGAGCTAAGGAATTATATATTTCTCAGCCACTTTTAGAAAGTAGAGTGGGGATAAGATGGTAAAATAAAGGTTGTTGGGGATGTGTCTCCAACCGCATCGCCCAAAAATCCTTTAAAAGCTCCAATACCGTTAGCCGCCTCTTGCGTACACCCACCGGACGAAATGGGGTAGTGCTATTCTAAGCCAGCACTACATAGAATGGACATGGAGTTTATGGTAAAATAAACAACCGTTGGATATAAGCTACCGATAACAAACACTATACGCATAAATAAAAGATGTTATTAAAGGAAAGAAAAATTTCGACACTGGCGGGGTTCGAACCCGTACCATATTACCGCGGGGGCGTATACCCGAAGGTCGCGGGTTCGAACCCCGCCAGTGTCGAAATTTTTCTTTCCTTTAATAACATCTTTTATTTATGAGTAATAATCCCCACATGAGGAATTCATGTCAAAAAACATTAAACACTATACGACAGAAAGTAAGAAATGAATTAATGTTACCAACACCAACTCTTATTACATCAGGTCTGATGTGATGTAAGATGTTTTTGTTAGCATTTTACCAACGTTTCTGTATGATAAAATCAATGTTCGTCCTGAGCTGAGATAATGTTATAAATACTACATATATTCAGGGTTAATGCCCTTCCATCAAAGCGTTCTCATTGTTAGACAAAACAACACTATTGTTTCTTTTGTCTTTTCAGTAAAATAGGTCAAACAATCAGGTAATTGTACTTTTAACCTGTATACATATTTCACATATTTGTAAAAGGAAAGACAATTTTAGATTTATAGAGGACTACGATAGACGTTTCAATTCTAGATAGCAAAAAAACAGTGACAAGAGTAAAGGAGCAAGTATGAGATGGAAGATTGATGTCTGTAATGGAAGTGACATAGGTTTGTCAGGATTGTAGGTACTCAGTAGCGATCTATAACCAGTCTCTGCATTCCTCAGTGGTAATTAATAGCGTAATTATAAATTAGTGACTATAGTGCTCCAAGAAAAGAAGTTGTAACCATTAAGTATGACTATAGTCGTGTGAGCTTAGAATAGCACTACTGCATTTCTTACCGCGGGTGTCGTAAGAGGCAACTTAGGATTAAGGGGTTTTTAAGTGATTTTTGGACGATGCGGTTCTATGCGGAAGACCTATCACCAACAAGCATTTATTTATAATTCTGCTCCACTGGATATAAATTTTTGGGATTTATAGTCGTGATTATTTGTATGTAAGTTATGAATAGCATTTTAGTTGAGCTACAGATTCTCAGATTAATCCACTACTTTCAGCACAGTCAGAAGTGAAGGAAAAAAGGAATAAGTGTGAAATACGTTAGTTGGTTATAAATTGCTTACAGGGAGCGTGGTCCAACTATTCATTCATATGAGGTCAACCTTTAAGTTTTGGCTAGGTTTCATTGATTTTGAGATAAAATGTTGTAAAAGTTGGGTGATATCCAGAGATGTATATACTATGATGTATGTACGTGGCATACTCATGCATATTATGACGATACTAAAAATGCTAGATAGATACTTACATTCAATATGTATGTTTACAACAACAAAATACCGTTGTGATACTATGACTAAGCAAACTAACGGGTTAGATCTTCGTTTCAATTACCTTTTTTATGCATACTGTACCGTTCGTATCAAACTAGCTGGCAATGGGTTTTTTGTACAGGTTATTAAAAACGGTGAACATACAAAAAGATAAGAGTGAAATATAATATATTTTTTATATACTTGTACATGTAGGATCCTAGGTAGTTTGTGTGTATCATTTACTTAATGTTCTAGCAAAGCTCAGTAAAGATGTATTTAGTTACATTAGCTAAACGGATCAACCAAATATTATTATTATTACTGTGTTGTATTGAGACCTGTAAAATTCGACGCTTAGCTCTTCATGGTATCAGAAGATCGATATATAATTTGAAGTGACGGAAGAAATCGAGGGGAAACCCACATACAAACCATCCTGTGAATTCCAGTGGGTTTGTATTAAATGAAGCAGATATAGACCCTAGACCGTCAACAAATACTATACCTGCGCTTCTACGTTAAAAAGGTATTAATGCTAAGACCACTTAGATCGCATCTGAGACGTGCCTCTTTACCACTCATCTATGATTCATTGTTATGAGTATCCTTGGTTTATTGATTTTTACTTTACTTTTACTTTACTTTGTTTTACAATCTTCCCCAACAACTTCCAAAGTGGCTGAGGAAAGTATTATTCCGAAGCTATGGCTACCTCTTCCAGGGATTTACTAGCCGTGCTATGTATGCATATTATTATACAAGTCTGAGAATGCTAAATATGGAAAAGGGTAAAATTGCACAATAAAGGTTGCTAGAGATGGGTCTCTCACTGCATTGCCCAAAAATCAATAGGGTAGCAGCTAATAATAAAATAATATTCAACCCTTCTCTTGCTAATTTACCAACACTCAGTTGTCTTATTTTGCACACGCTTAAGTTTATAAAATGTACAAACTCCCAACGTAATAACAAATAATTAACAATTGGTAATAAATTGATGGATGTGTGGGAGTCATGTTAGAGCGCACACTACTGCGGACTCGAACGCACATAGCAGCGTCTCACTCATATTCCTACATCGCGGAGTGTAAATGTTTTTCGAGTTAAGCATAGATACAAATTATAAGTTGGTACACAGCAGGGTGTACTGGCCAGTATATCTTTGCTGTTTCCACAGTGGTGACCCCTCGATAAGAACATACGCTTCTTTCTACTACATTTCTCGATCTACCCGCAACTTCTATTCCTCGCTTACCTCACCACACCATTCATTCAGCAGAGCATCTACAGGCATGCAATCACCGGCCTCATTGCTCACACTGAATTTGGTAATTGGTTATAGGTACCTCCTAGCTTTGATATCGTCGTATCGACTAGGAGGGGAGTACTGTGGGAGTCATGTTAGAGCGCACACTACTGCGGACTCAAACGCACATAGCAGCGTCTCACTCATATTCCTACATCGCGGAGTGTAAATGTTTTTCGAGTTAAGCATAGATACAAATTATAAGTTGGTACACAGCAGGGTGTACTGGCCAGTATATCTTTGCTGTTTCCACAGATGGATGGATAACTGCCTCCGTGGCCACGCGCGGTTAAGCTTCTGGCTTCAAGTACGGAGGTCTCAGGTTAGATCCCCGAGGGGTAAACTCACAAATATAATTATTTGTAAGATGCAACCCAGTATGAAAGGATATTGCAGGCTTGAATCACCTGTTTTTCCGAAATTTAAGATGATTCCGTGCTTCGGAGGGCACGTAAAGCCGTCGGTCCCCGCTACTATTACGGTTGTAGTAATTAGTCTGCTAACCCGCAATTGGCCAGCAAGGTAGACTAAGGCCAAATCACCCTATATAGGGTAGGCTCGAGACCCTTGTGGGGACATATATGGGCTGTGAGGAATTAATGGATTGCAAACAATGCATTATCCATACAATAAGAAATGAATCAGATTAAAAAATGATAGCTCTGAAACATTAATACTTAGTAGATACACACATCATTTTATAGAAATAATTGTGACTTGCAAGGGATGGTTTAGTATTTAAATAAATATATGATCACCTTGCTTAGAAAACTGAAAAAGAAATAATATAAGAAATACATTTCATTATATTAAATTTTTATTAGATATTGTTTTTATGGACACCCTTAGATAATACAAACAAATACAATGATTAAAACAATCTATATGAAACCAGAGTATTCATTGAACTAACAGTATCTAAACTAAAATATAAATTAAATTTGATCCTTGATTAGGTGTACAGACTTAAAAACAATCCACTTAAAATTGCTGCATCACTTGACAGTTAAAATTAATAGCAAAGGAAAGTAATTAACAAATAAATCACTGCCAAAGAATATTAATAAACCTTTGATCTTCTATGCCGCAATTAATACCACAATCATCCTGAAACAAAAAAGACATTTGATTAATACAAGTAAGCATAACTCTTTCTGAGGAAAAATCAGACTTTCCTTTGATGCTGCCATACCCTCCCAAAGAAAACAATATCCAAACTACAGCATCTCACATTCATAAATTAAGGCTGTGTAATTGTTTTTTTATATTCTCTTGTACTCTGCAAAGTACTAACACATTAAATTTCAAAAAATGCAAGTAGTAGCATAAGCATAAGCATAATAAGCATAAACGTTCACGCCGAATATCCCCGAAGGGGTTGGCAGAGGTACTAATACTTCTGAACATCACGTGACTTTGTCACCTGGTGTTCAGAGTACCCACGTTTTGCATGGACAGTGTACTCACGTGATAGGGGGCAAGCCTATCGCCGTTTTGTACGAATACACTGTCACATGACTAAGTACAACTCAGCCATGTGGGTTTCCTCACGATGTTTTCCCTCACCGTTAACAACCATGATAAATTAACCACACATATGTCTTTAGAAAAGACAAATTGGTGTAGGCCCGACCCAGGATTTGAACACTAGTCGTTTGCACGTTAACCGAGTGTTCTACCCACTAGGCTATCACGGCAAGTAGTAGCTTTTACCTTAAAACCAAGTTTATTTCCATCTCGATAGGAAATATGGGATATCCTTGATTAGAGCCTTACTACACTACACTAAACCCAGAATGCAAATGTTATCTCACACATACATATACTAATGGCCATAAATCCCAAGAAGGGGTAGCCAAAGCTGCTAAAACTCCACAGCCACATTTGGGAGTAAAGCTGTTGGTTGCTCAACCATAATATACATTAAGTATTGTATCTGTGCCATCAATAGATAAATTAAACCAGAGGATTCCGCACCTGGTACATCAGGACCTATCTATCTAGGACCATTATATGTGTTACCTTAGTATTCATATATGAACCAAAGTAAATGATGACTTCCTTATACATATCCTTCCTTATCTGCTAAGTTAGGCGTAAAACTCACCCGTAAAGATACAAAAAGAATGATAATAAATAGAAAGCCAGTTTTATCCACCCTTCTCTCAAACACATAGTTAAAACATCCGCATTCATAATACTAGTTGGATCATACAGTCCTGGGCCAGACATCACTGGTCGATTTCGGTATCTGAAACAGGAGAATTTTATTTGTTTACAGAATGACTTATCAGATGCAAGGAACGATTAAAGTTAATATATTTTGTTACCTGTGAATGTGATACAAAATTAATGGAATATTTATTATCAGCGCCCACCATTCTCCCGAGAGTAAGAATAAGATGTTTATCACGAGATGCAATATGTATTCCGGTAGTACTAGCTATAATAAAAATAAGAACATTAGAATAAAACTATTATAGGTTATGTGTACACAAAGTAGATCATTTTGTACTAACTGGATTAAGGCTGTTGCATTGGTCTATTGGATTTTTATAATCAGTTTTTAATTCATCGATAGCTATGACATGGAATATAGAAAAAAATATTAGAAATGCATCTACAATAAGCGCAATAATATACGAAAATGCAGGAAAACTAAACGCCATTTCGTATTATTTTTATAAACTTTAGATCACAGAGTATAGTATAGGTACTTTTTTTCCCTTTTGTCCAATGGATATAGATACTCTATTTAAGTTATTTTGACCACAGAGGAAAATCGTGTTGATCCCAGATTATTTTAATTTAGGGCAAACATACAGGTCACAGGGTTTATAGTCTGATTTTTAATTCGAGTCAGTAAAATGACATTTCCAGTGTTGCAGGTTTTTTGTCCCAAATAAATAGTGATGTGGTTTTTTATATACCTAAACATATACCTACCTAGGGATTATATACCTAAACAAAAATATTTGCCGCGTAGTGCCTAATAATTTCACATATAGGCAGTGATGAAGGTTTCGTAGAAGATGGTCTACTTATTTTTGAATCTAAGAAAAATAGTATGGACTATCATGAAGAGATGAATTCGGATTGTTTTGAAGAATGGCTTAAAAGCATTTTGCCAAAGTCAAAGCCAAATGCGGTTCTGGTATTAGATAACGCACCGTATCATTCAAGAAGAATCGAGCGTATCCCCACTTCGAATTGGCGGAAGGCTAATATTATTCAGTGGTTAAATGAAAAAAAATTCAACATGAACCTACTATGATAAAGGGTCAGTTAATTGAAATTGTAAAATTAAATAAATCTAATTACGAACGCTATGCTGTGAAAGAGTTGGCCGCTGAATACGGTGTTACAATCCTGCGTCTGCCCCCCTATCACTGTGAGCTCAACCCAATAGAGTTAATTTGGGCTCAAGCAAAGGGGTACGTCGCAAGGAATAATAAAACTTTTAAAATAAAAGACGTAAAAAAACTTTTTGAAGAAAGTCTGAAAGAAGTAACGCATGAAAATTGGAGACAGTGCATCAACCATGCCATGAAAGTTTTATTTTATTTTATTTATTTATTAAGGACAAACAATGGTAACAAATTTTATACATACATTGGTGATAAAAGACATTAAATGTTATTGTCAATTCGTTACTTTGACGTTTATCACGAGGACATAAAGTGGTTGAAGACAAAATGTGTCAACTCGACCACATCATAGACGAATGTGTGGATTCATTCATTATAAATGAAAACGATTACGATTCCGATTCAGATACCTTATAAAATAAAGCATGACTAAATGTTTTAGTCTATCGATTGCCGAACATCACTATTGTAGCGGGTCACCCTTTTTTGTATCAATGACAGTTGCACCTGTCATTTTACTGACTCGAATTAAAAATCAGACTATAGTTGCTATTTTTTAAAATAGACTCAAATTTAATGGTGTACTCAACCGAATTACAAAAGAAATATCATCAGAGTATGCTTTATAGGGTTAAAGGTGTATATACTAGGCCACCACCAAAAGCTAACGTTTATATTGGCCTGGGCCTCGTTTTTAAAACGTACCCTTTTTATGTTTTAAATTGATAGAAGACATCAAACTAAACAACTTTGCCTTTGGAATGCTAATCCAAAATATTGTAATTTTCAAAATAATTAATACATAATTAAGTGTCATACCTAGATGACATGATAGTCCAATGGGTAGAACACCCGCCCGTAAACAGAAGGGCGTGAGTTCAAATCCCAGGTCCGGCCTACACCAATTTGTCTTTTATAAAAGGCATATGTGTGGTTAATTTATCCTGGATGTTAACGGTGATGGGAAACACCGTGAGGAAACCCACTTGGTTAAGTTGTACTTAGCCATGTGACAGTGTATTCGTACAAAACGGCGATAGACCTGCCCCCTATCACGTGAGTACATTGTCCAAGCAATACGTGGGTACCTTCTCTGGACACTAGATGGCGCCATGTGAGTTCAGAAGTATTGGTACCTCTGCCAACCCCTTCGGGGATAAACGGCGTAAACGTTTATGTTATGTATGTCGTACCTAGATCAAACTTAGAAAGTATAGTGAGGTTCTTAGCCTCGGCGGAAATAGAAAAAAACATCTTGTGAATTGATTCAAATCTTTTTGTTCATGAAAACCTCATGTGGGGATTATTACTAATAAATAAAGAATAAATAAAGGAAAGAAAAATTTTCGACACAGGCGGGGATCGAACCCGCGACCTCGGGTAAACGCCCCGGACGCCTTCGATCGCGGGTTCGATCCCCGCCTGTGTCGAAAATTTTTCTTTCCTTTATTTATTCTTTATTTATCTTGTGATTTGACCCTTTGACTATAAACACTATAGACAGAGTCAAAATGCAACGGGAGAGTACCTCTTTTAGATAGCAATATTTTTCCCTGTAATGTTGCGATCACTAGAAAACAATTACCCCAAAATACTATAATCACCATTCTAAAAGCTACTTTTTAATTTAAAATTGATTACGTCAATTTATTGTTTAATTAAAGGTTTACTGTCTACTTTATTATTTCCTGCAATCATATAATTATACATACTTACTCCTAGTATTATACAATCTTTTTTGTTTAATTTTACCATTTATACTGATGTTTAATACACCGTGAAATCTAAAGCATTGTACTAACTATCAGGGATGAATCTTCCCATGATTACGAATACATTTTTGTACGGGACTAACTTTGTTACTGGACAAAAAAAAAAACAGCTGTTCCATAAGTGCAAGTTATGTAAATATCATACGGGTCATCATGGGTATAGTGGGGTCTATGTTAATATTTTGAAAAATAAAAGACAGCACTATTTTGTACATGAGTTTTATTGCATTATTTACTATTGACCTTTAAACAAAATCAGTTTCGTGTGAAAATTTCGAATTCATTCGTCTATTTCAGTCACATTTTTCAAAAGATGATGTATTCGTACATCTAAGTATTTTAAAGCTATAGCCTTTATTAACAGCACAAGGTGGTTTTCGAACGGATTTTGCTATCTGATGTGGTCGTTTAATGTCGGAAATATTCTTTTACCTAAATTCTTTTTCAAAACAACTGCGACCATTTGAGCCAAAGCTTAGTCTTTGGACAAAAACGAGGTGCCTTTCAAATTTATAGTATGCCTCAAAACTTCGGTTGATTTGCAATTGCATCTTCCAGTGGCCGCAATCCATTTTTCTGGTAGATTCGGGTCTTTAGGAAAACTGTAATGAATACGAAGAAATTAAATAAATATAACAAATTTATTACTTACTAATTCCGTAGGTAACAATTGGAAATCATTCAGCGTCGCTATAGCGCGACGAATTTCATAATATACTCATTCATTAACATCAGTTTACTAATTTGAAAATTTTACCCTAACGACAAGGTAGGATGAAAACGTGAATTATGGCAACACTGAGATACTGCATATTTTTAGGTTATACTATTAAAAAATTGCTCAAAATAACTAAAGAAAATGCTAGTAATCTAGTTCAACGTAATTAACATTTGAGTCACTTATTTTCTGATCGCGCAATGTATTTATAATGTATTTATCTGTAGAAAAACATTAAAAAACTCACTCACTTGTGGAGAGTCAATCCTTCGATGTGTTTTTCGCTGTGGCTTCCGCAGCCAAGCACGCTACACCCAACCATACCTCACTAAATAATAACTTCACTAATGGAGTCTCTTTTGTCACAATAACAATATACAAATGAATAAAATCTTTCTCAAAATCAAAAGAAAACCAAAATCGCTCACAAGAGTCACAAGTCGACGCTTTGTTTGTCACAATTTAAAAGTGTGACATCAACAAAACGGGTTACGCGATAGAGATGACAATAAAGGTTTGTGTCGCTTTTTAACATATAAGAACTTAAATAAAGGCTTCTCTTTTTAAAATGGATGACGTAACATTGCTATGTCTATAGTGTTTATAGTCAAAGGAAGGATTAGACCATATGTTTTTTATTTTTATTTTAGCTTAGGCTAAGAAACTCACCATAATTTCTCAGTTTGATCTAGGCAGTGACGTTTTTTAATTATTTTGAAAATTACAATATTTTAGATAAGCATTTGTTAGGCAAAGTTGTTTAGTTTGATGTTTTTTATCAATTTAAAATATAAAAAGGGTATGATTTAAAAACGAGATCTAGGCCATTTAGACTGATTGATCCAAGTAGACATCCGAAATACACGATTGGGTGTGTGTGGTGTGTGAACATACCTAAATTTGGCATGGTGACATAATATGGAGCTGTTATTAATATGTTCGTTTTCCTAGCATCAATATAAATCTGTAACAAAACTTTTTAACTTAAGATACACATCGAAAAAGGAAATAAGAACCTCATTATTATTTTGCAGATATATAAAATTCTAAGGAGATATATAGAGCCAATGTGGATGGGATTGTTAGTAGAGGACGACCTCGTAAAACGTTTTTAGATCAGATAGAAAACGTTCTTATAAAGGCGGGGGTCCGAAGTGGTTTTAAAAGAGCATGTATGAGAAGAATAATGAATGTAAGGGAAGTAAGAGAGGTTTGTCAAGATCGTACTAAGTGGCGATCGATAGTCTCTGCTACCCCAATGGGAATAATGGGCCTGAGTTTAAGTAAGTAAGTATAAAATTCTCTGTTTGTCCGATAAAGAGCAACTAGGACTAAAAGACCGACTTTTAACCGGAGATAAAAACATACTAATACCGTAGTATTTTGTAAGATTTTCACGATTGCACATTATAATTGAAACTACTTTTTGATTTTCGGATATTTTGATCGCGTGTTATTACATTATTTTTAAAGTCCGACGTTTCGAAAACTTTTCAGTTATCATGGTCACGGGAAGACTGAGGTGTTATTTGTCATTATACAGTACTATAAAATTATTAATACTAACTACCTTCACAAAATTTTAAGTTACATTTGCGTTTAATATTTGCTATGTACAAAAAGAGCTAATGTTATCTGGAGTCTTGCTAGTGTTCTTCCCTCGCTTAGTTGTGCTAATGATCGGGTTCCAAGCAGGTGGTAATTGCCAACCATCATCTCTATTGAAGTTTGGATGATTCTTTATTTCAATAGATTCGCGTATCATTCTAGGTATCAATCGATTCTCTTTTGCTAGAATTGTAGGTTTGTCAAAACGCATGTGGTGGTTTGGCTTATCGAAGGTGTGTTCACACAAAGCAGATCTTCCAGGACGCCTATTCTTCATATCAGCAATATGTTCTCTTACGCGAGTTGCTACACTACGCTTTGTTTGGCCGATGTATGAAAGACCACACTCACAGTCTAGTTTATAAACGCCTGCATCTTGTAAAGGGATCTGACATTTGATAGGTCTTAAAAACTGACTTATCTTTTGGTGCGGCTTGAAGTAGGTCTTAATGGAAGCACGCTGTAACACAGTACTAATTTTGTCTGTTACACCCTTTGCAAAAGGTAGAGTTGCAGGGAGTCTTTCGACAGTAGGTGGTTTATCGGAGGAGCGGTGACGTTGGCGGGGCAATTTCAGCTTGTTGTTGTGAAGAACTTGTTTCACATGACTGAGCTCTCCAGCAAGATGGTATTCGTCACAAATATGTTTGGCTCTCTGAAACAAAGTTTTACCAACAGTAGCTAACTGAGATGGATGGTGGTGTGAGTCACCATTGAGGTACCTATCAGTGTGGGTGGGTTTCCTATAAACTGTGTGACTAATTGAGTTATCAGAATTCCTTATCAAGGGGACATCTAGATTAGTCTCTAATTCCATTGTAAATTGGATCTTAGGGTTAATGGAATTAAGGTGGTCTAAGAATGCAGAGACTATGTTTTTGGGTAGGAGTGCAAAAGTATCATCTACGTACCTCTTATAAACCTTTGGAGTGACAGGGAAGGATTTTAGTGCAATCTCCTCCAATCGTTCCATAAATATATCGGCTACAATAGGAGAGACTGGGGATCCCATTGCCACACCATCGCGACAATAACTCGCGATTAAAATATCCGAAAATCAAAAAGTTGTTTCAATTATACTAATACCGGGTTGGTATCATAAAACTTTTCGTTAAGAGGTAGGCAAAGCATCGGAATTCAATGAGGTGACAAGGTAACGTTAAGGGAGCTGCACTCATACTACACAGTGATAAACTATAAAACAATCTACAAAAACAATAGGTTAAACAAAGGTTTTCACAAGACAATATAGTTCACTCGTGCATTATACGGTGTAGCGAGCCATGTCACACTAAAGATATTTGTGCTGTGATTACTTATTAAAATTTGAAGTATTACCCATCTCTAAACTAAAAGTTTTATGGTTGCACCTATAAAAAGTATGACGTCACGTCGGGGGGCACGCTTAAAGTGTGAAACGGACTATAGCCAAGCAGCGTAGAGAGACGAAAGCCCTAAGCCTTAAGAATACGTCTGTGACTCGACTCTGTGATGAGTCTGTCTATCTATCCTCTGTCCTTGTCTAATACGTGGTTTTATTTTGTTGGATTATCAACTAGAACAAAAATATTGGACCGATTAAAATGTAACAAATAATAACAATTTATTTCCAATAGAAAGATCAACAAAAGATTTACAATTTAAACTATTAACAGATAAAAATATCTATGATGAAGAAGACGTGTCTGATTATATTATGTATTTTAAACTTTGTAGTTTCTTTTGAAAATGATTTTAAAGGATTTGATGATGAGATAATGTTCGGTATTAATTGGCCAGGAGTAACAGAAAACTCTGAGAACATATTAGGTGATACTTCAGAACATGAAGAACAAAGTGTAAAACCAAAGGTAATAAATATTTTAGTTTTAACATACTTAAATATACTCACGCCTCGTTGGGATAGGCAGACACCATCGATATCACTCTGTACTATCCTGGCATACTTCTTGAGCTTCGTCTACATTCAACAATGTTTTCATTCATGCTCTTATTGTTATTTGACTATGGATGCCTGCCCTTTTGGGTAAAGAAAGAAAGAAAAATAGTACTTATTCATTACCTAAGGGCACATCTATAACAAAATACAACAATACAAAAATGACATTCCCTATTTAATCTAAATGTGTCCTCAGCTGTGCTTTTTTTGACAATACCACCCGGATTGGTTCTGTACATCTCTATATATGTTTAAGTTTTTGGTATTTTAATATAGCTGCAAACCCAGATATAATAACTACTATAATTAACTTGTTACAAATACATATATATATATACTTATGGCTATAATGCCGTAGTAGGCATAGCTAGAGCTTCGGAATAAGAAATTCCTTAGCCGCTTTTGGATGTTTGGTGGAAATAAGTTTGTAAAGCAAAGATTTTTGGTTATGGGTTTCCAACCACATTGTCCAAAAAACACTAAAGACCCAAATACTCTTAGTCACCTCTTACAAACACCCACGAGAAGAAATGGGGTTGTGCTATTCTAAACCCTCACTACATAGCTAACTACACTAACACTTAGACATAAATATGGTTGTTTTATTGTAGAGCAACACTGCAGAATATATTTAACAGCTAATACTACTAAATCAATGTTATAATTTTGTTTTTAGAAAACTGAAGTAGTGAAAGTATTGACTTCAAATAAAGAAGGGTATGAATGCCATATTCCTGAGGTGAAAAACAAGGAGTTTATTAATATTCAAGATTATGATGGTCCATCTCCAATAGAGTTATTGAAGCCACTTTTTACACAAAAAATTTGCTCATATCGTTTGGAAACCTACTGGGGCTATGAGGTGTGCCATGGTCGTTATATCAGACAATACCATGAAGAAAGAGATGGTAAGTATATTAATATTAAATACCCTTCTTGTGTTACTCATATTTACTACCCGTTTTTTGAGGTTTCATCAAATTGTACAATTATTATTGATATTACAGTTTTTTTATATTTTAGAATGAATTTATTATTTGCTGTGTAGTGTCAGCTTAGAGTAACATTAACCAATATCTACCCACAGGTGTTATAAGCGGCAACTTAGTTTACACTTAAGTGTATTTTAAGTGATTGCTGGGCTATGGGAATTCTATAATAAAATCCTTGAAATGTGAACAAATATAAATATGCTGGATGGCAATTGAAAGTTGCTGTGCATATATTGCCAGTTATTATACTTTCAACTTAATATTAATATATGAAAAATTATTTTTAGTTAATCAAGTAAACAAAGGATGCCCCAGAATATCTCAGAAACCCATATTTTTTGTGATATTCATTTAAGCAACAAATGTAATGTAATGTTGTTCACTATTTGAATCAGCCAATATAATTTACAATTGTCAGTTCAATAATTTACCCATGATTTATTTTATTACAGTAGAATTATATATAAAAAAATCTAGTAGCATAGTATTTTACAAATTTACCATTCACCATTATATTAACATACATACATACATATACTCACGCCATTAGTTCCCATTGGGGTAGGCAGAGACTATTGATCGCCACTTCGCACGATCCTGACAAACCTCTCTAGCTTCGTTTACATCCATCAATCTTTTCATACATGCTCTTTTATTCTTCATACTTCGGACGCCAGCCTTTTTGAGCACACTCTCAATTTGGTCCAAGTGTGTTCTCCGTGGTCGTCCTCTACTAACATTACCATCCACACTAGCTCTATAGATCCCTTTTACCAATTTTCTATCATCCATCCTCTCTATGTGCCCAAACCATCTCAACATTCCTTTTTCTATCTTTCTTACAATATCATCTTTCACACCACACTTTTCACGAATAACACTATTTCTCACTCGGTCACATAATCTAACATTACAAATTTTTCTGAGGGACCTCATCTCTACTGCATTCACTCTGCTCTCATGCTTCTTCTGCCACACCCAACATTCGCTTCCATACATAAGCGTAGGAACAAGAACAGCATCATGCACAGCCATTCGGGCCTTTTCAGACACCGATTGACAGGTCATTAGGCTATTCATTGCTCCATTTACCGCATTACCCTTTTTCACTCTTCTTTCAATATCTTCATCACATTTTCCATCCCTTGTAAACAAACTTCCCAGATATACAAACTCCTTCACCTGTTCCACATCCTTACCATCAATCGCAATCACGCATTATATTAATCATTATATTAACATTACATATATACAAACATACTCACGGCCATAAATCCCAAAAGGGGGTAGCCAGAGCTTTAGACCTAGAAACTCTTCAGCCACATTTGGAAGTTAAAGGGGATAGAAATTAAGTTTTTGCAAGTGATAGGTCTCCAACCACATCGCCGAGAAACAACTTAAAAAGCCCCCTACCCTTCATCGCCTCTTACAACACCTGGGCGTAGGAAGGGGTAGTGACATTCAAAGCCGGCACTACATATACAATACATACAATATTTATTTGTTAAAGGCAAACAAATAAAAACTCAAGAATACCATCTAGGCCACTGGACTGCCGAACAGCAAAGTGAACTGGAGAAAAAATATCATGAAGAGAAGGAACACAATAAAAAACCAAACTGGACTAAAGTGGATGGCTCAACTCTTCCATATGTGGAGATGGTCTTCGATAAAGGTATCTATACAGATAAATATAATTGGAGTGTCTAGTTCTATTATTTAAATAACAGTTTATATCTGTTGCCGTATTTATGTTTAAATAGTATACTAACCAAAATTTAATTTTTATTGATCAGTTTTTAGGGGAGATTCTTCAGATACTTGATGTATTTTTAGAATTTAATTTGTATTAGTGTATGTGTTTCCTTTTCTTGATGTGCAATAAAGAGTTTTTGTATTGTATTGTAATAAAGAGTAAGTTAGGCAACTTGTATTTATACTTGAAGTCATCCAGTGATAAAATATGACCACATTCTAAGTAAGACTATTATATGCATTCCTTGCATAGTATAGACAAATAAAATATAAGATATTGGATTGAATCAGGCGTTACTTTGCGGAAATCCATAGCACTCGGCACGAGACCACTCGGTGGTCAGCTGCCGAACTGTCTACTAACTGCTCGTCAATGACTCGTGTTGAGTCAAAACGCGTCGCATGTTTGTGGTTGCCTGTGGTTTTCGCTTGCGGGTGTGTGTGTGGTGCATTGTCTGCTTTTCGATTTCTTGTAAGTGGAAGGGCGGGCGGTGCACAGTGCATGTTGCATGAAGACTGCTGGTATTATTTAGCGGAATTAAGCGAAGAAATTTATTAATATTAGTATTAAATAAAATATAATGTAAACAATATGAACTTATTCCCAATTTGATGTGATGAAAGTCTGATTATATATTAAGTGTATATGCATGTGTGTCAAATCAAATACAAGGTATTTTTCAATTATTTATTTATTTGAACACTTTATTGCATACAGAATACATATAATGTTTTTACAAAAGTACAGAATTTAATGTTCTGTATATGTCTAGAAGATAGTGTGTTGCAAATATTTTATACCAGGCCACTCAGAAAGTATTGCGAAAAAAGGTTTTAATGTATGAAACACTGACCGGTTGTAATGTATACTGAAGATATGAGTCTTTATAAATAAAAAAAGGTACATTCCAATTTTAAAATTTCCCTCTTTATTTTTTACGAGCTATTTTAAATTGTCGTGTCTTACTGAAAAATGAATCTGAGCCGGGAACATTTTCGCGCTATGATTTTTTACGATTTCAAATGTAGCTTAAAATCAGACGAATCATACGATAGACTTCAAATGGCGTTTATGGATGAAGGGCCTTCCAAGGCAACCGTGTATCGTTGGTATAACGAATTCAAGCGTGTTCGATTAACTTTGCGGGATGAAGAAAGAAGTGGTCGCCCTCTAACGGCTGTTACGGATGAAAACGTGGTGGAAGTGAAAAATTTAATTCATGACAATAGGAATACGAATAACGTATAATACGAATAACGTATATATAATACGAATAACGTATCTAGAGATTCAACACATTATGCAGATTGGATCGGGAAGCGTTCATGAGATTTTACACGAACATCTTCACGTGAGGAGTATAGTTTCACGCTGGGTGCCACACAACCTCACCGAGGTACAGAAACAGGCCCGGGTGGAATGGTGTCGTGATATGATTAATAAATTTGATGCTGGCTCGTCTCGGCGTATTTACGACATCGTTACAGGTGATGAGTCCTGGATTTATCAATACGATCCAGAAACTAAGCGCCAGTCGATGGTTTGGGTATTTCAAAACGAAGCGACCCCTACCAAAGTGAAGAGATCTAGAAGCGGTGGGAAGATTTTGATTGCAAGTTTTTTCAATATGACTGGCTATTTAGTGTCAATTCCTTTACAAGATCAAAGAAGTATTAACGCAGACTGGTATACTACTAAATGCTTGCCAGTAGTTTTCTCAGTTGTGAGCAACAATCGACCAAACACAGGGCTCCGCGGGCTACTGCTTCACCACGACAACGCGCCCGCTCACACCGCGCTCAAAACGACGGACTTCCTGAACAGCACGCCGGTCAAACTCTTGGGTCACCCTCCCTACAGCCCTGACCTGGCACCGTGTGACTTCTTTTTATTCCCTAAAATAAAAAATCAACTCAAAAGGATACAATTTTCATCGCCGGAAGATGCGCTGTCAGCGTTTCAGCGGGCTGTAAATGAGGTGTCTGCGGCGGACTGGAAAAAGTGTTTCGAAAACTGGTTTAGACGTATGAAACTTTGTATAGATGCTGGTGGAGAGTACTTTGAAAAGATTTAATAAAAACATTTTTACCCATAGATTTTTTTTTTATTTTCGCAAAATTTTCTGAGTGTCCCACGTATATAAATTATATCTTATTATAAATGAGTTGCAGGAGATGGCGAACATTGCGTGTAAGTCTTTCGAAAGAAAGGGAATGAGAGTGAATGTGGACAAAACTAAAACAATGGTTTTTGAGAGAGAGGAAAGTATGACAGAATGCGAGATTGTTATAAATGGTAAGAAAGTGGAACAAGTGGAACAATTTGTATATCTGGGGAGTGTTTTTACTATTGATGGAAAATGTGAGGAAGATATTGAAAGGAGAATTTATTAGTAATAATCCCCACATGAGGTTTTCATGAACAAAAAGATTTAAATTAATTGAAAGGAGAGTTAAAAAAGGAAATGCGGTGAATGGAGCCATGAACGGTCTGATGTCGAGCCAGTCATTCTTAGAAAAGGCTTGAATGGCTGTAGGGAATGTTGGGCATGGCAGAAGAAGCATGAAAGAAGAGTTAATGCAGTGGAAATGAGATCCCTCAAAAGTATATGTAATGTAAGGTTGTGTGATAGAGTGAGAAATAGTGTGATTCGTGAACGAGTAGGTTTGAAAGATGATGTAGTATGCAAGATGGAAAAAGGAATGTTGAGGTGGTTTGGGCAAATAGAGAGGATGGATGAAAATAAAGTAGCGAAAGAGATATATAAAGCTAATGTGGATGGGATTGTTAGTAGAGGACGGCCTCGTATGACGTTTCTAGACCAGATAGAAAACATTCTTATAAAGGCTGGGGTCCGAAGTGGGAAGAATAAAAGAGCATGTTTGAGAAGAATAATGAATGTAAGGGAATCAAGAGAGGTTTGTCAAGATCGTACTAAGTGGCGATCGATAGTCTCTGCCTACCCCAATGGGAATAATGGGCATGAGTATAAGTAAGTATAAATTATAAATCTGCAACATTTCATACTTCATTACTTTTAATTCCACCCCCCTCTCTGTAGTTTTATATATTTTGAGATATGTAATTTGCAATAAATAAAAATTGAAAATGCAAATGTTGTCCAAGAAGTCTTTGATTTAAATTTATAAAGAAAAAGATTTTTTTGCTAAGGTGAGCAGACTTTCATTATTATTATTAATTTCAGAGGTTCATTAACTTGTGTTAATTTTGTGCGCTCAGGTAGCAACATAACACTCATGCATTAACAACTTACTTTATGCTTGGTGCCACAATCTTACATTTTAAAGCACTGAAAACATAATCCTGGACTTCCGATAACATCCCTAAAACATACAATTTATACCCTTATTTAGTAATAGCTATGAAAGTATTTTTCAATTATACATACATACATACATATACTCACGGCTTTATTTCCCTAGAAGGGGTAGCCAGAGCTAAGGAATTCTAAATTCCTCAGCCACTTTTGGAAGTTGAGTGGGGAAAAGATGGTAAAAATAAAGGTTTTTGGTGATGGGTCTCTAACCGCATCGCCCAAAAATCCAATATAAAGAGCCCCAATAGTCGCCTCTTACGACACCCGTGGGTAGAAAGGGATGGCGACATTCTAAGCCACGGCAAAATAAATAATCAATTGTACAATATAACATATTGCAGTTTTCATCCCAAAAATAAGCCATATGTAGATACCTACTATTACTCAGATACTTCAGAGGAAAAAATTGGTTATATTAACCAAATATTGTAAACATGAATTAATTTTCCAGGAACAGTGTGTGATTTGAGCGGGAAGCCACGAATGACCCGCGTACGATACGTTTGCTATGCCCACGGCAAACACGAGGTGTACTCATTTAAAGAAACATCAACTTGCGAATACGAAATTGTAATACTGTCGCCATTACTCTGCGAACATCCACATTTCAAAATAGAAGAGGCCAGTGAGAATGTTATTAACTGTGTGCCTCTGAATGGTGCGCCTAAGAAACCAAGAAGTTTGCTCTCTATGGAGGTTGAGAATCTAAAATTGCAACACCAAACAGTAAAGATGACACAGAATGTGAGTAAATTGTTCTTTAGTTGATGTATCGACTAGTTTTACTTTAAATCATTACTATTTTGTTTTGAAGTAATATCAATAGTTACTTTTTGTAATACTGTTGAGTAGCTAAGTTAGTTATTCATCACTTTTATCCGCACCCATGTCATGGAAATGAAAAATTATTATAATATTGCAGTCGAATCGCTTTCTGCCGAAATTAAGTTTTCTATTGCATGCGGTGAAAGGATGAATGTAATCATTTTTGTAATGCATGCACAAATAGTTTAAAGCTTCTATTTATGTTTTATTTTTTTCTTTTGCTTCCTTAACATTTATGTTGGCATGTTGTTCAGGAAAAAGACTCTAAGGATGTAGTTGCAGTTTTGAAAGTTGAGAAATATGAAAAGGTAATTATGACTATAATATATTTTTCGCTTAGTTTTATTTGATTGTTCTATGCTATGCTTAAGCTTGAAGAAGAACACTGTAAGTGGCAATGACAAGAACTATTATGTTAGTATCGTATGTTAGTCGAACAAGAAATAACAATTAAATTTTGACCTTGGTGTGCTCAAGATTGCCTCAATTTTGGCACATCTGGTTTTAAACATGCACCTGTGCCTACAATATAGTTAAATATGGAATACTGATTTATTAGTGGTCATCACACTATTAGTGAAAACAATGGAGATGAATGGGTTTGTATTTATTTGCGCGACAGACTCGTAACAGTTGACTGAGAAAGATCCTTTTTTATAACTTGAGTTTGAATGTTATTATATTTTTTTTAAAACCAATACATTTGCCATTGAAAAACTTAAAAAATAAATCATAGTTCGAGAGACATAAGCTTGACAAGTATAAATATAGCTGGCAAATATAGCTTTTTCAAAATGGAATCTTGGAGAATGAAACAGCAATTACACAGCATTACATTGGTAATACCTGAATGTTACAAAACAGGGTATCTAGATTTTATTTCTGTCGTTAATTGTTATATTATTTTGTGTCTTCTTCATATATTTCTTGGATAAATAAGCACTTTTTTATTTTAGTGTTTAAAGTTTAGTCCTTAACAGATTATACGGTAAGTGCTAATAAGCAAGCGAATATTCAAACCAAGAGTACATACATAAATAAACGTAGTCGTATAAAGTAAAAGTAGTAAACGTACATAAATAATTATAAGCTAATTCTTGCATTTCCATGTACTTTAACTTGGAGCTTCACTTAGAGAATTAATATACATTTTGCCGCATTTACCATTTTTAGTAAGCCAAAAACAGAATGTCGAGTCTTTTAGCGTTACCTCCGAATTATACAGAATTGTAATTTATTTCCGCTCTATTTCTGCTTTAAAAGAATTATGAATTGGTGGCAAATAAACTTCCTTTTATTTATCCTTATTCTATTTATAAAATATGGTAACAATAAGTGATATTGGCGATGTGGATGTGCCTGCCACATTAATTTGCCCCCTTAATGCGGGAAGAAGTTGAAAAAAATAATGGCTGTTGAATTTCGAACCTATCGCCAATTTTAATTTCTAACTCATTAACTAGCCTATATAATATTACAAGCAGCTGATGTATTTATGTTATTGTTGCTCTGCTATGACCGGTTATGGGAACATACTGACTGTGATTTTATCTATATTTTGACGTTTTAACAGTACGTTTTAACACTACGTAAACAATTGACTGAAATGTTTCAATGCCCCAAGAAAATAATAATAATAACTTGTTAATAAAGAATAAATAAAGGAAAGAAAAATTTCGACGCAGGCGGGATTTTTCTTTCCTTTATTTATTCTTCATTTATTAGTAATAATCCCCACATGACGTTTTCATGAACAAAAGATTTAAATTAAATAATAACTTGTGTTGAGATTTGAAATACTAAATGGACGATATTCAAAAATAATCGCGTGTCACAGTGCTTTTTTTGCCATACGTAGTACATACATATGCTCACTTATATAAATCCTAAAGGGCAATAGCTAGATCTTAAAAATTAGAAATTTCTCAGCCACTGTAAAGGGAAAGGATTATATAGAAAGGAAGGATGGAAGGATTTGTTTATTTTTTTTAATTGTTCAATGGTTCTGAAAATTTAACTACTTGTCATACCCATACACCGTGAATGGCGTCTACACCATTTTATATTCATTATACAAATAACAACAGGTGCTAGGAATTTCTAATTGCCTAGCTCTGGCTACCCCTTCAAGGGATTTATAGCCGTGAGTATATGTATGTATGTATACAAATGATTACCCTCAGTCCGCGACGCCAGATTAAATCGATTCCCTAACCGATAGAGCATGGACGTTGTCACATTGGATTGAGTTAAATTTTGCAGTTATAAGAGTATTTGTGTGTATCTTTAAAGTCCTATAACATACATATACTCACGCCGTTAATTCCCATTGGGGTAGGCAGAGACTATCGATCGCCACTTCGTACGATCCTGGCAAACCTCTCTTGCTTCGTCTACATCCATCAATCTTTTCATACATGCTCTTTTATTCTTCATACTTCGGACGCCTGCCTTTTTGAGCATACATTCAATTTGGTCCAAGTGTGTCTTTCGTGGCCGTCCTCTACTAACATTACCTTCCACATTAGCTCTATAGATACCTTTTACCAATTTTCTATCATCCATCCTATCAATGTGGCCAAACCATCTCAACTCAACTATCTACCAGTGAAATAGTCTTTAAAATGGATCAATCCGTTTCAGACATTACCCGGAACAAACAGACAGTCAGTCAAATTCATGTGCCGTTATAGTTAAAAGTGTAACTCCTCATTACAAAAATAACATATTTTTCAGGATGGCGAAACTCATTTGAAATTTGAATTGCATCCTCTAATGGATGAGGGTGAAAATACTTTGGAAGACAAATCAGAGAACAGTATGTTGCCAGATAAACCTTTCCCAGCCTTCGCGGATGACTCCCCCGTGAGAGCCTTTCTGAACGGAGAAAAGTGTTTGAATGGGGTACGTTAGACATTTATATTTCCGACTCAACATTCTCGCGCAGCCCATATATGTTCCCACCGAGGGACTCGAGCCTACCCTATATAGGGCGATTTGGCCATTGTCCATTACGCTGGCCAATTGCGGGTTGGCAGACTAACGACTACTACCGTAATAGTAGCTTAGTATTAGAATCTCTTAATGTTAGCACTGGTTATCACCGAAAGGATCGTAGAGACTAATACATAAAGAATAAATAAAGGAAAGAAAAACTTCGACACAGGCGGGAAGTTTTTCTTACCTTTATTTATTCTTTATTTATTAGTAATAATCCCCAAATGAGGTTTTCATGAACAAAAACATTCAAATTATAGGATCGTAGAGGTACTTATTACATCTCAACACCACGTGAAGTTTTGGTCACTAGGTGTTGAGAATACCCACATTTTGCAAGTCTCAGTTGTACTTATTTATGTTTCAGTATACGTACATACATATACTCACGGCTATAAATCCCTAGAAGGGGTAGCCAGAGCTAAGGAATTAAAAATTCCTCAGACACTTGGAAAGTTTAGTGGGGAAAAGATAGCTTGGCGGTGATGGGTGTCCAACCGTATCGCCCAAAAATCACTTAAAAACCCCAATACTGTTCTAAGTATTCCTACCATCTCACCTATCAACTTCCAAATGTGGCTGAAGAGTTTCTAGCTCTAAAGGTCTGACCCCTTTTTGGGATTTATGGCTGTGAGTAGAAGCCTCAGTTTATAAAAACATGCTTTAGCCAATTCGGTATGCAAAGTTTTACTAAAGTGATGCTGATTACAAAACCATTTCGAAATATTATGGTTATAAACAATATTTTCTTGAAATTATATCAATTGAAGCTAAGATGACTGTTATTTTATCAAAAAACTGTAACAGTGTTTGACCTTCAATGTTGTTTCAAAGACATACGGTTTTGCAGTTTATTAATAAAACTAGCTTTTTGCCCCGCGACTTCGTCCGCGTGGACTTCATTTTTTGCATCCAGTTTACATAATACCAAAATACCGAAACACTATCTCAACTTCTGTTTTTTATATTTATAATCCCGCGGGCATTGTAAATGACATAAAGGACATTGAGGCTTTTTAAGTGATTGTTGGGCGATGCAGTTTGTGACCCATCACTAACAACCTTTATTAACCTATCTTTTATCAATATATTTCCAAAATTGGATGAAGAATCTCCGAAGCTATGGCTACCCTTTTATGGAATTTATGGTTGTTAGCATATATTCATGAATGATTGATAGATGGATTTCATAAATTCAATCGCACCAAGTAATGTAAATGTAAAAAAACTCTATATTAACTTTCATTTGCTATATCAACCCGTTAGGGGTTGAGTTCCAAAAATTCCTTTTTAATTGTTCATAAGAATCATGAAACAAATATACCAAGTTTTTATGTTCAGAAATGAGAATATCTTTAGTAAGTACAGATACGGATAGTAGTTTGGCGCTGCGGCGACGGCCCGGTGCTGCCCCCTACACTGACCGTTGGTGATAGTGGGAGAGCTTGCAGGGATTGGTCGGCAATATAGGGATGATTAGTGGTGGATCTCCTTCCAAAATAATCGCTAAATTGAAGGGATAGTGCTTGTTATTATTATATATAGTGTTATTTTAAGCTAACAAAACATTTTTTTACAAAAAGATTGAATTACCTGAGATACGAACCCGGGACGATTGATTCATAATAGTTCTAATTAAATATTCATAGTAGTTAGTTATACCGCTACGCCACGGAGACGTTACCGGGGCGGTGTCAAATTTTTATTACGCTTTATTTCATATTAGTCTTACTATTGATAAACAAATTTGTCATTTAAATTGATGAAACCCCTTCATCTTTCCAAAATGAACATTAACAAAGTGTCTGATGTGAATTCCATCGATGATAAAAATAATCGCTGCAATATTTTGAGCCATATATGAGTTAAGGTTTTTTGATGTTCCTATGAGAACTCTTGCGGATTCCTTAGTTTCAAGGAATCGTCGTCGTTTCATTTAGCTTCTAAATTTACATGTTAATATTCGTTTGCAATATAAGTAGATGTAAAAAAAAAAGTATACGATAAAAAAATAGTACATTATCCCTCGGGAGTTCCTTATTTTCAGGGATCCATTACCGTACCATTAAGCTTCTAAATTTTGATTTTTATATTAGTTTACAATATTTTACGTTGTTTTAAACGATGCACATGCACAGCGCCATCTCCAATGCATTTAGTAAGCAAACAATATTTTTGATTTCCCATGGGAACATATTTTTTCCGGGATAAAAAGTACCCTATTATTTAATTTAGACTTCTAACTACACGTCTGAAAAATTTCAAAGCAATCGGTTCAGTATTTACGGCGTGAAAGCGGAACAAACAAACAAACAAACTCACTTTCCCATTTATAATATTAGTATGGATATCGAAAATCATAGGTTTGTTTAGTATAATATCGTAATAATTTCATTTGACATCACAAATTCGTGATATGTTTTGCAATCAACAACATTTTTATAAAACATTTCGCTTCATTTGCATGTCGCTACGTGATTTTATCGATCGATGACGTCATTAAGTACAAAAGTTGAACAATCTTTAAAAAATCATAACATTACAATTACTCATTTTAAATGGAAAATATTCAAATGAGTCTTTTATTTTCGTGTTTACTATCGAATAAAAATATTTAATAAATACCAAAAAAAAACTTTTCATACCGAATTAAACGTAAACAAAACATCAGTTTATATATAATCTTTTGAGTTATCTAATGGAAATCTCTAATACTTTGCAGTCTCATCTGAGAAAGGTATAAGTATGATTTTGCATTGTTTTAATATACTCTTACTTCTTTGGTGAAGTAAAATAAGCCATGGTGCGATCCCCTTAAAGGGTTTGTGTATACGGCGTGAAAAACATGTCTATTATTTGAATGAAGTAGCTTGCCTTAGTCTACACCATCTACATCATCTTTAGATCATATTAATTTTTAAATGTATTTGTACCATTGAAAACATAGTATTTTGAAATACTAACTTTGGAGGAAACCGAGCCAAATTTTAGTTATATTACAGTTCTTTCTGTTGCTAACTGTTCATCTCAATTTTGTGTAGGAGTGATTTTTTTTATAGTGTTTTAATCTGTAATTATGTATTTCAGGGTACAGGCTGGTGGAAATACGAGTTTTGTTATGGCAAAACTGTAGCCCAATACCACATCGATAGAACGGGTGCTAGGCACTCAGTTCTTTTGGGAAGATTTGATGAGCAGGCGCATCTTGATTGGATCAGAGAGAATCAATCGAAACAACCCAAACCACTCGGTGAGAATGGTTTCAATTTAATAAACTATAAAATATAATTAGTCAATTACACTTTTTTGTGCATGAAACCTCATGTAGGAATTATTTTACTAATCAATTAAGGGAAGAAAAAAGATAGCTCAGTTGGCAAAACGACCGGGGTGTAGACCGGAAGGCAACGGGTTCGAGTCCTGCTGGCGTCGAATTTTTTTTCTTTCCTTAATTGATTAGTAAACTATTAAATATTTATAATTATTTGAAGGTTAGATAAAAAAAATGTTTTTATTTCCTGTGTAGGAATCCCCAAGGTTTTAATTAGAGTTTCACATCATAAGCTAAAACCTATTACTAAGAAAGTATGTCTGTTTGACACTAGGCTGTATTTCAAGAACCGTGCTAGTAACACAGTTGAAATTTGTACGGATAATATATGTCAGTTGCCGATTTCTGACTTTCTTATACTCAAGCTATTAATTTCCACTGGCGAAGGCAGAGAACATCTAATATTATCGATCGCCACTAATGCTGACAAATCTCTCTTGCTTCCCTCACTTTCATCATTATTCTCATTCATGCTCTTTTATCTTACTTCGGCTCACGCTGTTGTTTAAACCCTAAAAACTTTCTGTTATTTTGCGCGTATTATAAAGCAGATTTGTGTTCTAAACTGTCCTCGGAACAGGTAACATCTCTTGAAATCATTTCACGTCTTACTGTAACTTTTATGTTGTTACTTCTTATATTTTATATGAAAATAAAGGTCAAGACAGGTTAAATGCGGTTCACCCAACGGTTTATCTTTGTCTCCATTGTGTTAACTAAGACAGATTTAGGAAGTCTTGCTCATTTTACTATTATGTCTTCTAACTTCGGCGTAGTGTGATGAAGTTTCGGCTTGAAATAGCACTTACCTTTATATTATTTTTCTCGCAGGCATTGTACTATTACAATTTGGACCTTAAAGTGATTGTTAGGCGATGTGACCAGAGACCCATCGCTAATCTTTATTTGTTTTACCCCATTTTATTTCGATTCAACGTCAAGAAGTGGCTGAAGAATTTCCAATTCTAAAGCTCTGGCTATCCCTTCTTGAGATTTATAGCCGTGAATGTATGTGAATACCTTTGTCTGAAATATAATTGTTTCTGTTAGACGAACGATACTTCTGTATAAAAAACTAAATACTTCGTTTTTTAATACTTTCGTAGTTCCTATCACTTAAGAAGTTACTAGTTATGGGAGGAACTTTTTGGATTTCGTACGAATTTTATTACTTTATCCACGTCATATTCAGTTAACACATGCTTGCAAGAACTCCTTTAGTTTAATTTTATTCCCTGAATTCTGTTTTATTGACGATATGGAGCCATTTTTCGGCTGTCTAGTTTAATCAAAGCATTTTACTGGCCCATCTCTTCCCGGGATCTCTGGCTAATGATACCAAAAATCTGTCTATGCCTTTTTGAAATAATAGCCATATATCAGTACTATATACATACATACATACTCACAGCTATAAATCCCTAGAAGGGTAGTCAGAGCTAAGGAATTAGAAATTCCTTAGCCACTCTTAGAAGATGCGTGGGGAAAAGATGGCAAAATAAAGATTCCGAATTTGTAAAAAAAAATCGGAGTTAGGGAACGCAAACACTATTCAAAAGTGTAAAAAAAACAAAGGATAGAAGAATTTCGCACTGGAAGCCATTTGGCACACGGTAGCTCAATTGGCAGAGCGACGGGGGCGTATACCCGAGGTCGCGGGTTCGATTCCCGCCTGTGTCGCGAATTTTTCTTTCCTTTATTTATTAGTAATAATCCCCACATGAGGTTTCCATGAACAAAAACATTAAAAAAATAAAGGTTGTTGGTGATGGGTATCCAACCGCATCGCCCAAAAATCCCTCAAAAAGCCCCAATACTCGTACCGTTAGTCGCCTCTTACGTACACCCACCGGAAGAATTGGGGAAGTGCTATTCTAAGCCGGCACTACACGACAACACTATATGCAGTACTATATGTGATTTCATGTTATATGTGAACTTATTAGGCAACATAATATGTAACATATCTTACGTCTAAAAATCCCAAAAAATATGAACGTAACAAAACTCGCAATTGTTTCAGACCAACGAACATCAATATCGCATTTCTATGCGAACGGCGACATCTGTGACAAAACTGGGAAACCTCGACAGACGGAAGTTAAATTGAAGTGCTTAGAAAACTCATCGCATACTTCTCAAGTATCTCTCTACTTGTTGGAACCTAGAACCTGCCATTATATCCTTGGAGTCGAATCGCCCCTCATTTGCGATATATTGCCGCTGGCCGATGTAAATGGTCTTATAAAAATGCCAAACCAATATGCAGTCAAAGATGAAAAATACGAAGATAAAGTAGAAAATGAAAATGTTGTTGGAGAAAAAACAGTGTTTGATTTAGGAAATGATTAAATTATTTTAGTTTTAAATAGTTTTTTATTTATATCCGAGTCTTTGAATTAAGCATGTCGTTAGATCATACATATATACATATTCTATGGGCTATAAACCCCAAGAAGGGGTAGCCAGAGCTTTGGATTAAAAAACTTACCAGAATAAGTTTGCTGACAGTATTGAGTGTCATCACAGAGGGTCAACTCCGAACATCGAGAACACGATCGAATATTCGGATTTTAACATTTTGATATGTATAGAACAATCTGTCTGTCCCCGCACTACGGGAAACCCTTTTGGTAGGCAGTACATTGTAATTTTTAATATTGTTGTATTTTTTGATCCCATAAACACGTTTTTTTTAATATAAATATTGGCGCTTTCCATTCGATGACACTAACGACAACTACGGAGGTATCGTTGGATTCGTCGAATATCACTACGTATTCTCATATAGCAGAAATGTCAAAAATACGAATATTCGATCGTGCGAGGGAAAAATATTTTTTTTTTAATATGGGTTACAGGATATAAGTATGCCTATTAATGTTCTCGATGTGCACTGTGCAGAGTTGACGCCAAAACTGCAAGGGAGTAACGAAATAACATCTGATTCTCAAAGTTTTTGTCTTCAATAAGTTACTGACCTTTTGGAGTAGCATGAATTAAGTTAGAACACATAAACGGCCAAATGATCTATGGAAACTTGTAACGATTTGACGCTGCTGACACAATTATCAACCTCTAGTTTTGTACCATGTTAGTACTAGTGGTGCATATAAACAATTTGCTAAACCCCTAATACAACAAAAACCATTCTAACATGATTTTACTTGATGGTTTTGGTATTAGCCATGGGTTGATATTACTATACATTACTGCAAATGTTATTAGCTCGATAAAAGCAAAGTCGTTAAATATAAAGTGTATTTTACTTCTTCATATGTACTTATTACTAATCAGTGTTTATTATTTGCGGTTTTTAAGCGACTTTAGTGTCTTTAAAGAAAAATTACACCTGGCCCCATCCTGCGACTCAGGATTACTCGTCTAGGCACGGTAAGAGATGAATAGATAAAATTAGAAGAATTTAGAAGAATGAAATTAACCAAATTATCAGAATTGTTTTATGAATGCCCGATACAACTATTTTTTGAGGTAAACCTTCAATTAAAATCAATATAACATAGTCCGGGAAATAGAAAATACATAAATTGGCCTAGACCTCGCTTTTTTAACATACCCTTTTTATATTATAAATCGATAAAGGACATCAAACTTAACAACTTTGCCTATGGAATGCCTATCTAAAATATTGTAATTTTTAAAATATAATAATAATTAAAAATTGTCGTACCTAGTTCAAACTGAGAATGTATACAATGAGATTCCTTGCTTCAGTGAAAATAAAAAATAAAAAAAAAACATTTGATCTATGGTGTAAACAAAAACATAACCTCTTTCGGTATTTTCCAGTTCAATCGCTCGCTTACCGGTTTATTTTCATGATATTATTTTTCAACGACGATCAATACAACTGGAAAATACAGAAAGAAGTTATATTTTTGTTTACAGAGCGAAAAGCATATATCAAATGTTTTTTTTTTATTTTTTATTTTCACTGAAGCAAGGAATCTCATTGTATACATTCTCAGTTTGAACTAGGTACGACAATTTTTAATTATTATTATATTTTGAAAATTACAATATTTTAGATAGGCATTCCATGGGCAAAGTTGTTTAGTTTGATGTCCTTTATCGATTTATAATATAAAAAGGGTATGTTAAAAAAGCGAGGTCTAGGCCAATTGCCATGCAGCTGAAATTTCCATAAACATAATTTAACGTTTCAAAAATCTCCACCGTTCCAGTTTATGAAAAAAAAATAAGCTACCATTTCTGAAACAAAACAATACAAAATGTTTCCAAGCCACCTCCGAGATGAAACTTAGTGCATTTTGTTTAAAGTCGCTTCTCAAAAGGCCTGTCCTATAGGTATGTAGGTTAGGTCAGGGGGAGTCCGTAGGGAATAATAACAGAACATTGTCGGAAACGTCGGATTACTCCGCCGTTTTACCTTACCCATGTTTTTATTAAGCTGTAGGTGGCCAAACGAGAAGACAAACCCACGGATCATTTCAATTCAACCCCATCAGAACACTAGAGCATCCATGACGCTTGGTCGCACGACTTTGCCTACACCCTGCCTTGTTAACAATGAGAAATATTTCAGGGTATTCTACAGGGTGGGCCATGAATTAGTTAATATTTGAAAAAATCGTATAAAAAACCATTTTACATATTTTCGAAATCGTTTATTTACGAGAAAGCTAATTAGTTGTAATTTATTTTTTAAAAATTATTTTGCCTAAATGACCACCAATTCGGTTTTTGCACTCATCTAAGCGAGTCCTGAAGTTTTCAAATACTCTTCTGCAAAGAGACCGCGACATCGCCGACATCTCTTCGATGATTTTTCTTTAAGTTGACGCAGTGTTTTCGGTTTATCAATGTAGACACGACTCTTTAAATAACCCCATAAAAAGAAGTCTGCTGGGGATAGATCTGGACTTCTGGGTGGCTATAATCGTAACATATGGTTTCAACAAGATGGAGCCACGTGTCACACATCGAACGAGTCCTTGCCGGTGGTCAAAGACATGTTTCCGGGAAATCTGATATCCAGACGTGGTGACATCCAATGGCCACCCAGAAGTCCAGATCTATCCCCATCTACTACATCTATCCCCCCAGCAAATTCCAGTAGCATCGGTGCTAAGAACACCCGCAACATTTTCACGTACTTCGCAGAATTAACAGTAATTGAACGGCCTCGAGAATCTTCAAAAAAGTAAGGTCCGATGATTCCTTTTGCTGAAATGGCAGCCCATACAGCTACCTTAAGAGAGTGAAGTGGCCTCTCATGTTTAGCTTTAGGATTTTCGCTGCTCCAACACCTGCAATTCTGTTTGTTTACATGTCAATTTAGATGGAAATGGGCTTCGTCAGAGAATAAGATGTTGTCAAAATTACTGAATCGAGTTAACATTGTTTCGGCATATGACTTCCGCAAATTTAAATCATTAGGGTTTAGTTCTTGCTCTAGCTAAATTTTCAAGAAGCGAGCTAGTGCCCCCGTTCGCGCCCGCGCCCCGCGCGGCAATAGTTTGCGCGGTAAGTTACATTTAAATGTTAACGAATTCTTGGCCCACCCTGTAGAATCTTATACATACATACATATACTCACGGCTATAAATCCCTATAAGGGACAGCCAGAGCTAAGGAATCAGAAATTCCTCAGCCACTTTTGGACGTTGCGTGGGGAACAGATGCTAAAATAAAGGTTGTTGGTGATGAGTCTCCAACCGCATCGCCCAAAAATCCCTCAAAAGCCCCAATACCGTTAGTCGCCTCTTACGTACACCCACCGGAAGAAATGGGGTAGTGCTATTCTAAGCCGACACTACACATCTTATCTATGTAATTAATGTTAGAAGACACATTGTAGTAGGTCCTTTTATGGATTTGCATCGTGTCTCTCTGTATAAAGGCTAGTGCTTTTCCCACTTACTTACCAAGCCAAAGGACTTTAAAAAAGCTGTAATAAAAATAAAATGTCTGCATCGTGAAATATTGCGAGGTAGCCGCAGTACAATTTTCCATTCGCCCTAACAATAGCTACCAAATGACATAATCTATCATATCTATTGAGGGGGGGGGGGTGCAATATTTGCGTCTTCCTTTACAAAAAAATCCATTTCTAGTTAGATTATACGGGTTATTCCTATCTGTCAACCTACAGGTTCGCCACTAAGGTGTCTACGCGGAAACAAGCGTCCTAACAGACACTCTATATGTATGTGCTAGAGACACACATTTTCGCGTAGACTCTAGGGGGTAGCTGGAGGTAGTAGGGTGGGTGCCAGATAGGAATTACTCAACCCGAACCTGTAATACTATGCTGCAATTATACATGTGTATATTGCTATCTCGATGAAGGTATGCTTTTTAGTTAGAACACCTTGTATTTCGTAATACTTTTCTAATACATATATCTATATATATATATATATATATATAGATTAAAAAATAAAACTCGGAATTTATTTAACTTGACATTTATTTACAATCATATCAACAAAACAGGTGTCGTATAAAACAGATCGAATGACAATATATTACATGAATTTGTATTTTGTTAGTGGTGCCCTCAAAATGTTTTGAATTTTAATATACCTTTGTGTTGCCGTGAAAGATGCAAAACATTTCTATTGCTTAACAGACTGCATGTAGCCTTTTAAGCTGAAATGATTCGTACCTTAAAATATGGTCCGTCCAAGGAAAATTATGAAGCGAAACAAAATTTAATTTAATATCAGAATTATGTCATAAAAGAATACCTTTGTATTTCAAATAAAGATTACTTTCAAAAGTTGAATTCGGCTTGTTTTTGTCTGAAACCCAAATACTTACAAGTGTATTCGCTAGTAATACATAAGCAAAGCGATTCAGCCTTAGAAATTACATTAAGTACGCAAGTAACTGTATGTTTAAGTTGTGTATAAAATTACCAAAAGTACCCAGATAGGTAAGGTTACTCGGTAGTCTTGTTTTTTAATTGTTTTGATCGTTTGTGAATTATCTTTTTGTGGACCGAAAGAAAACTTAAGCGCATAAGTTTGGTTTTCGATTTACATGTAAATTAAATGTAGTGACTACACAAGATCACAAGTAATTTGTTTGAAACTTGTATTGGCAATCGAAAGCAAAGCAAATGCGATAGCTACAACTTCTCCAGTCCCTGTTTTAGTGACGACAATAATAAAATAGCTGGCGAATTCGGAGTTGCTATTTCATCCAGCCTCTAAATATGTTCAAACTATGCCGTTAAAATAACGTGAATATTCTGTATTAAAAATGATGACTTAATAAATTACAGGTTAAGTGACTAAGTAAATAGGAAAATGTGATTCGAGTCCAAAATAAATGCAGCAAACTGATGTCAAATTTAGATAACAACAGTCGGAAAGAGATGTCATATTCCATTCGTAAGCAAATAACTGTGGCTTTAACTCCACGAGCAACATGGATATAATAAAGACAGTACAGAGGTCACTAAGTTTTCTTGCTAAAATAAAGCTTAGGTATAAGAGTACAGTTTTGGTCGCAAGGCTCTCGGCTGATGACATCGAGTCACAAATATTTGTTGACTTAAAAAAACGTTACGAGTATGATCGCACTTATCACATATCTATGATCCGTATCGCGACTGCTGAAAGCAAAATATACTTGTTATAATAACACACTTAGAACACTGAACACTGAATAAGTGTACCATTTTTTTTCTTATTATCTATCCATATATCGAGTGATCCTCGCATATTATTTATACAGTCACATTTACATCAATCGCAAATTTCTTACAAAGCGTCAACAAGTAAATTCTGTACACGGTTGGGTCAAAGGTGGTGGCACTAAAGGACAATAAGAACTTCTTGATAATTCAAACAAACGTAACATTCGAACCATAATTTCATAAGTTATATATAATCTATAAATCCATTTTCAGTTCAACATGTAGAAAGGACAGAAATACATTTATATCTAAATAAATCAAGTGATACGAATGAAACTGATTACTGCTCCTAACAAACTTATTCAGTCTAATTACAAGTTATATTGTCTTTTTGCACAGACATCGATTGATGACTAAATTTAAAATGATTGACTTAAACCAGTGTTGGCCCAAAGTTAATCTGATTAACGATTAAAAATTAATGATTAAAAATCATAATCAAAAATTGTGATTAAAATTAATTAATCACAATCAAATTTAAAATGATTAAGATTATTAATCATAATCATTAATCGTTAATTTGATTGTTTGATTAACTATTTATGAATTTATTTAATTTATTGGAACAGCTTAAGCAATACGCAAAATATGTATGCATCAATGTTGTTATTGACTTGCCGTAAAGAAAATCCTTCTTTTAACACTGTTTTTTTTCCATAAATTACAAAGTTAGACAAACACTTAACTAATGGTTCCGTTCGTTAATTTTATAGTCTAGGTTTAAATTAAATGTTTAGTTTTAAAAAAGCGATTTTCCCCCCACCCCAGCTCGACGCGGCCGTTACTTTAATCACTGATTACTAATAAGTTACATTTAGTGGCGATTTTCGCGGCATTTCTTCTCTACCGACAACTCAAACGACGCTTGCTAGCTGTCTTACTTCACGTTAAAGCGTTTTAATGTGACAGACCGACCGAGGGAAGCCAAGAGCGAGAGCTTCTACAAAGTCATCCTGTTATAGGCAAAGTGTTTCTTAAGTACAATACACCAATGCCGTCCTCTGGCTCAGTAGAAAGAATGTTTTCTTTCGCAACTATGCTAAATAAGCCTAGATCACACAAATTATCTGACGACTTATTTGAAAAAAGAGTAGTTATGAAATGTAATTTGAACATTAAGAAATTTAAAATGTAAAGATCGGAGGGTAGTTGATTTGAATGATTCTTTGAATTATTTACTAATTATCTTACAAATTATTTTTTTGTTCTTTGAATGATTAATAAAAATATTTTAGAAATATGTGTATTTATTTAACATCATTTCTTTTACGTAG
This sequence comes from Bedellia somnulentella, assembly GCA_963576735.1. NCBI lineage: Eukaryota > Metazoa > Arthropoda > Insecta > Lepidoptera > Bedelliidae > Bedellia > Bedellia somnulentella. The sequence goes on from OY755179.1 coordinate 15,356,277, forward strand.
AGTTAATAACATTGATGGATGTATTAGGTTTATAATCAAGTTAATCAATTAATGATTAGTGATTAATGATTAAAGTCAATAATCATGATTAATATTGCTTTTCTAATCATGATTAATTTAATTATGATTAATGTAATCATGATTAAAATTAATCAAATTAATTAATTGATTAAAAAATTAATTGATTAATGCCAACACTGACTTAAACTATATAGTATTAAACTCAAGGTTCTATGTCTCTTATGGTAATATTAATTATTTCATTAAAATAAACAAGAATCACTTCTGGAAGTAAGAGCTGATTAAACAAAGTTGGTCCACTTCCTAATGGTTCTCTCAATTAATACCATGATAAGAGACATAAATTTTCCACAAGAAACGTTACAGTAAATAGTTTGTACAAGACTTGAAAAGTTACTAAAGGGACAGTGCTCAGACAAAGACTTATAAATTAGATCAAAGTTCAAAGACAACATTTTCTATTGTTGACAAGTATTCTAAAATTTTCAGTTTCAATCCAAACTTATTTGTCAAGCTATAAGCGAATGAAGATAATATAAATTATATTAATAACTTACTTATCTAATAACTTATCTAAAGAAATTTCGACTAAAGATCCAGCCAAATCCAAACAAGAAACCTAACGGAATCCAATACGGTTAAGTACGAAGGCCCGGTCTAAGAAAGACCCAAAGTATGGTCGACATTATAGTAAATAAACATTGGTTAAATTGTTTTGGTGATCTATTGCGATAAATGCGCCTATTCAACAAACTTAAAGTAAGGTATGTAAGTGAATAATTAAAAGTCCGATACAATGACCAGGAAGAAAAGTTTGTTACAGAAATAAATTTAACGTAGCGTTTTACTTAAATCGCTACCCAGGGAACACATACACTGATCATTTTGAGATCGATTTGCAATTAACTAACGTATCATCTAAACATGCGACTTTTGTAATAACTAACCATGGCCTTTTCGTTGGTAGAAATAAACTATTTAATTGGTAACAAAATCTGGAAAACGATAACTACAACAAAATAAAAGTTCTATAATGAACAACAATAATCTAAAGTAAAGAAAATACTTAATATTAACTTTGGATGACAATATAAGACTTCGCCCAGTGAGGATTCAAATTATACATTTAAGTTAATAAATCTACAAAGAATGAATCCTTTCCGCAATTTAATGTTTCCGCTCTTTGGTATAGAGCTTTAGTTCGTTGATCTAAACGTAGTTATTTAAGCTTAGATTGACTAAAATTATCTTATGATACAAAAAGTAAAATAATGAATAAACACGATTTGGGGAATACTTTGGAAACGATAAATCCTTTGACACAAACCTTAACCTCATTTTTAAAATAATTCTATAAAAGGTAGTTAACAACTGTGCACGCCGACCTCGCCACTATCTTACACACTATTCATCAGTTCAGTGCACCGATTCATCACAACGAACGTCCATTCTTTACAACCTCTTTGTAGAATTTTGCTTTTTTTTCTTTTCTTCATAGAAACGTGTGTTTTTTTTAATAGGGTCTCGATAGTTCCCTGGATCGTTTCAACTGAACTTTAAGTCTTTTGGTGCCTATTTGGAAGCCGTTCATGGCTTGGATCGCGGCCTGCGCGGAGGCGGCGTTGTCGTACGACACGAACCCGAAACACTTTGACAGGTTGGTTTGTTTGTCTATGAACACTTTAGCGGATATCACGTGACCGAACGGAAGGAACGACGACGCGAGGTCAGTGTCCGTGAACTCCTGTGGCAGGTGGTATATGAACAGATTCCCTCCTTCTGGACCTGAAAACATAACATAAAATTAATGTATAACTTAATTGAAATGTTTTTTCCATGAAAACCTCATGTGGGGATTATTACAAATCAATAAGAAAAGAAAAATTTTACGACACAAGCAGGACTCGAACCCACAATTCCCGGTCAACGCCCCTGAACGCCCCCAAATTGTAAAAAAATATGTATCCAAGCTGTATAGTATTTTAGGATTAAAATAAACTAACCCATTTAAGTCCGCTTCTTTCGTTAGAGGTGATTTAGAACTCAGGGGCTTCTAATGTCATTTTTGTTCGTTGTGGCTGGAGATCCATCACCAACAACACTCCATTGTGTCATCTTTTCCCTACTATTCCAAAAGTTGCTGAGGAATTTCTCATATTGAGGCGCTGGCTACCCTTTTTTGGGATTTATAGCCGTTAGTATATGTACCTTCTACTTGTTTACCGGCGGCTGCAGCCACGGCGGATCCCAGCACGGACCCGAGAGGAGCGGCTGCGAACGCGCCACCGAACTGCGCGGCATACGCAGATCCCAACGGCTCCGCGGTTGACCCTGACATTGGCGGAAAAAACACTTTATAGCGTATAAACACTTCAAAGGCCATAAAATAAAGCATATAAAAACAATTTCTAGCTAACTAGTTCTAGTTCTATTAACAAATGGTTAGGCATAGCATTCCAGGTAATATATCTTATTTTTATTGTGAACTAAATGTATTTTTTTATGGTATAGATTATTTTCTAAGGATTTTTTGCTGAATGAGACATGCAATAAAAAACTAGGATAAGATTGTAAGTAACTGAATCTGAAATACGGTAACAATTAAAAATTAGAACTAGGACTTGCTTTTGTTTAGGTTTCAAAATAAGAAAACTAAAAAAAACAAAATAAGTCTCCGGAACACAAATTCTTTAGTTCAGACAAAACCAGTAAAGACAAACATAAAAATCGTTATGTTATAAAATACAACTGTAATGACACACTAACTGAAACGAGGACTATGAAACAGTAACGTTTAACATGAAATCAGTTTTAGTAGGTAGATACATTTCATGCAACATGCCCGATGTTACTCGTAGATATAACGTAGCCAACTTTTGAATATTTTTGTCGCAATCATTTGTATGTTAATTTCTTGTAGTTTGTTCCGTCTTCATAAGTATACTGCTTCGTGGCGGTTTTTAGATTGTTGTATATTTTTGTTTCATATCTTTAAATAACACCATATTAAGCAGGAAACCACCGGATCGAGCGAGGTTCAAATTGTAATTGCCAAAACACTAAGGCTCAGTAAAGTAGTAAATGGGAATCAAGCAATAAAAAGTCTAATTTATTTTTTTAACATTAGCGTTAGAAAAAAAAATGGTTTAATCAAAATGAGATATGTAAATTTTGTCTGTCTTGTCTATTTGTGTATCCGTTGCAAGGAAATTAGGTAATGGTTGCACTTTGACCACTGGACGACCTCTAGTTTTGTTTGAAACATAATGTTTGTTATACTTTTTTTCTTTACTAGTATTTGCGCTACGCATACTCACACATTTTTCATATAACATATCTGTGACATGCCCCCGTAGAATGGAGCTTTTGAGAGCACGTATATCAAGTGAAAGTGAAGAATTAGTTTTTTTTTTCGAATGTATTGGTTGCTGCTGGCCCTGTGGCCTGTGCGGCTTCACCATGACTTTATGTGTGGCGGGCAGCTGAGGGCCGCCCTGGCGGGGCAAAAGAGTGTACCTAAGCTAAATCGGCAAGACGGGGAAAGGAGCCCTAACAAGGTCACCAAGCGGGAGCCTTATGTCATACAAGGAACTCTCGCGTCCGTCGGGAGGCCTATGCCAGTGGTACGCTAAGGGAGGTTCAATATTTGGGGTTCTTCGACCTCGCCGGCAAGGTCGGTGTCTGGAGTGGTATGTTCTTTGTCCGCGAGCGCTGGTGGCCTCTGAGACCTTAAGCTCGCGGGTGATCGGGTCGTCATGAGAGGAGGAACTGGCTGAGCATTTGAAACAAAATCTGAGATGGCTGGCTGGTGTAAAAAGTACGGAGCAAGTGAAATTACAACGTGATAAGCTAAGGAAGTCTAAGTTAGCTTATCACACTACACGTGGTGGCAGTACTCTTTGTACCATGCCATTCAATGCAATACCCAATTTTACAAGCAATAACAGATAATCTGTGTCTTATTTTTTTTCATGATTTAATATATGTATATACAATTGATTGCGACACTTTTTCCATACACTATATGCGTAAATAAGTGAGCCGATAAGAATGTAAAAACAACTGAATAATTACAATTCACATAAATGAAAAGGTTTTTATAGGTACCATGTTTCAAAAAGATTGGAATACGGGCAGATAAACAACAAACGAAAAACCTCAAACAAGCAAACAACAATAGGAAATTCAAATATTTACAGCAGTACAGCCAATCTTATTAATTACACACGTTTGGATTAAAAAGGCTTTCTCAGTGCGATGCCGTGTGGATTGAAACAGAAACAATATCGAGTAAATTAATACGGTTTTAATTTACACCGAAACAATATTTTTCATCATGTTTCGTGAATAAATATCATGCAATGCGGCACTTTCTGTAATAATGAAATATAAAGTTCAAACCATTCTTGGGTTTTATAATGATAAACGGATAAAAAATTGTAAGCATTGCAATATTTCTCATTGTTTTAATGCATGGAATTTTTTAATCTGTATTTTTATTTGTCCAAATTCCACTATGTGAGTGAATGGTGCCCCAAAGTTTAACATCATTTTTTACATAACAGAAATCGAAAAAGAAAACACAATGTGTTTAAAAACTTAAAATTTATTTGCAATATAAATAACACCAAAACTATTAAAAATTGATGCCGCATTGCTTAATATCACAAGAATGGATAAAGTTTCAAGGCAAAGACACTAAAGAAAACAAAACGAATGCAACACGAATTTAGTCGTAGTTTCAAACCAAGCAAACAGATCGGGGCGGGAACACAACATAACCTGCTCAACAAAGGGATCTTTACCTGTGCCGTTTGTCTTCCCGAGAAGACCTGGAGTGTGAAAAATGTCATTACATTTAACTGTTTTAACTTCTCGGTACTCTAATCAAAATACCACCTGAAATAGGAAAGTTTCTGGACAAGTGTTCATTATTGCAATTTCAGTGAGCAAAATTCTCCACCCGCCTACCTTTTAATTAGAAGAAAAAATGGGCAGCCTTTCCAAAATTAGTGCTGAATTGGTCTCGATTGTTTGGCTGAGAGCGTGTCGAGCAGCTCGTAATGTCGAGCATGGGGGGGTGGGTGTACTATTATTACGCCCGAATGCTCTAAGTGATAATTGCTGATTGAATAAAATTTTAGAACTCGTTAACAGCAATAATTATTCTAATTGTGCCATTTTAGCCATTGTAATGGCAGTCAAGTTTAAAATGATTTTGACAGTAGTATTTAGATGCCATCCAAATGAATCGAGCTTTAATATGACATCACTAAATTCTTAAATAAACATTATATAAAAAATCCTTTCAGGGGCTAAACTAAAGTACCAATAATCATAAATAGAAAGTGCTTACAAAGTTGCGGCGCCGCGGCCTGTGGCGCTGCCTGCTGTGGCGCTAGCGTCGGCTGCTGCGAGACGACGGGTTGTGACGTCATCGCGGCCAAGGCTGCCAAGTTCTGCACCGACACGGGCGCCAGCAGCCCGCCCAGCTGCTCGGCCCCACCCGCGCCGCCCAGCCCTGCGCCGTTCAAACCCAGATCTTGGTAGTTCACACCTAGCAGAAGCGATAAGCGTGCGTTACTACGTGAAAAGCGGTGAAATAAAATGTTGCAAAATATAAAAAAAAGTAACTAGCATATCTTACAATATAACTTGAAAGAAAATAAAATTGCCGAGTAGTGCCGGCTTAGAATGTCGCTACCCCTTTCTACCCACGGGTGTCGTAAGAGGCGACTAAGGGTATTGGGGCTTTTTATTGGATTTTTGGGCGATGCGGTCGGAGACCCATCACCAAAAACCTTTATTTTTACCATCTTTTCCCCACTCAATTTCCAAAAGTGGCTGAGGAATTTATAATTCATTAGCTCTGGCTACCCCTTCTAGCGAAATATAGCCGTGAGTATATGTATGTATGTAAAATAAAACTCTATAAGTTAAAGTAAGTGTTTAAGTTTCTTGATAACTGCAATCATCAATATAAAACTTGTCTACGTTGTATAATACCCGTTATAGAGAACACATGCTGTAACTGAAACTTCCTGAATATAAAAATGTGCATGCCATTTATACAAAAAATAATATTTCAGTATATTTAATAGAGCTTAAAATTGTGTAGATAAAAAGTTAAAAAAAATCCTGAACTAACCTTGCAACAACGTCGAACCCTGTCCTTGCAACAGCTGTTGCTGCAACCCAACCGCTTGCAACTGTTGCAAGAGTTGCAGCTGAGTCGCAGGTGAAAGAGCCGCTTCCGACGCTAGGTACGCCTGCGGTAACGGCGTCGTTAGACCCCAAAGGTTCGCCTGCATCGCTTGCAACTTCTTTTGCTCCTTCTCCTTTTGTGTGTCAGCGAATTTGACGACTAGCGGCGCTGAGCACCCTTCCATCGTCTGACTGTGATGCAGTGTCTGTAATTTATTATTTAATTTGTAAGTTTGAGTGAAGTTGCAAGCACCTAATATTATAAACACCAAACAACTTCTAAAATGATTCTTGCACATTTTTTTTGCTTACAATTTACCTAGGGAAAACAACCTTTTTTACATGTATGTACAATATAAGTAAATAAATAAATAAATAAATAAATAAATAAATGTTTGTTTGCCACTGTACTATACTGTATGAGTTTAAATAATATGAAAAGTTTGACAATGGCTATGCAATACCTTAATAGCGGCAATAGCAGCCTGCTTGGATACAAATGTGACAAAGGCACAGCCCTTGCTCTGGCCCTGCGCGTCCCGCAGCACCGTGCACTCCTCGATAGCTCCGTGGCCCGCGAACAATGCACGCACGTCGTTCTCACATAACTTCTTGTTCAACATGCCGACGAACAATTTGCGTTCTGCAACAAAAAGAAAATAAATTCAAAACGCGGAAAAGACATTCAAATTATTAGCATTGTGCATAACTTGCAGGATTTTGCAAATCTCAGGTACAGAATTTTCGTTGAATTCATAAAGGCAATCTTGTGAACGTCTCTAAGGAGGATGGAGGCGCATTGTTCATGAATACTGCCTTCTTCGGGTGGTCGGGTTGATCCTGAAATATGTAACCCGCGAACTCTGCACTGAGCGCTAAGTACGAATTTACGACTCGACTGCCACGCTTTCTGTCGTAAAGTAGTCCCACTGTAATGCATACGAATTTCTACGACTTTTAAACATACTGAAGATCCCATTATATTTATTGAAATACAAAAACGATGCGCACTTATATATAATTTGCAGGAATCTAAGACACTATGCTCTGATTATCATCAATTTGAATTGGCGAAAACGGTAAATGACATGACTAGCTACGTAGACACGTAACAGGGTAGAGTTAAGCTACCCTACCGCCACACGCTTTCGACACATAAAACACACTATTACGCGTGAAAATACAAACATATTCCAAGTCCCCGGGGCGACGCGGCTGGTGAAATTGAAAAGGTACAGAGGGAACGGCCGTCTGTTACAAATATTTCATGCTCGCGAAATCAGCACGCTCTTGCGCGGAGATTAGCATGAAAATAGCGTGGGGAAGCGATCCACGGTGCGGGGTGGTGGAAGTACACAGCACGGAGGGGAGATGGCAGTACGCGAAAAACCCGCGAAACTCACAACGATTTCCTAATTTTCTTGCTATGCTTCGTACATGAATGGAATTTATAAAATGCGTGCAGTGACTTATTCATGCTATTCAAGATCACAATGCAAGACCATATCTCTTTCGTTTCCATAGATGCGTAAATAAATAACAGTCATATAGCTCATACATCATAATTGTCAACTCGTCCGAGGTAACTAGCATACTCAATTATGTAAATATGCTGTAACGACTAATTACTAAAGCGATAGATACTAATAGGAATTTTAACGAGTGCGTCTTCTCGTTTAAACTCGAAGGTTGTAATCAGTTTAAATGCTCAGGTAATCTAGTTCCAAGTACGATACGGTTCAAAACAGTGTCAATTTAGTAACGTTATTTTTTTAGAACCAATTTTGACCTATATTATATGCAAAGTCAAGATTGAACTTAGGTATCAATGATGTAACTAGCATTTTAAAGCTTAATTTAGCTGTTAATCTATGTTTTTATACATGTTTGGAACAAATCTTTCATCGAAACAAAAATAAGGCAGCCTTAGACATAGGAAAATTCAAATAAGAGTCTTAAGAGAATTGGATAATTTTAAAATGTGCGTGACCATTAATAACTTTATAATTTTTGTTCTGATTAACGCAGTTTTGTGAACATTAATTTTATCAGAACGTAATCTCTTGAAAAAATCTGTAGTTCGTCCAGTTCATGTTGAAGTCACGAATGGAATCCCGTCTCATACACTACATGAAATTCCCGGATGCAGAGACCTTTCAAAAATTCCGATGGAAAATGAATTCCGCGATGTCCAAGAATGCCCCGTCGGCCCCTTTTCGATCGGTCTCGCTCGACACATAATGTACTATAATATACCGATGCGACATTATTTGAAATATCTCAAAAACATGCACACATATTTGAAAAGATTTAGGGTTAAATTTCTTATTATTATTGGTTTTATCAAATATTAAATCATAGACAAAAAACTGCAATACCAATAGAACTAAATATATTGCTTGCAAGCTTTGTATATTGATAACCACTAGGGAGTTGTAGAATGGGTAATTGAATTTATCTAAATACAACCATTTTACATTTATCGCCTATACAACCAATACATCAATCGGTTTAATGATTTGGCTAAATGAAAAAAAAATACATGGGAAGATTCGCCAATACGATACGAAGGTAGACTTTATTACTCTCGCCAGCTTTACCGAAGATCGCAGCAAGATTCAGCCGGGGGCTACGCGTCTCCGCATTTATTCAAACTCGATGAAAACAAAACCAGCCGACAACGAACGACCCACTGAGAGAATGCAAATAAGAATGAAAGACGAATTTCCCGGGAAAATTAAGGTATAAACAAAAGGGGATAGATTTAATGAGAAAGGTATCTTTGAGACAATTATGTACACCGGTGATTAATGGAATGTTACTAGTGACGTTCGAGAATATTACAAAAAAGTGTAATTTACAGAGTGATAGATGGATTCCCGAATTTTGTGCTCGAAAACATTTTGAGTTGGAATCTTTTAAAAGTCGTATTTCATTACAAAGTTCTTGAACTCTTTTTTCATGGATCTTTGATGAGTTTTTAATAATAAGTTGGTATAAGAACAAAATGCCAATTGTAAAGTTATTTGAACTATTGAAGGAAAAAACTTAACAAACTTGCATAATTTTAACCAGACAAAATTACACTAAAAATTAATTAGCTGTGTGATTAGAACAAAAATTGTCGCGCATGAGATTATATAGACATCAAATTTGTACAGTTATTATTACAAATTTAAAGAAAGAACTCCCAGATAGAACATTCTGCATGTCTTATTTAGATTTCCAGCACTCATAAAAATATTAGATTTTTATGGATACCAAAAGTTGGTTTTGTATTGATTACGTTACTTCCTAATCCTTTATTAGTCAAAGCTACTTAACAATTTGACTTGCAAAATTGCTAATAAAAGTATTTCTTTAGTATGCACAAAGTATTTCTTACGCTAAATAAATAACAATTTGAATATTCATAACAAAGTCGCTATGCACGCGGTGGAGTCACGAAGTGGCTTTATTGCATCTCGCGCAGAAAACAGCTTGTATGAAAGAACGAATGGAAAACGTGAACGAACACACAGACGCTAATAGAGTATTTCCAGACTTCTCATTTACACATGGACCGTTCACTCAAATTGAATAAATTTGAATTTCAACAGCTCCGCAGCTTGAAGACTCGGTATTGTCAGCGTAAGAATTGATGTGCCTTTTACTTGGAGAGCGAACTCAATTAATATCATACCACTGCCATAAAGTGCCATATGTTGGGCTTATAATCTATAAGAATTTCTCTGCCACTTTTGAGGAAAATATTATAATACTAGTGGATCGTCCCAGCTTCGCACGGGTAGCGTTGTTTTTTTAAATATCTGAGGTTTCTTTCTTCAGTCACTGCTCAAGCATTGTGAAATTCAACGCAATGTTTTCAATTTATTAAATTTATAGCACTCCCTAAACAGTGTAGTTTGGTGATTTTGAATGCGCTTTAATGAACGGTTCAGTATCTCCGTTTAATAGCAAATTTTGGAATAAACCGCTATGAAGTATTTATAAATAACAATCTAAAAAATAATTCATTACGTGATGTAGGATGCAACTACTGGCGCCATCTAGTATGTTATATGTAAATTAGTAAAGATTTGGTTTTGGTCACGGGCGCGATGGCTTATTTTATGTATGATTTCGGTGTTTGTCTATCGATTTCTATGATTCTTTTTTTATTGAATAGGTAATAATGTTACCTTTTTTAAATTAGGGATGAGTGAGAGGTTTACAAACGTAAGAGTAAACATATATAATCAGAATGTTCCGAACTGCTAAGCTATCAGGAATTACACGTGTCATTGTGAGTCAACCGTAAAAGATAGACATAAACTGTTAAGGATTTTTTTTAGATAATTTTATGAAGAATATTTCCGTCATACATGATTTCTATGTAAGTTTAACCATTAAGGCTGCACATGCGACGGAAGCTTAAAAAATGGAGTAACTTCTCCCGTTTTCCCAAATTTCCCAAAATTCCCCTTTACTACTCTGCTGGAAAGTATACAAAAACCTGCCCAGGAGTATGAAGAATAATTGTACCAAGTTTCGTTTAAATCCGTCGAGTAGTTTTTGTTTCCATAAGGCACATACAAACCGACAGACAGACAGACAGACAAAAATTTTACTAATTGCATTTTTGGCATCAGTATCAATCCCTAATCACATCCTGATAGTTATTTTGAAAATATATTTCATGTACAGAATTGACCTCTCTACAGATTTATTATAAGTATAGAAGATAAGGAGGGTTGGTGATAGTTTCTGCAGGCACATCACCCAACAAGCACATTAAAGTCCCAGACCCTAAGTCCCCTCGTACGAAGGCCAAGGGAAGAAATGGGTTATTAATACTAATATTAATAAATTTCTTCGCTTAATTCCGCTAAATAATACCTGCAGTCTTCATGCAACATGCACTGTGCACCGCCCGCCCTTCCACTTACAAGAAATCGAAAAGCAGACAATGCACCACACACACACCCGCAAGCGAAAACCACAGGCAACCACAAACATGCGACGCGTTTCGACTCAACACGAGTCATTGACGAGCAGTTAGTAGACAGTTCGGCAGCTGACCACCGAGTGGTACTTTTAGTATATTGCTATGGATTTCCGCAAAGTAACGCCTGATTCAATCCAATATCTTAAATGGGTTATTGTTATTATCAGCTGGGACTAGACAGTATTATATATATTCACAAGTGTTTCCTTTCCTATTGAAGGTTTTATAAGACATACATACGCCTCAATATGCTTTTGCTATAAATTAATTCAATTATTTTCTTTTCATGCAAGATTTTCGTTCTAACTATTTCTTACTTTCATAGTTTCACACTTGTACTTTCTTCCTCGGCTTTATTGCCAAATTTTACTATCCACGTTGTTTCTTTATATAATTTTTATAATTATATTATTTCTATATGCCCAAACTTCCTTATTTTCCTACTTAGTTCATTACTTTTCTATCACAACATTATACACTTAATCTTACAACCACTTATTACATACTTTTCCTCGGGGCCCGACTTCTACTTCATTTAATTAGTTTGCAATCTCATAGTGAATAAGTCAATAAACAAACACCGAACAGTATCGTATATACTGATATCACATTTATTTATCATCTGTATAATTAAATACAAATTAGTGATTTCAACTCAAATTACAAAGGCAATCAAAGTTTAAATTCTGTTACAATAAACGTAACGTGATGTTGTTTGTTCCGTTAAATTCAATTTTGAGATAATCCGAGACGTTTGAAATGAAGTTAAATGTTGGATATTTTATGTTCCCATTTTCAAATGCTATTAATTGTATGGCTTGAAAAGAGGCGGGTTATATTTATTTTAATTTTCTTACTATTGTTAGTATTAAATTTTGTTTGAATATAATTCTGAACGAATTTTTATATCAAGTATCATTTTAAATACAATCCTTGGAATCAATTAGTGTGTTATAAAAAGTTACTAAAAATAAAAATTAAACATTGGAACAAATGCTGTTAAAATATACTTGGTAAAGTTCCCCATTAATATATATTCTGTTCCGAAGAAAAATCAGTAAAATTATATTTAACGATATCTGTAAAATTGATGAATTACTGCCTGATGCATTAATTTTCAGAAGTTAAATGCATTATCTCTCTGTAAACTAATACTGTTTCGCCTTATACTCATCGGAACAGCGTAATATTTTAAAGTGGTGATCTCACTTTATACACATTCTCAGAATTCATCGCCGTTCTCATTACTGTTAAAGGAATAAGGAAAATATAACAAAATCTGAATTACTTTCAAAACATCATTTTTATATCGATCTCGACATGTACTGCCTTACCAATTCCCATAAATGGGATAACATGTTTTAGTAGTGATTTGATTTGTGCGTGTGTCTCGTCATGTATTCTAATTGTTATCTAAGCATGCTCGTATTGAAAAATAATCTCAAACTCAGTTTTTCATTCATTTTTAATTTACAACGAAGCAAACTGAGTAAGTTCATAGAACATCAAGAAATTCTTTGTCACTTAGCGCTGATGTTTCCGTAGTTGCCAGCTTAAATCATTTAGAAAAAAAACTCCATTTGCCACTGCCGTGGTATTTAATTCGGCTGCCGGACGCTCGCCCGCCGTTCTGCGCCGCGGCTGTGTCCACCGATATCCAAAGTCAATATTTAAGTTTACAGCGCGTCGATTCGATGACAACACATTCGCTCCAAGTTTCGAATAAATCAGGATATTCAAAATTTAATACAGCTAGACAGCTTTTGTGTGACGGTATCTAAATTTTATAGTCTTTTATCGGGAAAACAAAACCGTATCAGCTGTAGATAATAATGTAAAACAAACATTTTCATGACACATTTTGTCTCTTTTATTAGTCATAAGTATGATGTTTTAGTAGTAGTTTAAGTACGCGAAAAATAGGGTTTTTTTGGTTAGATATAATTAAAACTGTCGCTAAGAAATTACTTTAGATCACTTATTTACTAGGTATGGCAAAACAAATGATAAGAACTTAGGATGGCTTAGAAACAGTAGCTTGTATGAAGCATTCTCTTAATTATTTGTGAATTTCTCTGAATGACTATCAAAAACAACCCAATTTAGTTCGATTGTCCAGAAACAGCCGGGAAATCGCACCCGCATCATAACCATAACAAGTTAGCATCTAAGGTTATCAGATTAGCATCGAATCGACACGGCCAAATTTTTACAGCGCAAACCGCAGCAGCGTATTTCCCGAATATTCACGGGCCAATTTTCAAAGTCCGCTCTCGCAATGGCCAGTATCCGGTTTAATTGGGGATTAAGGATCTGCAGAGCTGCGTAGGGTCTGGACCGTTTGTTTTTCCGATCTGGTGTGGAGTACTCTCGACGGGAGTGTGTTTTTGATGCAATCAGCCCCGATGATCCTCCACTGAGCCCGTTGTTCGCTCCACGTTCGTTTGTTGAGTACGGTAATACCCGCGCGCCGCTTGTGTGAACGAAAGACAATCGATTCGAAATCATTCTAAGCGTTTAATGAATGGTTTTTATGTTGTCATGTATTTGGATTATTTGTATAACCTAATAATCTTCAACTTATAATATATTTCTTCGGGTTTCAGTAAAAAGTTGGAAGAAAAAATTTAGGACTTTAATAAATGAACTGTTTGGTATTAGCATAAGTCTTCCTGAGAATTGGTTTAAAAATTTATGAAGGGTGGTATTATAATAAGCTATTACTCATAACTTTTTTGTCGAAAAGTAGTTGTTTTACCAATATTCCCTACTAACTACCATTATCATATTTCAAGCCCACATAAAACCCGACAAACGTACAACAAAAATAGTGTATTGCCGCTATCCACTAAACAAGCACCCCACAGACCTAATCGTATTTAATTAAGGCGGCAACAGACGCCGCGCCCCGTATCCGCAGGGATTACCGCTCATCCGCACGTGTGTACCTATTCTCACGGCATTATCGGATTTATCCGCGAAACATCCACTCTTTCATTGCGGTATTAAGTGTTGTCGAATCCGCATCGACGGATCCGCTGCGATCTTCGACAAGTTTACTACTTCTTTGTTATTTTTTAACGAAACTAGGTATGCTGTTTCTTTTTTAGAGATATGCTATAACTTAGCTTTAATTTATTATATCGTTTTATTTACACATGTACATATATACATTTCTTCGGGGTAGGAACGTACTATCGATCACCACTCTGTACTGTTATTTAATAATTGAAATAATAATAAACTATAACGATGGTTAAGGAAAAGAAAGTGCTGATTCAATAATATTTAAACACTTGTGTTATAGCTAGAAATGAGTCTATAATGAATATGTTACTCAGTAACCTAGAGACATATGGAAAACTTAGCCATAGTACACCATGCTGTACTAGACAGGTTAGCAAATATTCCAATAAAAAAGGAATTCTAATTAAAACACAAAATCTTAAAATAAATTAGCGAACTGTTTTTTTATATCCTTTGTAACAAGAGAATAATAAATAAGACAGTAAATACTCTGAGTTGATGAAATTTTTAATTTTCAAAGTAAATTGGCACGACAGACGACTCGCTTTGATGACGCGAAAACTTTGGCTGACACAAAAGCGTTGACGAATTGGTAAATACAGCCATTGTGACTCGTGTAGTTTCAATTGTGACAGAATTGTTAGTTTTAGGGAACGTACGTAGGAAAAGTACGGGTACTGATTTTATTACGACAAATATATTTTCTACGAACTCTTAGTATTCAGTTCCTAATTATTATTAGTTCAGCGACCCACTGTGTGCTTAGTGTGGGTAACATTTCGAATATTCGAATATTTTAAATCCGAATTTCAACATTCAGAAAACGGTTCACAGAATTTACGTATCACAGATGCTTTATTTTCCACAACTTCATTAGTACATAAATACATTTTCTAGAAGTATCACTTCCCAGAAAAACTAAAACCAGATTATTAAAATGAATTTTTTGCTTTTACCAACTATATCTTTTACTATAATCTCATTATTCCAAAGGTTTAAAAGACCGAAGTAACTTTATCTATAGTCTTACAAATCGTAAATCTCTTTAACTAGATATTATTTATGTTTGAAAAATTGTATAAATAAAACGCGGATGTATGCCTGTTTGTATATATACTTGCTTGCTTGTTTGTATGTCGGGGGGGGTGCAGGGGGGTAGGTTAGTTTATGTATAAACGATATAAATGCCTGATGCATGCCTATATGCATACTTGCTTGCTTGCAGCTTGCTTGCATGCTTGCTGCATATAGGGGACGGGGGCGGGGTATTCTACTTACATAAAATATGCCTGCAAAATTATTCATAGCAGTAGGTATCATCCAATACATCTGTATTTCAAATGTATTGAAAAGGATTTTTGGAATAGTGATTATTCGGAAAAGCAATATTGCGGAATTAAGGTATATCTGATTTTGATTCTGTGGAAATCCGTTCTAGTGGTTAATCATAATGATAGTAAAGAAAAAAAAAGTCAATCGATAATCTGGAATGTAAAAATATGGTACTTATTTGAAATTTCGGTGAAACAATATTATGGCAATAAAAAAAAAGTCGATTAGTTTTCGGTAAAATAATATTCGGGTTTAAAAGTTTCGGATATACAGTATGTAACCCTTAGTGTGAGATCAAAAGAATAGTTATATTTTTTGCATAATAATATCATACGCAAAATTTTGTCATATCGGATAATTGGCAGGTGTAAATAATTAATAGTATTGTAATGTAATAGCAATCGATGCTTATGATAACAAGAGTTACCTGTACCTGTACTGTAGCTTTAACTGTCTTAAAGTGTGGATGGATGGGCCTAAAGTGGGCTTACTGTAATTGCTAACTTAATCAGTGTCATGAAATGTCTAAAATAAAATACACATTCAAGACACATATTTCATTTATCCCTTTGAAATTTAATCAGCAAAGTTAAATGTACCCGTAGCAGCCGTAAGATTTAAATTACAAAAGTCGGTACGGTATATTTATTTAAGTAATTCAAACATAAGCAGATTACAGAGCGTTTAACAGTGTATTTTAGGTAATTTCGAGAGTGGGTAAAGCGCGATCCTTTGGCACACAGAATATTAAATGTACTAACATCGGCTGTGATTTTATCTCTAAAGAACTTAAGAGGTTTTCGGGAGACACCCTCTATAGCTGGTTAATATTTTATTACTCAAAAAGCTTTATGTCAGTTCTCCAATGTCGCAGACGAAACATTTTCATCATTACGCGTAATAGCTTTGTAAAAATGTATATCAAGTAACAAATAGGACACACTGAAGACTCTTGGAAATATACTTATTTGAATGACAATGGGACGTAATTTAGTCAAGTACTCTTAGCAAAGGCACGCTATTTCGGAGTTGTTACTTGATGTTGTTTTGCTAACTAGTTTTTGAGTAAATTTACAAATCATTTAGTTTTTTGGTAAAACGTTTTATGTTCAGAAAACTGAATGCATATTTAACTAAAATTGAACTAATATTGTATACTGAATACTATAAAAGACACGCTCTATTTCCTTTTAAGTTTTTCTTTCAATCAGTTGTTTTTTATCGTTGTTTGAAAAAGGGCCATTGAAGTCGTTGACTTACTCCAAGTTTTTAATTAACGATTTATGCAAAAATTTCTACGTAGAATACCAAATACACCATAATCCAATTCAAAATAAGAGAAGATCATCTTGTATGTGTGATGTATATTAAATAAGAATATGTCAGAGTCATTAATATCTTTTAAGTATGTAGTGCTCACGGAGGAGTGTTTCTATAATTACTTCATATTGAAACAAGTGCATTAAACAAATTAATAATGCGTGTTACAAATATCAAGTTACAGTCAAACAACCACCAGATAACCACTAGTATCAATTTATTAGGTATTGCTTACACTCGCTTGATTAGACAAACGTATTACACATAATGAATAAGCCCGTAGCATTGTTTCCAGCCGTGCTATCTCGGCAATGCTATGCAATATTCGATCCGCGCTATCTAGTACAAGATATCAAATGCACCACTGAGGACTTAAGTACGGGAACAGTAAGATTATTGTCATACAGCGTTTCGAATATCACAGCAATATCGGTTTGAGTCGAGGTGCGAACTATACATAATTGAATACATTGTTATCAGTCCCCGGTGACACATCTGCATTCACTCAGCTATGTGTGCGTACGTTCGTATCGACATGAATTAGTTGGAGATGTGTGTGTGACTCGCACACATTGTTCTTTGATGGAGCGTTTGTATATAAGTACAACAGTTTTAATATTACTTAAGGATTCTATACTTCGCTAGTGTTGGCTTGTAAGCGCTGTCACTTATTGTGAACCGTATGCAAACATGGCAAAAACTATTTGATTGTGAAATAAGACTTACTTTTCTTTCTCAGAAAATAATATTATGTCATCAATAATGCAGGTATATCTTATTCAAGCGATGCATTAAAGAAAGCTCTAAAGACAAACCATTTTTGTTATCTTTTTGTGCATCAAGGCTTAGTAAGCAAAAAACAAAAAGCATAATGTAACAGCCATTATGAATTGATGACAAGGCGACATATCACACATACGCACACAAATTCTCATGTGAAAACAATGATCATTATAACAACAACAAAACGGTTTTATGTGTGTACATATACATACTTAATATGCTTATGTGAGCGCAATTGTTTATACAAATATGAATGTTCAAAGGTTTGTATGTGTGTGTCTGTACATACATAATATTGTGTAATAAGTACAGGGATAATAGAATACCTAAAAGACCTTGAAGGAAAACTATGCAATAAATAATAATTGAATTATCTTTGATAAGAATATTTAAAAAGGACACGAACAAAAATTGTGACATTAATTGATAGTATAATATAAATTGTTAAGTAGTTTGGTATCTAATGGTATGGAGAAATTCTTCGCCTAGGTCTATTGTCGGTTTCATTATAGATAAGTTATGAAAAAAAAACTTTCTATCATTTTATACCTGTATTCACTAAACACTGCATATAAACCTTATTGCCTATATATATATTTGCCTATACCCACATAATACCGTTACTTGGTCAAGGTCGCGGGATGCCGATGGATGAGGGCAGCACAGGACTGCAGGACTTTGAGGTAGGCCTATGTCCAACAGTGGAATGCTATTGGCTGATGATGATACCCACATGGGGTAGCAAAATCGGTTCGCCTTAAAGCTTTAAAATTAAAATTTATAAACTAGTTCTAAAAATTAAGTATTCCTGGATGAATCTCCACTCGAGCCGCCTTATAACAATCACTAGCAAAAAATAACACTATTACAAATATAATTAAAAATATACTAATAAATCAATGAAATATTAGTGGTGTGAAATAGGTGCTGCCGGACGGTGTGCGTACAAGGTGATCTAACTGACAAACCGTGTTTGATGTCGCCATGCCTCGGTGCGGTTCGGACGGAGACGTGTTTGTCCTACTAATTAGCACGCGGGGAAAAATGACAGATGATTTCTTTTAATGTTTAGATGATTGTTTGTAATATATATGGTTTTGGTAGATGTATTGTAATATTGAGCCTGCCGTGCGCTAATGCGTGTAGTCAGTTTTTTCAATTACACCTGTGTAATGTTTACTTAGAATAGCTCTTATCCATATATATCTGTAGGTGTCTTACGAGACGACTAAAGGGAATTGGGGTTATTTAAGTGATTTTTGGGCAATACGGTTGGAGACCCATCACCAATATCCTTTATTTTACTTTATTTTCCCCACCCAACTACCAACAGTGGCTGACTAATCTCTTATTCTGAAGCTCTGGCTACCCTTGAGAGAGAGGCAATAGTATGAAGAAATCATGGGTTTAAATTATTATTCAGGCCTACGACTTCGATTTCATATTTAGTAACATGGCTGGCTTCGTAATGTTTGGCTTGTTTCATGTCACAAATTAAATTGCACAGTCAAAAAAAAGAAGAAGATCTTTGCACATGGTGACGGGATGCGACACGAATGCTTAATAGTATGGCCTTAATATTTTTTTAAGGATCAACGTATGAATCCAAGTCAAAAACAAATATTGTGACACATCAGTTATAAATAAATAAGTTATTAAATTACTTCTCTGCCTGCAAGCTACTGATGACGACAATCAATAAACAGACGAGTCATCGATTCAGATGTTCTTCAAGTGTTATTTTTGTTCTACTAAGTATAGTTTGACATTCTAATAATTATACATACATATACTCCTAAAAGAAATTCCTAAGCCACTTTTGGAAGTTGACTGGGGAAGAGATGGTAAAATATAGTTTATTAGTGATGAGTCTAAAACCGCATCGCCCAAAAATTTTATCCAGTAATTATATTCAATAGTATTTATATAATGTTAATTACTACTTCACGATACTCTCTCAGTCATTAACATTGAAAAGCCCCATGAGACCCAAACCACGATAGTCTCCACCTTCTCGAATAGGAACTAATGGCGTGAGAATATTTAAGTAAGCTGGGCAGTGTTGGCTTCGAATAGGCCTAATCCATTACTTCCCGTGGGTGTCACAGGAGGCTTATTAGGGTTTGGGGCTTTTTAAGCGATCGTTGATGATCTTTGCTTTCTCATTTTGATAATTGGCTGACCCCGTTTTGGGATTTATAGTCGTGAGTATAAATAAAGGTAAATCAAAGTAATATCAAACCGAATTAGGTATCTTCCATTACACACAAACTTATATTTTTAAAATAATCAAATAAAAAAAATATAAATGTTGCATATTTCAAAACAATTAATCATTCATATTCAATCGTCCTAACATGATGCAATAACCTATTCAAAGACTTAGACAGTAACATATGTTCAGAAGACTCGCGATTGTGTTAAAGCCGAGATGTATCGTTCGAGCGAGGTCGTCTCAATACAATTAATGGTACAGTTTACCTTTGTTATCTGGAATCGGACTGAACGACATCACACAATAAACATATGTGAAGGAATCACAACACACACTGGGCAATCGTGATACGATTTATATTTTGTACTAGATTGGTCCGAAAAATCTTGTAACCGGAGTCGTTAATAGATAAAAAAATAATATTGGTGCCATTTAATTTAGCATTGCGTTGCAATTCCCTGCTCATACGTAACTAAATCATTTTATTGTACAGACATATACCGCAGTGTTTATTAAAAAAATATTCTGGCAACATTTCTATTTATTAAAATTTAAGACATATTTTCCAAACATTGGAGCGTTGAGAGAGACTCAACAACCATTATACATGACATGAGCAAAACATTCAAAATTCTCATCAAGGGAAATGTATTTGTATTCAAACCATCACGATAATTCAAAGACAATACAATAATGATTGAAACAAAAACAAAACTTTACTAATTAATTCAAAGTAACAATGACAATTAATTCCAACCACATAGCTTAGAAATGCGAAATGTAAGGAAATTGCTTATTCGGATGATTCAGAATTTCAGACAGCGCACAATTACACGTCTACGTATGTCTCTTTCTATCGACTCGTTAATAATAACGATAGATGAGATAGATAGTAAGCAATGTCGTGCGCTTCAGCTTATTGAGCACAATAGACGACAATTAGCGAGTCTGAATTGTCAGTAAATGGGGTAAAGAAGAGTATCCAATGTCAAATTATCGACTATGCGAATACGTTATGCTTCGGTTTGAAATTCAGGCGTAAATTCACAATTATTCGAAACAATTCGCCGGGAACCACAATATTTGATATTAATTAATAAACAAATCGTGTCTCTCAAGTTTGTAGTTAATAATTTCGACTTTGGTTATCAAGTGCGCACAACAGCAAGTGTGGGTAACAAACTGCTTCGAATTGAATTTATTATCTGTGAAAAATGGCTTTAAGTTACACATACACGTGTTAGAAGTGTCGCTTTAGAATAAAAGTCTGAAGAATGTTATAACTCATTGTCATAATTTTAAATATGCGCATAATACTCAGATAAAGGTGACATGTACAAACGGGACTACATTATAGAGATCTGGACGAAAATGTTTAAACTTGTAAATTTCATAGTAATAGGCTCTTCTTTTCTTAAGAAAAACAATAAAACTGAAATTCTTATAAATTTATTTTTATAGAAACATGAAATCTGGTTAATTTAGAATAGGTATCGAAGATGAAAGCTAATAATATTATTATCTTACACTTGTTCCATAATAGTAAAAGGTTATTACATACATACATATACTCACGGCTTTAAATCCCTAGAAGGGGTAGCCAGAGCTAAGGAATTCGAAATTCCTCAGCCACGTTTGGAAAGTTGAGTGGGGAAAAGATGGTAAAATAAAGGTTGCTGGTGATGGGTCTCCAACCGCATCGCCCAAAAATCCCTTAAAAGCCCCAATACCGTTAGTCGCCTCTTACGAACACCCACCGCAAGAAATGGGGTAGTGCTATTCTAAGCCGACACTACACAGCAAAACACTACACAGTAAAAGGTTACTAGTGTGTAGAAAATCATAAGATAATAATAAATAATACATACATATACTCACAGCTATGAATAGGTTAGTGCTAATTGAAGCCGTCACTTAGCTGATACAATTAAATATGTAATAATAAAACTTAAATAAGATGTTTTTATACATTGGAAATAGTTTTTTTCAAATTGCATTTCTTACAATCAACATTATCTGCCGTATAAATTACATACAAAATGCAAGATTCAAGATAACCATTCAACACTACCATGCAGAGGCCTAAAAGATAAGATCTCCAACAAAAACGTCACCATTTTTTCTAGCGACGCATAATAATGTCACGACAAACAAAGGAAGGCCCATGACCCAAGTTTCCTAACCACTCGAATGGTATTGTTTGCGCGTGCAGCACACAAACCCTGGTAGGGGTCGCGGGGGGAATGGTGACAGTCAGGATCACCGGGAGAATACTGATTAGACGGCGGGATCAATAACCTAGGTATGGTATTGGTGCCGAGCAACGGAACCGAATATCCTTTCCCGAAGTTGCGAGTGCGCAAATGTTGTGGGCTTCCGTTGGGTTTGAATATTTCTTTTTATTTATGTGAGTAGTTGATGTGTGATATAATACATATGACTTTTTTTAAATAGCCATGGTGTCTCAATATCCTTATCATTTTTTTCTTAATGTGCCCATAAAAACTGTTCATAATAAAAAACAATAACAGTGGTAGGTGTCTCGTCAGTTTAAAATATCGCTGGTATAGTGCAAATTAATCCACGATTCCTTGAGTCATCATTATATCTCAATAGGGTAAGTACCATTTCCTACGTTCTGGTTTCCCTGCATCTGGTACCGGCTACCCAGCGCCAAAAGCAAAGGCCTTGCCGGATAAACTACGCCGGTCCGTATAAGCGCGGATCCAGCCATTACTTACGACCTTACACTTTTATGTTCTACCGATAACGTGAAGAGACTAACACTATGGCCAAGAGGTTTTTTGGTGTCTAAGCCCACAACCTTTTTTCAAGGCTGAATATGCCCCTGGGTCCGTGTGAAAGCTAAAGTATACCAGCTGGCGTTGTACACATATATATGTATATATGTCCAAGTTATAAGATCTCTTTTCGCTGTCAAATGCAGCCGACGTGAGTGCGTGTAGTTTACTTTAGCACAACCGATCCGGGACAGACTTCCCGGCAACCGGGACTTTTAAAAAGGCGCAGGTAAAACCGGCGTCAGTAATTTTAGTGTATTCTTAATATAGTCTGTGAATTAAGGCAACGACCGCACAGAATATATGGTGTGTTTCAGACTTTAAGATTAGCGCATATTTAGATATCCCCGCGTATTTTAAAACGCGGCGTTCGATTTCGATTAGAAGGAGATACCTGCTTCTCATTTGTTTCATCATGTTATTTTTTTTAACACAGATCAGAATATTTTAATGGATGATAAATTACTAGTGGACCTTTTCTTTTTAAAATATGCAATGTTTCAAAAGGTTTTAAAATATTTTCTTACTATTTGATAAAAATAATGGATTTGATTATTGCATTCTACCTTTGGTTACATTGCGGGTTAAAAAATTGAAATATTCAAGAAAGGGATACAAAATAATCATGAAAAACTTCGTTTTTGAATCGCATAGTTATTGACTGTGCTAATCGGAATCGTACGTCCTCCAACCGAGCATTATTAATTTAGGCGGTTTGAATCTATTCTGTGGCCTGTTGAGTGACGGGGAAACTTTCAGTGTGTTGACTTATTTAACTAACTTTCTATTTTAGCGTTAGTCTATAATACATATCTTATATACAAATACATTCGGCTATAAATCTCAAGAAAATAGTTAGGGAAGAAATGTTAAACGTTAATTTTACACTTTGCTTTAAAATAAGCGGTTATTTTAATGAATATCTATGTGGTATCATCATATGTATAATAGTAAATTAAGTTGACTGTTAGATATAACTTCACAAAGTTGTAACAACTGCGTTTTCAAATTACATCATCCTTTTAATTTTGTTTGGAGATATGTCACTACTATTTGTAGAGTAGAGTTTTTTCAATGTCGAATGTAAAGCGAAGGTTCTGAATGCGTGGAGTACATTTTTATAATGTATGTTCAGCTGTACCGCCTGACATTGTTTGCCGATAACAATGATAACTTTTTATTATAAAAATATTGTTAAGGTGTGCCGCGCCTATTTCAGTTTTGTTCTATACCATTTCATGTTAAAAAAGGCTAATAGGGGTATTAGTAAATACGGGTATAAGGATAAAAAAATACATCAGTGATAATCTAAGCTAACACTACAAACGAATATTACTTTTTTAAATCCCAACACCGGAAATGCGCCAAAAATCAACGCTCCATAAAGCTCATATATACAGCACTTCATACCCAAAAGTGCAGAGCAATAAATGTCAATCGGAAAACGTAGACATCTTTTTCCTAGAGCGGACACACTCGCCCATTGTAATGGGCCCATAATTCTTCTCTACAACGTGAATGTTAGCACTCGCCGAATAAATACGGGGGTTGTTAAATTTCAAGTGTACAGTCGTTAACAGTGATTGCTGTTCGAAATTATTCTCCGTAGCTCAAAGTAACGAGCTTCAGTGTCTCATTACAATGATTAACATTTAACATGACATTGTTGTTTAATATATGTTCGAATACATCGCACGCTGTTAAGCAGATGGTATTTGTGTTCGCTCTTGTTGATAAAACGTTGCTAATGGATAATTCATCGAAATATTGAGCATTTAAAAAAAATGAATTATTAGTATTATGGAAAGTCATTGTTGATCGATCACACTTTGAACGGTTAATTCTTCTAGATAGGGGGGGAGGGAAAAGACAAAAATGATATGCCACATTAACCATAAATCAGCCTAAACACGGTAATAATGTTATGCTGTAGCTGAGCGACAGCTAAATATTTAATATTTTTTACTATGAAAACAAAAAAAAGTACTTCAAGATTTCCAAAGGTATTCCAAATAAAGTAACCAACGTGCGACAGTATGCATTACTACACCGCATTAAAAAACTTCAAAGATGTAAGCAGTAAACGCAACTATGACGTCACGTCTATGAAACTGACACAAATGATGCATGCATATAGTCATTGTCTTTAAACGCTAAGCGTTCTTCAAATATTTTCGTCTCAGCGACGTGTGTTGATTACAGGAAAGATTTATCTGTGTAATAAAAATTGTATCCAAGGTTTTGAAACACTTGGTTTTTTCATGTATCGTTACAGCCAGCGCCGATAGTATTATAAACATTAGAAGTTTTGGAAAGAGTTTAGTATCGTAATACAAAGGGTAGAGTTGCAGTGAAAATTACACAAATTACTGTAACATGAATGAATATAGAATTAACTAAAAAAGTGACAACGAAAATAATGTAAGGAGTCTTTAAAACTTAATTTGAATGTTTTTTTTTTTCATGAAAACCTCATGTAGGGATTATTACTAATAAATAAATAATATATAAAGGAAAGAAACATTTCGACACAGGCGGGAATCGAACCCGCGGCAGAGCGACGGGGGCGTATACCCGAGATCGCGGGTTCGATTCCCGCCTGTGTCGAAATTTTTCTTTCCTTTATTTATTCTTTATTCATTAGTCTTTAAAAATGTTTAATGCTACAAGAATACTTTAAATAGTATCCTCGTTCTATAACATTTAATTAAGATTCACTAAGTGCTACGTCACTTTCTCAATTTTTCATCTAATACAGAGTAGTGGTTTGCACAGTGGGATAAAAGAAAAAAAATGCACTCATCGGCCGGCTGTTATTTATTGTTGGTCTGTTATTTCGGGATCACTGTCCAACGTTTTCAGTTACTATTTATATCGAGTACGGTTTCGTTGTTTCGATGATTTACAACTTTGTATTCGCGGCCCGTTTGCGTTGAGTGACGACTTCATTTGTTATGCCGGAACTGATGATGATTATTATTTATTTTATATCAATGATCGTGACAGTAATACACCGAAACGTGCGCCAAAAGGTCGTAGTGTGCAAAGGCTCTAACTTGTGCTGTGCGGTTCACGGCTTAGTACTTTGCGCGGCTGATTCTGGTTACGACCCATTGTTCTTTGCATAGACAATATTATTGAGGGTACCGCACAATGCGAAATTAAAAGAAATATTTAATAATTTTGTATTGTTGACGTTTACTGCAGTAGTAAAATAGATTTCATTATAATGTGTGCCACATACGATTCAGTTTCTGTTTCTTTTTGACTAATTGCGCCTGAAAACACAACACAATGGTTGTATGGTTTCAGTTAGGGTTAAAATGGCGCAACTAGCTATACTCATGGTTATAATAGTAATTACAGGCAGCACAAACCCAAGAATACGTCAGTCGATTTTGCAAAAATAGTTAATCATTCCAAACACATTTCCAATCATTCCACCAATGCCTTCAAAAGCCATATTAGGGGCAAGAAACACAGAAACCTCCTCATCTTACGTCTGTTCTGTATGTTTTGACCCTTAGCCTTATTCGCCTGGTGCAACGCTTAAGAGATGGGTAGGAGCTATTTTTACTAATCTTGTTTCGAATAATTTCAAAATCATTATGGTCCTTAAGAATAAATCAAGACCGTCACAGGAATACACTAAAGAATAAGTCAGTTTTTTTGTTGACTCTAGCACTAAGCTGCTGCTTTACTGAACACTATTTTGGGTCAAGTGTGTATTTGACAACGACCTTTTGGTTATTCGACCTTCTCAAATGTGTCTTTGTTGTAGCCCAAATTGTACAACTTTAGCAACTGTAATGCTGTTTCAGTGTCTTAATAAACAAACTATTCTGTTACTTCTTGGAATGAAATGAGTTTGCGTAATGAAGAAGATTTAAAAGTTACATGTTTCACATCGAATAAGCCAACACATTTTTTTTCATCTTTGTCAATAATATCGCTGATACTTATAGTGCAGTGCACTTAGTTGTTAGAGTGGGAAAGAATGATATTATGTTTAAAGTGAACGACAACTTATATGTTAAAATAGTAACATAAAACAAAGTTTTACTTTACTGTTTTCGTCTATAATTTATCTTATTACACTATTATCAGCTACATTTAAATAAAATCATGTAGAATATTCAAATCCTCTAAGCATTATCATATAGCCGGTGCAGCATACTCCTGAATATTCTCCTTAGTCATAATATAATCCTCACTCTGCTACAATAGCCTCTATACCCTTAACTATTGATACAAATTTAATAGAAAGAAATAGTATTATTCGATTTGACTACAGATTGCAAACACTAAAGGTGGTCAGATTTAAGAAAACCTTGGTATTTTTCCCAAAAAAGAAGTAAAGAGAAATTATTTAGTAATTAAAATTACGATACAAAGTATAATTCAGTCAAAGAGCCATCAGTTGCCTCATAACCCTCATTTATATCTGTAATTTTTGCACATATTTTACTTTTTTTAGTTGTAAGTTATTGTTGGAGGCAGAATTTATAACCTTTTATTTTTCATTAATTCAAAAGTTAAAATATGTTTTATTTATTTTAGTATTGTGTGTGGAGAAGTGTGCCAATGTTATCCTAAATCGAAACAAAACAGCAATTGTATTTAAACCGCTATAAAATTTCTTAATAATCACCCACTATTTTGACTTAAAGTGTTGTGTTTGTTAATTATTGTTAATCTGATTGTACTTTCTAAGAAGCGGAACAAGGTAACTCATATGGTTATTATGAGGCTTACTTTAAAAGCTTTTGTGGTGAAGTGATTTACCGTAGAGGCCATTTAACAGTGGGTTGTGGTATTGTGTTTCCGATTATTGTTCACTGTAACATAGCTAATAAAGCGTTTGAAGTAGCTTTTGTCAGGAAAAGGAAAGTTGTTTAATACTTGTGTGTTGCGTTTCAAAATAGAGCTTTTAAGTTCTAATGAAGTAATTTAGTTCTGTGTTTTTGAAATGAGCTATCGCTGTCATCTATAGCTTCTTCTTATCGTGCACATAGAGAACTTAGCTAAATAGATTCGGAAACCAAACATAGAAGAAAAGTTGCTTAACGAATTCCGCCAAAAACTTGTGAATATAAATTGTCCCTATACCCTGATTGCATTGGTTATGCATTTGCTTCGCTTAAGTCAGTGGCAATACAGTGAACCTTTTCGGAAGGTGATATTCTTTGTTTCTTCTCTAGATGGTTAAATTCTCTGTGATCGTGCATGAAAAGCGATCAAAATCAGACTGCTACAGCCTGCGTGCAGTAGGTGCAAGTTCTATTTCATTCCGGGGTTATTTACACAGTGGTTTGAATGTCCTACCATTCGCGGGTCAATACAATAGGGATGTTTATTAGGACAGGAAACAATTGGGTCCACGCCACAAATAAATAGGATTTACACAGGACACATATTCTCATAAGGTTACCACACAAAAGTAAGGGCTAAATAAACTGTAAATGATACACAAACTGATATCTCTATAATTTTGATAAAGATAGTGACCAAACATTTCACTCATTCCACTGCCACCGCTTTTGTTCTCACCCTTATCAATCTTCATTATGCATTAATAGTCCAACTAAACTATCAGGCGATATATTATCGACGAGACGTATACGATAATTTATCGTAAAAGAATAAATATTTGCCTATTAAGCTGAAATTTGCGGAGTACAAACGTATGTAGCTTAAAAACATTTGAGGAAAGGAAAAAATCAATAAATAGATTATATTCATAAATAAAAGATGTTATTAAAGGAAAGAAAAATTTCGACACTGGCGGGGTTCGAACCCGCGACCTTCGGGTATACGCCCCCGTCGCTCTGCCAACTGAGCTACAGTGTCAGTTGGCATCCAGCGCGAAATTTCTCTATCCTTTGTTTCTTTTTTACACGTTCAAGTAGTGTTTGCGTTTCCTACCTCCGAATTTTAACTAATTCGGACGGCCACTTGTCTACCTTTTCAGATAGAATGCAAATGTTGGAAACGCCTAACTATCACATAATTTAATGTTTTTTGACATGAATTCCTCATGTGGGGATTATTATTCATAAATTTCGTCGAATTTTTTCTTTCCTTTAATAACATCTTTTATTTATGAATAATAATCCCCACATGAGGAATTCATGTCAAAAAACATTAAATTATGAAATAGATTATATACTTGGATAGTTTCTTAGCCAATCACGCTAAACCTTTGGGCACCTTCAGATCAGAAATAAAAAATGCAGTACCAATCTCAACCGACTCTACACAACAGAATCAATTCTAAATCTGTTGCGGATATTGTCCCAATATAATGAAGTGAGTAGTCACCAGGCGAGCATCTGTACTTCCGTCGGAGTGTGAAATAAGTAGGGCCGTAGTGCGGCGATGTCGCATGCTAATCGGATCGCGGGAAGTTTCTATTAAGTCGCTTACGTGGCCCGGGGCGGCGCGGGGGGCGGGGGGAGTGACAGGCCCGCCAGCACATCACTAGGTAGGGTTCGGAGTGCTAAGGAAATTGTCATTTCAGTGCCTAGAAGCATCTATGTTTTTTTTTTGTTAGTTTAAGATTCTGAATTTGTTAATATTTTTGGAGTTTGATTGGTAGAGGTGTTTGTATATTTTTACACAAATGTATAACATCGCCCAGTGTTGATGCATTCAAGATTGTACCGTTTGTGGTACTGATCAATATGAGATTGTTAAATTGGGACGGGAACTGGCCATATCTATTATACATTTACGTGTTTGTTACTATATTGCTCCGTAACAATTCGACCGATTCTCGTGCAATTCGATATGTAAACATAGATGATGGTCTTTTTACACTTTTTTATTTAGTATAAAACAACTTTTGTTTGGTCAACTAATATTCATACGTAACTATGAATTAAGAATGCCATAGAAATAATGAAGGCTAACTGAAACATTCAACTATAAAAGCGGAATACCTATGCTAAAGTATTTCATGGCCACAACAGCCGAATTACCTTTTAATTTAAGGAGTCTACAATTTGTCCTAGTTTGGTGGAAACTTTATTTACGAGCTATAAAATTTAAACAACGTAAACTTATTAATACTGCCTGAGCTTGTAATTTGGCCTAAAATGGTCTTATTAAGCTACGACCAAGACACGTTTTGATTTAATAATGCCCCGAGCTCAGTATTTCATTTCGGAGGTCTTAAATATGACATACCGTGAAGTATTTATAAACATCTTATAGATTGGGGAAATTGATGTATTTATGGAATTTTACTTTAACACCGTTAAAGAAGCTAAGCGGCCGTTGATTACAAGTTTTAAGTTTTGGGAAAATTCCGATGGGATTGTATGTGTTTTAATGATAAGTGCGTACTAAACTTCCAAAGCAACCAAACTTCAAACCCCTCATTTCGTATAAAAGGTTGTACATTTCACCAAACAAATATTTCAAACCGTTATGGAGCAATTTGCCTTCATAAGATATATGATATATAAAACTGTAGAGTTCTTGCCGCAAATACGAAAATACATTGGCCTTTGATTTTCACCATAAGAGCCGCGACACAAAGGAAGGTAGAAAAGAAAAAGTCTTGCATGACAGGCCGGTCATTAGAAGTTGACCGATGAGAAAGTCCAATTTACAATGGCCCGTTTAGAAGGAGATGGATGGAAGATGTTATAGGTCTAGATGGCTGGTTAGTCGGGGGTATAAATAGTGTTGTCAGTTAGCACACGTTTGGTTCCGAATGCCGAAGTCGATCTAATGTGGAGCGTTCGCTCGTCAATCTTCACTCGTCGACGACCAAACAATTCCTATTGTCTCAGGTTACTTTTTAAACCCTATTTCAACTTTTATTTCGGCTTGGATGATAAAATTCTGCAAAAATACATACATTTATACATATATTCACGGCTATAAATCCCTAGGAGGGGTAGCCAGAGCTAAGGTTTTTATTTATTTATTTATTTATTTATTCCAAAAAACATAATCATTACAGGCATAAACCTAATGCGATAACATTTTAAATTAAATTTTAACATATTAAATTTATGGTACTCTCTTACTTATTGTAACATAGATATTTCAAGGCAACGATTGTGAAGTCACCCAGATGACATGCAAAAACATCCACATTTTCTGCAGAATTAGAAATTCCTCAGCCACTTTTGGAAAGTTGAGTGGGGAAAAGATGGTAAAATAAAGGTTGTTGGTGATGGGTCTCCAACTGTTAGTCGCCTCTTACGTACACCCACCGGAAGAAATGGGGTAGTGCTATTCTAAGCCGAAACACTACACTACACAGAAAAATCCATTGTTAAATTATCGTTTTTTAGTATCATTCTAATTTAGCAATACGTCGTACCCTACATTAAGGATGCTAGTTACCAACATAATACTTTTTCTATTCAATTATTTCATATCACCATGAGATAGCTTTTGGTAAAAAATATATTTATTTCTTGACAAATGAGAATCATTATTTTTTTGTTGATTTCTAAGCATATATTAGTGTAAATTATTCTACTTATACTTACAACTAAATTCCTAAAAGTGTGACGTCAGAGTTTAGAGTTAATATTTTTTCAGGGAAGTGGAGATAGATTACAATAAAGTCAGAATACAAAAAGGCATTGCAACCTAACAAGCAGTAGTTATTTAAAATTATAATGTACTTATTTGTTTGATTAGTTGGCAGAATTCTTTGTGAACATTTACTATTATTTTTTTTACTATAGCAAAAAAAATACAAACAAGACTACGAAAAAAGAAAAACAAAAACTTATTTAAACCTCTTAGCAACTAAAAATCAACCAAAAAGTAATACCATTACATCGCATCGACATCTTATTGTGAACAATTAATTAATCATAGCATTTAGGCGTACGCACAACGACGCTCGCGCCCACCCAGTCAAATAGATCGTGTGAGATTAATATGTCTTGATAAATCTTTCTTTGCTGTATGCTAAATAGGCTGGATAGTGTGCCAATTTCTTGCTATTGTGTTGCAGGATAAGTGGCGTGCAGTTGTTAAATTGAAATTAATATCGCTTCTCACTTCAAACTGTTGTAACATCTTATTGGATTTTGTGATTGGTGTGTAAATAATAGAATTATTCGTATCTTCGGAAAAGACATTCGCTCAACTAATAAGAAATATGTATAATGTAAAAATAGTAGAATCACAATAATTCATATGGACATCCTGCTTTTATTTTTATGAATGTAATTTAAGGATATCTTGGCAAAAGCATATTCAAATTCGCTACAAGATGACCGGAGTAAAACATTATGATTGCACTAGACATGATACAATTTGAATTAGTTGAGAAGAACCTATGCTATAACTAGTTTTAATGATGCAGGCAAATAACGGCTTTTAATCTATTTGTACAATATATCTACTATTAAGTATTTGGACAAAGGTTGTATTCGCTCCATATAAGTCATATTTTAGTACTTAAATCCGCTGCAGAGCAATAAAATGGTGACATCAATTTGTCATGAAAATACGACAGTGATAAGCCACGTCACAAAACACACCGCGGTGATAATTTTAATATGGTAATACGAAACCATGTGCTCGAGTGGATTACTAGACGCCCATTTCCACAATGTTGATTTAGTTGATGTGTCTTCAAAGGTTTCTGTCACACGTTTGTTTGTTTTTACGAAAAGTTCACTACACTATAATCGTTGTTGTCACCCCACGATGAGCCAGACACCTGGGTTCGAGAACTAAGAACCTTAAAAACTGATTCGATAGTTTTTGCAACAAGTCGTACTTCTAGTCCTAGTGATTCAATGGTTCAAATGAATAGTATAATTCTTTGACTACTGAATTTCATCAGTGTTTATATTGAATCTAAATAATATTGAAATTTAATTCAATATTATTGTACAGTTACGGTCTCCAGACAAGTAGGATTTGAATATTAAATTAGGGGCACATCTTAGCATAAATCAATAAAACAGTCGTACTTGAAGCCGCTACCTGGAACCCACCAAGGGTTGGAGCCTCATGAATGCTGAAGCTGTCCCAGGACGCAAAATCAAATGAACCGATAAGTATCATAGACATTATGTGCATAAATTTTCTTTAATGCATCTAAATTTATTCCGGAAAGGAGCGATAGCGCGGAGGAATATTCCACGTGCTTTTTTATTCATATTTAGGTAGCTGTTGTTGTTTGGCCTTCGACCCAGGTCAGGACAGGACTAACTACGGTGACCATGAATTATTGATAAGTTTGTTGATTTTCATATCACCTCACTTAAGTTTAGTTAAATGATATTGTGAAATGTTAAATTGATATTTATGGTATGCCAAAAGCTCGTATCAAATCTGTAAGATTATAATTATTGGGAAAAAAGTAGGTACATTTATTGTGCTTTAATCATTATAATATTTTGTCTATCATATCCATTACGAAATTGTAACCTTAGTAATAAATCATTGCCCAAATAAGACACTGAAAAAAAATAAACTCTTAAACTTTTTACTCCCACGAATTATCCATACCGACAAAAGTTTTTAAACTTGAAAGAAATAGAAAACTACCAAGGGAAAATACATCTTGTAAAACACTCGCCGTGAAACGCAGAAAGGCAGCTGCGAGGCCGTAGTCCACGGAACCGTCTGCTTTCCGGTAGGTTTCGTTTAGACATGGCCACTCTACAGGCGAGCTCAATAATGCACACGGGGGTAATAATTTACTATTTCCGACTCTCTCCGCTCCCCGCACCTCCCCCCGCGACCCCCTGGAGGCTTAATATCGGCAATAACGCAACTTTTTCGTTGGAGCCCGCCCTATACCGTAATTTCCCCGGCTACTGAATTATAACAGTATGAATCATGTGAAACGTATCGCCTCCCCTTGGGCCTCGATCGTGTGTCGACATTAAGCTTTGATTACGTACTTTATGTAAAACGGAATTTAATTTACTTGATTGTTTTACGGTAAACAATTTATAGTGAGTTTTTTTAATAAACTAAAATTATTGAGTTTGATTGATTAATTCGACGGAGCAACGTCATAATTGGGTTTTTTGATACACCATAAATATTAATTATATGATTGATACAGGTTCCAGTAAACTAAAATTAATCTTATCACGTTACGTCAATGATAAGTACGTTATTCATTTAGCTTAAATAGTGTTCTAGCAGAAAGCTTCTTTGCTTTTTATTAAGATTAACAGTGTTAATAAAGAAATAGGATAAGAATAGCAAAGAACGATTTTCTTATAATTTTGCTGGTCTTGGAAATCTAGTACAAAAAACCATTAGTAAAACAAATCCTCAGATACTAAGTAAGAAATTAAGTAAGATACTACTACAAAGTAAGGTATGGCCAAAATGATGAAAATGGACTGAGAAATCATTATAAACACTATCGCAAATGATTCTTTACCAACAACCTCCATTCTAAACAAAACGATATACTAAAAAGATTGAAGATTATTAGCGTGTCCGCAGTCGCACGCTAGTGGCGGCATAAGGTCGCATTGAAGTTGAGGTGCTTGTTAACAACAGAGATTGTGGTCGCACATCACACTAAACTGCCGAGAAAACTACACCAAACTGGACTCGCCGTTGTAATATTGTCCATTTGTGAACTCACCTGCTGCACTTAAGAACCGCTCGGAGGTCACTCGCAGCGCCGTATTTGTTTAACTTACACTAAGCAATAACTAAACGCAGAGTTTTTTTGTACACATTTCGACAATGGATATATTTTGGGCCAAGAATCATCGCGTGTTAGAATACTTTATCAGGTAGTTGTAAGTTACTTCTCAAGTGTACATTTATAAAAATATTAAAAAGAGTTTTTATGGGAATGTAGTATCTTAACAGTTACATTCTAAAGGTTCTAATATTTTATTAGTACTTGCAATTGGGTTAATTATCGTATCGCCTAAATAATACACACTTTAATACTTCTCAGGGGCAACATGCAACAACACAGCAAGTGTACTAGAGTTTCTCTTTTTAGGTAAGTACAATAAGGATAACCCATATCCCTTCACATACCAAAAATTAATTTCTGACAACCAGCTGTACATTCAACCAAAGTGAACCGCTAAAACATTGAATACAATCAAACGGAAAGTGCATCAAAATGCGTCAACTGTCCTTAACCTCTTGGCCAGAATACATCAACCGAGCAATAAAGCCATGAGACGGTTCAATGAGCGCGCGAGTGAAATCGCAGTAGTTAGTTGAAACCTTAGCATTCGACGAGCAATGTCGCATTGCGATTACAATTGAAGACTAGGCTAACTTGATTTATTATTATTATTAGTACATATCGACAAAGTTATAATAAGCTGGAAGTATGTCACAAAATTAAGCTGATTGTAATGTTTTATGAAAATAATTTTCAACCACCAACACCAGAGTAATCGATGATATGGCACCCATTCTTGAACACAGAGTGTAAATCTGGTGGCAAAGAGAACTTACGAAAGTACGAGAAGTTTTTGTCTAATAGAAATCTTTGTCTACAAAACAAACATCGACAGCGGGTGCGCGATGCCAAGGTTAGTTTCCAATCATAATTTACTAACAATTCTGCGCAGCTTCAGTCACAGTGTTTCTTATAATTATACAATAATCAATTACCTAGATGTTCATTACAAAAGAACAATAGAAAGAATACTGTCCTTAACCCTATTTCACTTCTTATTAAGTGAATAATATGATATATTTTAGAATTAAATTTACGTGTCCACATATGAAAACTTATAAATGTTCTTTAAGCTGTTTTTAAAATTAAGAACTATAAATAAATTAATGCGAAGGCTTTAAGTTATCAAAAATTTATACCACAGGGTGTTGTGAATCTAATCATAACATAATAATAATAATAGAACATAATAGAACCATTTCGTAGGAATTACCGAATTTTTAGTACTGTTCATAAAGTATGCAATAATATGTGGAACTCATATACTCGTTTACATCAATGTTGCGCATAGACACTGTCAAGTCATAAAAATATTAACTTACGCATTCTACATAGTTAGTAGGTACCTCTAATGAAACAGCAAACGCAACTTCTACAATTGTAATACTTTTTCTCTCGCTACTTTTTCGTCACAAACATAATCGTAATGTTATGGTGTACATTGTTCAACAAAAGACCTTCCGCGCACATTATCGCACTCCGTCGCGAATTGCCAGTGCACGATGCGCGCGCAATATAACTCTATGCATTGCCTTTACCTATCAACTTATTAGCGTATATTTACTACTTAAAAGATGGAATATGTTCAAGAACTTAGTTTAGAATTTTGTGCAGTAAATCTGTATTAGACTGTACATGATTCTATCTAGATTTATTGCCTTCTTACCCGTGATGGCGTTGAAGAAGCTGATGTAGTACAAAGTTACAAATTTCTCCGTGGTGGAGATATACTAAAGTTTAGCCATTTATTTTTATAGAACTACCAAGAACATTATCTAGGTGAGGAATATTTTATTTAAAATGGATCGCACGTGATCAACACAAATGGCACATTTTCAAACCCCAGCAAGCGTTCCATTTTCAAATAAAGGAATCTCTAAATTGAAATAAAACACCGGTGTGTTTTTGTTGTTATTGGCTGTATGGTGTATGAGAACCGATGTATTCAGCCAGTCACGTGTGTAATACTCAACCTTAGTTTAGAACACGAGTCGAAATGAGGTCGACTGTACTACAACTACTTGGTGGTTATTGCGCAAGTATGTCGTAGGTCGAAGCGCTAATATGAACTTAAAATCTCGTTATTATGTAAATATGCAATTTGAGCATGCGTTTGTTTAAATAAACACCGATTACCTAGTTTGTTATGTAAATTTAAAGCCATCATGTTACTTAAAACTTAAACTTGAAGCACGTATTACTTTAGTTGAGTGTTGTGTTCAGAATAACGTTACCCTCACTTAGTGAGAACGTTTCACTTGGGGACTCTAGGCAATAATGCTTTTTAGGCATTCAATCATCAATGCATATGATATAACGATGCAAATATTTTAGCGTCTACTCTATATTTTATTCAGAAAAATAGGAGTACATTATATTTATGTCTTAGTTTATATGATAAAAAATAGAATTTTAAATTACTCGATATAAAAGTTCAATTAAAATATCTTTGCTGGTCTGTACTCAAACCAAAACTACAGTTATATAAATTATCCAGGTTTGCATTACAATGGTTCGCGGTAATGAATATTCTCAATTTAAAAACACCATCGAAGAGCGCCAGGGTATATAATTAATCTACCTTCGAATTGATATCAAAACTAAACACCACAAGGAAAATCCGATATTAAATAACGCAGTTCAGTACATATTCTTTCGAATGATGTAAATATGTTTCTTCGACATGCTTATTTCAATACAAATATGACAAAACAGTATGTTTGCTTAAAGTGCTAATAGACGATCGAACATGTACGGCGCGAACCAGTGTTCGTGGTACGTGCCGTACCAAAAACGAACGTGTGTAGCGTGGTTCGCCGCACATAATTATTATTAATATTGGTGCGCGCTGGTTCGAAGCGCTTGCGGTGCACTGTGCGATGGTGCGCGCCGTACATGTTCGATCGTCTGTAGGCTAGAGCGCACCGCACAGTTCGTGGTGCGCGCCGTACATGTTCGATCGTCTATTAGCACTTTTAGCATGGCCTTTACACCGTTTCTGTATCGAGAAACATGGGCCGTTCATTATCACGTCTATCCGTACTACTAGCTTATTAGCGGTTGGTTCGTGTGACTGCCACTTTGTATGTATTTAGTGGTTGTATGCAGCACCTACAGAACATGAGCCTGTTTAAGAATATTACGAGATTGATTTATATTTATTCTTTCATTGGTAAAGAACAGTTGAACAAATATTTATCTGCCTTGCTTTGGGGGGCAATTTAAGTATGCAGCAAAGTATTAACTTCAGTAATTTCCTCTTTTGAGTGAAGTCTAATACATCGGTAATTATTTTCACGAGGATACTTCGTACATGAAAATTACTAAATATGTAGAGCAAAGAAATAAAAATGACTTAATAAATTCGAGCATAAAACCTGAAATAAGGCTTTATCGTCATTAATCCGCAGTAATTTTAATATTAATGATTGTTATTAAATCAATAAATTTCTTAACTACTTTTCATGACAATTTATACGGGAATACGCCAACTTAGTAAAGTCTGTAAAATAAAATAAAAAGTTTATGATTAACAAATATTTAAATTAAAAAAAGTACTTTTAGCACTAATCAAATTGTTGTAAATACAAGTAAATACACAGTTTTCACGTATCCCAAAACGTCAACCCGAGAAAGTAATAAAACTAGACTTTCACCGTATATACGGAATCGAATAAGTGCGAAACCGTGTAAAATCAAAAGCAACGGCTCATAATACGTGTATAATGGAATCACCCAAGCCAATGTCCATCGCATTAAATACGACGGAAAGAGGATTTATTACAGCAACAACGACCGGCAAATTAACTACCTGACTCAACTGTCAATTTGTGTTTGGTACAATTAAAATCACAGCTAAATATGTTATCGTAGTCTTCCTATGGTAACTGATTGGTTAAAGGTATTACTGAATTAAATACTTTGTATTGAGACAATTTGTGTCGTGTGAATCTTCAGTTTCTTTATCATTTCTGACTTAAAATAGAGTACGAATGTTTAGGTGTCTTGTTTAAAGTTTATTAAATTAATATTGCTTGTTATAAACTACACCTGCGTTTAAATTAAGTTCTTATTAGTTTATATTAATGAGAAAAGCTCTGTCTGAACTAAACCTACAATATAAAGATTGTCTCTAATAGATCGATTTTAGAGAGATAGGCATATTTGATAACCTATTTTTTATAGTTCCAAAGGTTAAATTGTTAAGGCTTAATGGCATGAATAACAATGACGATAGATGAGATTGGACATGAAGAACAAAGATACTGGATAATAACAGTTTTGTTTAGCTGATTTAACAATTAAATAATCAGATGATCGAACCTCACTAGTTCACAAATAGATATGAAATCAGTTAATTTAAACAGTGAGTTGTTAATACGTTGAGTAATGAGTTGTATAAAGTGAAATAAATTTCTAAAATATATTTATTGCAAAATAAAATCACGTCGTCTTTCTGTATAAAAGTTACCTATCTCAAAAACAAAAGGCATTCCAACTTGGAACTAAAAGTACCAGAGACTAGATTAATCCGATAAAAAGTTTCGTCAAAAGGTCGGCATTATTTATTCGCAACTTTTGACGAAAAGTTAGTTTTGTTTGGAGCAGCGCCTCATCTCTTTCGCATTGCATTGTGTATTGTGAGACGGAGATAGGTCACATCTAATTTATATAGAGTGTCAGTGTAGGGAAGGTTGCGTTCGGGAAACGCTGAAAAGTACATCAATTTTTCACGCCCACTCACTGTTGGAATTGTATCGTAAGAGTCGTAAATATTTGAAGAGTGCGCGCTGAGCTCTCCATCTGACGTGGAAAGTTGAACGCGCCCCGGGCCATGGAATATATCTAGCTTCCTCGAAACAACGAAACTTCAAACAACTTTTATTCGAATGCACAACTATAGTTTAAAAAGTCGCATGGCGGTTCTATTAAATTTGGAGCCGTTTAAGTACTTCTGGGAATGCACCGTACTCGTCGTCGCGGCGAAGAATGCGGACTCGACACAAAATACGGCTCTGCTACAAAGTGTTTTGTTGCCAACAAAACTTAGTGCTGGAAAGTCAAGTTCTTGTTTACTTTGGAAGCGAAAGAGAAGAATAGTGTACTTGGATAAGCATTAAACGTAAACGAGTGTTCGAAAGTAGTTAAGGTTTAAGGACAGAAAAAGTGTTAGTTATATTTGTTTTTATTTAAAATGTTAAACTGAGACTTCATTCAGTAATAAAATCTTATTGAAAAGGTTTACGCCGTACAAAATTTACTAAATCAATTTACTGAAAAAAATACTCATATTTAGGTAAAAACATAAACAAACAACATTCAATACCTTTTACAACAGTACAAAACTCCTCAGCTCAACCCAATGACGATAATGTAGATGTAAACTCACAATCCACTTATGAATAGGTCAGGCAAGCATGGAACGCAGCGAAATAAAAACGCTATATCCGATCCTAGGTGTATTTGATATTGGTTCTCAATTTGTTTTTACGACGCCGGCAGGAGTGCCGTTCGTAATAGATTTTTTATGGTTTGATTAAATAAAATTACGCGTTTTATGTCCCTTTACTTTTTGATTATGCACCAACGTTTC
Source organism: Bedellia somnulentella (assembly GCA_963576735.1). Classification (NCBI taxonomy): domain Eukaryota; kingdom Metazoa; phylum Arthropoda; class Insecta; order Lepidoptera; family Bedelliidae; genus Bedellia; species Bedellia somnulentella. Next base: position 15,396,225 of record OY755179.1, read on the forward strand.
GGTTAACGTCATTCCACGACGATGATTTTATCAGCGTACATATACCACTAACTTCGGAAGACCGTAATATTAATGAAGGAATCCATAATCTATAAAGACATATCGATGAAAATTAAATAAATCTCAACAATCCAATTGTGAATTAGGCGTTAAGAGATTCTAAGCTAAAGTAGAACCTATCAAATATTGTTCATTTTCTCAATTAACGTATTAAACTATTCATTTTCTATTCATTATTATGAACTATACAATTTAACTGGCCAAAATAATCGAGTGATTTTGTTTTGAACTTCAATTAATATCTATCTACGTAATTTTATGCAAGTCTTCGTGTCTGCAACAATGTTTTTAGATTACAGCTTAGAGAAATCTTATTTTTTTAAATATATTTGCAATGTAAAATAAATAAGAAGCTACACACAATAGTGTCAAGCAATAACTGAGCAATACCTTAGCCGATAAGTTCCACGGCACCGTCGGGCGCCCGCCGTTTTATCCGGATAGAAATGTAAACAGCCGGGAGACGAACAACGATATGAGATAAAGACTACGACAAAACCTTTGATATTCACTATTTAAACAACGACTCAAACAATACCATCCTTTATTGCTAAACTTATAAGAAGGAGAATAGAAATGAGATTCAAATGAGCGGCAGGTGTTGAAATAATTTCAGTTAAATTAAGTTACAGTATGACTTTAAAGAAATAGAAGGAAATTCGGAGCAATAACTGAAATGTCTATAAATTAATAATATCATTTTCTATAACACAGAGCTATTGTTTGTCAAGCAATCTGAAATTTTAAACAAAAAAGGTGTCCAATTCCGAGAGATATAAAAAAGGGGCGCATATGATTCACACCAGATAAAAGTGTGTGCATAATGATACGAATGGATCTCTATAGTAACCGTATCACCTCGACGAGACGGAAGTAGTCCAGATAAATATCTATGCGATAGACTGTCTGTAAGCTGTCGTTGGCAGGACTCAGCTACAGAGCCAGGAACACCAAGACATCTCTGTTTTTGTTACTATGTCGATCGCTTCCATCGTCCCACCCCACTTCAGCTATCGATTCTAAATTCATGAATGAAAATATGCCCTCTTAAAATTCAAGGATGTGTGATTTGTCACAGATTTACATAAGTGTCCAATATCTTTGGAGTTGATATGTACTTGCCGCAACGTTTATTGCCGCGTGACCATGAAGGTTTTATTGTCGTATTAATAATCTGGACTTACTTGCGATGCAACCGGGACGACATCGAGAACAAATCTCAGGGTTATTTAATAGAAAACGGATAGCACACGATTTATTTGATTTTAAACACTGTTTTAAATTTTAAATATTTTTTTTTATTGTACATCTTTTTACAAGATCCAGATCCAGAAAATTGAATACTTATCAACTGATAAGGGTATAAAGATAGTCAAAAGTATTTGATGGCTAACCTTGGAGTCGTATAGGCTCGGAAATATTCTCAATTATCCTTATCACGTGGGCCTATATAAGCACATATCAATATGGTAGCAGGATTACCGAATCAACATAGTTTAAAACAACGTGGCCACCATACAACCCAGTCATAAACCGTTAATTTAAGGCGAGTAAAACTAGGTCCAATCTATATGACGGCGTGTGCCTAGTGCCTAGTGCCTACCGTGTGCCAGCTCAGTGTACTACGCCCGTCTCGTATCGCAATAATGGAGACCGCACGACAGAGCATGCATTCACGGTAGCGCAGTTTGAATCTATGAGTTCGTTAGTGTCAGGGTTGCCGAACTATCCAACCAACTTATAATCAATAGTTTAGTGATTATTATGGTGCAATATTATTGATATCTAGATCAGTTTGGTCTTAAAATTAAATTAAATTAAATTAAATATTCTTCGTTGATTAACCTTAATGTATGTTTATGTTCCTTGTTTTAAATTTGAGCTATGCGCATATAAATTAATCTTCAAACATTAAGAACAAGTAAAGTTAGCGAGGAAAGCCTTCAGAATATAGTTAGGCAACCCTCAAAGTTGGTACCCAGTAAGCGCTGTGGCCCCAGCGACATTTTACCATAGTTAAACGGTTATGTGCTCACGGCTCGGTTAATTCGTGTTATACGCCCGCCAGCCGATTTACAGCCGGCAATGTACTCGTAATTTGACTGGCAAATGGACGCTCAAGTTTATGCCGCGAGAGGCGCTAATGTCGATCCTTAATATTATGACCTATTCTACTCGTTAAGCCTTAATGGTTTAATTTATACAGCGTTTCTTTTTATTATGTCGTAATGAACTTTCTTGTACTGGGTCTTATACTTACTTTTTTAGTAGAAAATTACATCGAAGTCTAAGTGAAACTAAACCAACACTACTTATAAAACATCTGTGTAATTAATAAGTGATGCTTTAATGAATTTTCATAATGAATACGATTAAGATGTTATTTAGTAGGTAAATAATGAAGATGTACAGTATACTCTAAATGCTCTTAAATTTAAATCAATTTTATGCTTATTTCAATAACGAATCGATGAAACAACGCAAACCTAACCCATCTGAAAATACCGATAAATTACCACCTCACATTGATGATGTTTCGAAGAGAACAATCATTGCTAATTCCAACAATGACAAATTCTTTGAAATTTTCAAACGGCGGCATTCACAATGCAGACAAGACAAGACATCCTGTCCGTGCATGTGTGCACCTCACCGACGTGTGTCTGTGTTTGTGTGAGTGTCTCATTACCGTCTACCTTTGACCAACATTCTTGATTTCTTGTACCTATAATTTTACAATAAAATCAAGCAATTCGATTTAACTGCCGCAAGATTAAGCACTTTCTTTAATGAATCGCAAGTATCACCACAAAATATTTACATCAACCCGTAAAATATCTAACGGCATTTGGTAGACAAAAATATATTTTTTGCATTATTATTGCTGTCATTTAATTTTAAGATAAGATGGACATTTATCATCTTACTTCTCCCTCGTAACCGCAATGGATTTTGAAACTAAAAATAATAAGACCATAATTTAATTACGCGTGTTTTTTTGAATTGTGAATGGTGAACTTTGAACTTAAAGGTACCTATTGATTTTGACTTGGCAAAGTTTATGTTACTGATTTCATCATACTTATTTGAGTTTATTCACATAAACTGCAAAGTAATAATTGAACAATGGTATAGAAGATTATATGGGTTTACTGATACAATGCAATTACATCTCGAAGACCTGATAAATGAATTAGATCAAAACGACTTAAATTTTGTATTTCTCTGTTTATTGCGCATTTTGACTTCATAAAAATGAAAAAAGTATATACCTCGACTACCAAATAAACTTAAACCAAATTATAAAGATATCAATTAAATCCTTATAAATTTAATTAAAATTATTCGCCTTGCGCAGACGTTGAAAAGTTTCTACATAAAGATTTGATTATACATAAAGATTAGATTGAGATACAAGAAAGATTGCCCCCAGCCTACAGTTGAGTAGAGTTGTGTTTGAACAAGTGCGTGTCGACGTTGAAACGAGTAGCATCGCAGATATCACTTTACAATAACTCTGTGACAAAGACATTCCAAGACCTACCTACTTTATGAAGTTTAGTGCCTCGCTTACCACTTGGTTTTCTTTGAAAAGGGAAAAGATTATTTGGCTGGCTATGGAGAAATAAAGCTTTAATGAATTGGTGTTAAAACATGAGACAACTTCATCATGTGACCAATTTCCATTTGTATTCAATAATAGTTTAAAATTCATTAATCATAATATAATTATTAATTAATTAATTGTTGTTTAAAATCAATAAAGAAAATAAAATTCATTAATTAGTACAAAAAAACCTAACAAGTGACGTGTTTGAATAAAAGTTACCACAGCTTTCCATGAGTGTTGTACTGAGCCTCTTTAGGTGGTACAGGGTCATTACAAACCTATCGCCAACAAAACTTTATTTCACGTACATGTTCCCTTCTCATCTTATAAAACTTAAAGTAGCATTCAAATTCCTGGCACATGCATTAGCTTACAGTAGAAAGCTTGAGGAGAGCATTACTTCACACAGCAACGTAGTGCCCATGTCCGGTGTAAATTTAGCCAATCTTTTGTTAGCAATGGCGAAATAAAGCAGTCTCGTCTCTGGTCAAAATAGACGAGCACGCCGGTTGTTTTCTTTTATGGATGCTAGGGCTGATTATAGACGCTGTATCTGTCTGATTTACGACGACAAATAGTACGATTCAAACGGTAATGCATATTCGCGTTGCGTTTTATCTCTTGTGTGTTACTGTCTGTTTTGTTTCATTCGATCTTCATTTGTTGCATTGTTTGATTGTGAGGTGATGAGAGAGATGTGATCAGACTTTGTTTTTGGTTGTATTATTTAACATAATACAGATTCAAGACATCTGAACATCGAAAGCGACGAGTGATCTCTTTATCGTATGTAAAGTCACTAAAGTGGGTGAAAATGTAAGAGGAAAGTCTGAAAGGCGTTTTTAAAAGTATAACTTACATCAAAATTTATACATACATACATACATATTCTCACGCCGTTAGTTCCCATTGGGGTAGGCAGAGACTATCGATCGCCACTTTGTACGATCCTGGCAAACCTCTCTGGCTTCGTTTACATCCATCAATCTTTTCATACATGCTCTTTTATTCTTCATACTGCGGACACCTGCCTTTTTGAGCACATTTTCTATTTGATCCAAATGTGTCCTCCGAGGTCGTCCTCTACTAACATTACCTTCCACATTGGCTCTATATATCTCCTTCACCAATTTACTGTCATCCATCCTCTCTATGTGCCCAAACCTATAAAAATTTATAAAAATTCCATATACCTATAGTGTAACTGAAAAATACTTACATATACAAAAATCCCAATGGTTAGCTAGAGCTTGAGAATCAGAAATGCTACAGCTATTTTTAGAAATTGAGTCGGGTAAATATTGTGAATTAAAGGATAATTTGTGATAGGTCTTCCACCCAGATCACCTGATTATAGCTTAAACAATCCCTTAACCCTAAGTGACCTCGTACGACACCCACATGAAATATGGTTAGTGCTATTCTAAGCCTACAATCAATAGCTAAACTATGAAGAAGGCAACCATGGAGGACAGTTTTAGATCAATTGGAGAATGTGTCAAAAAAGGCGTCCGAAGTATGAAGAATAACTGGACAAGGCAATATATAAAATAATTGATTAATATTTATGTAGCTCAAGAGGTTTTCTAGGATCGTACAAAAGTGGGGATCGCTAGTATTTTAAATATTGTATGTAGGTACTATTAACAAATTCTTCCGAGTCTGCAAACATTGTCAAAGTAGGTTATAGTATACCTTTAAATCACTCAGATTGGACTTCATTGTATCAAAATGGTTTAATCGTGCAGTAATTATTCATCAATGACTTCCTGAATTATAGGAGCGCTCATTTCAGGATCCTGTATTAGAGGTATTTTATGATAGAGTCAATTGGTTGATTAATTTTCGAGGTTCGAGGGTTCAGACCTTATTTCAGTTCGTTTTATGCGTTTTAGTGAAATCTTGAAATAATCTAGTACGAGTATGTTAATTACATCATAAAGATTTTTTCCAAATAATTAACATTTCAATAACTTTTTTTCATATAAATTATTATATAAACTTTGTAAAACCTAAGCAGTACCTAACAAATTATACCCAATGATCACAGTAGAAATTACATCTGGGCTGAACCTTGATAAAAGATTTCATTTCTAACCTTTGTTTTTGAGCTCTACCAACTTTATTGGCTTCTCCATGAATTCAATAATTCTCTTTTATTTTTAAGATGTGCGATCCAATTGGAAATAATTACAAAAAAATATACTTGACCATCATGCACTCTTTTTGCTTTTAAAAATGTCGCCAGTTACCATCTCTTTAATTTTGGCTACCCGCTATTGAGATAATAGTCGTGAATACGTGTTGATTTATGTAATTTTATGCATAAATGTACTGCAATGTATTCTACAGCTCCTACTTATTGCATTGAAACGTGTATTCGTAACATACACCTTATCGAGTGGAAATCGTATTGGACGTTTACACGATTAACGTATGCTACGATCCGCATATGAATAATTCGTGATGCAGAATGCCCGCTTTAATAAAAGGATCTAGTTCAACAGAAAGAGCAAAGGCGAGAGAGGAATTGTTGGTTCCATCAAAAGAAAAAAAACGCTTTTAGTGCAATGCTCAGTCGCATGTTTGCATAACGCTCTCCCATATTTTTTACTTCTGTTTGCTTTCGTACGGACATTGTTTACAATCGCACGTACGGAATATTGATTAATCGATTTCGTATTCGATATAAGGATCCAAACCGAAGGAATACCTTAGATAAAGTAATATTAGATAATATACTTAATATTTGAATTAATTTCGAGCAAATATTACAACTAATTAATCAGATCAACGCCATGTCAAAACGTTCAATGTAGAGTTATGAAACTTGAGATTTCAGAACGTGATCGAATTACGGAATTCAGTCAAATGATCTGATTAACGCTTCACTATTAAATTTAGCGTTGTTTATATAAGCGAAGATAATTAAGTCGCGGTATGCGGAATGCAAACGCGGTGTGGTATTGTTTTATTGTGATGATTGGCAGAGTTGCGAACCTGGCACGTGGTAGGGCGTCGGGTTCGAGGGAGGCAGCCAGTAGGCGGCGCTGATGGCCGGATAGCCGCTGCCAGATCGACCCCCATTCTTGCCGCGCGCGCCGCCCGCCTCGCCACGCATCCTTCACTGCACTTCACTTGGCACAGCACTCAAGACATCACTAAACGTCCGCACTCAACCGCGTCCCGCAACACACTGTGACACTTCATATAGCGAGGTGCGCGTACGCTGACGGCTGATCAGTCATTCTTTCGTGTCACCTCTACCCCTCGCTTCCTCAGTCATGCTAATGGCCCTCCTGTGACATCTGAACGCTGATAAGCCGCAAAATCGTAGCTCTACATACACCAGTCGGTTGGCGACGTCACAAATGCTTTGATGTATGTTTGCGGATATGCGTGTCTGATTGGCTCGGCCGATGGATTGTAAACGAAATGAGAAGCTAATTCATGCTATTAATACCCTCATCAAAATGAGCATTAATAGTGCAAGCGTACATGGGTCTATTGATGAGTTGCATTATAAAGCATTTCGATTGTACTTAATGTGGTTGAATGTTCGGTTCAGCTCATGCTTGCATTCCTTGGTAATGATTCATAAAATTTACTTGAGTAAAGTTGTAATAAGTTGCTCATAGAGACTTATCGGATTACACTTAATGAAGTCAATCGACTTCATCAATTTGGATTAACGACTCATTTATTTTTTCGGTCATCTTTTCAAGTAATTGTGGTATATAATAATGAATTGTAACGACTATTGCAAAAGAAACTTATCATGGAAACAAACCTATCTAAATTATATATATTACATACCTGCTTCTTAGGTATTTAAATGCTCTAATGTTAATTGCTCATCCCTGATTTTGAGTTGAATTATTTGCGTATTATGATCACGAAAGTCAAATATGGAGTTTATGCTTAAAATAATCTTTATTTTACTATCTTTACCCCAATCAACTTCGAAAATGGTTCAGGAAGGTCTTATTCTGAAGCTCTGGCTACCCTCTCTAGGGATTTGTAGCGAGTATAAGTATGTATGCATAAGTATAAGTATGTATGTATAGTATAAGAATGGAGAACGTAGTTAGATAAAGTTATAATTTTAACAACTAAACTAATAATAGGATCGATTGCTAAAAAGTATATTTCTTCAAAGTGGCCATTAATACGATTGCTTTACCTACTTTGATGACGTAAGCATACGTACTTCTTTGATAAATGCAGTTAGTGTATCATCGCCTTAGAAACAATTAACAGTAACTATTTTTAATAGTTTTATTGCTATAAGGGATTCTTGGGCGATGCGGTTGGAAACCCATCACCAACAACCTTTATTCTACTATCTTTTCCCCACTCTACTTCCAAAAGTGGCTGAGGAATTTCTAATTTCTCAGCTCTGGCTACCTCTTTTAGGGATTTATAGCCGTGAGTATATGTATGTATGTTTTATTGCTAGTGAAAAGAGAAGTTTATGGTTTTTATTTTCTGCTATTTTAGATTTGTATCTATTTTATAGTTATGACGACACATTTTGTGCACATTCACCATATTAATACAAAGTGCGAAAACTGGAGTTAATTAATAATAATAATTAAGAAACAGGGGTAGCCATAGCCTCAGAACTAGAAATTCCTCAGCCAATTAGGGAACGTAAAGAAAATATTACAAATAAAAGTTGGAAGGTGATGGTTCTCCCGTGGAAAGGAAGGGTGTGTGTGTAAGTAGGTGTAGAAGGTAGGTGGAAAGAAAATAGTTATAGTTATTCTAAGCTGACACCATAAATCATACCAAGCCTAATATGAAAGGAATTGTGTATTTTAATTAATATTAGCAAATAAAATATGGAGTGATATAAGCAGATAAATTAACTGCTTTTACAAGTAAAATTTATTACATTTTGTAGTTTTTATTATGCCTATATTTATTATACTTCTTTTTAAAAAAAAAACAAAAATATTTCAATGATACGCTGCAATTCCACAAACTTACCAATACCATTTACAAACACAAAAGAACTTTCTACAGAAACTTTCGCAATCCCGATATATCACAGAAATCTTTATTAAGTGAGAAATCCACATAATATCACGATGCCACTGTTCCCGACACAGATTGATTGCGAATTAAGATTGACGCCAGCTAATTGATCAAATAGTACGCCTTCCTCTAATCACTACTGAATGAGTCAGCACTACTATTATTATTTTTCTTATCCTTAAAGATTATTATTATACTCGTAGTATATCCGAGTTGAAAGGTGTGTTTTTAAACATTGAGATTCAATGTTGAAACCATAAGGGGTTTAAAATAGAAGACCGAACAATTTAATTATGTTAGGTCACTGAGTATTTCTTCACGCAATATTTTTTTTTATTGGTCTATTTAGGTAAGTAACTTAGTTGGGGTTTTCACTTTCCTAAAGCAAAGTAAGTTATTGCAGGTTCATTTCTGTGTAAGTACATACATACATATATATACTCACGGCTATAAATCCCTAGAAGGGGTAGCCAGAGCTAAGGAATTAGAAATTCCTCAGCCGCTCTTGGAAGTTGCGTGGGGAAAAGATGGTAAAATAAAGGTTGTTGGTGATGGGTCTCCAACCGCATCGCCCAAAAATCCCTTAAAAAGCCCCAATACCGTTAGTCGCCTCTTACGTACGCCCACTGGAAGCAGTGGGATAGTGCCATTCTTAGCCGACACTACACATCAAAAGTACAACTTTTGTGTATAACATAACATAACATAAACATAAACGTTCACGCCGAATATCCCCGAAGGGGTTGGCAGAGGTACTAATACTTCTGAACATCACGTGACTTTGTCACCTGGTGTTCAGAGTACCCACGTTTTGCATGGACAGTGTACTCACGTGATAGGGGGCAGGCCTATCGCCGTGCCTAACTTTTGTGTATGTAAATATAAAAAAAAAACATCTTAGTTAGCCACTCGCAAAACCAACGCCAGAAAAAAATAGAAGTCAGTCAAGTACGTAAAAGTTCTTTCGGGTATAACCGCTAAAAGGCTTAAACAGGCTCTTTAATGAGCCAATTAGAGATGTTTCAAAGCTTTTAAGATTAAAAGGCGAGAGTTTAATGAAATATTCACAGGCAGTTTTGTTTGTTATCTAATAAAATACAAAGTCAGGACTTAACTTTACTATGTACTATTATCGTTGAACTAGCCCGTACGTAACTCTCTTCTTAATATTATATTAACGAGAGTTTCAAAATTCGTATGATAAAATGTTTGATTCCATGAAAACTCAAAAGGCTTTATAATATACATAATTATTTAAAGACAAACAGTGTTTTTGTTTAGTATATGATATTTTTTTACTGAATTCTTGCAAGACAATGTAAATTTTTATTAGATTATCATATCAGTTAGTAGCTCAAACGAAATAAAAACTTACCATTTCTATTTTCACTATCTGCTGGTTTCATCTGAATAGGATGATGCATCTGTAACAATGAAATACGTAATTAATCTTTCGGAAGATTACTCATAATCATTTACTTGAAATCCTTTACAAGAACCTTCTCACAAACACTTCTAAAAAATAATAAAACTATGCGTTTTTGTTATTTACTTTTTTACATAATACTGAAGCAGTTAGCCAGTAATCTACACGCACCGGCAGTTTAAGCTGTCACTATCAACTGCATTAAGCTACAATAGCTTGCCGGGATATTATAACAGCTTGAAGCGGTTCGACAGCTCAAACGTTACGTATATGGATAGACGTGGGAAGATTATAATTTCCTACGTACTCGCAGCTTATACCTGTTAAGCTTGGCAGTTTTAATCAGTCAAATGTAAAACGGCCCGTACGGTACAGGAAACAACTCGACAAATAAGCCACTGAAATTCAATTTCCCATATTCTATATTAAAAACTTCAACAATGATTCAAGCATAATTCAATTATACGAAACAATTGAAGTCCGTATTCTGGTGTTACTTAATTTAACGTCCACAGTTTAAACGGCGCTTGAAACGCAAAGCTGTTTCACGGGGTAATTCTGATGTCATAAAACGATGGCCCAAAGTGGCGATTTAACGCCATTCCGCCGCGGGAGTTCGCGTAAAAACACTCATAAAATAATTTCGCTCGTATAACAGTCGTATAGGCAATGCGGTGCCAAGCTCATGTTAATCCTATTACAACGAGATAATCACAAGTCTCTCGTTCTACCTCCAAGAAATCGATCATGAGTGAGGGAGATGACTAACTTTTTCGGGTTCGAAAACAAATAAATTAAAAAGTAAGCTTGTCGGAGTGTCATGTAAATGATAAATTGCACAGTTAGCGAGTTGTCTTTCATGATTAATGATCATGCTGCATTCGTAATCAAATTTATTACTTTAATTAGGAGGAAAATTTTAATGCTCGCAGTTGAAAAGGAATATGTCACATGAATAAAAATGTAGCTGAACTGAATTTCAATGAAGCAAAAGAATTAACTGAAATGATATGCATGAAAATGATGCTCTTACGGTCTACAGCAGGGTTGACAATCCTTATCACTAGATATTTTTAATTGATCGTGGCTAATTATACAGGATTGGAGGGTAGTTGTGCATCAGTTGATGTGATGCAGGTTAGATTAGAATCTTTCAAAGTAAGATATAGGTTGCTCTTCTAGGTACCTATTGAAAGTTGTACTAAATATAACGTTTTATATAATGGCAAAATTTCGTGTCCTGTCAAAATTTTACCCTTGGTTACTAATAAATAAAGCCGTGTAGTGACGGCTTAGAATAATAACACTACCCCATTTCTACCCGTGGGTGATCGTAAGAGGCCACTAAGGGTATAGGGGCTTTTTAAGTGATTTTTGGGCGATGTGGTTGGAGACCCGTCACCTAAAACATTTATTATTACCATCTTTTCCCCAATCAACTTCCAAAAGTGGCTGAGGAATTTCTCATTCCAAAGCTCTGGCTACCCTGTTAAGGGATTTATAACCGTAATGTATGTATGTAAATAAAGGAAAGAAAAATTTTGACACTGGCGCGGATCGAACTCGCGACCTCGGGTATACGCCCCCGTCGCTCTGCCAATTGAGCTACCGTGTCAATGGCTTCCAGTGCGAAATCTTCTATCCTTTGTTTCTTTTACACTTTTAAGTAGTGTTGGCGTTCTCTACCTCCAAATTTTTTACAACTTATTTATTTTTTACAAATTATTTATTAGTAATAAATCCCATATGAGGTTTTCATGAACAAAAACATTCAAATTTACCCTTTATGTTATGGTTTATGGTTTCAAAACTTTTCTGCGAAAAACCTCAATACGAGTATAACCTGGACGGCGTCATCCTCATAGTTTGATAAGTGATATGGTAGTTTAGTGTAGAAGTAGTTTCAAGCGCCACAGGTGTTGCTTGGTTAGTGCGGTCATTATTTTTAGTAAAAATTTGCTGCTAGACCCTCAAAATTGAAATGTTACAAGTTAGTACATTACATTAGTATGTATGAGTATAATCTCGATGTAATATTGTAATTACAGTAATTGCCCCAAGCCCAGCTTCCTTCCCTTGTCCTTGGACTAATTGATTCATTATCATCTAATGTGTAATTGTGCTATTGCTATCGTATCTTTTATTTACAATACTTGCTCAGTTATTGTATTCAAGTGTGTTAGTTTGGTTTTAATGTTCTAAGGCTTATTACTAGTTTTGCCTCTAAGAAATGCGAAATGACAGAGACATGTTATAAATATGGTTACTGTGGTATAACTCCAATGAGAAAAACTTTTGTGAAAGTTATAGTGATTTAAATTCCACTCAGATATTTAGTAATTAAATAATAAAAACTAGCATTACTTTCATTTTCTGTTCAAGAGCCAGTTCAAAACGAATTATATTAAACACAAAAATCAACCAATCATTCATATTTCTTTCCAAAATAAACTCTACTGTTATTTCAACTGTATAAAAACATGGTGCTACAGGTAGGACATTAACATGTCTGTGAAATATTCACTTGCCGTTTAAAAGCGTCACCTGCCAATACTCTCATTACTCAATTAGATACTGAATAATGGGTCACAAGCGTTCCGTACAAAAATAAAACGCCCGATGACAGACGACACTTCTTTCGGACGAGCGACACACGGCCCCACACTTTACAAAAAACACATTTACATGTGTTCTATCAAACGTATCTCTTATTACGCTCTGTTCAATTATAAAAGCTTTTAGGGTTTTGTACGAATGTTGATGGTGATGTCTGTAGAGGACAGTCATGTAGGATTTTTTGCAAGAAATGGAAATAAACTTATAATATGCAAAAGCCTAAAGAAAAAATAAGTAGGAATTTATGAGTATAAAACGATTGATGATTGTTAGACAAATATAAAAAAAATCTGGATTGTGCACGGTGGTGATAGTTAATTTCCATCTACCCCAATAAAGAATATTAGTGAAAGTGTATGAATGGGTCTATGTGCCCTAATGACAACTGACATGATAAGTAATGCTTTTTGTACTATTGGTTTAGCATTTAACCACAATAACCAACAGATTTTTAATGGTATTTGGATTTTGATATTGAAAAACCGAGTGCAGCCTGTCAATATTTTTTGTTATTTCAATTAATTAATAAGTGTTATTTGTTATCTTTGCATAAATATTCGTAAAAAGAAGGATAATAACATAAAAACGCGAGATAATAAGCGTTTTCTATACTTTTTTACTTCAGCATAATACGTAAAGTTACTTATCCCCTTATCTAACTAAACACCACTTGACCACTGGTACTGGCAGCGATGGTTCTTAGCTGCAAAAACACGAATTTTGCCTTATCTATTATGTTTTTCTAAAACCCGTACTTGAAGTTTATTTCTCGTTGATGTTCACTTAAAGCTCTAGCTTAATATACACCATAAATTTGTTATACTAAACAATCATTGACCAAATTATACAAGCAATATTTGAAAGAAGTATTCGTACTTTAGTATATAATATGTAATTGTATGTTAAAATTAAATTGCAATTATCAGTTATTGAAACTAGGTAGATTCGGTTATTTACAATGTGCACACTGCACACTGAATCGGGGTAATGTTACTAAATAATTTAAATTGTTTTCAATGTTTGTTTACTGTCGAGCCGAGACAGGCGTTGTGCTCGCAAACAAATATTCATGTTTAAAAACAATTTTGTCCGAATCGAGGTTGTGTGTTGTATTCAAAATAATACAATATGGAAATAATAAGGCAAGGGGTCACACCAGGAGGCTAGAAACTACCGTGGAATTAGCCTACTCAGCATTGTCGGTAAATTGTATGCAAAGGTTTTGATTGAAAGAGTGATGAATGAAACGGATGATAAAATTTGGGATGTGCAAGCAGGATTTAGAAAGGGAATGGGATGTATGGACCAAATCTTCTCTTTAAGGAGCATCACCGAAAAGTTCTTAGCTAAGAACCGAAAGGTGTATTGCTCCTTCATTGATTTAGAGAAGGCGTATGATAGGGTGGTAAGAAAGTGTTTATGGGAGGTGTTATCCAAGTTCGGTTTGGGGAGTCGACTTATACGTGCACTGGTATCACTCTATGAGGATTCCAGTGCATGTGTGAGAGTAAACGGGGAAAATACTGACTGGTTCGGGATCTCTCGGGGTGTCCGACAGGGTTGTGTAGCTTCCCCGTGGCTCTTCAATTTGTTCATGGATGACTGTTTAACAGAGTTGCGTGAAAGTGATTATGGATTGAGAATGGGTGGATTCATCATTAAATGCCTCTTATATGCCGACGATCAAGTGCTACTTGCATCATCGGTGGAAGAGCTGCAAGAGATGATGAATATTGCATGTGCGTCTTTTGAAAAAAAGGGAATGAGGGTGAATGTGGATAAAACAAAAACTATGGTTTTTGAGAGAGAGGTGAATATAACCGAATGCGTGATTGAGATTAATGGTAAGAAAGTGGAACAAGTGAAAGAGTTTGTATATTTGGGAAGTTTGTTTACTAGGGATGGAAAGTGTGATGAAGATATCGAGAGAAGAGTGAAAAAGGGTAATGCGGTAAATGGAGCACTGGATAGTCTAATGTCTAGTCAGTCGGTGTCTGAAAAGGCCCGAATGGCTGTGCATGATGCTGTCCTTGTTCCTACGCTTATGTATGGCAGTGAATGTTGGGTGTGGCAGAAGAAGCATGAAAGTAGAGTGAATGCAGTAGAAATGAGATCCCTCAGAAAAGTGTGTAATGTAAAGTTATGTGATCGTGTGAGGAATGATGTGATTCGTGAAAGGTGTGGTGTAAAAGATGATATTGTAAGAAAGATAGAAAAAGGAATGTTGAGATGGTTTGGGCACATAGAGAGGATGGATGACAGTAAATTGGTGAAAGAGATATATAGAGCCAATGTGGAAGGTAATGTTAGTAGAGGACGACCTCGGAGGACACATTTGGATCAAATAGAAAATGTGCTCAAAAAGGCAGGTGTCCGCAGTATGAAGAATAAAAGAGCATGTATGAAAAGATTGATGGATGTAAACGAAGCCAGAGAGGTTTGCCAGGATCGTACAAGGTGGCGATCGATAGTCTCTGCCTACCTCAATGGGAACTAACGGCGTGAGAATATGTATGTATGTATGTATGTACAATATGAGAATTAAATATTTTTTTACTTTATTTGAAGCAAGTTTTATAGAAACACTTATTAATAAGTGCACAATAGCAAGAATAATAATTCATCATCTCAACTAAAATATATATACCCTCTCATATCTTCTCTGTTACGTGAAACGGCCCTATAGTGACCAATTGCGGAAACCACTTCTCTAATCTATCTTCTCTGTTTCTATTACTGAGCCCAGTATACCATACAGGAACTGAATTTACTTAGAGCCACAGTCCAGTACGTGACTGCTACACCAGAATATTTGTGACCTAAAGAATATCTATAAAAACTTCTATCTATCTATACTACGTGCCACTTGTGTCACTTGAACCAATTTTTTAACTTTTGAGAATGATATATTTGTTACAAATTATTATTTTTACATAGATTTTACCATTGACAGCTGCAACGAGCTCAATGAATGAATTTGTATCTAAACAAAAATTGTTTGTAACAAACTTTTGAGTCAGCAACTATTAAAATATTATTAATGTTCAATAAGTGATACTTAGTTTCTTTTTCCTTATTAACTACCTTTCTTCTTTCAGTCATTGCCAGAGTCCTAAATCAAGGTGGCCAGAGCTTCAAAATCTACAAATCTTGTGCTACTTTTGAAATTGTAATAAGTAAAATATGGTGTTATAAACAATTGTATTCCATTAAGTGTAAAGTAAAATACACGTTAAGATACGAAATTTATGTAAATCTACTAAAACTATCGCCATAGCAAGAAATGCCGTCAAATACAAGACGTCTTATGGAACCGACAAAAGGATATTATGTATATTGTTGAGGTATTGAAAAGATAAGTAAAGATAGAGTTGTTTAATGGATTTGAGAAAGTAAACTTGCTGGCGTTGAGCCCAAAACCCAATGTGTAAGAGTGCTCTCAGTTTGAAGCACGCACAACCGCTTACACAGAATCAAAGTGTTGTACAGAGAATTTGAGACATAGAAAGATAATATACGATACGATATTATTTGTTGTACCTAGATGGGATAATTTCAAGTGTCTATTTAAATAAGAGGTAAATGTTGTCGGTAAGATATTGTCTTTGGTGATAAGGCCGCCAAGAGTACTTCTTTGAATTACGGTGTAATTATTTTTGCAAATGATACATATTGTTATGTGTAATGAAGAATTCTGTTCTAAGAAAAATTGATAAGATATATAAGTAGTTGTTAGATTGCAAATCCTACTGTATTTAAAAAAAGTATCTTGAATCGTTTTGTTTGATTCAGAACTCATCTAATTCCAATAAATTCAACTGCAATTGTGTGCGAACGAAACCATGTCAAAATATCAGTAACAAACCGAGTGATTGGTAACAAACAAAATAACAGACAATGAAGTTGTACCAACAAATCAATTTCGCTTCACACTGGCTTTTGGTGTCCAATATTCATAAATGATCTTTGATGCATAAAACCAATAGAGACCAACGTTTTTGTTTAAATAATAATAAACATCCAATTAGCTCAACGATGCGAAATTTCGAGTCGAAATTATAATAACGAAATTTCCGACTAATTTGTTTTTACAGTGAACACTGTTCCGATAAATATAATGTTAAATTCATATATTATTTGTGTTCACTGATTTACAGTTATTTAGTCCTAGTAAATGTTGACTGTCTTTGTATGAATGTACAAACAAACACATACGCATTCCATTAGTTTGTATTGGGATGGATAGAGGAGACACTGTTTCCGATTAATTTTGAGTCAAATATGGTTTAATTGTTAAGATAAACTTTGAAATATTATTATTCACACTACTTTTCACACACACACTTCGCTATATAGACTCTTTTGGATAAATAAAAAAAACTAAGTATTTTTGAAATATTTGCAGGGAAATTGTAAATTCTGCGATCCCTTTTATATTTATACGCTGCACAGCTTTCCTTGCTACACGAAGCTTATGAAAATCAAAAAGTATTGTAAATATGCCACGTAATCCACAATATGAGAATGTGCCTCGCTAAACTGTAAATCGGGCGGGTCGCATGTTGGCCTCAACTTCCATGGAAAAAATGTGCGCGATAAATAACAAATACTTAGTTTCCACATGAAACAATGCCGAAGCAATTTCAACTAACAATTTCCCGAGTAAAAAACACCACGATTCCTCGTGTTGCGATCATATTTCAGACGTAACCACTTCTGTGTAAGCGTTTTGTTCATTCCCATTCGATATTTTGTTTACCGAAGTTTGTGCAATTATGTGTATCATGTGCTTTACTCAGTTTCACACTCGGAATTTGGTAGTGTTGGTTCAATTAGACTGCCTTGATAGGCCTTATTTAATATGATCACGTTTTGCATTGAAATTTTTACTTTACATATTTATATACTGCCTTCCTGCTTTTACGAACATCTGTTTTCTATAGTACAAATATTTAAATCACTCACCTCATAAAAAAACGTGCTATTTATAGTAATCAACTGTAAGCCACAACAGCTATCTTAGTTAAAGCCTTTTGCGTTGTACAAAATCAGTTCCGTTGAACTAAAAATTTATGTTTGATTATCAGAAAATATTAGATCCACCCCTTCACGAGTAAATAGATAGTTCTAATGCTGTAGGTATTTTATATCGTTTAAATAAATACATAAATACAAAGATTTTCTAAGTCCTCAAAATGTTTATCTGTCCGAGAAATACGGCCAAAGTTATGTCACAACAACTCAACAAAGAGCTATCGATAGATGAGCCGTTTAAAAATAAATTACGTGTGACTGACGATGCGCCGGCGCACAACATATACTTTCAAACAAGCAACGAGAGAAATTATAGTTGACACAGCTTTAATGTGACCTATTGTATAAATATGCTTCTATTTATTATATTTATCACAAACATTATCATTAAAAACATTATCTCCGAAAACTAGTCTTTAGCACGAGTGCATAACATCCCTTAGAAAATCTGGCCGAAAAAGCTAACTAAGAAAGTAAAGAACATAATATGATTGATTCATTTAGTACACAGAACTAGAAATAAAGATTGAGCCCTCTTCAGGTGCACTATCAACTTAGTCACGGAAAGATAATTGATACAGGTAGAGGCTAATTAAAGTGAGGAGGACAATATTCAGTGGCTGACGTTCAGACACGAAAATGCTGACATACCCCTATATTTACGGCTATAAATCTCTAGAAGGGGTAACCAGACATTCCTCAGCCTTTTTGAAAGTTCAGTAACCACACAAGACCACAAGTTGACCGAAGGGAAGTTATTTCGTAGTCGAAACTATTTATCAGAAGTATTTTCAATGGACTTAAGTGTAAAAAAATCGATAGAAAAATACGTTGAATAATATAGAAATGTTGCTAGCTAATAATAAATTATCAAATTATGGGCCCGTGAAAGGGACAAAAGAACTACTGGACCATCCCTGATTATTGGAAATTGCTTTATACGAAAACCCTAATGGGTCGCCGATAAATCGATATACGCACATTTCGAGTATACTCACGAAGCAAAATCTAACAATGAACAAAGAACTGCTACCTTCTCTCCGAAATATTTTGAGCGGAAAACGTGAAAGGTCAGATTTATGTAGTCGTCGTTAGTACCATTCAGACCATTTTGGTGGTTGAAGAAAAATAACTCTAATTTGAAAGGTACAGAATTAGGAGTCCTTTAAAGCTTAGTCCTGTCGACCTCTGCCCGGTGGAAAAAAGCTCTTGTTTCGGCAAAAATGCCCTCAAATCCGATAGAGAGCAATTACATTGAGAGCGACATTGTCCTTAACAATGACCATTCGCCTGATGAGACTATTCAAGTATTTCTTGATGCTTATCTAGACGAGTGCTTCATGCGAAGAATTTTTCATCAATTGTACTTTATGAGGAGAGTTTGATGAAATGTATGTTTTATACCTAATATTTATTTATTTTCTAGCTTATGGATGAGTATTATTTTCATCATGGAAAAATTGTATTCAAATATATTATTTGAACTTTATTAATTTAATATAAACGGTAATTTATATTGATTGATATAAGCACATAATTTTAAGTTTTTGGGCATGCTTAAGAACACAACGACGCATCCAAAGGTTAATCTTAAGCTCCAGCTACCCCTTTATCAACATTCTTTTCCCGCTATTTGCATTAAACTCGTGGTGTTACAACTAAAACTAAAAGATTGTCTATTTTTTTGCACTTGTAGTACATGTTACTAAATAGTAAATTTTTGTCACAACTTTTAATTCCACCAATAATTACCAAATAAAAACAAAACATTAATGCTGTGTGGCGGTGTGTAGAAACTTTACGAAATTGGTAATATAATTCAATTTGATTATCATTTATTATTTCAATAGAAATATCATTTACAAATGTCAGCATTACATCAGGCGAAAACATATGCAGTCAATCAAAAGCTGAGAAGTCCAACATTTAACAACTTTGTATCTGTCATCTTGAAATTTGATTTTCAGTTATAAATTAGATAAGTTAACACACAATAAAGTTATTTTGGTACTACCACCCAAATTACTCATTAACCAGCGCAGATTATAACATGCCACCCCATCATACCCAAATGTTAGGTGAACCGTTTAGGTAGGTCAGTGAGTGCAGTCGTCCGCGAACGATCAGAGAATTATCTCATCCAGCCGGGCTATATACGATCGCCGGACGACACGAGGCCTATTCTTCTATGAAGATAGGATGGAAATTTTGATAGCAACTAAATAATGACTAAGAAATATTTGCGTTCATGTCCATTATTAAACAGTAAAGCATTGGTAAAGGAGGAATACAAAAATAGGCAGTAAATTAAGTTTATGTTCGATTAATAAACCTAACCCAACCTATACCGACGGCTATGAAACCGAAAAATAAGTAGCTAAAGCTACACGAGAAAAAAATCCTCAGTCACTTTCGGAAGTTGATTTGGAAAAAGATAGTAGAAATAAAGTATTTTTGATAATGAGTTTCAGCCATTTATCACTTAAAACTCCCCATACCCTTAGTCGCCTCTAACTAGATCCACGAGAAGATATAGATGAGAGCTATTCTGAGCCATCACAAGAATATTACTGGATTATCTAAGAACAGTTGATTTTCACAAAGAAAACTGTCAAAAGATGACCACTATTTACATACATACATATACTCACGGCTATAAATCCCTAGATGGGGTAGCTAGAGCTAAGGAATCAGAAATTCCTCAGAAACTTTTGGTAAGTGGGGAAAAGATTTTTGGGCTATGCGGTTGGACACCCATAGCCTTTTTTTACCATCTTTTCCCCACTTAACTTAACTTAACCACTATTTACAAGGGTAAGTAATAAAATGCCATCGTTTATAATAAGCTATTGCTACCCCGTTGTCGCGCGTAATTATACAACTTTAGTTATAACTAATTATACAACACATATCTACACAAATAGATTTAATATTATTTTAAAGTAATAGAAGACATTAACGTATCGAAAAGCAGAATTAAGGCATTGGGCGGGTCAGTAGAAAAGAGGCTAGGAGAGGAATAAAAAAATCTGTCCCAAACTAATGGACCGTACCCACCCTTTTAAAGTTGCCAACGAAGCCTTACTCCAACGATGCTATGCTTCCGAACGGTTATTTTGAGAAACGAAAGTTCTTTTACGTAATTCCCACTTTAGTTCATAAATGTTTTATTTTCTGTTAAATTTAGTTGGTTGGTTCGATGTGGTTTCATTGTATTAATAACTTAGTATGCAATTATAGTACGCAAAACAACTTTTCCTGAAAATCGTAATATTTAGCAGCTTTTGTATTTAAATATATATGTCTTATTATCATGATGGCGAGGCAATTTTCCATTAGCGTTTATTTCATTTGTTTCTATCCTGAAAAATTAGTGATTAATTATTTGTTAAAAATAATCCCCACATGAGGTTTTCATGAACAATAAGATTTATTATTTGGTTGGATCAAAGAAGTTTAATGAGGGTTCGATTTGATTAAACTATTTTGATATACATATGTATATAATAATAAATATTTATTTGAAGCAACAGGGCTCATATTGTTAGAAACCAAACTTGTCAACTATGTTAGACACCTTAAAATATACACGACAATTGTTTGAACTGTGCTTAAAACAACCAATATCAAGATGAACGTACAATATATTTTTACATACGAAAGAAAACATACATACATACATATTCTCACGGCTATAAATCCCTAGAAGGGGTAGCCAGAGCTATGGAATTAAAGATTCCTCAGCCAGTTTCGGAAAGTTGAGTGGGGAAAATATAGCAAAATAAAGGTTGTTGGTGATGGGTCTCAAACCGCATCGCCCACAAAAAGTAACGTGGGGAAGAGATGGTAGAATAAAGGTTGATGGTGATGGGTCTCCAACCACATAAGCCCTCAAAAGCCCCAATACCGTTAGTCACCTCTTACGTACACCCTTAAAAGCGTTACCTTCGTCGGAGCGGTTCATTCAGTTTGTGTTACTTCAGATAGATATATAGATTTGAAATAAATTATACTGTTTGTCTTTACTTTCTTCTATAAAAATAAGTTTCTGAAAAATGCAATATGAATCTCAACCAGTGATAAATAAAATATACACAAAAAACTGTTATGAGAAAACTATCAGACAACGCTGTAAGAAGGATCGCATCAAAAACATCAATTCCCAGTCACGTAACAATAGCGTAACTCTCATAAGCATCAGTTCCGAGTATTGTTGAAACATTCAAACATCTTATCCATCCATCTTAAAGGAAACCACTTCGGAAACTGATCGACCACGATTTCAATTCTAAGATACGAATACGTGCCCCTTTCTATAAGTTCCCATCTCCAGGTAGGATAGAGCTATCTGTATGATCTGTATAACCAGCACTACTTGATCTCTGATGCCCAGCGACTCTTATTTCTCCTCGGATATTGTTGGGAGATCGCGATTATTTGGACGGTAGCTAGTCGTTACATTTGTTAGGGTAATATTATTATTGCAAGCGTTCCTTGGAGTTGGATAGGTTATACAAGAAGTTGCATGTCTGCGGTTATGAATCGACGTGTCTGTAGGGGAAGTCGCTTGTACAACTTACTTAAAAATATGGTTATTGGAAAATAAACGGTCTTCGTAAATAAGCGCGAGCTGAATAAAAGTCTGTTCACAAATAGGTAGTAACTTTGTGTTGTGGAATATTTGAGGAAAAGTACACTACTTAAGAGTTAAAATAGTTTGTAACCTCAGCAACCAATTCTGATTAGTATTGTGGATGAAAAAAATTTCTATTTATGTGGTTAACACATATATTATATGTGATAGTAATACATATATTAAAATAATGACCATGCATACTACAGGTAAGTAGGTACGAAAATTAAGTGTTATAAATAATAAACGTTCTTGTAACAGTTAAAAAATATATGACACGGTATGTGTCTAATTATATTAATATTATACGAGGGCTGCTATTTATGTATCCGGAATAAAAAAAAGAAACAAACATATATCAATTAATATGGTTTTATTGCTTCTCAAAATATTCGCCGCTCAGATCTATACACTTTTGCATGCGTTGAAACCAATTTTCATAGCACTTTTTCCACTCAGACTGAGGTATCTCCAAAACGTGCATTTTGAACGCATCGACTGCCTCTTCGCGGCTCGAAAAACGTTGACCACGTAATTTTTTCTTCACATTTGGAAATAAATAAAAATCATTGGGTGCCAAATCAGGGCTGTACGGCGGATGACCTGTCAATTCGATCTTTTGAGCTTCTAAAAACTGAGTTGTGACGGCCGACCTGTGACAGCTAGCATTGTCGTGATGCAGAATGATTCTACGTTGTCGGTTAGTCTTTCTTATTTGTTCAAAGACTTCCGGCAAACAAATGGTCGTATACCACTCCGAATTAACAGTTTTACGATTCTCTAAAGGCACTGTAGCTACATGGCCATTTATACCAAAAAAACAAGCGACCATTTGCTTCAATGTGCTTTTTGCACGAATAACTTTTGTTGGGTTCGGCTCATCTTGGAACACCCACACCGTGGACTGCTGCTTAGTTTCGGGGTCGTAAGCGTAGATCCAAGATTCGTCACCTGTGTAGATATTATAAACAGCTTTTGACGCACCACGGTTGTATTTTTTTAACATTTCTTTGCACCAATCGACACGAGCCTGTTTTTGATCAATACTCAAGTTGTGCGGAATCCAACGGGAGCAAATTTTTTTTACAGCTAAATGTTCATGAAGTATCTTATGTATGCTCGTCATACTAATGCCCAGAGATGCCTCTATCTCACGATATGTAACATGACGATCTTGAGTTATTAGTTCCCGGACAGCATCGATGTTTTGAGGTACAACGACCGTTTTAGGGCGACCTTCTTTAATTTCATCAGTAAGCTTAGATCGTCCACGATTAAACTCGCTAAACCAGTGATACACAGTGGTCTTTGAGGGTGCTTCATCCCCAAAAGTCGAAGTAAGCTGATCGATGCACTGTTTTTGAGTTAGACCACGCCGAAAATCGTAAAAAATCATGGCACGAAAATGTTCACGAGTTAAATCCATGGTGGTGAAGACACGCAATTTTCAAAATGACGCTACGATGTGAAAACAATTGACAGTCACATAAAAATAAATGTATTCTAAAGCTAAAGAGTTCTATTTTTAAATGATGTAATTACTTTTTAAATTATTGTTCTGTAAGTGGCCAGTTCCGGATACATAAATAGCAGCATGTTTCAATCGAACCGTGAAGATAGGAAACATCAAAAAGAATCAAATCCTTACACCCTTTTGGCAATTTTTCTCATGTGGCTAGTCACGTGGTAAGATTGACGTGTGTTTTACAAAGTACCAATGTGCGTGCCCGGCTAAGATAAGATATGTTTCGAAATCAAAGTAGCGATATTAATACTTTTCCCAAATACTTGGCTTTTTTCCTTATATAGAATTGACGAACGTAAATGCAAAGTTCAATGACACCTGAAGCTTTATGACAAAAACTATAATTTGATTTCATATAAACGAACATACAACACGTTAAATAACAACATAATATTTTATGAAGTTAACTATACAAAAAAGAATAAACGTATCGTACGTAATGTATGAAAGATAAAGTCACGGGAAACCAATAGATCTGGCTGTGTAAGACTTGTTGTGAAAATACTATGAAAATTAGTAAGTAAACTAATATCGTGAAATGCAAATACGGCTGTAAATTACTACGATTGCTATAGATGTACATATTTTAACAAAACATGCCCAATAACGCCCAAAATATGCCCATTTCTTTAACTAAAGAAGAATTTGTAGTGAATGCTCTAAATAACTCATAAATATAGCGTATACTACATACATACATACATATACTCACGGCTATATTTCCCTAGAAGGGGTAGCCAGAGCTAAGGAAATATTAATTCCTCAGCCACTTTTCGAAGTTGAGTGGGGAAAGATGTTAAAAATAGAAAAAAAAAATAGCGTATATTTTTTGCCCAAAAATGAAGGCGAATCAGAATTTTTGAAAGGTAAGCTCGAGGCCACTGTTTGGAGCAACATTACTGTATGGGCTGGTATATGATGCTTTGGTTTACTTCATAACTTCATATAATAAAAAAAAAGTTATAAATCTTCTTTCATACGTTCAATTCGTTTCTCATGAAACATACATACTATATGTCAAATACATAGTTACATATACTAACTCCTAAAAATTCCTAAAAGGGGTAGCCGGAGCTTTGTCATCCGAAATTCTTCAGCCACTTTTGGAAGTTCAGGAAGGAAAAGATTGTTAAATAAATGTTTTTGGTTCGCCCTAATATAACTTAAAGATCCCCGATTCCCTTAGTTGCCTCTTAAGGTCATCCATGGAAAGAATGGGGTATGCTATTCTAAGCCGACACACTACACAGCGTATAGTTCTTATAAAAGTGAGCAAATATGAACTGAATCCACAAAATTAATCGATTTATCCATCAAAGGGTTATTTTTAGTTAATAGCCCATAAATTGTGGAGCGAAGACAAAAGGGTTCGGTTAGGCGAAAGAATGCCTTCGATTGAGCTGAAAGTCCCTTAAGGCATTTTATTAAAATTGATTTCGTACAAATTCGGGTTACAAGGTCATCCGGGCAACTCCTTCCGGTTCATTGTGTGAACCGAGCAAGATGGCCGGTTATTATTAACAGAGTTTTGACCCTTCAGTTAAGTTGGGAATTTCAGAGTTAATAGCTATACAATTAACCAACATATACTTAGAAACATTTAGAGATTTAATAACTTAGATGTATGGAGATTCAAATTTAAGTGTATACTAACTTGCGCAAATCCATAATTAATATGTTTCAATTCTTGAAAAATCCATGACTTAAAATAAACTTATATGCAACAGTTAAGTCCCATGAATTCGATTGCGGACACAAAAAATTAAATATAAATAATTGAAAATACCTGTTTCCTGCGTCTAAATAAAACTTAACCACCCAGAAAAATAAACACTGGAGTTTCAATAAAAATAAGAGCAATGAAATGTCCAAGTCTCGGAAACGTAATAGGTCTCAAAACACAAAAGGTATACGAAATGATCAATTTATATTGTTATTTGCTGGCAAATATTGGGAGGGGTATCGCAAACATTACTGTTTGCCGTCGTCCACTCTTCAAGGAAATTGAAAAAGATTCCGAGTTCCTACTTTCATAATCGAAAATGGAGACATATTTGCGCGGCCGGCTGAGCAACCCTTTCGCTCTGTATCTTTTTGCCGACAAACGCTGATTTAGGTAGTGCGATTACTACTTAAATGTTGTCGTAAAAGAAATCGATTTGCTTGGTGTGGTATGTGGTCAATATTTTTCAATATAGTCGGTACCATTCTACACTAACCAAGCTAATTTAGACACCACTCATATTGCCTATTTGGTATCGTCAAGCTCAACTTACCTGGTCAACTTGTTTTAAGGTAGTAATTGATATCGATATTGTTATTTTACATGCCCATAGATAGAACTATATTGAAAAATATTTGTTAAGGCTACACTTACTATAAAAAGAAAATATTCGTTTATATGTTTGTTTGTCTGTAATGCATCGGATGATGCCACTAAATTAATTTAAAAAAATATTTCATTAATTTAAATCTACAACCGTCAGAAGAAACATAAGCTATTTGTCATGGCGTTAAATTTAATAAAAATTGAGCAGTGTTTGATAAAAAGCTAAGAAATAAAAAAAACTACCCGTTCGAAAACTTTTGGTAGTCCACTACCATTAAATATAAATAAACTTTGTCGTTCACCTTAATTAGGTACAGACGGACTTAATTATATTAAAAATAAATTTAAAGTCTAAATACTGATATGTATCCTAAGTTCATCACAAACACTATTTATTTATTAAATAGTAAACCTGGGATAAATTGTGTCCAATATCAGGGAAAAATATTTAGGAAACAGTAACGAACCTCAAATGAAAATAGCAAACCAAAACCATCTTCTCAGAATTTACGGTTACATTTCGGTTCAGTGAAATAAAACAATGAAAAAAAGCGTGAGATAGATGGCGAAAAATATCAATACAAAGAGGAGTAACATCGAAACGATTTTACTGTCAATAAATATAGCTATGTAATATCAAATATCAACAGAAAACAGCCTCCAGTCACAAAATGATATAGAAATACTTGGTAAAGGCGAGTACACACAGCGCCGACTCGCTCGGTTTCGCGGTTCCACCAAACCCGGGTAATGTTTTCCGGTACATTGTCTTATCCGGACCGTTTCTCAATTTTCTCATATAACCGGCCGAAACCGGTTACACCAACACCCGGTCAACTTTGCCCGGATATTATTAGCGCATTTGTTTGATCAAATGATTATGAACTTTAGAGTTTAAGCCTTTACTAATATAGCGAGTTTGACGTTAAGCCATTATTTATGATCTGGGTTTCGAAAGTATCGTTTGAAGCTTACGATGCTTTGTTTTTGGCAATTCTATACCATCAATTGGTGTTGCTATCATAACACTTATAACATGATAGGAAACTGAGTAAAAGGGAACTTATTAAAGGGTATGAAAAAGTGCGCAGTAGCCTTATAGTAAGTCACGTAAATGACCCAAAATATGCCCAGGATAATACTCAGTCCCTAGCGGTTCATATACCCCTGCCTAATTATATTTAGTTACAATCATAATTCACTTAATATTTTGAAAGTGTTATCAACCCACCATTGTCGTATTTTATGCTTAAAAATGTGACCTGAGTCATGGCATCAAAAAATACTCCTGCATTTTTGGATGGAATAAGTTGGTCTGGTTAAACGCAACACCCAGTTAGTTCACTAGTATGAAAATTGAGGAAAAATATGGGATAAAACTTTCCTAAACGGATACAACACGTTTTAATCTGTTTTTGAAGTTGCATATTGACCTCTTATTTATCTTTTTTATAAGTAAATACATAACAAATAAAGAAGTAAGGTTCCATATGAAACCTAATGACATGCAGCGTCGTAAGCAAATTAATGTGGTTTCCATTTAAGTGGTTTCAATTCGCGTGTGAGTTCCACGTTCAATTATATTATCGGCGGATTTTATCCGTGTTGTAAATAAAATGGAATTAAAGCACATAAAGAACGCCCGCCCGCCACACCACTCAATACGAAGTTTGAGATTATAGTTTCCAAGTTATGCTTTTACACGGAATAAATTAAATTGTGAAATGATGTGTACTTTTTTCTAGACGTTTCTTTATTTAGTGTTGTTGAGAATAATAAGTTAAGACAAAGTTAGACAATTTAACTGTTTTTTGTTCAAAAGATTATTATATTGATTTAAATTTAAAATACCTATAAAAACAATATCTGCGACAAAATAAAAAAGCAAGTAAAGTTAGTGATGTTATTATTAAATTGCACTATTTATTGTGTAGTCCGCCTATCATGTAATCAAGATTAAGAACATTTCACAAAAAAAATATAATAATATGCATTTGACTTACAATGACGCTAATAAAAATCTCTTTTCCTATCTAACGCCGATAATGAAACATAATCATAGCAAACAAAATAAGCCTTTTCAAAAATATGAGCAACGTCAAATTAAAGAATTAAAATATGACATTGACTGAATAAGTAAATCACACGTTGTTTAACTCTGCCAAATATAAAAAGTTTTTCACTTAACGCATATGCAAAAGTGAGCGCAAAAGATTTTTCCTCCCTTAACAGGCTCCCCAAAATCTCATCAGCAAAACAAATTCCCGCGCGCCTTCATCAAACTTCGAATACGATTCTCATCTCCACGACAATAACATAATAATAGTAACAACATCACACCGAAAAGTATTTCCATTTCACAGTCCTTATCGCTTTTTAGGGTACCGCTTCCGAAGTATGACATACGGACCCTTCAAAATCAGGCTGCTATTATACGTAGCAATCATTGAAAATTTATTTTAAATTGACAATCGTGCAATTTCATTCACTCAACACAATAAAATATATTCAGTAAGAAAATAAATCAAAGTCGAAGAACTTTCACTCAAAAGTGGTGGCATTTGGAAAATTAAAATGATATTTTAACTAACAAACCTTCATAGATTTTAGTATCAATTATAAATACGAAATCATAAAGGAAACTATCGAAGCATCGTTATTATCTACCTACAATATTAGAACTCTGTGGGCGATAATGGCCAAAAATCATAATCTAAATTGATGTCAAAACGGAACCCATTCTACACAAGAGTAATATTTATTCATTCCCAGCAAGGGGTTGATAAAGATTTAACTTTTCAAATTTAAAAACAGGTGCGATTGAATTTGTAAGTGTATAGTCGTTTAAAATGAGCAATTTAGCGGGAGTCGGCTAGAGATTAGCCTTATCCAGCCCCTAATCCGACATCGAGCCGGCCTAAGATATGACCCTCATATTTCATATTGCCTCCCTTGGCCCCCACGTCTTGACCTCGACGATGACAAAAGGATCTTTATGCCGAATGTTATACGAATTATTGAGATAATTTTATGACTTATTAGTTTTTTCTATTGAATGGTATTCTATTTCTATTCAGTTTGTATAACTTTTTTTTCTATTGATGAAATATAGCAACCGTGATAGCCCAGTGGGTAGAACACTCGGTTATCGTGCAAACGACTAGTGTTCAAAACCTGGGTTGGGCCTACACCAATTTGCCTTTTCCAAAGACATTTGTGTGGTTAATTTATCATGGTTGTTAACGGTGAGGGAAAACATCGTGAGGAAACCCACATGGCTGAGTTGTACTTAGTCATGTGACTGTGTATTCGTACAAAACGGCGATAGGCCTGCCTCCTATCACGTGAGTACACCGTCCATGGAAAACGTGGGTACTCTGAACACCAGGTGACAAAGTCACGCGATGTTCAGAAGTATTAGTACCTCTGCCAACCCTTCGGGGAGTTTATGTTATGTTTATGTTATGTTATGTTATGAAATATATCAGTTTTGATTTTAAATTGCAGTTTACAAACAATAAGGCGTTAATAATGTTTTTAACTTTATTAAACCAGATAATTAATTTTAATTGTTTCATAAAATATATATTTTTTCAAGGTTTAGGAATTTTTGAAATTATACATATCATTGTTCAATTTCAAATATACATTGGAAAAACAGAAAAGTAATTTGATTGTTAAACGCTCAAAACATATTGAACGCTTTTCAGTTAAATTAATTTAGTAATATCTAATTTATGAGTCTTTTCAAAAAACTTACTAAAATTATTTCCTTTGGAGAAAATAGCCATAAAGTCTTTCACTGGTTTTTATTTCTTGTCTGCATTAGTATCCTTTACAGTCTTAAAGTTCCTCAAGTGCAGTGTTATTGTATTAGCGGTATCGAGTACAGCATACAAACATGCTAGTACATTAGCTACGCATTCTCGTGACCATGTAAGTAGCACAATGAATCGAAATCAAAGTCAGCTCTAATTAATATTGAGGTTATATGAGCAACTATAAACCCCGCGTGAGATGACTACTAATTGATTAATTAGTACGAGTACACCATTGTTATCGCAAGGGCCGTCGAGTGTCTAGTTATTGGCGTTGTATTACCTGCGAATGCATGTGTGCGTATTGTGATTGGTGGTGTATGATTGATCGGCCGAAACCTGATAGTCTCCCGGTTTATACATATGTGATAATGAATGCCGACGATGCTTGATATATGAGCTCTATAGAGTTTATTTTGCACGTTTATTACTAGTGCCGCGGGCTGTGGGAAAATAAATTTTGTTGAAATAGATATCGTAATTTATAATGAGCTGTGTAGTGTCAGCGTAGAATAGCAAGAACCCATTTCTTATCGTGTCGTAAGGGGCGACTTATGTTATGGTATTGGGGCTTTTTAAGTAATCGTTGGGCGATGCAGTTGGCCTCATTACTAAGACTTATATTTTAAAATCTATTCCCTACTCAAGTTCCAAAATTGGCAGAACAATATATTCTTATATTAACGTTCTGGCTCTATAGTCTTTTTTTAAATTTGTAGCCATCTAGTATATGTTACCATCTAGTATACTAGTATATGTTTTAAATTACAAATATTTACTTAGTTATATGACGTTGTGTACATAAAAGAAGCAACAGACCTACCGTTTATCAAGGCCGTGTTTTGAGCAGACAACAAGTGTTGCTCTGTACAGCAGACGACATAAAACTCGCAGTGAATAGAACAGTATCTAGTCAGTCTACAGTAGACGAAACATTTGACATTATTAACTCCAAAAACCATGGAAAAAAAACTTATATCAAACAGGTTTATCAGTAAATCATATGAAACGAATGAAACAATTTCATTAAGAGTCTCCTGAATAGAGGAACAAATTGAAAGAGTAACTAAGTATCCGATGAGTGAGCTAAGTTGTGTTCCGCTAAGTATATCACGAGCAAGTTACTTGTCAAATTCACTTAACCGGCCATTCAGCGGCGAGCCGATGGGAATTGTGGGAGCGGCTGATTCGGCTGTTTCCGAAATGGCACTTTAATTATGCTCATAATATAGATATTAAGCGAAAAATGCTCTTGCATCATACAGCATGGAATCACTGTTTTTTTCTCGAAAAAGTAAGAATTTATTAATGTGTTTCATTATTTAAGTGTTTCGCTGTGTACCACAGCTTAAATAGACAAAAAAAGATAAAAATGAAAGGTCAGTATTGTTTATTATAATATGAGATATATATAATTGCCGTTTAGTGCCGGCTTAGAATGTCACTACCCTTTTCTACCCATGAGTATCGTAAGAGGTGACTAAGGGTACGGGGCTTTTTTAAGTGGATTTTGGGCGATGCGGTTGGAGACCTATTACCTTCCAAATGTAGCTGAAGAGTTTCTAGCTCTAAAGCTCTGGCTACCCCTTTTTGGAATTTATGTCCGTGAGTAAATGTATGTGTATGTATAATTTAAAATAAATTAACATTTCAATGTCGTATAGTGCACTAAGTAAAGTCATATTTT
This sequence comes from Bedellia somnulentella, assembly GCA_963576735.1. Classification (NCBI taxonomy): domain Eukaryota; kingdom Metazoa; phylum Arthropoda; class Insecta; order Lepidoptera; family Bedelliidae; genus Bedellia; species Bedellia somnulentella. The sequence goes on from OY755179.1 coordinate 15,428,003, forward strand.
ATTCAAATCATCCGGATAATACACATACATTTATTACCGCCTTTATTTTCTATTGGGTTAGACATAGTGCCTGTCTAACCCAGTGGTAAAATTATATATCATAGGAAAAACACTGTGATTATTTATGAGCAAAAAGTGTAGTTATAAGCAAATACAATTTTCCAATAGATAACGAGGACCATATGGGAAAGTGATCGAACTAGAATGAGCCATCAATTTATTATCTGAACGTTTGGAGCAAAAAAGGGACTTGGGCTACTAATGGAGCGAGTCAATTACTTAAGGGGAGTCAATCATAAATCCGGGCTATCTATCAAACCGTAGTGTGTTGTGACTTGAGATTCCAATATATACTATGAACCGGACTAGATTTTTTATGCATTTATGTTTAGGGTATCGCAAAAACGTACTATGTGTAAACTTAAAATTAGTTTCAATTTGACTTTTTGTTACTCAAAGTGATCTCTTATAATGTATCAAATCATAATAAGAGAACGTAGGAAAATCGTATAAAATAAAAACTTCACAACCAAACCTAGTTAATAGTATTCCAGATCTTTATGCTGGAATACATATTGTGCCAAATAATGATTAAATAAAAGATTCGTAATGAAGAAATAATATAAGCTACATTCATTATAAATATTATAATAAAGTAAATTGGGAATAAAAATTTATTCGAGTAAAGGCGGTCCCATTTATAATCTACACGGTATAAACGTATACCTCAGAAATGTACATAAATATTAAGAATTAAATAAAAAAAGCGGTCTATCCGTGTTTTAAACTCATGTATCGCAGAAAAGGTAAAATTTTATGAAAAAGGCCCTGGATTATGTGCCCATTAGTGTGCGATTATATAAGAAATTACATAACATTCTACTAATTAGAACAAATTTTTGTTGTTATATACAAAAGCACACATTAGAAGATCTCATCTCTGGTGGCAAAACATCCTTGGTATTTTTCGTGTGTTAAAATTTTGTTTTCTATTTAAATTTGTTGGTGTTGGCTGAAAACCAGCGTATCTTGGAACGGTCTATGTACTGTACAAGACACACATGCTGAGAAGATGACCATTTTGGCAATATGTTACAGTCGGATTTACAAGTATTCATCATAACAATTTTTATTTCTGTTTTTTTAATGTGTTTTACTGTGTGTTGTTTTTTGTCCTGTACGTAAATTTTGCCAAATAAATGTTTTCTTCCTTTACTAGTAGCCTCCAAAAGAAAAATAGATCAAATCAGTGTAATAATTAGCCAAAATCACATGGCAAGAAAAGACGCTCAGATACCAAGGATATAATTATGTGAAGCAGAGTAATTTATTATAACAAGATAATATAAAGGATTGGACAGATAAAGATTATAATTTGAGCCTCGAAAAAGAGACGTGCTAATCGAAAACAAGATCATTAATCAAAAATTAACTTTAGAAATGATTTATTATAGACAGTGCCTAAAGTTGTTAAAGACTATTGCTGTGTAGTGTCGGCTTAGAATAGCATTACCCCATTTTTTCCGGTGGGTGTACGTAAGAGGCAACTAACGGTTTTGGGGCTTTTGAGGGATTTTTGGGCGATGCGGTTAGAGATCCATCCCCAATCACCTTTATTTCACCATCTTTTCCCCACACAACTTCCAAAAGTGGCTGAGGAATTTCTGATTCCTTAGCTCTGGCTACCCCTTCTAGGGATTAATAGCCGTGAGTATATGTATGTATAAAAGACATTTACGGATGATAATATCCTACCGCTAATTGTATTACTACGAGGGCGGGTCAATAAGTCCGTGACTTTTTGAATTTCTGACCTCTTTACTGAAACAGCAACACTGCTCCTGTGAACAGGCATCTGTCAGTTGACTCCTGTCTAAGGGCCAGCGCTGACTGCCGGCATGGCATGGCATGGCATGGCAAAGGATTTCGGTACAGATATAGCATTTTTAATCTTATTACCATGAGTATAGAATTCATTTTACTTCATTTTGACACAACGATGCCGACGTTCTGTCCTACCGCGGCCTCCCTCGGCATCGTTGTGTCAAAATGAATTCTATACGCATGGCAATAAGATCAAAAATGCTGTATCTGTACCGAAATCCTTTGCCATGCCATGCCGGCAGTGAGCGCCGGCCCTAAACGAACTAAAGATGCCGGACGTCCTGGACGCCCAGTTGAGGTCTCTACACCCAAAACAATCGAAAAAATTCACGATATGGTGTTGGCCGACCGAAGATTGAAAGTGCGAGAGATTGTGGAAGCCGTAGGGATCTCGCATGGCTCAGTGGTTTCAATTTTTAATGATCACTTGGGCATGAGAAAGCTTTCCGCAGGATGGGTGCCGCGTTTGCTCACAGTCGACCACAAACGCAATCGTGTAACAACTTCACAGGAAGGTTTGGCGTTGTTTAATCGCAATGTGGAGGAGTTTTTGCGCCGTTTTGTAACCGTAGACGAAACATAGATCCTTCGCAACACACCAGAGACCAAACAACAGTCAAAACAGTGGGTTTCTAAGGGTGAATCGGCGTCAAAGAAGGCCAAGGCCAAGCCAATAAAGTTATGACGACTGTTTTTTGGGATGTACGCGAGATAATCCACATTGACTACCTACAAAAGGGAAGAACAATCAATGGGGAATATTATGTCAACTTATTGGACCGATTCAATGACGATTTGAAAAAAACCGACCTCATTTGGCCAAGAAAAAAGTTCTTTTCCACCAAGACAATGCAAGGGTGCACACATGTGCAGTTGCCATGGCAAAAATCCATGAATTGGGCTATGAATTGCTCCCTCATCCGCCCTATTCTCCAGATTTGGCTCCGAGCGACTACTACTTGTTCTCAAACCTGAAGAAATGGCTAGGTGGAAAAAGATTTGACTCCAATGATGAAGTCATCTCGCAAACAAAGGCCTATTTTGTGGACCTCGACAAATATTTTTTTTGGAAGGGATAAAAAAATTTGAGAAGCGTTGGACAAAGTGTGTAGAGCTCAAGGGAGACTACGTTAAAAAATAAAATGATTTTTTTGTCAAAAAATCTGTGTTTTATTCCAAAAGTCACGGACTTATTGACCCGCCCTCGTATCTAAATACATAATATATCTATGGAAGTAAGTCATTTTGTATTCACGGATATTTATCCTCAAAAGTGGTAGCCAGAGCTTAAGAATAAGAAATTCCTCAGCAATTTGGATCAGATTGATAAATAAAGGTGGTTGGTGATGTGATTGGTCTTCAATCGCCTCACCAAACAATAACTTTAAAATGCCCAATACTGCTACGAAGTGCTACGCTAGTCGTAGTAAGTTTTTTCGTAGTAACATATTAGGTTGACTCGGACTACGACTTACGAGCTTTAGAGTATACTTTACAACTAATTCAAATGCCGTGAATGTACTGAAAAAACAAATATTACTCCTTTTGCATATATAATTTAGTTTTACCAAACGGAGTTGAATTGGCTGTACACTACGACTAAAGTGATTCAATTTTATACAATTAGAAGTTCAAAAGATAGCATTGTGAAAAATGGACCACAGAAATCTATTTAAAGGTTAATTTTGTAACTTTGTAAACCATAAATAAAGAATAAATAAAGGAAAGAAAAATTCAGACACAGGCGGGAATCGAACCCGCGACCTCGGGTATACGGCCCCGTCGCTCTGCCAATTGAGCTACCCTGTCAATGGCTGCCAGTGCGAAATTCTTCTATCCTTTGTTTCTTTAACACTTTTAAGTAGTGTTTGCGTTCCCTACCTCCGAATTTTTACAAATTCGGAAGGCCACTTGTCTACCTTTTCAGATAGAATGCAAATGTTGGGAACGCTTAACTATCACATAATTTGAATGTTTTTGTTCATGAAAACCTTATGTGGGGATTATTACTAATAAATAAAGAATAAATGAAGGAAAGAAAAATTTCGACACAGGCCAAGTGGCCTTCCGAATTTGTAAAAAAATCGGAGGTAGGGAACGTAAACACTTATTACTACACACAATATTACTCCTTTTGCATATATAATTTAGTTTTACCAAACGGAGTTGAATTGGTTGTACACTACGACTAAGAAAAAAAAATGTAACGATTGCTACGATGGAGTGTTGTTTAATGACCACCATGGCACAACTTGATAATAATATTATGTTAAAGAAACATAAATTGTATGATGTCTGTCAGCAGAGACAAATTCATTCCGCCCTGATAAAGCTCACGAAAACACTTCAAACTTTAAACCAAACAGACCAAGAGCCCTAACAACTGTCAGTTTTAGGGCTCTTGGTCTTTCAGAATAGTTTCAGAATTTACTAGGGATGTGTCCAATTAATAATTTTTATTTAGATCCAGCTGAGAACATATATTGTTGCTCTCTCTTTGTTGCATAATATACATTAAACTGTGATTTATTTATATTATGCTGTTCTTTGTTCTTGATCGGAATACAGTGGTACAAATGTCACATGACTAAAATGTGAGCAAAATGAGTAAATAATAGATTTATTATATTAGCCATTCATAAAATAGGACAATAAAACTTTTCATCCAATAAAGTTTTCTGGTATATAATTTTTATATAACTATTTAATTTTCAGAGGTGTGAAACAGGGAGACCTTCTGTCTCCAAAATTATTCACTAGTACCCTCGAAAAGGTCTTCAAAAAGTTGGCAATTTCTTGACAAAACAGTGGCATTGTACTGTTTGCATTATCTCCATCGGAACTCGAGAAAATGCTTCAAGAACTGAGCACTGCTAGCCTTGAGGTTGGATTGAAGATGAACCGGCCAAAAACCCAACTAATGACCAACGGCGCAAAGCGTAAGGTAGTGGTCGATGGGCAGGAAATACAATACGTCGACGAGTACATCTACTTGGGCCAGATAGTGTCCTTCACAAACAGGGAGGACAAATAAATCGAACGACGCGTTTCCAACGCCTGGAAGAGCTACTGGTCCATGAAGAAGCTGATGAAGGGTAACCTTCCGTTAACCCTGAAGCGCAAACTTGTCGACATGTGCATCCTGCCAATCCTAACTTACGGCGCACAAACGTGGTCATTGACCGAACGTCAAAAGTCCAAACTTAAGGTTTGCCAGCGAGCAATGGAGCGCAGTATTCTGGGTGTCAAACGCACAGATCGCATTCGAAATACCACACTGCGCTCAAAAACTGGGATCGCTGATGTAGGAGTTCAGACTGCCAAACTCAAGTTTACCTGGGCCGGACACGTCTGTCGAATGCATCCGGAAAAATGGGCTAAAACAGCCACTGAATGGGTGCCTACAGATGGGCACCGGCGTAGGGGAAGGCCTAGGAGGAGATGGAGGGACGACCTGTACAGGTTTGATCCAGGGTGGTTGTGTACAGCCTCAGACAGAGATGTGTGGGCTCAAAATTGTGAGGCCTTTGGCCAGCAGTGGGAAATGAATTAGGCTATAATAATAATATTAAAATAATTTAATTTTCTACTTGCATTTGATTCACATGTATGTGTGATCATGGTGTAACCGTTAATGTCTAAAAACTAGCAGATTTTTTAAGACACATTTATTACATAAAGTAGAAATATACCACTATCAACCACGGTTTTGATCATACAAAAGAGTTAAGTTTCAAAAAATTTCTTATTATTATTATTGAAATTAAGAGATGTAATAATAGTCTAATTAAGGTCTATACAAATCGATAATATATCACTTCATTTTCCTTCAATGTGCTATTATAAACCAATTTTCCACGTAGGATATGTAATAAAACAGATTATATGTATAATAAAATCTAAAAAGCAAACACTGTGATTAAAATTTATTACGAGCAACTAGTAGCATATGATTATGAAAAAATCCTAGTGTTGATGTTAGTCAAGAATGTAATTATGAATTGTCAATACTAATCCTCGATAAGCTTGCAAAGTATACAGATTTCCCATCACTAAGATCAAAGTTATTAAAAATAAACGAGGTCTCTAGCAAGTCCCGCCGTTGTTAACGACGCCTATAAAAGGAGCAAGTGTAACCAATGTTCCAAACAAAAATAGTTTTTATCATGTTAAGAATAAGGGTCATATTGTATTTATACTATTACAAAGAAATCATTTTATACCTTAAACGTTTCGCCAAGAAAGTCACTCAATGTCACAAGTTTCAATTAGGAACTCTCTTGTGCGTATATTAGAAAAACTATTTTTTTAACTTTGTTTCTGTCAATAATTAAAAGTTCTACATTACATTGTAATACAATTTTAGATAGTGTGTTACACTGCTGAATATTTTAACCAATAAAAGTTTTAATAGTTTAACACATATATGAGTAAATTTAAATTAAAACGCTCTTAAGTTATTTGTATTGAAATTAGTTTTATTTGTATTTTATTGTAATAATACGAATAAGACATTTTAGTGTTGGAAGTAAGTCAAACAACGAATATTAAGAATAAAAAAAAAAGATTTGTGTAAATATTGTTAGGTACATGAAATCACTTATTTGCAATAGTAATTTTTAAATGCGCTTCATTGTCCTTAATTACCTATCAGTGAAAAGGAAACCCAGTTTAAATAGATAAGAAAAAAAAAAGAAAAAGAAGGCTGTCCTGATATTTTAATTAATTGTTATGATTTAAGACTAATCAAAAGTAATTTTGGTCTTTAAGCTGGCAAATATAAGGGTAATCCAGTAAATTATTTATATTCAGCTCGCTATATGTCACTAGGATATCACTCGGGATCACTGAGCCGGGGGATTACGAAAATTATGCTGATCACCTTTTTAAGAGGAGCTATTTATAACTTCACATAGCTAAAGGGTTCAAATGACTTCCTAGTGACAAGGCAAAAATTCGTGAAATAACATTGATCTTAAATAATATGATGCAAACTTATTTAAAATTAAATTATGATTTGAAACTCTTGGTAACTATAAAAATATGACCAAGTAAGTATATCTATAAGTAATGAATGACATAGTACCAGAATAATCTACTATTATTTTAACACATGACCAAGTTAAATTCTCCCAGAATCATTAGTTTCAATAAGTAACCCGATTAACATCACACATTTCTGTGTAGAGTTATGTCGTAGATTTCAGTTTCAAAATCGTGAACTACCCTTGGAGCAATCTGGAAATGGTATGTTTTACTGGCACCGGGATGGTCTCCGTGACTTAGTTTGAATATTAATTTACGGAAATCAAAATCACCATATTCAGTATATACTTTTTCTCTTTGTTTTTGGCTTCATTTTACAATCAGAGTATTTTAGTATGTATGTAGAGCTTTGTTTTATTTCTTATTTCTGTAGCTTATCCTTTTGCTTAGCTATTTACTGGATTAGCTCTGTAAAAATATTTTTACATACTTTTTTACGTTGTAATGCTTTGATTTTGATGGCATGAAAATAAATACTTGTATTTAGTTGTTGGTATGCAAAACAGATTCGTAAACATATTTTTACTCTACACGTACACATAGAGTGCGTATTAATGTTCGACCAAAATCAAGCCTAAATTTATTTAATTACGTTATAAATTATTCAAAACCACATTACGATTTAAATGAATCAGTGAATACGATTAAGCAGTGAATCTTTCGTATCTCGCATCGACTGGCACTGCTATAATCGAATGTCTTTAGTGAATCGTTCAAAAGACACGTCTCCAATGCACACGGAAACCAAACAACACTTATTCGGATCGAGAGCGCGCCCCAATTGTTAGCGAGCACAATCGAATTACGATTCTCATCTCTGTTCGCGTCTTCATCTTGGCGATAATTTAATTCCTTACGATTCATCGATATTTTCATTCGTTTTTAGGGTGGATGTTGTGTTCTGCCATTTGAGTTTCAGTTGCAGGGATATTATTTCGTATTTTTTTTCTTTAAAAACCAGTTTTTTTAAAAAGGAAGCTAGGATATAACAATAACAACATTTTGACGATTAGTATTAAAGTTTTAGACCATTGAACCAACCATTGAATTTGTTCTAAAATCGGTTAGTTGTTCATATCGTTACCAATATTCTGATAAGACGGGATAACAATTTTCATGAATTGTCAAGCATGTTGTGCAATCGGAGGATTATAAAGATTATTTTACACATTACATTACATATTATATTACATATTAATCGTATTAAATATCGTAAAAACTAGTGCACAATAGCAACAAATCTTCAAAAATGATAAAATTAATTACGAGATGTTTCGCTCTTGTACAAAACTAGCTGCAATGTATTGTAAGTCAGAATAGTAAAGTAGAATTTAACGCAAATACTGTTTTTACTACAAAACAAAATGCAATGGAGCAGCCTTTAAAGTAGCTTAATAAAACAATGTAACTAATAAAGCAGCCCCAAAGGAGTAAACAACATGATTGAAATCACTTTTGAAACTGCAGCCTGGCATTGTCTATTAAAATTTAATAAAAACAGCTCCACGAACAATGAGGAGAGCAATAAGTCAATGAGTTTATAGTGCAGCAGAGACCAAAGCGTAGATACTTTGTAGTGGCAAAGTAGACGGGCCCAATTAACATGCCACGCTGGGAACAACCCGGCAGCGCTTCAACCAACCTTTCTTAATTAAACAACTTTTAATTGCTGCCGCTTTTTTTCAATAATTCAGAATAATTACTCGACGCAAAGAGTTTTTGATGCGTATAAATTTGATCGTCTTTTGCTCGCTAGTCGCGCGTGTGATCAAAAATTAATGAACGCTGTGTGAGACTTGGCTAAGTTATAATTGGTCGTTTCTTAACTTTGATTGTTGTCGCATTATATTGTTTTGTTCATGGGCTACTCATAATTATTAATACATAAACAATATTTATCTAAACAAAATGTTATTTTAATATCTTTTCGAATTATTTACTGTAGTTTTACCATAAAAGCAAATCTTAATTTGTTATTTCTATTTTGTGTAGATAGGTTAAGCGGTTTTTTGTTTTTATATTATATTTCATTGTTGATGTGCCCTTAGGCAATGAATTAATTATTTCTTCCTTTTTTTTCTTTTTTTTAATTCATACTGTGTTTTATTGATTTGTGAAATGCGCGGTCAGTGGAGTTGGAGTTGGAAAGGCATTACGCTAATAGATTAGACACAAAAAATGCACACTTAGACTATGATACTTTTCATGTTTTTAACCTATGTTTCGTATTATTTGTAATGCTTCCTCAACGGTTTTTACCATATAAATGTTAAAACTCACATATTTTAGTGAATTTATAGGTTTACGTATATTCAAGGTCGCCTTCCGTACGCATTACAGTAAATAATCGTAAATTACACATATACGTTATATTTTTATTGGCTACCACGTAATTTACGAACAAAGCAACCTACCATGCTTTATTATCGACCCCGGTTTAGTAGGCAATGCTGTTGCACAAAATATTTGGAAAGGCTTTGTGAAAATCATATGAGAAATTTTTTGTAAAGGTAAAATTTCAGAAATTATTTGACTTTACGCGTGAGCTAGAAAAGTAGGTCCTTTGAATTTTTATTGTAAACATTTTACGAACAGAACAGGCTTTTTGTTTGTTGAATATTCGGTGGTATTTTATTTTTGAGTGACAATGATCAAAATCGTTTGGGAACAGAAAAAATAAGCCGACTGATAACCAAGCGTGTTTTATCTCGTAATTTTCGTCACCTGGTATTCAGAATATTCATGTTTTTATTGTATTGTGTACTTACGTAATAGGCAGGCCTATAAACGTTTTACATCTATATTCTGTTACATTTTATATAAAGTCAAAGCGAAACATAGAAACACAAAAACTACTCACCCCGCTTAAAGTTTTGATATTGTGGAGCGCATCTTGCGCTTTCAACGCCGCTTTCCGCGTGAAAAACGTCACAAAACAGCACCCTGAAACAGAAGCGCACACAAATTGACGAGACAAGCAAACGGACAGACAACATAACGTTAGTAAACAAGACATATTAGCATTTAACTAAACAGATTATAAGAATTTAAGAGGTACTTGAAACTTTTATTTGTGAATTTTTGCATAAAGAAGTTTTAAAAGATATAATATAAGACCCCGAAAGATGTTTATTGTCCAATAAAACAGTTAAATACAGCTTGTTTTTAAATTTGCTTCCCTCTGAAATTCCCTCGATATAAACATTAAAAATACGCTCCGTTCCACATTTCCAATTATGAAATATGTAAAATGGAACGAACAATAAAACAATCACAGTATGCAATACGCTTTCAAAAACAGAAGAAGACAAACGGAACGTGAATACAAATCAAGTAACTGATATAATACAAAGTGGGCAAGTTCACGGCTCAAATCACACACATAACGTACAACTTTTGCTCTTCACAAACAATGCTTCGTTCTGATGCAAGCTTACGGCTCTCTTAACGAGGACAACGGAGTTATTTCACCATGGAGGTAACAAAAGAAGATGGTTTTTTATTCGTTTACTTTTTCAGACAAAAGACGGAGTCGCGATGGAAGCAAACAGATATTATATACACAAGATGAGCTTTTATTTGCGGCTCTCTTAACGAGGACAACGGAGTTATTTCACCATGGAGGTAACAAAAGAAGATGGTTTTTTATTCGTTTACTTTTTCAGACAAAAGACGGAGTCGCGATGGAAGCAAACAGATATTATATACACAAGATGAGCTTTTATTTGCGAGTCAGTTGTCGTTAGTCGTAGATTTGCATATTTGTTTGTTATACTAGTCCAGCACTTTTCCTCTCAGAAAAACATGTTTTGGAGTGTAAGGTTTAGTTTTTTGGTATTTTTTTATATGATTCTGACGATTTTTTTTTTATATTTATTATACCTATAATAAACCAAACTACAGTTTATTCCGAAGTCAGTATAAACCTACCTAGTACCTAGCATAAATTATAATTAAAAAAAGAGTTTTATGTACATTTTCCAAACAGGGTTATATTGGTTATAAATATAATATATTTAAAGTAGGTATTTATTTAGTTTTATATTTTAATTTAGGTTGTGAATTGTCTATGTAAGTATTTTTAATTAGTCTTGAATAAAACTTTTTAAAGTTGTTTTTTTATATTGAATTAATACAATTATGAAGATGCAAAAGGTGAGTAGATGTCGCGCCATTTGTCATATACTAACCTTTATTGTACCCATTAAATATATTTTATTCTATGAAAACGGCAGAGAAACATACTTTCTAAACATACACATCACATTATTGTTGTTCATTTTTAAGAGAACATTTAGACTAAGAATAGATTAATATTGTTTGCCTTTTATGATATAAGTTGACAGCAAGAAAGTATTAATGAAAGTTTGGTTGCATAAAATCATTTTTTACATACTACCTAACTGAAGGGGTTTAACCCGATTAAAGCGACTAGGCCACACATAACTTGCCACGGTGACCTAGTGCTGGTTGATATAGTTTAACAACCCTACCGCTGATAGTACCTAAAATACCGAATCAACTTACTTGCCTGCCAACTATATCATTCAACCTAAAATGACACCCAAACTGGCCCAAATTTCACAAAGTTACAAATAACGCATAACGTTCTAGGGTTTTAAGAGTAACTACTGGTATTGAACCTAATAATGCACAACAGAGGCCCAATGAGAAATTTACCATACAACAAACTGAGTCAATAGGCCTACTAAATCAAATGATATTTTAGATAACTACTAGAAAAAATCAATTCAACAAAAAGTCGCATTAACGATTAATCCCACAAACATTTCACAGAGCAAGAAAAAAAAAGAAAAAGCCATTTCGGTAAGATAGAATTTGAATATTTCAAGCACCTATAAAAACTGTACGCCGACAAGGTCCCTTCTTTTTTATAGGCAGTAAAAACAATGTCGTAAATTCGGCTTTCAATAATAAAAAAGTGGGCAACAAACTTGGCTAGGAGACAATGCTACAATTAATTTGCTCAATAGTCTTAAGGAATGAAGTCGAGAAGTAAGTTCAGTAAGATATTGCCAGTTGTTCTTTCGAAAATGCTAACTAGGCTCTGGAAGTACCAGTTAATTTATTGCCTGCAGAGTGTTTTTATCGCACGTTTATTCAATAAGATAAAAAAGTGATTCAAGTTTATATAATTAGAAGTTCAAAAGATAGCATTGTGAAAAATGGACCACAGAAATCCATTTAAAGGTTAATTTTGTAACTTTGTAAACCATAAATAAAGAATAAATAAAGGAAAGAAAAATTTCGACACAGGCGGGAATCGAACCCACGACCTCGGGTATACGCCCCCGTCGCTCTGCCTATTGAGCTACCGTGTCAATGGCTGCCAGTGCGAAATTCTTCTATCCTTTGTTTCTTTTACACTTTTAAGTAGTGTTTGCGTTCCATACCTCCGAATTTTTACAAATTCGGAAGACCACTTGACTATCTTTTCGATAGAATGCAAATGTTAGGACCGCTTAACTATCACAGTCTAAATTTTTCTTTCCTTTATTTATTCTTTATTTATTAGTAATAATCCCCACATGAGGTTTTCATGAACAAAAACATTCAAATTTGTAAACCATGTCAGCTTACACATTCGTCGCTGTCCCAGGAAAAAATAAAGAATATGTTATATTGAACATAATATACTTAAATACATGGCAGAAAAAACACTTTCATGTACTCGTTAAATTATAGTATATTTCATTACTAGTACGGAATGGCTGTCATTGCAAAGAGTTCCGACAAATGTCTACCCGAGCCGAAGGCGAGGGTTGACAGTCGGAACGAGTTGCAATGACGGTTCCGTACGTGTACTGAACGACTATTTTTAATACAGTTGCGAAAAAATTAAGCAATTTAACAAAGCAACTAAACTCCCAAAGATTATTTCTGGAAAATGGCGACATTTTTTCTTCACTTATTGTGGTAGGCAAAGGAAACTATGCCCATACAGCCAAGTCTTATGTATAATTTTTTTGTTGATATGAAATGAAAATGAAATTTAATGAGTTATAATGTAATGAAACCTAACCTCACTAATTCTATCAAATCATTAAATCAGATATCGAAACAAATTAGTCGATTTTGCCTATTATTTTGTTGTTGTTGATTCATGTTAATACGACCTATGCCACGTATTAACATGAATCATAAAAACTTCTTTGATTTTTTTAGTAAAATCTTTATGGTTGGTTTTTCTTTAAAATAGACATTATTTTGACAGTTGGGAAAGAAAACGCACTAGTGCGGGAAAGGTAAAGAAAAAGCACGAGTGTGTAATAGCCCACTTCCCGAACGCTATACGTCCCTGTAATACGCCACTTTTTGAGCAATTGTATTAAAAAAATATTTTCATTCATCTTCAAATTGTAGGAATCAAAGTTAAATTCAGACAATACATACGCTCATCACATATTATCAACAATTTTAATGACAAAATTTAAATGTAAATTTGATCAACTCAACATTCAAACAATCACGCCGTATATCCCCGAAGGGGTTTGCCATAGTTATTCAGAGTACCAACGTTTTGCTTGGACAGTATACCCACGGTATAGAAGGCAGGCCTATCGCCACCTTTGTCCGGATACACTGTCATATTATTAAGTACAACTAAGCCATGTGGGTATCCTCAAGATGTTTACCCTCACCGTCAACAACCATGATAAATTAACGACACATATGACTTCAGAAAATACAAATTGGTACTGGCCCGACACGGGATTCGAACCCACGCCTGTCTGCATGAAAGGCAGTATTATTAAATAAATTATCTTATATACTAAAATTATTAAGTTAAAACAAAAATATCTATCGACAAGTTTAGAAAAAGGGTTTTCGATTGCTCACAAATTTACGACCAATACGGGAGCCAATAAGATACAAAGAGGGTTCTGTAAGTAAGACAGGTGTAATCTATGAAAAGCTTCCTGAAAACTTTGCTCTCGCGGCGCATATGTTGGCGCGACTTACGAGTTTCACAACATCTTTAAAAGCATCAAATATTGGTCGGGTTTTAACTCCGTCTCGCAGTATTTGAACAATGAGTAACACATTTTTGGAAGCATATGTACGGGATATCGTTACAATTTACTGCATAAAATATATCACTGCTGTCAATTGTCACACTATTATGATCGGTTATGTTTTTAAAAGTAGTTAATCGAATTACTTTGTGTTTAGGATTAAACACCACCTAGATTAAACAATGCAAAATATAGTATTCGCCACGTATAACCCCGCAAGGTGTACGTTTACCGTGAGTGGAAAACAAGTTACGTGATCTAAAATAAAACAATTTAAAACAGTATTTTAAAGCACTCCAAACTTTTGTAATAACTTACAATAAACAAACATACTTCAACTAATATCAAAAGTTTCCGAACAACAAACAGAATCACAAAATGTTATAAAAACAAAAATATCAAGCAAACAAAATCAAAGTTGAAGATAATAAAACATCGTATAACGAGTATCAATACCATCAGTGTCACATCCATTTTACATTGTACATTCAAGAGTACCTAATTTCGTTAATTGAGCCAGTAAATGCCAAGAAAAACTTGGTCCCGCGAGTTTGTTAGGTTAATTTAGAATCGTTACAAACTTGTTCCCTCATCTTTGCCGCCGCTCGTCCCCATAATACGGGGGCTAAGTAAGCAATTTCAAATTAGGACGCCACCATTTCAAACTTGGAAAAGAAAACGTTTGTTCGAAAACTTGGTAATTTCCAATGTCGGGCATTCGCAACAAATCTTAGCCTATTTGCTTAATATCTGAGAATTTTTGCGACTCTTTAAGAAATTGATTTTTATAACAAAAACTTTATGTGAGTTTAAAAAATTGTGGCCTAAATAGTTGTCAATTTCTAATAGCTTTATATAGTGGGTATGAAGTATCTGATACAAATATATTGTAGTTATTATTATTATCTTATTCTTTTTTCTTTTCAACTTGTATGCGAGTTATAATTTTGTAAGTAGAATTTATTAGGTGTAGTTTTGATTATAACAAACGAGTGTCTGTGTTTAATTTTAAAAACATAATTATTTTAAATTCATATGTCAAGTGTCTTGACGGAACATGCACTTTATTTATTATTCCTTTTAACATCTTATTCAATGTACTATAAAAATAAATATTTCATTTCATTTTAATGATAATTTAGACTTATAGTTATAAGAACAGTTTTTTTAAATAAAATTTGCTTCTCAATTTTTGTATTATGTAAAATATTTCAAAACATTTAGCTTTAAACGTAACTTAATATAATTACCGTTCCTTGAATCTTAACTAAACTATTCATAAATTAAGTGTCATGTATGTTGGAACGAAATCATATTTAAAACTGAATAGTTGCAATCCGATTTCAAAACGAAATAAAGGCAATATATCTCTCCCCTTCTTTTTCCTTGTACTATAAGTTCCTCTTGATCGATTGCGAAAGAAAACAATTTGTACCAACCTTTGCTGGCCCCAGTGACCTTGTCCCGTAGCACATTGATTTGGTGAACTCGGCCAAACTCCTCAAACATTATCCGGAGGTCGTTTTCATCCATACTTCGAGGAACCTGACCCACGAACATCTGAAATCATTTTGCTTTATTATATTTCAATTACCTTGTTTTTCATTATAGCTCAAAAAGAGACTAAAGTGCCTCCCGCTATTTATTCTAAGGTTTTTTCTTAGTACATACATACATATACTCACGGCTATAAATCCCTAGATGGGGTAGCCAGAGCTAAGGAATCAGAAATTCCTCTGCCACTTTTGGAAAGTTGAGTGGGGAAAAGATGGTAAAATAAAGGTTGTTGGTGATGGGTCTCCAACCGCATCGCCCAAAAATCCCTTTAAAGCCCCAATACCGTTAGTCGCCTCTTACGTACACCCGCCGGAAGAATTGGGGTAGTGCTATTCTAAGCTGACACTACACAGCATTCTTAGTACTGCAATATAATTTTGTAATAACAATTTTAGTTAGCAAGTGTTACAAACCCTATCCTCACTGCTTAAAAGGGTAGACAGAGCATAAGAATTTAATATTTCACAACCACTGTTGGAACTTGAGTTGGGGTAAGATCTTGAAACAAAAGATGGTTCGTGATGTTTTTTCAGTCACATCGCATACATACAAGCATACTCACGTTAAATAATCCCTAAAAAGGGTAGCCAGAGCTTTAGAACTAGAAATTCGTCAGCCCAACAGTCACTTAAAAAGCCACTTAAACTTGCCTCTTAAGAGACATTCGGAAAGAAATACAAGATCTGTTCTTTCAAGTGAAGGTTTTGGTTTCAAGCTCCGAATACCTCTCTTGTTTTACTTGCATTTTATGTTAATATAAGTCGATTATAACTGTCCTATTAAAAAAAATAGGGAAAAAAAACAACTGCCTCTTTGGGCTAGTAGTAAAGAGTTAGGTTCAAATCCGGAGAATCGGTTTCGATTCTAAAGGGCCAGTGATACACTCACAAATTTTATTGATATAGCCCACTTAGAAAGGATTTACCGGCGCAAGTCACCTAATTATAAAATTAAGAGGATATTGTGCTTCGAAAGGCACCTTAAGCTATCGGTCCCAGCAACTATCGCGGTATTAGTTGTTAGTCTACCAACCCGCGCTTGGACAGCCTTGACAAGGTATGGTATGACTCCAAACTCTCAGTAGAGAAACTAGTAAATAATATTATATATGGGCTGTAAGGGACGGAGAAAGCACCCTTGTTTTGGGGTGCAACTATGATTCCTTTAATTATCTGATATATATTTCAGTGTTAAGATATTCCAGTCTTCGATTGTGTAATACCGTAAACTTAAAGGTTTAATAGATTACCTTAATGTAATCGGGGTCAGGCATCTCCGCCTTCTCTTCATTGTTGTTGTTGATGCTGTTGTTATTGTTGTTGTTATTTATGTTCATATTCACCCCACTGAAACAAACAAAAAATAATTAAAATAGAAAAAACATTTATGAAGTAACTTTAAGTGTTTCTCTGGAACCCCATAAAGAAAATACTTCTGTATATTAAACACTCAATTGACCATTTAAAGTCAGGAAATAACATGGTCCAGTAACATAGTACAGATAAATCTATAACTGCAGAACAAAACTATAACAGGTTCTTTATTCAAAATCTCTTCTAAATCTCTTCTACTTCCTTAAAAACTTGACAACACCAAACGTACCTTTAAAAAAAACAAAATACAAAAAGCAAAAACACAAAGTTGCTCGTAAAATTTTGAGGTTATAACATCACAAGTACATACAATATATTTCTGTAGAACTGCGGCCGCCAGCCATACCCCAGCCACTTGTTTGCCATGCCGTTATCACTGATAAGCCAGTACGGAGCTAGATAAGGCGCTGATTACGGCCCGATGTAATCAAACTCGATCTAGTTGATATGGTGTGTATTATTTGATATC
Organism: Bedellia somnulentella; assembly: GCA_963576735.1. Lineage (NCBI taxonomy): Eukaryota > Metazoa > Arthropoda > Insecta > Lepidoptera > Bedelliidae > Bedellia > Bedellia somnulentella. The sequence goes on from OY755179.1 coordinate 15,445,369, forward strand.
GTTGCGTCGACAGACCGCATTACTCAATTTGCAAGTTACAAATATTTGACAGATATGAAATGTCTCGTAGTTTTACAGATACCCTCAAAATAAGTAGTATTGATTCCCAGTCCACTTGCGTATAGTCTATGCCCAACAGAATACCATTGAGTTATATTTTCGTATAGAAAATGCAAATATTCCATTATGTGGAAACATATGTGGTATATACTTACATATACTCAAGGCTATAAATCCCTAGGAAGAGTAGCCAGAAAAACTTAATAAAAAATGTATTTGCCACTTTTGGATGTTAAGTAGGGAACAGATTAAAAAGCCCCAATACTCTTACGTTGAGTCGCCTCTTACGAACACCCATGGGAAAAAATGGGGTAGTGCTATTCTAATTCTAAGCACACATTGCGCTACATGTCCTACGATTTGTATAAAAAAACGGATTACATACATTTTGTTAACATATACATATACACCAATGGCATATGTGAGTAAACAGAAACTACATATACAAATTCGTTATTTTTTGGTATAAAACTGGAATATTTTCATACCTGCCTTTCTACTCTTTATTTCTAATTATTTTCAAACTTAATTACCCACAACAAATTATACCATCTTCTCTTAAAAATTTTACTGTTGGTAAGTGGTAGTTGGGATAGTAAGTAGTAAGTACTGTAAGAGCTGTAATTCATAAAACGAATGGCGCAATGTTGGTAAAGGTGGACGGATGATTTGTTTAAAGTGACGAGAAGCCAATTAGTTAGGGCAGCACAGGACCTGTCTTTAGAAAAATCTTTGGGAAATATGTCCAGTGGCGGATGATAATGGCAATGGATAAAAAAAAACACTTGTTTTCGCCTATTTTAAGGCTATATATTTTACACATTATTTACACTACACTTGGACTAAATAAAGAGTATGCTCAAAAAGGAAGGCGTCCAAAGTATGAAGAATAAAAGAGCATGTTTGAAAAAATTTATGGAGGTTTGCCCAGATCGTACAGAGTGGCGCTCAATAGTCTCTGCCTACCCCAATGGGACACGATGGAGTGAGTATATATACATATATTACATGCATATATTGTCGTCACCATTACCTAATATTATATAGTAACTAGCTGTGTAGTAACAAGTAAGAATATCACTAACACATTTCTTTCAGCGGGTGTTGTCAGAGACGAGTTAAAGCATTGGGGCTTAATTAAATAATTTATATTTAACAATGCTACATGATAGTCCAATGGGTAAGAACACCCGCCCGAAAAACAGAAGGGCGTGAGTTCCAATCCTGGGACGGGCCTACACCAATTTGTCTTTTCTAAAGTCATATGTGTGGTTAATTTATCATGGTTGCTAACGGTGAGGGAAAACATCGTGAGGAAACCCACATGGCTGAGTTGTACTTAGTCATGTGACAGTGTATTCGTACAAAAACGGCGATAGGCCTGCCCCCTATCACGTGAGTACACTGTCTAAGCAAAACGTGGGTACCTTCTCTGGAAACTAGATGGCGCTTGCCATGTGAGTTCAGGAGTATTGGTACCTCTGCCAACCCCTTCGGGGATAAACGGCGTGAACGTTTATGTTATGTTATGTTATATTTAACAACCCTTTCCTAACTCAACTTCCATAAGTTACTGAAAAAAATATAATTCGAAATTTCTAGCGACTATATTCTAAAGTATTACATTATAATGGCGTAAGTATATATGTATGTAAAGTATTACAGAATATTTTATATAGATTAAATGTAATATATTCGGATACAACACACTTTTAACACTTATCCAGCTGATAAGCATAGTAATAACTATTCAATGATAACCATAATAACATAGTCGTTGACTTTTTCTAGCACAAACACCAGCAAGTGATTAATTTTATAAATATGAGCCGTAAACCAAATTCACATTTTGATACAACTGTAAAGATCATATAAAGAGTTTGGTTTTTATTTCTACTATTGACTAGGAATTTACAGAAAAAAGGAAAAAGCCACAGTAGGAAATCTAGTTTTCAATTATTTTTTATTCATATCTTGGTCTAAGTCTATATACATCCACCCATCTAAGTAAATTTTCAGTTCTTAGGTTTAACATAAAACATAAACGTTCACGCCGTTTATCCCCGAAGGGGTTGGCAGAGGTACCAATACTTCTGAACTCACATGACAGCGCCATCTAGTGTCCAGAGAAGGTACCCACGTTTTGCTTAGACAGTGTACTCACGTGATAGGGGGCAGGCCTATCACCGTTTTGTACGAATACACTGTCACATGACTAAGTACAACTCAGCCATGTGGGTTTTCTCACGATGTTTTCCCTCACCGTTAACAACCATGATAAATTAACCACACATATGACTTTAGAAAAGACAAATTAGTGTAGGCCCGACCCAGGATTGGAACTCACACCCTTCTGTTTTCGGGCGGGTGTTCTACCCACTGGACTATCATGTCGTTCTTAAGCGGCCAGTACACAATGGCGGACGATGGGCCACGCTTCGCCATTGGCAATTGTAGGCCACGATCAATTGGTGTTCACACAATGGCCCATTGCTCATTACTGCCTGGCAATCCACTTGCGACAGACGTCGAAGTAATTATGGTTGCAGCTATTTATTTATTATTATGTATGTAATTTATTTTATTTATGGCGCTATTTATGTTATTTTTACGTCATATAGTGATTATAAATACATTTTGCAGTAAAATAATCCAAAAAAGTATAAATATCTATGAGCGGTCGGTGACGAACTAAACAATGGCCCATTGTGGAAACACCACCGGCCATGCTACGCCACGATTCCTTTGAAGTGTGCCCGAAAAACCGACAACTTCGCCATTGCGCGCCACGATCGGCAATTGTCCGCCATCATGCACCATTGCCCCCTGTACACAGTGGCAATGGCGAGCAGTGGGCCATCGTCCGCCATTGTGTACTGGCCGCTTTAGGTTTCGTTCTGTTTATTCACAGTTGTAAAGTGTTGTAGGTTCACTTCACTATATATATAGTGACCATACAACGTACATTTACACGACCATTGTACGGCAAAAAAACGTGTACCGCTTATACGTTCGAACGCATACTCAACGGACTTGTCAAGCAAATCGAATGAACTTTGACGTATTCGTTTCGCAGTTGCATATGGTATAGCTTTGTCTCCTTGTGGATACTGCGGCTATTCGTTTTTTACACGAATGAAAATTTACCATGTGAAGATCTAAGTGATTGTATGTTAAAAAACGAATACGAAAAGTGCAGAATAATGCCGTGTGAACCAAGCCTAACATTAATAAAAATACGTTACAACATCTGCCATTTGTAAAGTAAAGACTAGATAGAAAATATTTATTTAAATAAAATATAAAACAAGGGTTGCTCACCCTAATCACACAAAGGCGACACAAAATGTACCAGAATGGGGGAGAAACGTTATCTCATTGAAAATATTGAATATCTGATTACTTTGCGGACTCAGTGTAATCCCATATTGATTTCGCTTGTCAACTTCTACGGCCTGTGAAATTCGTCCCGAAATAAAACTGGTATTGTACGGGGAAGTTTTGGGGAAATTGTTTTTGTCAGCTTAAATTCGGACCGTAGGAAGGCCCAGACTTTCTGCGGCTCCATTTTTGAATTACGTTAACAATTTTTGTTACTTGTACCTCTCGTAAGTCTTTCCCTTACAAAATATAATTTTACTAAAGCAAAAGCACATTGGGACAAATATATTACCCACGTATTGTTTTCTTTGTCTTTTCTAAAGACATATGTGTGGTTAATTTATCATGGTTGTTAACGGTGAGGAAAAACATCGTGAGGAAACCCACATGGCTGAGTTGTATTTAGTCAAGTGACAGTGTATTCGTATAAATCGGCAAAAGTCCTGCCCCCTATGACGTGAGTACACTGTCCAAGCAAAACGTGGGTCTCTGAACATCAGGTGACAAAGTCACGTGATGTTCAGAAGTATTAGTACCTCTGCCAACCCCTTCGGGGATATTTGGTATGAACGTTTATGTTATGATATATATTTTTTACTATGTTAACCATTTATAAAGTTTAAAGAAACAAACGGATATTAGAATATCAAATGTAAATATCCTAATTGACATATGTCGAGAGAGAAATGCAGGGGTGAAATTTTGAATAGGTTTTATACTAAATGATCATGTTTAAGCCCATTTTAATTAGTCAGTTCACTACTAAATCAGCTGAGGGATGAAATGTGCGCCATAATTTAAATAAACGACTATATAGTGATTCGATTCCTGATAAAGTCAGTAAAATGTACTTTTTTTTGGTTTCAATATTTTTTAAATATTGTAAAAATTATGATTGACATAATATTCAACAATCTTATGCACTGAATTTACCACAGTTGTTGTGAAATGTTAATATTAAGAGGCCAACGATTTGATTTTTGTAAATGTGAATATATAGATGAAATTGTTTGGCCTAGTTTGTAGTTCAAACAAGGACTACTAACTAGTATAAGTTGGTAGGTTTTGATATAAAAAGGCTTTAAATCCTAAAAAGCTGTAGGTTCATAGATTCATACATACATATACTCACGGCTACAAAATCCTAAAGGTGCTTATTATGTAATTAAAGTGAGAAAACGATAAGTTCTCGGCCACTCTTGGACGTTAAGTGGGAAAAGATATGATAATAAAGAAGTATTGGTGATGGGTCTCCAGCCACATAATTTTTGTTTTATTGTTTTACATTTTAGATTAGCATTTCGTTTGAAAAATGTGATGCATAGCAAAGCTGAAGTTTCAAACTGGTTCTTGTTGTTGGTGATCTCGTAGTAAAATTACAGCGTTTTTAACGGCAAGAATCATTAGTTTATTTTAGTTCTTTATCTGTATCTGATCTCTAGTAGTATTTTCAATTCCACTTTTTACTTCTCTATGTAATTTACAATATAATTAATAGACTTTATCATCAGGATATACAAAAAAATATAACATTAACCTAAAAACGACTATCCAAACGAAAAGTTAGTAAATCCCGAGCAACAAAATTTCACTTTAAAGCTAACACAAGATAGCGTATGAGAGATACAACCAAGAGGTCATTGACCACTTGATTCACCAGTCCGTTACTACGGTGTCACCACTGTTTACTTTGAGGGTTTAGCTCACCTGTTTTAACAGCAAACAGTGCGTCATTGGGAACATGAAACACACATCACTAGATTACCTTAGTATCAAAAGGCTTACTGGTTAAATTAAAGTTCTATGATATAGTTTTAGGAAGGATAAAAGTCGTATGAAATAGTAATACATACATATACTTTAGGTATTAGTTCCTATTGGGCTACCCCTGTAAGGCTGTGTAGTGTCGGCTTAGAATAGCACTAACCCATTTCGTAAGAGGCAACTAACGGTATAGGGGCTTTAAGGGATTTTTGGGCGATTCGGTTGGAGACCCATCACCAACAACCTTTATTTTGCCATCTTTTCCCCACTCACATTTCCGAAAGTGGCTTAGGAATTTCTAATTCCTTAGCTCTGGCTACCCCTTCTAGGGATTTATAGCTGTGAGTATATGTATGTATGTATGTATGGGCTACCCCATAGGTAGAGTCTACACAAAGACTACCTATTGCCAATTTGTACGACCGTTGAAAACCTCTATATCTTAGATACATACATAATAATACAACATACATAATAAATACAAACATACATCCATACATTTACTCACGCCATTAGTTTCCATTGGGGTAGGCAGAGACTATCGATCCCCACTTCGTACGATCTTGACAAACCTCTCTAGCTTCTTTTACATCTGTATTTTTTTTTTACATGCTCTTTTATTCTTCATACTTCGGACGCCTGCCGTTTCATAGATATCCTTTATTTTTCATACTTCGGACGCCAGTTATTTTGAGCACATTCTGACATTACCGTCCACACTGATTCTACATATCCTCTCTACTCATATGTGTCCTAACCATCTTGACATTCCTTTTTTTATCTTTTTAGACTATCATCGTTCACACCGCACCTTTCATGTGTCACAGTTTTTCTCTCTCGATAACTTATGTTATATGTTAAGTTATATTGATGTAACGAATTCTCTCTATAGCATCCTCTCTGTTTTCATGCTTCTTGTACTACACGCAGTATTTTCTAAAGTTATCAATTCTATACTTCTAATTATTTTTGTGTTCCATTTTGTCTAGTTTATTAATAAACTTTAAAATAAAAAAATATAAAAGTTTAAAATTTGTAAGTTTGGGGTAATTTTCATCCTTTAAATCATCAAAGTCTTTGATTAAAGAGTTAATTTCCTTGAATAATATAACTAGTTATGTCCAAATTGTTGCCAACATTTCTCCGTCGCCATTTCTATCAAAAACTTTATTCTTATATTATTAATGGTTGTTTGGTTACCTTCGACAAAAGCACTGTCGAAGTCAATTTATAATGAAAGGTTGAATTAGGTTAGGCTCGAGTGTTTCCATTGTTATCTATTTTTTCGATACCTTTATAGTTTGCGATACGATGGTGTTGTCGTATTGATATTTCAGTAATTGCGCTTTGGTAATAGTGGTGGCTATAATGTTTGCTTTTCTAGCTTATAGTATCGTTTCAATAGTATACAAAGTATTTAAATCTTGTTTGTGAGTTTGAACCTAAATCATCGGGTATTTCATTATTGTTCCTTGATTAACAAAATTAACGTTGTCTTACAATTTATGGTGATGCGAAAGTTAATTATTCTAATAAATTCAAATATTATGCTAATAAAAAGCAGCACTGAACACTGTGTCTGTATTTCTCCTTATTTATTATGTGTTATAGTTTGTGTATCTGAATCCGTATTATTTTTGTATTGTACTGATATTTCTTTTAGAATTGTAAGTTAAAGAAATTATTTTTTTACTTTCTTTACTTTAACTACAAAGGTTTCATATTTCGAGGTAGCTACAAAGTATAATCATGCTGTCATGAAAATAAAACAGTATAAAGATTGAAAGCTTTATGAGCGATGAGCATGAAGTTTATGAAGATGGAATTCAGTAAAATTCACTCTAACATAAACAAATAAAATATAGGACGCTCATATAAAATCAAAAGAAAATGTTTGTTTCGAAAAGATATTGATTGATTCATAATTATTAGGCATTGCCACAAACAATGAGTCTTATCATCATCTCTCTAAATTGAGTTACTTACTTGGGCTTAGAGTACGGCGAGTAGGCATGCGGTGACATGGTCCCCTTGTGGTTCCTGTTGGGTAGCGTGGTCCTGTTAGCGTTGGAGTCAAGGCCGCCGCCCGGAGAAATCTTGCCGGCGAGTGCGTTCAGCGTGTGCAGCATGGCGGGCGGCGGCCGGGCGAGCCTCTTTGGCCTGGTCACGCTGCCGTCACACACAACTCTGGCGCACCCTCGCCCCTCACTCCCGCCCTGTTACCCCACCCCCCACCGCGCCTCATCGCCTCCACCTTATCACTATCACTGATAACGTCTATATGTCTGTCCTTTTCCTTCTCAACATTTTACACAGTACCTTTTAGTTGCTTATCACTTCACAATCACATTTCGTTTTTAGTATCTATGTGTACCTATATCAACATTCATTGTTAGATGCGGTTCTTATGCTCGATATTAAACGTATAAAACAACGCCTATTGTTGTGATAGAGGCAATAGTTCACATATGTTACGCCTAGTTATTAGAGATACGCAAACATTTAGGTTTCGCATGTTATATCGCGTGGCACGAACCAGTAAAATTAGAGAATTTTGGTAATGAAAAATGGGTATCATATCTTTGCTGGCACAAATGCTGCTAAATATTGCAAATAATATCTTAAGCCTTGTTGATTTTCTTACTTGGTGTTGTATTGTTACTTAGGTACTTAAGGTTAAATTGTTATAACTTATAAACTGTTCTACTAAATATTGCACCTCAAACTTTTCCAAGTTTAATAGCTTACAACCCAGTGGGTAATTTCGTACACGAGATAAGTTGATAAAAGAATATCAATTACCAAATCACAAAACTATATTTAGCAATAAAAATGCGTTCAATAAAGAAAGAACTCTGAAAAAGCTTTAATGAATACAAATAATCGTATAAATATTTGGCAATGGAATGACATAACGGTTCCCGGGTCGGTTGGCACGCGGCCTTAAGTACTCTTCGCTTAGCGGTGAGTTATGGTAATGATATTAATATTGTATACAGCCACAAATATACCAGTACACCCTTTTTTTAGATACAAATAAATCAATGGTCTGCGTAGGTTAAGTTATTAGTATTACGACCATATAATATAGTAGCAAAAAGCTTAACATTTATCTTAACGGTGCACGCTAGGGTTATTGTTCATCGGGGTGATGAATGTTTAATTCGTAGCAGAAATCTGACTACGCGTATAATATTTATTTATTCGGCACACAAACAGTATTATGTATGACATAGCATTGGTATAAAACATTTAAAAATAATACATATTCGGACATAATACCAAAAAACTGTATACACAGCATGATATTAAATAATCAGTTGAGATTACAACTTAAAAAATATATTAGTATAGTAAATATAGTTTTTATTCTTTATATAATCTGCTATGCACATGCTACATGTAAGCAATACATACATTCATAAACTCACCGCTATAACTCCCTAGACGGAGTTGCCAGAGCATCGGAAAAATAAATTCCTCAGTCACTTTTGGAACTTAGGTGGGGAAAAAGTTGAAAATGAATGTTTTTTTGGTGATGGGCCTCCAATCGTATCGCCCAAAAATCACTTATAACTGCCCAATACCCTTATCGTATTAGCTCAACTTAACAGAGTGTGGGTAGTTTTGCATCAATATTTTGTTGATTTTATGTGTGACGCCTAAAGTCGTAAACTTTGGCTTTATTTTTACAGTTCTATGTATGTATGTATGTGTATCGATTAGGCTCAAAATTCACTAAATCAATCTTGGTAACACGACTATAAGACCTGTGGGACAGTGAATCTGCTTCGGTCAATTTCAGATACTTAAAATGGCTCACGTTTTTTTTTATGTAAGCAGCATTCATTTTTGTCAATTTTATTACTTAGGTTTTATTTATTAATATTTGTATTATCTTAATGATCATATTTTTATGCGTCTGGCTTTTATATAAATAATCAGCCTTCTATTTGACAAAAAATCTTTCAGAGGAGATTAATATTGTTTTGCGACCGAATCATACGAACGAACTATGAAGCTAATGATATTAACGTATAATAATATTGTAGAAATAGTCTAAACATCACCTATTATTTTTATCATAAATCCAGCTAATTTTAAAAAAAATACTACACAACTAATGAACGAAATTCTAGAAAGCTAAAATGTGTTTCTTTTTTCCAAATAAGAATCCAAACAACATTGAGTATTCAAATAATGCCACCGAAAATAACGACAACATTTTCAACGATATGACTTAATAAGCATTGACGTTCGTAATATTATTCGCATTATAATTGGGATATAAATTTATTGGATACAGTTTTTATAGGTAATTCAAACAAACGATTGTAATTTAATGTTTTTTGACATGAATTCCTCATGTGGGGATTATTACTCATAACGATTGTAGTCACGAGAGACCTTAATGATTAATATATATATTCACATAGAAAGACAGTAAACTTTTGTTAGTTTATTTTTTATGGTATAAAAAGGAGAGGATATTGTCGTAATAAATATGTTGTCTTCTAAAATTATAATAATATTCTAAAATTTAAAAGAATAAACCCGATTTATTTACGTCACGTTTGAGTAAATCACTGCCTTTCCCCTAGAAAAAGAAGTGTACATAGTTGTTATCGACATATTTGTAAATACTTGGCTACAAATTTATAAAAAGGAAGCCAGATCTAATTCACCTTTTAAGTTGAGTATGAAAAGGATTGTGAAATAAAGGTTTATTCTTACGACAACGACTAGAATACATTTGTTAGTGCTATTCTAAGCCGTAACAACACAACAACAATGATTACTAGTATATTCTGCCAATTTCACGTGTCTTCTAACACATTCTGTATAAGTAAAAGAATAAAGAAAGGCAACTTAAAAATCCAAACCAACCTAGCCGAACTCGCTAAGTTCTTGCTGCCATGCTGCCACTGCTGTAAAAGTTGCTTCTTACATTAATTTCTACTCGAGTTATTTAACTTCGCTAGCCTGTTCCACTGTAGTAGCGACCGCAGCTTATTTCATATTAATCTGTGGCCCAATTCAGTGCGCGCCAAAGACGATTAGTGATTCATGAACAATCAGGATTCCCCTTCCAGCCATTACCATGCAGTTAGAGAGGATTATAATTACTGTGTCTCAACCGTGTGATTGATATACGATGCTTCATAAAACTATAGCCCAATTGGATAAATATATACAATAGTTTGATATTTTTGCTTTTTTTATATCATCTATTACACAACTATTCATTATGAATTTCAAATTAAAGAAATGAGTAGTAAAATAAAACTTTTAAATGAACAAAATACATATAATCAGCGACAGGTGACAGTTAAGTGAATGAGGAGGTTGTGAAAGCCCCTAGCGGACTTTAATATACTAACTTAATGGGACAGCTATAAGACCTAGGATCCTAACCTATCAATCTATCTATGCACGGCTAAATCCCTGAGGGGTAGGTAGAGATTAACTCTATCCTACCGAAGGCCTAACAACCCTAAAACCCTAAGTCCCTAGCCCAAACCATACAAGTTGAAATATATAAATAAGTACGGGAATGTCTGTATACCGGGAGACCTAAGTTAACAGACAGAAGGTTGGTAGGATACAGGAAGTGGTACGATAATCACTGTCAGTTACACAGACTCATGCAACTGCGAAGGCTAAAGGTGTCTTGGCCACAGTGATGGAAGGGTAAGGAAGTGGTAGGTAAGTAATAGTCGGAGTCAAAGGTAGAAAGAGACTTCATTTACATTTTTCACAGTATTTATATAAAACCAACCATAATGATTGATAAATTATCATTCAAATTCACTCAGCGTACGTAAATTCGACAGGTAAGGTTTACAATCAATTATTATATACATTTGTATTAACGGCCGTGATACACCAAAAAGTGTGATTGTGCTGACTGAAAATAAAGGCTGTGAATCAAAGGCTGTTGCAGAGGCGGAAGAATTACTGTTACCTAAATACTGCCTAAGCTTGAGTCTCCAGCCACATCTCTCGATAACCATATAAAAAGCCCTAAAACCCTAAATCGCCTCTTACCACATCCGCGAACTGTAATGGTGTAGTGCCATTTTAACCCGACTCTATAGAACCCAACTTTATGAAAATCATTAAATTATGACAAATATATGAAAATGTAAACCACCCAAATTCATATCAGTTTATTGTTTTGCCTCCGAGAGACAAATACAAAAATGATATACTAAGTTCCTACTATACAGTACCTCTATATTCAGACAAAGTACCTATGGAATTCAATATAATATAACCAAACAAATAAGTAGAGCGATCGAAAAAATGCTACAGTCGTGACTTACGAGCATTCCCCTGCTACAAAAACTAGCAATTGAAGGCCGATAGTAAGAGAAATTGTTTAGAAATGACGACCCTTAAATTGTTACGCATGTGTTACTTTCTTGAATCGCTTCCAAATATTCGTACATTGGAAGTCAATTGATAGAAAATGATAATACGAAACATTTTCTTTGTTGAATATTCGAATGAAATACTGAGGGGTACTATAAGCTAGCTACAACTTTTATTATCCACGTATTTTAATGTTATATCGCTATTTATAAAATTTTCAAAAATGTGTGGTAGGGTAGCTGGTTATTTATTGCCTATCACATCACTGAATTAATGAGCTACATCTATTTTAAGTAGGGGTTTCACTAAGAAAGACAATTTTCTCAAATCATTAAAAACCCTTTAAGTGATTTCAGATACATTTATAACTAACATAAGGTTAGGTTGATACACTGAAAATAGTTTGATTTATGAATGATGCGGTGTAAGAGATGATATTGTAAAAAAGACACAGGAATGCTTGGATGGTTTCAATTAGTAAAAGAGAAATATAGAGCTAAGATGGATAGTTATGTCAGTAAAAGACGAGTACAGAGGACACATATCGTATTCTGTATATGTCACATATTAAATGCAAAGCATGTAACATCTTCAAAGGAAATTATTCCTTGGTCAAAACATTTACGAAAATTACATTACATTATTATTATTATTTTCTATCATATACGCCATAAAATAAACCTTACTATTTTGCAAACAGTCTTATGTATGACTATTGATGAAAATATCAACGAAAAAACTAGCTGTATTGAATTGCCGACCCAAAAAACTTTCGTGATATCCGTTTAAAGCACAAATATAATAATCTAATCCGTTTCGACATTTCTTAAAGGCGGAAAGCGCACGAGCGACCTACGAGTATACAAATGAATTCTGTCGTAAATAACCTTTTTATTACCATTAGCGATTCTTCAGGCAGGTTTGCTCGGAAGTTTTATAACAGCTGTATATAGGACCAATTCGTATGTCGAGGTCGTAAAACCGAGGTAGTAACATTCAATGAACTATGTGGTTTCTTGTTAGTCTATTTGGTGTTTTATTAAAGCGAAGCAAATTTAGGGAAATTTTGTAAATTGGTTCTTATTTATCGTTGATAATAAAATAAAATAAAAAAGTCCTTGAATATGAGCTCCGTTTTATGATTTATATTAACTCTTAAAATATTTGTGTGCATGATTGTATATCGGTAATAAATAGGCTCCGGAAATGCTTGTAAAATTATTTCATTAGTATAACCCTGAAATCTTTAGAAGCTGCGTAGGGTGTATATCATCATGCCTAATTTGGTAAGAGGCAAGCAGTGACTAGAAAAACTTTACATATTTAACTAAATAGCATTACCTATTTGAAGTGGGAAAGGTCCACTTTTCCAGCTGATAAGTACATTTGGTAAATTTCTCTATTAATTATACAACATATCTCAGGTCACTCATAAATAAAAGATGTTATTGAAGGAAAGAAAAATTTCGACACTGGCGGGGTTCGAACCCGCGACCTTCGGGTATACGTACGGGGGCGTATGAGGAATTCATGTCAAAAAACATTAAATTATATCTCAGGTCAATGCCTACTTTCATGCGCATTCATACAATGTATTACGTTGAATATCGCGCCCCTCATCATAAAACCCGTTTAATATGGTTCTTTCAGCAATCCATTATTTTCCGTAGTTGACAACATTTTACGTCCATACAAAACAATCGATAACTGTGTGAAGGAGTTACAAACTAGTTAGCAAGACTGCATCCGTCTTCTGCCATGTTCCGCTCAAAGTTGGACATTCTGTTAATGACGTCATGAGGCAGTCATAAACTTGTCGAACAATGACTGAGGCGGAATAATTGCGACTATGCGAAATTGTGTGCACGCCCCGACCATGTGTTCTGAAGTAAAGCTATAACGCGAGAGTATATGCGGAGACAGCATTACTTTCTTATTTTTTTTTCTGATGTAGAAAAACATAAAAAAGTGTAGGGTTAATGTTCTTATATAACCCCTCTAAAATGCAAAATACAAGGAACTGATGAGAGACTTTTGCCCAGCAATGGGACACTAAAGTACATGCTAGATAAAAAAAAATACAAGGGGAATAATATTTTTACAATAATTAAGGGTTGACCATTTAAAAACAGATATTAAATAAAAATCCCATATTCAAGCCTTAAAATTTACTGTTGTAAGTCCATAACTTTATAAAGTTAAAAATCAAAAACCAATCAATCGAGTTCCAAACATCTATTAAATCTGTGAAGATTAACTATAATATTAATTTAACAGAGTACTGCAACAAGAATAAAACTTCCACAAAACTGATTCACAGATTGCCTTTCACTCGTAATCCCCAGATAGCTATAAATGCTCGGTCAAATTTTGAACGCAATCTCAAAAGGGGTGAAGTAACTGCATTACCACTGTATAATTCCGAGTGGCAAAAGTTACCGGAGGCATTCATTCCAGATGCAACGAAACCTTACAAACGGACCGTCTGAGGTAATTTCATTAATTTTCATCCCTCAACTTCGTTCGCAGCACTCACTTTGTTTTGCATTTGACCGTTCCATCAAGTTACCATCGACTGTGTAACGAGTTATCAAAGTATTTCGTTTCAACTTTGAGCAAACAATTCGAATAAAACGGGTGTGGGCACTCCGTTGAGCGCCCGCCGCCCGCCGCCCGGTACGCTCAGCAACACAGCGCGAACTTTAGAATGCCGACTGAAGCTAAGATTGTGTGAAAATTGCACCAAGTCAAGCTTCTTTACGTGTCCGTTTATTTTTTTCTCGTTTTCAGTCAAATCATAATAAAGTGGTGAAAGAATAATACGTTTTTTGAGTTTTTTTTAAATTTTCTTCTATTCCATGAAATTTGAGGATGTGAGTAAAATGCTCTTAAACTATGATAATACAAACAAATAAAATTTCATAGTAACGCAACAGTCGCAATTAATATGGTGATGAGAGCACATGATTTTAAGAAACTTATTATTCATGATGATGATGTAATGTTTAAAAGTAATAAGACTTCAAAATTATACAATTACTCAAATAAATTCAAAATGTACACAATTTATGAAATTTTAATGACATTGGGTAAGTGGTTAAAGGTTTTATCGCGGGTAACAAAGTGGCTTAATATTTTCCTATATTAAGATATACTTTAACTTATGTTTTTTAATGTTCGACGCTTAGTTATCTTCCTTTTTACTTCATGAAAATCTATTGATGCGATTGATAGTTTATATTTTCATACCTACGATTGACGGAAACATGCATATATTTAAACAATAAATAAATCTGCTATTTGCCCAAATCTAAAATACACGTGTTCTCGTCCACACTTTCCCATTCAACCAAAAAATATTGTCACAAGCCAAATGAAAATCTTCTAACAGCTAGACGCAACTTGGCATGCTTAGTGAAAGGGAGGGGGGCTTTACTACTTCACTCGGTTTACACTTAATTAACTAATATTTACATTGGACGGGAGAAACAATTTCAGCCGGCGCACCTGCCAGATGTGTACCTGTGGCTAGGATTACCCGGCTGCCGGCGTCGGCGTCTGCACGCTAACTTGCAGTGCTTTGCCAACCACTCAGCGGATCGAATGGGCAAGTGTATATTGGACAATATTGAATATTGAAACAAAACGACATGATAGTCCAGTGGGTAGAACACCCGCCCGAAAATAGAAGGGCGTGAGTTCCAATCCTGGGACGGGCCTACACCAATTTGTCTTTTCTAAAGTCATATGTGTGGTTAATTTATCATGGTTGCTAACGGTGAGGGAAAACATCGTGAGGAAACCCACATGGCTGAGTTGTACTTAGTCATGTGACAGTGTATTCGTTCAAAACGGCGATAGGCCTGCCCCCTATCACGTGAGTACACTGTCTAAGCAAAACGTGGGTACCTTCTCTGGAAACTAGATGGCGCTTGCCATGTGAGTTCAGGAGTATTGGTACCTCTGCCAACCCCTTCGGGGATAAACGGCGTGAACGTTTATGTTTTTATGTTTTATGTTATTATGAAACAAAACGCGATACCAATTTCTGGATGATTCTTTTTGGGATAAAAGCCGTCCACATGGGCTAAGTTAGGTTTGTTGACACATAACGTTTAATATATTTTTAATTAATGAAAATTTATAAAAAAATATAGATGGATCATCCATCATAAATGCATTCTTCCTAGAGTACCTAGACGCTAGATTTAATTAGGTGAAGATAAACTTTCAGTATAACAATAAAAAAACTAAATGAGCATAATCAAACTTGCAAATCTACATAATATGTTTGTCTAAAACACACACTCAATTTCCATTCTAAATAGAGCAATAAAACGAATTTCACAATATGTCCGTAAAGGAAACCGCAAATACAGAGAATACTCATTGTATTAAAGATTCCCAAAGCTAGTGTGGTCGTCCCGGTTTAGCAATAGCAGAAGCAGTATGCATAAAATGTGGCTGAAAAGCCCGTTTTAAGCTGACTCCATCTAATGAGATTTCTTAGCTAAGTAACTAAGTATCCTGCTGTGAAACTCAGTTTTTTAATTAAATTATCCAAAGCTATTAGAGAGGCAAGGAATTTGTGTCAAATTTTACAAATTGCATTTTTTCTTGCGATGATTATATTTGGCTTTCGAAACTTTAGCATTATGGGAACCAGGAAACTTTTGACAGCATATTTTTATGGTTCTTTTAATAAAAATGGTCATGCGAAAAAAATTTATTAAGTTCTTATATTGGTTGTAAAATTGGGAATCAAAGAACATTACGAAATAAAGCTTAGTTTTACTAACTGTGTAAGTTTACATACGTTCAAATATATACTCAAAAAGATTAGCCATTGCTTCAAAAATTCTTCAGCCACTTTATTTAAACCCATCCCAACAAGTATTTCTCATTAGCATTAGAAGTATTATATTTTAATAATAATTTCAATAGGAAAGTAACCACAATACTCGCGAGGATCTTATTAAAACTTGCTCCGTCCGTTCATTTGTCTAACTTTTATTCGGTCTACACACGAGGGACTGCTCTTTTTTCATCCACGAGTAGAACATTTATATTAAAGAGAGAAGAATGCTTAATGTACCTTCGTTTTAGATATACCTACCTGTACACACCTATGGTAATAATAAAAGTGAATAGTGTTGGCTTGGAATAGAACTTACCGTTTTTTTATGTAATTGATAAGTTTTTGTCCAACGTAGAAATAAATTGTTATGCTGGTTGTATAATGTTATTTTTTTGCGGTTGTCAGTCTCGTCTAGGGTTTTGGGGCTTTGGTTTAATTTTTTGAGAGATGCGTAGCCTTGATTTATTTTACAATATTATTCTCATTCAGATTACGAACACAGCTGAGGTATTTTCAACTACTTAACTCTATATTTTTTTGCTATTATCAGCCGTGAGTATATGTATGTATTAGTATAAAAATGTTATTTATTTGTTCTCTTTTAAACTTGCAAACAAGGCTTCAATATAAGAGTTGGACATAAAATGCTTGCCTAAAAGAGACTATTCTCCGGAGGTTAGACCGAATTTCTAAACAATAAATAGGTTCTCTTGGATATTTGAATTGACGAATTCATTTGTATATTTTCGGCCGTATTAAGGAACTTATTTATAGAGGAAACATTTTTATATATGGACAATTAACAATTGTAACTATGATTACATTGTATCTAGTACTCTGTATGATTTTTGACGATAATGCGCGTGTATCTGCCACTACTACCACTTAGCTGAATTGAGCCCTAACATTTCGCTTAGAATAGCATTAACCAATTATTTTATATTAATCTTCCCACGATTCTCGTCAGAGGAAAGTTAGGGTCAAGAGCTTGTCAAGTGTCTGTTAGGCGATGTGGTTTGAGACACATCACCTACAACGTGACGTAACAAAAGTTGAGGGAGGGAAGGATTGAATTTTTCTTTTTTTTTACAATCTTTTCTTCACTTTACTCTATTCGATAATGTTCATTAGAGAACAATTAATAATTATAAAAAGTTGAACCAGTTTAAAATTCAGATTGTATATTCTATATACATAACAGAAAATTTGTTGTTAGTTGTCCATAGTCATTTAATCGTAAACTCAGGATGGTAACACACCAAGTTTCTTTGGCGCCCACCAAGGAAACACTGTGTTTGTACAATGTTGTTGTTTTTGTGAAGCGCTAGATGAACCGTATAAAAAGGGATAATATATTCAAATGGTGGCTTTGCTCCTCCGAAATTGGAACTTTGCGTATTTCAAATGAGGTGAAGACTCGAGTTATGGGTATTTTTGAGAGACCAAAGTTGTAGTCGTTTTAACATGAAGCAAAGTATGTTTTGTTTGATACAACATATACTATTCTGTAGTCTGGTATTCTATTAAATCGTAACATTTGTCTCATTTTATTATTAATTAAATATTTCAATGCAGGATGATTAAATATATTAAAATGTTGAAACGATTAGTAGATAAGCAGCTTGTGTGATTAATGAGGACATATGTACATTATTATATACATTACTATATAATTATATACATACAAAATCTGTCATGATCCAATATTACCCAATCCTGACAATACATAGTTTGTTATTTATTAACAAAAGTTATAAAAAAATATACGACGTAGACGCAAATACATCAATACCAGGGTAAAATGAAAAAAAACAGGAGTTATTTCTGATCAAAAGCGGGAGAGAACATCGTACATCATGAGTCGCGCTGTTACGAACCGAAAATTGATAAAGTTTCAATGAAAACTCATTCCCGATCGGTCATAGTCATATTTTATACAAGAGTACATTTAGCTAGTAAAATTTGATTTATTGAGTTTGCATTTTAGTCCTAAAGTTGTACAATATTATACATATTTATTGGATATTCGAAACTGATTATTAACACTCTCGATCTGAAAAGTAAAAAAAGAAGAACATTATCTTACTTTCTTATTACTCATTATTCTAGTTCCTAGAAAACTAATACATAGAAAGTTAAGTATATACAGGTTTTTGCTATTTGTTTTGTAAATATTCTATAAAAAGTTAATAACCGTGTTCAATATGACCCCGCGTCTCACGTTTCTTTATTTTTCTAAACGCGGCCACAAAACAGTGAAAGATACGACATGCGATAGTCACAAAAATATTTGCGGCATGCTTTATAAAGCTATAAAGAATCTTTGCATTTAGAACATATTTAAAAAGTTTTAAAATTAAAGAGACACAGCGACGCAGGTATAACCGCTAATTATAATATGTCAAGGCCTATCCTATAACACGGCTAAGGATTTTTATATAGTTACCCGTAATAATAAGATACCACATAGAAAACCGCGATTATCGAGACCAAGTATTTCACGATTGAAACATTTGAACTCGAACACACTTAGATCGACTTAGAAAGAGCGTGCAGTAATATTTCACAGTCGCAGAAACGGTGTTCCACTGGGAATATCACGGAGTGTATTAATTTATGGCTCCGGTTAGTAGCTCCCAAATGGTAGCAAAACTTTATCAAGATCGCAAACTCTGCGAGATAGGTATCTCATTATGCAAGTTTACTAGGGAAATGTTACATACGAGAAACTTACTATTCCTTTGTATATTATAACATTGTTTAATGTAATCACACGTTAAAGTAAAGAAATTTAGTCAACGGCAAGTGCAGGAATAATTTGATTAATGAAATAAAAATAAACACTCAAAGGACCTGTGCCAGTGAATATTCTAGTAAAAACTCAAATTAAAAAATGAACTCGCTTAAATTCACAGTGCATTTGCCAGTCGTCCATGACGTAATATTGCACTTTTGACATCGCACCCGTCACGCCGCTACAAAGCTACGTATCGTGTGATCAAATGAATGCAATTTTAATTAAAAACGTCTGTTAATTAACAAGAGCCAGAGGGATCGTACCCTACCTATTATTGCCCTTTTATCTGCCCTTTGTGAGCTAACAGAATGGTGTGAATTCGTACCTGACTGTGCCGGTCACCCAGTGTTTGTGTAAAGGTGAGAATAATTTATAACAAAATTGATCAAAATTATATCCTTTTTGATTTAATAACTTGATGAAAAGCTTTCGTCATAACATGTCAGCAAAAACCGGGCGTTTTACATAAATTTACACATCTTAGAAGGTAACTAATATAATTTAAGCTAGTTACTCTGAATTAAAGGCTGGTAACTCTACCTCTAACTTTATAAATTATTATTAATAGAGGAAAGCTCAGACATTCACAGTATATGAATGAAGAAGACCTCCTATATATAGCCATGGTATAGGTGTCAGAAAATCGTGATAAGTGGAGAAAAAAAACTTTGCTTACTGTATCTCTGTTGTATTATATATAAAAAGATAAAAGGCAGATAATAAAACACCACAAGCTGTTCTTTGCAACTTGCAGCAAAAATGAAGCAACATTTTATATGATAATATAATTTTACGCTTAGTGAGTACATTGGTGTATCTTTTAATAATACTTAAATGGTAACGCTATCTTTTTGGGAATAATCAGCTCAGAATAAGGAAGCCCAACTTTTACGTGAGTAATACTGGGTACTGGGGATACAATGATTTTACGTTTTATATACAACAATACATGTTGTTAGAGACAAATTCATTATTATTTTTTTCATTATTTTGTTAATCGTTGTCACAGCGATATTTGTACCGATAATAATATATGAAAATACAAAATAATAATAATTAAACAGCACGTTGCCCAAAATTCCAAACACTCTTAGTCATGTCCATAATAAACTTGCAAGTACGTCCATTTGTAAGTAATCGCCCCGTAGTGTTAGATAGTGATCCGGAGCTGTGTAATGGCAGTATTAATTGTCCGCCATATTGTTTTCCCGGATTCCACGGGATTAACGAGTCTGGACGCCCCAGGACGCCCTCTCTGCTTTGTGCACCTTAACATCTTTAATAATTACATATAAGAGGTATTTCATTTGTATGCTATATATTTTGATTGTTTTTATTAAATAAAATTAAAAAAAAATGTACTAAGGTTCGATTTGCTAGTTTTGATATCTTAAAATTGTGTAAGAATTAACTTAAGGAAATTAAACCTAAAAGTAATACGCCTCACGCTAATTTAGATGAGAAAGTTAGTAAAATCATGATACATGTACATAAAATTTCCCTTTGCATTTTTTTATGTATCTGGTTAATTTTAATACAAGAATAATAATATTAAATTCAACATTTCCCTAGTTGAATTCAATTATACTAAGATAATAATTTCCTATTTTTCATGCAAATCTAAATGAATGACAGATTGCCTCTAGATTCTTTATAAATCTTTGATAGTTTCTGATTTATAAAGAAGCACTAATGTATATGTATAGAAGGTACTAAATTTTATTACAAAGTGAACATTGTTGCACGCAAATATGTTGTGTAAATTAATAACGTGACACTAGGTAGCAAACACAACAAAAGATAAAAGCGTGGCGGATGATTAAAATGTTGACACGAGCTTTACTGATGTGCTCAATAGGTGGTCTCTATTGTTTCCAGTCGAGTGTAGCAAGGGTTTCATGTTATCTGCGGTCAATGGGAAATTATACGTCCGTACATTTGAGTTCAACAAACTGGTAGTAGTGTATTTTGTTATTTTTATTCCTGTCCACGGATTTACAAATCTAATGTAACTTTTAATGCATACTGAAAGGATAAGTTACTGAAAGTATTTTTACTGTCTCCTCCTTCTCTGATACTAGAACATAAGCTAACAATTTAGTTTTCTTGTATACGACATTACAACTGATCCCTATGTTTGTCAAAGTTATAAAAAATATGTGCATATTTTAAGTATTATGTGAAAGCGCTTCTTTGTTTTCCATTATTTACTTTTCTATTTTAAAAAGACCAAACAAATTGTAATTTAAAAAATCCACCTTACTATCTTTTGCACCCCAGGCAAAATTAAATCAAATTGAAAAACCAAACAAAATAATGCTGATTTGGAAATAAATTCACTGTAAAATTTGCTTATTCAAAGGTCTTTTGAAGAAATATGAACTCGGCTAAAAAAGAAACTTGACGGGAAAAAACACTTTTCCTTAGCGACATTATGTAAATGTGTCGCCAAAATTACTCTTTAAGCAATAAACGGACTCGCAACTCGTATAAAAAATCTTCGCTCAGAGCAATGGAGTAGAATGTCGTCTGCAACCACTGACTACTGAGCTTGGGAATTTGTTTTTCAATACATTAAACATAATATGTACTAACTTGATACTTAGTCTAGTGACATGTTATTTGTTTAAGTTCCTTGCCTTACACTGTTTATTATATCTGCCTGCTGACGTTTAATTATACACTTATTTTATTATATTATATTCCTAATATTATTTTTGTTTCTAAGCGCTGTTCAGAATGATCCTTATTGTTGCATGTATGAGGATATTATTTTTACAGCTGTATAACACTCGCGTTTATTTTTTAAAGTGGAAATCAAAATATAATAACAAATCGTGTAATTTTTTTATTTATTTTTCAAAGAACATTTGTTTTGTACCATTATATAATATTCATATATATTTTTCCATAAAATTGCTTCAGTACGCTGAACAGTCAATTCCTAAGGTCGTCTCGCGATAATGGTTATGACCAGACTTCACTGCTTTTGACTGGGAGGTGTTCTGTGAGTGGCGAGAGGAAATGAAACGAACCATCCACTGTCAAACTTTCCTCTCTATGTTTTCATAAATCTGGATTTGTATATCAATATCGGTGTATAAAGAAAAAGTAGTCTTACCCTACCTTAACTCATTATTTTCATTGCAAAACGGATAACCAGATATCTTGGAAATAATTATTTTTATCGAATTTTGGAAGTTGATAGGAAGAAATTGTGGGGGATCATTTTTCAACCGTTTTGCTTGACTATCGTTTTAAAAGATTCGTATCATTGGATTGAATCAGGCGTTACTCTGCGGAAATCCATAGCAATGCTTATATTAATAAATTTCTTCGCTTAATTCCGCTAAATACCTGCAGTCTTCATGCAACATGCACTGTGCACCGCCCGCCCTTACAAGAAATCGAAAAGTAGACAATGCGCCACACACACACACCCACAAGCGAAAACCACAGGCAACCAAAAATATGCGACGCGTTTCGACTCAACACGAGTCATTGTCGAGCAGTAGACAGTTCGGCAGCTGACCACCGAGTGCCCTCGGGGCCTTCTTCCGGGGGGGTGTGTGGTGCATTGTCTGCTTTTCGATTTCTTGTAACTGGGAGGGGCCGGCGCGGTGCACAGTGCATGTTGCATAAAGACTGCAGGTATTTAGCGGAAATTTATTAATATTAGTATTAAGATTAGTACCGTTAAGTCATATTTTATGACACTAAGAGGAAGAGATATAATAATATTATATTAACTCACAAGGTAAGAAGGAAGAACGCAAATAAAATAAAATGAATATTAAATAATCATTAGGCTATGACGCTGACCCATAAGTTTTATTTATAGAACCTTACTTTTCAAAGGTAGCCACAAAAAAAAACCATTTTGAGACCGCCAGTCGAACTTAAGTGGAATTTGTAGGTATTTAATTAATTGAGCAAAACTTAATTTTGCATGTTCAACTCACGTCTTAAATTGTAGTTTTTAAAACTTACTTTACAGTTTAGTAAACTAAAATGAAATTGACTTTGAAAATAATGAAGGTTCCGTACATATAAATACAAGATAACACAGTATAAAATCCTAATACAAATATCAAGACGATCCTGATTAATCGAAACACCAAAGTCTATTGAAGCGAGAACGGGACTGTGCAAATTAGCGCTCCCCGACCCAGCTTCATTTATATTTTGGAGTAAATAACTACGCTTGAAAAAGCAATTACGCCCAAGTAAATCCTTTAGTTAAATAATATTTAAGCTTTATCTGAAATGTTGAATATTATATTCTGTAAACAATATTCAAATAAGAGCTCTGGATTCGTATCCAAATAAGAGAAAATATTAGCTTGGTGGAAATACGTATGAAGTTAAATTAAAATTCGATGTTATTACTACTAATGTACCCATACGATTCTCTTTGAAAGAAATGATCTTGTTTTACTTAGTATGAGAGAAGAAATAAGGCAGTGCAATTGCAAGCATAAGTTTTATTACTAAGTATATTATGAAAATATATGAAATATTAGCTTGAGTTGAAATAATTGAAGAAAACTTAAAATAATAGGTTCCAGAGATCTGTTTTACCTTTAAATAGTAAGTAAATGTGCCAACTTTTCATCTAAAAAGAAGGTACTATATTATTTTAAAACTTTCATCTAATCAAAAAACTTTAAAGTAGAATCTTCCTTACGCCAATAGACTATTCCATCCGAGCAATGTAGCTGAAAGTAGCCATGAAAACACGAAAACTGCTCACTTACAGCGAATTGCCGATGGAAAGTAAAATTGGCGTATTCGGCATACGAATACCGGATTATTCTAGTGTCACTTTAAATGTTACTTGGCGTATAACAAAGTCTCGTTTACAGCAGATAGTTAAGACACTTTAAATGCAATCTTAAAGTTATACACTACAATGAAATTTTAGTTTTTTAGTGCACGAAATTGTTCTGGAATGTTTTCTTTATAATTTCAAAAATATCCTATGTACTATCGTCTTAGAAAATCACTAACCTCTTTTAAAAGGCGACTAAGGATTTTGGGATTTTTTTAGTGATTGTTAGGTGACTTGTTTGGAGAACAACCATCACTTATTGCACAATATTAACCACTTAACATCAAAAAGTGCCTGAGGAATTTATATTTGAGGAACTCTGGCCATCTTTCTTTCTTATAATTGTAGCTACGAATTGTAAATTAAGTAAAACAACTCTTGAATTTGTATGAACCAACGTTTCATTTACTTTTAAATACTTTTTCTTAAATTGATGTTTCCAATCAATTTAAGACTTATTTACTATTTGCCATCTCATCACTAAATACTTAAAGAGTATTTTAATAATTTAGTCCAAATTTTCCAACGTACAAATCACACTAATTACCGCCGCATAATAATGTTCCATTATCGCAATCGTCATTCTAAATGCGACGTCGAATCATTTCAAATTTATACATTGTTGAAACGGAACGGGCCTCTCGAGACATTCACGATTCTGCATTGTTAGTCAACAAACAATGTTTGTATTTCACTCGTTTTTTTAAACTGGAGCGCTTTCGACTTGTTTTGTGCTGCTTAGTGCCAGCTCGTTAAAATGATCAGAGAGCACTTGTAAATGCAGGTTTTAACTTACAAAAATAATGACCTCTTTCACCTAATCCAACTAGGGGACACTTTTGAACGAAAGTGCAAGGCTGTTGTTTAGTTTTAAACAGTGTTTGTTAGAAATATATTTTACTGAATAGATAAATAGATGCTTAGCTTTAAATTAAAATATGGTTTAGATTTTTGAACCGATTTGAAATGATTGTACTTCAAAAATTTAGTTTTAAATAAATATCTGAAATAGTTAGATAAAGATGCAGCTATTTGCCAAATTATGTAACTTTACTATATACCATGTTCTGATCGCATATAAATGCATGTTTGTAACTGGAACTTTTAAGATTTTTTGAGTATGGTAAATGATTACCATATTAGTCACTCCCAAATTTTTATCATAATTATTATTTTTATAACTTTTATTTAAATTAAGTAAAACAACTCTTGCAATGTAAAATTAGTTTAAAAGTTGTGCTTATAGTTACAGACTAAAATCAACATAATTCGCTTTTCATAGGATACCTTTAATAAATGTGGTTCAAAGTTGTTTTACAAAACGTTAATTATACGATTTTTATGAGATAAGGTTATTATAAACTGAAATATTAGAAATACCTACTATTTATGACGATACCATAACCCTCAAAATTCCTTGACAAGAAACAAATTTCTTGGATACGATCGACCGAGAAAACCGGGGGCTATAAATCTCCGGCGATTGTTGCTAGTGGGTAGACACAACAACGATTAATACAACAGTTAAACTAATGACAGGTCGTTTGTTATCGCTATGCTGTTCCTACTGCACTATCGCGAGGAACAGCGAGCTCGTATTGTGGAATCAGGTAACTTCTCAAACTTAAATGGTTGAGCTTAATATTTGTTTTCTTATTTCACGTTCATTTCGAAAAATCTTTTATATAAACATGAAACTTCTTGAATTCTAATTTTAAATGCTTTATTTTATGAACTTCAAATGCAATAATCCACAAACTTGTATTTAATACGGATTTTTAAATAGTATTGACTTTTAAATGTGTTATTATACGTTGTACACATATGTGTGTATCTTCTTAAGTCTACGTGTGGTTGTCATATTTAGCAAGATTATCATTGAGAAAGTGAGCGGTGAAGACCTGCCTTCTAAGAAAAAAAGGGTATTTTGGCAATTTTTCTAGATAAATTAGATAGAATAAACAAGCCTGTAAAATAAAATCAGATTCGATTCATTCTATTATCGCAAGAACATTTTCTTTGTGTAAATAAACTCAAGCACAGTTTAAAATACCCAGGTGAATCGAATAATATACTAACGTATTGTAAACAGCGTATTAAATCTCCGAGTGAGCAACCCAACAAAACGTACGGTAAAGAGTTATTGCAGCCATTTCCGAATTCCTTGTCCTTATCGAAGATTTTCCAACAGCCCAAGAGAAGGGTTGAACCGACCCCAGTCTAATTCAACATCATTCGGACGAATTGTTATTTGTTTGGACATACTTGCTCATTTGTTAAGGGGAAGGAAGTATGGTGATCACTCTATGTCAGCATTTGTGTGATAATGGCCATTCTAAAAAGAACATTATATTTTAGTTTTTTTACTTTAAGCAGTTTTTGATTCTAAGTGCCTCTTCAATTCATCTGCTAACGTAGTCAATATTAGATTATGTGGGATTTTATTGAAAAAATACATACAAATGCTCTCGAGGATAAACCAAAAAAGGTGTAGCCAGATCATCAGAATTAGAAATTTCCCGACCACTTGTAGGAGATTAATTGGGAAAGTTATTAATAGATTGACTAATAAATCTCGACTATCTTATTAGAGCATAAAAAGTGCACCTTGGCTAATACATACAAACATTGAAATGTCATAACAAACACTACCGATAATATCACGAAACTACAAATTGTTTGACAGCTTTGCATACACACATAAATTTACTAATACCAAATTGCCATCGTGTCACTGTTCTACATTCCGAGTCTGAATTTCTTAGTTGGTCTGAAGGTCTATATCGATGGAGCTGTGATTAATAACAATAACTGAATATTTCCCAGTTAGATTGCAAACTGCAAATATTTCAGCGCATTCAGGAAAACCATGGAATTTGAATAGGATTAATATAGAGTTCCACCAAAAGCTTCAGAATGAGAAATCCGTCAGCCTTTTTTCTTCATATCTTGACTCTTAGAGATACGAGTATGCAGAAAAGAGCTAGAACATTGCCTAAAAATCAGTTGGCCATCCCCAAAACCCTAAGACACGTCCTTAGGATACCAGC
This sequence comes from Bedellia somnulentella, assembly GCA_963576735.1. Lineage (NCBI taxonomy): Eukaryota > Metazoa > Arthropoda > Insecta > Lepidoptera > Bedelliidae > Bedellia > Bedellia somnulentella. The sequence goes on from OY755179.1 coordinate 15,472,485, forward strand.
AAAAAGAAATTGAGTAATCGAAAATCACGAGTCAAGTAGTAATGAAAGAAAACGCATTAATTTAAATTCTTTTAAAAAAGACAATAATGAGAAATTACACATCTGTACATTTTCATAGCAATATGTGTTACAATATCTTGCAATAATAAATACGAGATTTTAATCAGGTTAATAGAACTTGTGTGACTTCTTCAAGAAAGTTTCATCAATCTCTATGTACTTTTATTACTAGTATCGCATTTACAAGTTTAGTATTACAAAGTTTACCTTCATTTCCTGTAAGTTTTATATCCAAATACATTCAGGTCTTTGCAGTATTGATCGACGTGCAACAGACAGTGTTCTGTCAGTAAGATATTTATTGGGATTGTAACGACGCGATCGACTGCGATTCGTCAAGACAAATTGCCAATTACCCGGCGCTAAGTTAACGACACGATTTATCCATGTTCGAATCGCGTTCTCTTGAGTCAAATCGAAACTCAGTATGTTGGTTACGTCAACTTGTAACTGTACATAATGATAGTGATATTGTATTTGTTATTTGATCTCTTGAGTTTTGAGAACAATTCTTGTAGTTACTTAATTTGTTATGATTTTAATTGAATCGGAACTTCATATAATAATATGTAATGTAATTAAAACGTTTGAAAACAGAATATATTATTACATTGTGCAACTAACTGTGCTGCTTCAAAGTAATTAAAGTAGGATTATGGTATTTTGCATACGATATTAAAATATCAAATTAAATTCCATCCATTATATCATTATACGTATAAAGAGTTTATTTTATTCAAATAAGCCGGTTACGATTGAAGGCTTAATGAAATGATACAAGAGTAATATTACAAAAGGTAAAAAATCTTTTGATGCATGAAATTTTAATGTTCACTATAAAAAGTATTTTTAAACCCAGATTTGAGAGCGTAATTAAAATTTGGATATCTGCACTAGCTTATTTTTTCGATTCTCGATGTTAATACAGAGGTTGTTACTACCCCTTTTTGGAAATTAAAACCGTGACTACATACTCAGCTCAGTTACTAGCTCTGCTCACAGCTATTTTAATATAGGCTGAATGTAACTCAGAAACGGAGGACATTGTTAACAGACGTGTAAGTGGGTAGAGGCGTAAGTTACTGCTCACTCCGTACAATAAACTGAGCGGGCTCGGTCGTATCTTCCGACCTGCTTCATTAGTCTGCTAAAAGAGTCGCCATAAAGTTACTAAAGTTGCGCGGCTCTCGTGATTTGAATTTTCAAAAAGTTATTTTTAAAGTAAAAATTTTCGTTGTGAAACTTGGAATTTTCCGATACTTTTTGAGTATATTTTGATAAAATATTTCTTAGTTTGCTGTAAAACTAATACGCCATTTACCTTTAACACCTTTTAAGTGACGTACCTATATTGTATGGATATATATGACTGGTTCTGGTTATCGAGATCGTGGGTTCGAAATTGGAGGAAAACATTATATTGTAAATAGTAATGTTTTTTTGGCCTTATTAGCATCCCTAATCATGAAATTTTACTTTTCTAGGTGTTAACTTAGTCGCGTGCTACATCCGTATATTTATATCAAAGCATATTTTGAATAAAAGTAATAGAGGGAAAAATTACAAAAGCGTGAACGAGTAGCCCGATTTCATTATCGCTGGCCATCTGTGAGTAAGGTTCTTTCTCCGCTAACTACAAGGTGACTATAAATAAAGATCCTAAAGCTCTGAGTACTTGTATTTAGAAGTGGAATTTTAAATTAAATTACACAAAAAATGTCTAATGGTTAATAAACGTTAAACATAAATGTCATAATAGTGAATAATGGTTCATAGAAAAAAGATAATTATTTTTACAATAGCAATACATGTTGACACATGCAATGGAGATTAGTTCACTGATGGCTAGTATAACCTGTCTAGTTCTGACATGCATTTGTAATTTACTTCATCCGAATTTCATCTCCACTTCCGCTTTTATAAAAATAAAAAGAATTAACTTAAAGTAAGTACATTATTTGATATGAAGGCAAAGGAAACAACATTTGTTTAAAGTTGTGCATTTCAAAGCGTTTTCAGTTCTGCTGGTCGGTTAGTTCTTGTTAATTATTCATTTGCCGTAGCGTTTGTTATTTACGACTATTCAGCTCATACTACGCTCAAGCCACTACGATGCTACGAAACCACGCGTGCTACGCCGTAGACTGTGTAATTCGTAGTCGAGCTCTCACATTTAATGAACTATCAAATCAAAAAGGAAATTTTCAGTAGTGAACCTTTAATAATAATGATTTATTTGTGTAAAATTCATAATTGAATTTAATTTCAGTTCAGATAATATAGGTATTCTTTGATCAACAATTCTCTCAAACAAAGCCAAAAACAAATTGTTTAAGGTTTACGGGGTCACAGGGTATTAGATAGATGATTGAGTAAACAAATAAAATGGGTTTTCCTTTCCACCACCATACATCTACACCCTTGAGGTTTCTACGAAGAAACGAGAGTCCTAATAGAAAATACTATAAATTAATGATGTGAGTATATGTTTGTATGTACGGTGCCCTGTCATTTGGGGCTTTTTGGAAACTATTTGACTAGATACTTAGCTATTGGCAATCCCATTTACCGCGTAAACCTTTTTTCACCCTTTTTTAAAATCCTTTGTAATATACAATCTTTAAGAAATTTAGCTAAACATATTTTTAGTCATTCAAAAATATATACAATTTTGAAAGAAGAAACAAAAATAAAAGTTCTTTAAGTTTACTACTATGGAACATAAAATACTCACAACATTTCAGAAACACGATCAAGTCGATACTTCACTTTAATTGAGACAAACAAGTAACATTGTGCAATTTCAAAGTTTATAGAAAATAGATAGCGCTACGTAATTTGTGCAGCTATTTCTTCAAAAAACTGCTCCGAATTGGCAGGACTCGATATTTTGCAACTTCCAAAACATGCAACCGAAACACAATGCATTTTGCTAAAGCGACAAAAAATATACTTGATGGTTGCCAAACGAAATTTTCAGATTTTAACATGAAAAGACTGGGCCGGAGCCAAAACACGCCGTTAGCTCTCGTGCGGAAATAATACTAAATGACCTGTCAGACATACGCTATCTACTTTACACCCTTAACTACGCAAAATATTACTAGAAAGTTATTAAAATCTTGTTATATTATGAAAAACATCAAATAATTGACGTTTTTTATCGACCGACTTCGAAAAAGGTAGTACTTAATTCGATTGTCTGTATATTTTTTTATGTATGTTCCGCTATTACTCCGTTATAGGCCTTGGATTTGCAAATGTGTTTTATGTTTATTAATTTCTGCTGTGCTTAATAAGTGCTGTGTAGTGTAATAACAATACCACATTTCTACCCGTGGCTGATCGTAAAAGGCGACTAAGGGTATAGGGGCTTTTGAAGTGATTTTAGTCACCAACAATCATTTATTATTACCTTCTTCTCCCCACTCAACTTCCAAAAGTGGCTGAGGAATTTCTAATTTCAAAGCTCTGGCTACCCCATTTAGGTTTTTTTTAAAGAATAACAAATTGCATACGTATTTGACATCAGAAAGCTCTTAATGCGAATCGTTTTTGTTCAATAAGTTATTATTGAGTTATGCGACAAAGCAATTTTAAAGATCACCGATAGCATTATCTCTACTTGCGTAGGAATTCTTTCTAAAGCAAATTTCGTTATTATGGAAATAAATTTAGAAAACGACAAAAGTGTACTATAAAACAATGAGCTCTTTTTTGGTATATTACATTGTATTTTTTATTATACAACCTTTATTAGAAATGAAAAGCATCATCATCAAGCTCAAAAAAGCAGGTGGGTGTACAATATTAAAAACATATCCATTATTGAACCATAAAAAATGCAAGCCTTTTATTTCCAGTTGAACGAATTTGTAATAAAACTTTTGTTCGATTTTGTTTATCACAAAATATAAATCAAAAGCCCAAATATGAATTCAGATATAGCAAACTTTGCTACATTGTGTAAAACGTAAAACCAGCTAGTAACACCCACACACGTAAATAACTTACAAACACACGTGCACATTTGACAAGCACTCGTGTTGTATCCATACATAGGCGCTTAGATACGCACGTAGTTTTATTCCAATTCGCGTCTGATATAATACGGGTAGAGTCAGAAAGACGAATCATTTATCACAGGATATTATTTTTATTTTGAGAAGAAATAACATGGAGACAATTATGAAATATATATATACTTACATACATACATATACTCACGGCTATAAATAGGGGTAGCCAGAGCTAACGAATTAGAAATTCCTCAACCACTTTTGGAAGTTGCGTGGGGAAAAGATGGTAAAATAAAGGTTGTTGGTGATGGGTCCCCAACCGCATAGCCCAAAAATCCCTTAAAAAGCCCCAATACCGTTAGACACCTCTTACGTACACCCACCGGAAGAAAAGGGGTAGTGCTAGTCTAAGCTGACACTACACAGCAAATATATATATATATATATTAAACAAATATATCACTATAATTGTAATTGTTAAAAAATATAATTTATGATTCTTATGCAAAATGTTAACATGCCTTTAGATGTCTAGAATGTTTTACTAAGTATTTAATTATATTTAATTTAAGTTAATTGGTAAATAATTGCAAATGTTTGCTTGTAAAAATTATAATTTATCAAGGGGTCATATAGCCTATGTTACTGCTAAAACTTGATAGTTTTCATCAGTAAATGTTTTTTTTATTACTCCTCTGTTCGGGAGCCTATACAGCACAGACAATCACACCGATAAATATTTCCTTTTTATAATAAAAATATTGATCAGAGCATATAAATTGTCCCTATAAAGTAAATTAAATTCAGTTTTACATGAATTTGTTTCGATAAATAATGTGCAAGACACATTGTGTTGTCACTAGTACAACGTACGTACACTGCTCTACAGAACGCAATAGGCGCTAATGAATCAGACGACCCGAATGCCTGGTTCATGTTTCAATCACTTTTCACATGCTACCTGATTCTGTTCAGCTGTAGACTTGAATCGAATTAAAATGGATAGTCAATAGAAGACTTGGCAGTTTTTGAAATATTTATATCCTAGTTTATGAATAGTTTTATGAAAGCAAATAACTCACATGTGCAACATCCTATTTTGTTTTTGTTGATTTATAAAAAAATAAACCGTGAAGCAACCGTGATAGCCCAGTGGGTAGAACACTCGGTTATCGTGCAAACGACTAGTGTTCAAATCCTGGGTCGGGCCTACACCAATTTGTCTTTTCTAAAGACATATGTGTGGTTAATTTATCATAGTTGTTAACGGTGAGGGAAAACATCGTGAGGAAACCCACATAGCTGAGTTTTACTTAGCCATGTGACAGTGTATTCGTACAAAACGGCGATAGGCGTGCCCCCTATCACGTGAGTACACTGTCCATGCAAAACGTGGGTACTCTGAACACTAGGTGACAAAGTCACGTGATGTTCAGAAGTATTAGTACCTCTGCCAACCCCTTCGGGGATATTCGGCGTGAACGTTTATGTTATTATGTTATGTTATGTAAACCGTGAACATTTTACTTATTTTTTTTTTTCTAATTTAATCTTATTAATTTAGTACAAAACTATTAATCATAAATATTTATATTAATAAATACATCTTCAATTGAATATAATTAAACTTGAATCACACTATTTTCGTTTCTATCGCATTACTTAACATAGCAAATTCATGATTGCACACCCAAATTTTAAATAAACGTTGACAATTACAAAATCAGGTAGTACTAGATCACCCTATGACAGTCACGTCATCTCTTAGAGTACAGTTCATGCAAAATACGTGTAAGCACCCTTTCATCGCAATGCAGAGTCGGACTCATCTGCTAATGCTTAGTAACAGATCACCTGTTAATAATGGACTGGTTGAAACGGGCCGCTATTATGTCGCATAGCTTGTCATTCACAGCTGGTTGGAATTAAGCAGGTATTAAGCTTAAGGGTCAGTTTTCGAAAATTATAGCTTGAATTCAAAAACTACAAGAGCAACATTCGAATCAGATTGAATGGTAAAGTTCCGCTTTAGGATTTGAGTAAATAAAAATATGCTAAAATAATATCATATTTCAATTTCACAGAACCAGAATATTATTTCCAACCAAAAGATTAACCAGTCGATTATTACCAACACTATGTTTTTTGTTACTTTTACTGATCTCAACTGCAATCATACCATAACATTTTAACAGTATTATAACAATGACAAAATTCACAATACTGACAAACTGTAGCTAAAAGGATTTAATACAAGTAGTCATTTATACTAAATCATATACACCTTTAATTTATCTACGAGTGCAACTTATAATTTGTATAATACGAAGGAGTACACAACAATTTGTTGTTATTAATATCTCATTATCAAGCATAAATCAGAGGGTTAGGCGAGGCGCGTCACTATCAAACGCTAACAGTTGACTGCCTCTGGCGGAAAACATCGCACCGGGGTGCCAAATAATTTTGTCTACTGAAAACTAAATTACGTTCAGTTTATGAAGCAACAAATGCTTGTTTGCGGAATAAAATATCACAGTTGGTTTTTGCGAACGTTCTCGGATATTATTTTTTCTATATTGAAATGATAATAAATATTGCAGAGAAGGAAAAGTAACTTAAATAATCAAATAATTTAAGCATTTATAATATCTTTAAGATTCGTTAGACATACAAAATAACTTATATTTATTACAAACAATAGAACATATGAAAAAAATAACCATATGATTGCATACATCAAAGGGAAACAAGGGGTGCATACGTATAGCAGCAAGTATAAGTGGAGAGACATATCAAGCAAAAGTAGAATAGCATATATTTGAAACGGAATTAAATCGTAATTACAACAAACATTAAGGTCTTTTTTTTTAACCAGAGTAATATGATTGCTGAGCTGATAAAATGTGGGGTTAGGTCGTGTTAAAGTTGGCGTAGTTAACAGCTGTGATTTGTCCGGGTTACAGGCAAAAAACCATTTCAGCCGAGATTGATGAGCGAGCCCGCACGTGATTTGTTAGCCTTTAATCTTTCACAAATTTACCACGCCGTGAATATATATATGTGAGTTTGTTAAGTTTTTATTTCCTCATTTGTATGTTTTTTTTATGAGGTAGCTTTATAATTTTTTCGATGACTATGCATATTTTATTTGTGTAGATGCAGTTGGTAAAGAAAAACAATGTGGTTTATGAAAAACGTAGTATAACGAAAGTGTAACCCTGTTTAGGCAGTAAATAAGAAGATTTATGGTCTTGTAAAAATTAATAGAACACAAAAACAACAGCCCACGACAAATTAATATTAAACTGGTCACTTTGTCAGTTTATGACGAAACAGTTGTATAAATGTCGTATAAAAACCAGCGTGATGACTTCGTTTATATTCAGCTTTATAGCTGTCTCTCAATATGCTGGTTGGTCCTCTTTTTGTTAAGCTCGTAAATTGTTTATAGAGAATGGTAACCCGGGTAGCTTTTTTTGTTTTTAAACAAATCATTGATATTTATGATGACACATTCATATTTTGGTAAAAAAACGTGTAAATTTTGCACGCTTTTTTATTATTGGATTATCGCTATTCGCGCTTTTTAAGTTTTAAAATGTTTTCTACGCAGTTGCAACGAATGCAAATCGTTTGCTCAATAATATTGTTGTCATCTTGAACAAAGAGGCTTTTGAAAGCTTCATTATCCTCATGATATAATTTTGCTTATTGTTTTCTATTAGAAAGTTACAAGTGCTTTGGATATTTTTGGATAAATAATACAAATTTGCTATAATAAATATACAAATATCTCTTATATATTCACACTTATATTTCTCTGCACTGTTCTTTTTATTTACGTACGTAAAGTATTAGTTTTATACCGTTACCTTGTAGTAATTCACCATTACTTCCCATTTGTTTTGATATTAATTACATACAAAATAATGTTCTAGTTGTGCCGCAAAATCAAAATGATTTTTTGCAAGTATAATAATGATTAATGTCGCTCAGTCATACAATTTACTTTGTTTCACACACTTTATGTATGTTAAATGGGAGTGCATCGCGCCGCCGACAGCCAGTAGCTGACTACCGCTGCCATCACCTAATTGACGTGCGGATTGAAATGTGCTTACGAGAACAATTTCCTACGTAGAATGTAATGCCTCGTTTTATAAAGATTGAATTGTTCAAATTGATTTGTATTTAAAGAACTGTTGGGGAAGTTTGAGATGTTGTAAGAATTTGTAATGTCGGCACTTTGATGCAATCACTATAAATGAAATCGTGAAATACGTAAAAGAAGGAAAAAAGATTCATATTAGTTACACTCATTAAAACTTACGTATGGCTGAACCGATTTGAACAAAAATTTGTGAGGAGGTAGATTAGAACCAGGAGACAGGCATAGGATAATATAAGCATAGACTATGTATCATCATGATGATATTCAAAATATAACAATACACGATCAAAAACGGGGTGGAATAAACTTTATTTTAAGTTTGGGAAAATATTTAGGAATGTTAGGAAATAACGGTTTCGGAGCTAAATGTTATTTATGAAGAGAGTTGTTCTACTTATATACAGAGTTTTTCTTATTTACTTAGATAGTTCTTATTTACTGAGTTAGCTATTTTCGATCAGATTATAGTAAAGAAGGCTATCTTCATTTAAAATCAATCTACTAACAAATTATTAAAACAAAAAGCTTGAGTAATTATTTTCTCACAGTTGTTTTGGTTTATCAGATTACGAACAACAGACACTTTCATTCAATTTTAATTAAATTTTTAACGGCGGGTGACGATCGGTTTTCTAAAATCATTAAAATTTGACGCTACTGACTTTTGAAAGGTGAATAAATAATTAAAAAAGTACTCTTATAAAATTCCCAGAAAATATGTTTTTAATTTGATTTTTACAAGTATCCCACACTACATACTTTTTAACAAGTATTACACTTCAATCATTCGAAAAGAGAAAATAGAATCAGGTCCAAAAACTGAATATTCATTAAATTTCAATATAAAAATGTGTATTAAATTTTAAAAATCTCAGTGAGAAATACAATATAGGCAATCACTGATCTCGTGTTAAAGCTCGACCAAAAGCGTGTATGTTGGTAATGAAGTAAGAAATATGAGTCCCTCTCAAATAATGAGTGTTCAAGTTACATAGCCGACGAGATTCCTCTGTATGCGCTAGACTTAATTAGAAATTTGATGCAGGCTGCCTGTGGGTGTGCGATTTTATGATACCACTCTTGAAATTTCATGTTGTTATGTTTTGTTGTTCGGCTGCTGCGGCGTAATTTGAGTTTGCTTCATAGCGTATATTTGGGTTGTGATTTTATTTTCTTTGTCTAGGGGTTGGAATTATTCGAGGGATGTTTTTTGTTAAAAATAATTTGTTGACAATTTGAAGTTGTTCTAAATGCTGAATAAGAATCCTTTTTGTAGAAATCATAAAATTCAGTAACGGTTCGTCTGTTGGTTTACTTTAGTATTTTTTTTGTCAAAAGTGATTTTGGTTGAAACAATATATACAATGAAGAAGGTCTATGATTAGTACCAGAACGCTTAAAAATATATAATGTGAAGTGAAGTCCTTCGGTTTAACTTTTTTACCAAAGCACCAATAAGTAAAATATATTGATACTTAAGCCAATGGTGATTACCATAAAAACCGTTTTAGAATAATTATCCGAAATGGCGAAAGAGTATTAAATTGCCATTACGAATTTTTATGAGTCTGAAAAGTTATAAGGATTGTATGAGCAAAATGTAAAAGCAGAACAAGTTAAGTACGACTTATTTTACTGAAATGAAAATATAAAGAATCAAAATTTGGTATCGAATAATGAGCAAGAAGGCATTAGAACGTTTTAATATAAAAAAATATATTTATTTCTTGATAATGAGGTAAGGTTCTTTTGTACGTAAAGGTGACCTGATGAGATTTCATCAACTTATTGCTATGTAAAGATGTAGAAGGTACATCTATAGTACAAGCTGCACTGTACAATCAACAACTCTAGTACTCAATATTTTTTAAGCTAAACTTTTAAAATGAACAAACTGTAATTAAATTTTGTAAGAAGACGCGCTTAATAAAATTTTAATCCGTTCAAATTACGTCGCAACCCTTCACTGCAGGTACCGTCCAGCGGCGGTATATTAGGCCGGGGGGTATAATTGTGTGCGCGAATTACACCAATTATCCTTTTCCTTCTCTCGGGAATAATTCTACGAGGGGCTTTCTACTTGTTCTGACAATGTAGCCGCTAGTTATCGTCGTGTTGAAGTGAGGATTGTGGCACATTATAATAAACGTGTCCGATTTAGGGCTGTCATAAAATCAAATCTAACTGGTCTGATACCGTACAAATGTAAACCAATGACGTACTTATCGTGGTATGTGAGCGCCTCCGCGTTTGACATGCATCTGTAACAAAGAAGGAAAAGGTTAGAAATTAAATATATTGAATGTGGCAGTTAAAAAAAAAGAAAATATTCAATACCTATTGTCTAACAAAACTATTCGGTTTTTATTTTAACAAATAATTACTGTGAGACAGAAATTTCAATTTCGTAGATGATAGAATATCTATCGAATACATCCTGCGCCAACACAAAAGACGATTGACTAGATGTGCAAAAGTCACTTTCTTTATATAGGTAGAAATAATATAACTACGCATATGACTTTTGTAAAGACTGTTGGTTCAGGCCCGTCTCAAGTTTAAACGTCACGCTTCTTTGATTTTATTTGGATTTCACAGTTGTTAGCAAACTGAAATTACCTACTAATCATAAAATATTAATGGGAATGTGATCCTGGCTTAAAATGATACATTTAGCTGTTCTAGCTCTAATCAATTATTCCAAATTGGTTGATCGGTAAACTAAGCCCCTTAATTGACTATTCCAATTACATCTACATGCTAATTTGGATTATGGTGACACTCACAAAAGCCATTAATGCACATAATATTTTATTATTAATAAGATAATAACAATGCCGGTAGTTTAAGTAATTGATGGTGTAGACTACCAATATACATTATAAACAATCATTATTATCATTTTAAAATTCGAATGTAACTACATAATAATGTACTTTGAATACCAGTAATAATGTTGTCGATCATAAAGATAGTTGTAAGTTCTCATTAAACCAAAATCATAAAATTATCAAGCATACTTTATAAATTAACTAGGCAGAACAAATCTATTTGCATCACAAAATAGAATGAAGACATGTTTGAGATACACATACAGTAAGTTAATCAATATTCACAAGGAACGTATGATATAATTCCGACCAACAGACTATTAAGTTAAGACCGAGTTTCGGAACACATCGTCAAATTAACATTCCTTCAACGCCTAATAAAATTTACATCCTTGCCGTGGCGTAGTCTCTGTTACCTAGATGGTAAAGCCCTTAATTGCGTGTAAATGACAAACTCACACACTTCAAGATTTGATTGTCGTTTAATTATGTTTGATCTCACTTCGATTGTAATGTTGATGAGAAATTTACAACATGATTTGATTTTGTATGTATTAAAATGAGTTTTGTCTCCATATAGATAGCAAATGCTCTATTCACTTATACCCGTGCTTAAATTTATAGGCAACTAAGAGATTTTTGGCTTTTTGTTCCAGTACTTTCATCATTGTTCCTTGAGCCCTGCCTTTTTGGGTTCAATCTGATGTTATGCAATAGACGTTAAACAATTTATGAAACATAGTAACTTCACAGACGTGCACTAGAACGCGGCACACATGTAACGTCGTCGGCGGGCGGCCGGGCCAGTGCACGTTTTTACATCGATCGATTTTCAATCAACGAGACGCGATAATAGTAAACTTTTATTTTGTGCTTGCGACTACGTCAGTTTCACCTGCGGCCGTGGACATTCCCGTTTCAAAGCTAAAACTGCAGGGATTCAAAATGACATGTTTATTTTTTGCTCCTTGATGAAATAAAAATTTGGTCATGCGTATCTGATGACGAAATATTATAAAAGTATTCCTACAGATACATACATATTTTTATCGATGTTTAGTAGCAAATATTTAGCGAGTAGCATTGGAATTTGTAATTATGAAAGTAATGAGTTTTTTGTATTGCTTAACTGTAATTTTATTATAAGTGCATAATTTCAATTCTGATTAACTAAGTACGCATAAATAATACTTGTCTTAATTTGGTTTAATTTGCTACATTATCAAGTAATTCAATTAAAATCTTCAAACGGAGCAATATGTATGTTCAATTGTGTTTAATTACTTACTGTGAGTGTTATATATTAGCTTAAGTACTTTTAAAATAAAAGTATTTAAAATTACGACGACGTGATTGCTCAGTGGGTAGAACACCGGTTGACGTGCACCGGGTCGGGCCTACACCAATTTGTCTTTTCTAAAGACATAAGTGTGGTTAATTTATCATGGTTGTTAAGGTGAGGGAAAACATCGTGAGGAAAACCACATGGCTGAGTTGTACTTAGTCATGTGACAGTGTATTCGTACAAAACGGCGATAGGCCTGCCCCCTATCACGTGAGTACACTGTCCATGCAAAACGTGGGTACTCTGAACACCAGGTGACAAAGTCACGTGATGTTTAGAAGTATTAGTACCTCTGCCAACCCCCTCGGGGATTTTCGGCGTGAACGTTTATGTTTTATGTTATGTTTATGTTTTATGTATTTAAAATTAAAATGAAATAAATGTTAATACATTTGAAATCTAATCTATCGTTTTTAATTGGTGTGACAGAAATGTTTTTAGTATTACTTTTTACATACATATACACACGGCTATAAATCCCTAGAAAAGGTAATCAGAGCTAAGGAATTAGAAATCCCTCAGCCACTTTTGGAAGTTGCGTGGGGAAAAGATGGTAAAAAAAAGGTTGTTGGTGATGGGTCTCCAACCGCAACGCCCAAAAATCCTTTAAAAAGCCCCAATAGCGTTAGTCGCCTCTTACTTACACCCACCGGAAGAAATGGCGTAGTGCTATTCTAAGCCGACACTTTTTTATTGTTGTTATATCATAAAATGGGTTAAAGCAGCACTGCATAGGACCACTGGTTCTGGACACCATTAAGAAGGAATATGCCCAAACATGGACGTCTGTTGGCTGATAAAGATGAATCATACAAATTTCTTGTAACGATATTCATCTTATCTAAAACATTATTGTTAAAATACATATTTGTCTATTAAAAGTAACACAGGATCAATTAATCACAACACATTTACTCAACCTCATGAGGGTAATAACAAACGTGATTTAAAACTTGGCTTTCCAAGTTGGGGTTGTCATGGTAACCGACACTGACGAATATAATGTAATTTTCATGTATTAGGGTTTATTATCTGTATTGCAAAAAGCACTTATAACTATTAGTTACATCATGTCTGTCTGTCTGTCCGTTCGTCACATAAAATTATTTCCGAATCTATTGATGCTACGTGGTTGAAAATTATTCAATTGATGTAAACTGTAAACCTCTTCAAGGATTTAGAATAAAATAAAATAATAAAATGAGTTGCTCCCCCTGAACCTCATGAACTAGATACAAAATGGCACCTTTGTTTAGATTTGTTGCTGTGTAGTGTCGGCTTAGAATAGCACTACCCCGTTTCTTCCGGTAGATGTATGTAAGAGGCGACTAACGGTATTGGGGCTATTAAGGGATTTTTGGGCGATGCTGTTGGAGACCCATCACCAACAACCTTTATTTTACCATCTCTTCCCCATGCAACTTTCCAAAAGTGGCTGGGGAATTGCTAATTCCACAGCTCTGGCTACCCCTTTTAGGGATTTATAGCCGTGAGTATATGTATGTATGTATGTATGTTGTTTAGATATAATTTACATCAATAATCTCTAATTTATATTAATACAATAACGGCGACATTTTTTGTTTTTTTTTGTTGAAATTCTTGGCAAAATGAAGAATAAATGTCAAAGCACAATTATTATTCTTGAAACCTTTATATGGCGCTACAAAGCCTTGAATATCCAGTAAGCGTTAAAGTTTATCCTTTAAGTGCCTGCTTGGTCAAGATTGTTATAAATTTGATTAAATATATTGTTAGTTTCTAATTAATTCATTTTATAAATTATATTTTTTTATTATAATTATTTTAAATTGTTGCATGTTTTGTTAATTTATTTGTCTAATTTAACTTAATTAATTTATTTATGTGATTGTATTTTATTTTGTTTTGTGTATATTTCTATGGGCCGCATGTAGAAGTCTGAAATTTAATTATTTATTTGCAAAAAATGAAACATAACAATAAAAATAAAAAAAATAAAATGAAATAATGACCTATTATTATTATTATGCCTTTTGTACCAAAAAGGATGGAGTATTATTGAATTCCTTGACAACTCGGATATTTAATATTAAACTCAAAGCATGAAAATATTCCTTTTGTATAGCAAAATCAAAATAATAAGTTACCCTGAGAGAAAACCTTATAAATTTCAGCTAATTCAAAATTCGCGGCAGACGCGTCATATAATAATTAAATTCCGCTGTTTGTTGTGATGCGAAAACAACGGTTTGGTGTTTGCTGTAATTTGTTTTGCTTTCAAGCATTTCCGGGTTTTTGTGAATAAAATAAGATTTTTCTTAGCGATATTCAACACGCAAAATAGGCAAATTGAATTTGTTAACTTGCGAAAAATAAAGAAATTACAAATTTTTTGAAATTAATATATAGGTATAGTCAGAATTCAATATTAAATATTTGAGAAATCTGATCACAGGCGGTAAGGCACAATGCACTAACTTTGAACCCAACACTTTACCTAAGGGGCAATAAAGCTTTTTTTATGTTGAATATTCATTTCTCTACGCTCTTGAATCCTAAAGTTGATTAATATTCGTTTTTATTACATACGGTCTTAACATATATTTTTTATAGTTAAATATTATTCATGAAACACTTCGCTATGAATAGAAGCCAATAACTAAAACAATAGCAATCTTAATGAAACTTATGAATGCATTACCTCTCTAGGCACACATTTTGCACATCTAAAATTACCGAGACGTATTCATTCGAATTACCATAAAATAATTGACAACACAACGAGTGAAATGTTTGCAGAGTCAAACAATTCCCTCACTCACACAGCATCGCTTCAAATAACGAGGAATGAAAAAATGACATGGTTTTAAAATTAAACAAAGCGACTTGGGTGTCGCACAACACCTGCTGCTTTAACCGGGAATCGTATATAAAAAATGTATGCGAAAAAGTACAACTGTGCTTTGAGTGTAGGTTTTATGGCTTAGGTAAATTATTGTGCTACGAATATAAAGTTGTTTGAAAATGTGTGGAGAGTAATTCTCGTAGACGATTTGATTCCGTTATTTTTTTAGTTGATGTCTACATGTGTTTTAAGCGATTTATACCATATAATAATTGCTTTTTTATACTCATACCCATTTCTCCTATTCCTATGAGGATAGTCAGAGACTATCGATGGCCATTTTGCACGATCTTGAGAAACTTTATTGCTTCCCTTATATTTATTATTATTCTTATACATGCTTTTTAGGGTTCCGTAGCCAAATGGCAAAAACGGGACCCTTATAGATTCGTCATGTCTGTCTGTCTGTCCGTCCGTCCGTATGTCACAGCCAGTTTATTCCGAAACTATAAGAACTACATTATTGAAAATTGGTGCGTAGATGTATTCTGTAAACCGCATTAAGATTTTAAAATAAAATCTGAAAAAAAACCTAAATTTTTAGGGTTCCCTATACATAGAACTGAAACTCAAAATTTTTTTATTCATCAAACCTATACGTGTAGGGTATCTATCAAAAGGTATTTGAAAATGATGTTGAGGTTTTTTATATCATTTTTTTCAAAACTGAATAGTTTGCGCCAGAGACTTTTCCAAAGTGGTAAAATGTGTGTCCCCCCCCCGTAACTTCTAAAATATAACATAACATAACATAACATAAACGTTCACGCCGTTTATCCTCGAAGGGGTTGGCAGAGGTACCAATACTCCTGAACTCACATGGCAAGCGCCATCTAGTTTCCAGAGAAGGTACCCACGTTTTGCTTAGACAGTGTACTCACGTGATAGGGGGCAGGCCTATCGCCGTTTTGTACGAATACACTGTCACATGACTAAGTACAACTCAGCCATGTGGGTTTCCTCACGATGTTTTCCCTCACAGTTAGCAACCATGATAAATTAACCACACATATGACTTTAGAAAAGACAAATTGGTGTAGGCCCGTCCCAGGATTGGAACTCACGCCCTTCTGTTTTTTGGGCGGGTGTTCTATCCACTGGACTATCATGTCGCTATCATGTTCTAAAATATGGCCATGATAAAACTGAAAAAAATATATGATGTGTACTATACAAACTACTAACTCAAATCAAATTACTTACCTAATTTATTAATTTCACTGAAATATATAACAATAATTTTACTATCACAGGCCTTACGCATAAAACGTGAACCATTGTTTTCTTATAGTAAATCAGTGATAAGTTAATAACATTCTAAACTAAACATTTTAAACTTGTATATTACTATGTTACCTACCTGCTGCTAGTGCTGCTACGGAACCCTTCATTAGCGAGTCCATCTCGCTCTTGGCCGCTTTTTTTTCTTCTTCTCATTTCGTATATATTTACCACATAATGGGATTATAGTTGGAGTTTATTTTAGTGTAAATTTTAGTGAATCTCGTAGTATCATATAATAATAGTTTGACAGTGTTATCGACACATTATTATACAAATATACAAATTACAACAAATCAAAAAAAATATAGGCTGTGTAGTGTCGGCTTAGAATAACACTACCCCATTTCTTCCGGTGGGTGTACGCAAGAGGCGACTAACGGTATTGGGGCTTTTAAGGGATTTTTGGGCGATACGGTTGGAGACCCATCACCAACAACCTTTATTAGCCATCTTTTCCCCACTTAACTTTCCAAAAGTGCCTGAGGAACTTCTAGTTCCTTAGCTCTGGCTACCCCTTCTAGGGACTTATAGCCGTGAGTATATGTATGTATGTATGTATGCAAAAAAATATGAAAAAAACGTATTTTCATTTAAGTTCTAAATATTTAAACCACCGAAACCATTGATCGTGGATAGTTTTAAAAGAACATACATACATACATACATATACTCACGGCTATAAATCCCTTAACGGGGTAGCCAGAGCTTTGGAATGAGAAATTCCTCAGCCACTTTTGGAACTTGATGGGGAAAAGATGGTAATATTAAATGTTTTTGGTGACGGGTCTCCAACCACATCGCCCAAAAACCACTTAAAAAGCCCCTATACCCTTAGTCGCCTCTTACGATCACCCACGGGTAGAAATGGGGTAGTGTTATTCTAAACCCGACACTACACGGCTAATTAATTTATACTATTTTTAAAAGAAAAATAGTATAAATTAATTTCTTAAATTAAATTATGAATGAAAATAAACAAAATTAATAGCAAATATCATTATGCATTAAACTTGTTTATTTGAAATACATGCATATATAACCCTTTTATTTAGAGTCACACTGTTACCAAAGTCAGCAATCACGTCAATATAAGGAAAAATTGCTTAATTTTTACATATTTTGTCTTCAGCACGGAAGCCAAATAAAAAAAGGAAAGACATAATTTATCCATTGTCTAATGGCACATCAAAACTAAAACATAAAATAAAATTTTAGAGAGAATGTAATATCACACTTTCAGAATAAAGACGCTCAATAATTGTTTACTAACAGCATCATATGAAAATATTATTTATAATAAATAAGAAAACATTACAAATTCAATTATATATAATATATAAATATAACATTTGTATCTAGATTATATATCTTTCTATATATATGTATGTATTTAATATGTATAAGTTTATGTAATTTATAACTGATAATTTCAGTACGTCCCAACTGCTACAACCATTGTACTTTTTAATTTTTATAATGAAATCTATAATTAGCTTTACTTTTAAAAACTGTTGTCCTATTTACCTTTGTATTAGCAATAAGCCGTTGATTTCTTAAATAAACAAATAAATAAAAAGAATGAAAGTTTGAGCCAAATATAAATACAGAAAATAGAAATAATCAACTGAAAGTTGCTTATATGGTGAGACTAGAGGAAAATAATCTGAACGGAAGTTCTGATCGAATTCCAATCACTGGACTCTAGCATTTGCAGATATGACAAAAACCCCAACACTACACTGCAACACCTATTACATTAGCAAAAAAGCTGCTGAAAAATGAAGCTTTCTAACAAAGAAATGCAGGTTATTCGCGCGGCGGCATGCGGCGGTTATAACCCCTGGCTACCTTTGGCTTTGTCAATGTGACGTCACTGGATCCACCGGATTATACTGACGTACACCGAACAAAGGAGCATCTTCTCACGACTGTATCTTTGCGTTAGAGCTCACTTCAACATTTAATAAATGTACTTCAAATTTTGTATTGAAGAGCTGTGTAGGGTAGTTTTAGGATAGCTAACCCATTATTAACCGTGGATGTCGTTTAAAACTTCTTTCTGTAGCTAGAGACCTATCATCTACAACATTATTTTTTTCATATTTAAGTCACCCAAATTCCAAAAGTAGCTTAATATTTTTTATTTCAAAGCTCTGGTCACCTTTTTTTGGGGATGTCAAGCCGTAAAAATGTGTATAAATGTAGAACCCAAATAGATTACTAGAAAAGCAATTTTACTTGGTAGTTTGATGATAATTAGAAACGAATATCATACAATGAGTAATAAATTGTAAATAACTTTAATGCTATTTTTTTTCATTTTGTTTATACAAACAGGCTGCTTTTGAAATATTGGCACTTAAAAATCATTGATCCAAACAATAACTTCTATATTTTATAATATTTCCGGCTCAAACAATATCACAAAGTAGGAAAACCCAATTAGTAGTCAATCCAAAGGTACATAAATTTAACAAAAGACCCCGAAAATTGTAACAAAGAAGTACACGGGTACGCTTATCTGAAATAAATTTAATAACAAACTTGCTGCCAACTTTATTGGAACTCCTAATGAAATGAATTCTCTGACTCAAACCAACTTATTGAGAAATTAATTAGCGAAATAGACTGTGCTGTCTATGTTTAATTTCATTATATAAACACTGTTGAGTTTCCAGTTGTCCGACAAATTGAATTAAGTGAATACTTTTTGCAAATAATTATGTTGTCAATTAGGAGTGAAAAATCATTGATATAAGAATATTTTGGTATTTTACGTAAAATAATTATGTTGAAAAAACCTCCTAAAATATTTTATCCACTAATAGAAATACAAAATATGTTGTAAATAAAAAGTAATTAATTTATTTCAGATCAATATGTTGTTTTCAATCTTCTTTCAAGCGAACGTACTGAAAAGCCGACATCAAGGTATTTTGCTTGACACACAAAGGAACAAAGACTTCTCACCCACCAATTCTATTAACCTTAATGAATGCACCATTTTAACCCGCTTTTGTGTTTGTTTACATTCAGCCCCTTATTCCACTAATATGTTAACTAAAGTGGGATGGTGGCCGCCTTCAGTTCGTTTTTTGAACAATTTATATATATATGCTCCATAAATTTTCTTTGATAATTTGATGGCTGTTGTGGTTGATGACAAATTACCAACCATTTTTACATTGCCATATTTTTTTTTCTATTTTCTACTTCCAAAAATAGTTAAAAAACAGTCGATCTTAACTTCTGCTTTCATTACTGACATTATTGTGATGTTTAAATGTTTTTTTTTATGAAAACCTCATGTGGGGATTATTACTAATAAATAAAGGATAAATAAAGGAAAGAAAAATTTCCACACAGTCAGGAATCGGACCCGGAGGTAGGGAACGCAAACACTACTTAAAAAAGTGTAAAAGAAACAAAGGATAGAAGAATTTCGCACTGGCAGCCATTGACACGGTAGCTCAATTGGCAGAGCGACGGGGGCGTATACCCGAGGTCGCGGGTTCGATTCCCGACTGTGTCGAAATTTTTCTTTCCTTTAATAATGCTTTATTTATCAAACAGTCAAATGCTAAACGTCAGCCTTCCATCACATACATTATTGTTCCAACATTTTGTTTTGTAAAAAGCTCAACAACTCAAAATTCAAAATACTTGTACCATCCACAACCGCAATATGATACTCGCTCTGCATATTTGTAGCACAGCAAGCTATAAGTAAATTTTAATTATAGTCTAAATAGCAAAGGTAGTGGGTGTCATTCCCGGCGGATGTGTAGCCACAGCGCTCATCCAATTAAAGCGCGGGCTGTCACTAAACGATTCCCATCCGGGCGCCCACCGCCGCCGCCGCCGCCGCTCGGCAAAACTAGCACCAGTTGGGTTATGGCTTTAGTTCGCGTCTCTTTATTTTAATATGAATACATATGTTGTAAAAATATAATAGCGCTTTGTTGTTATGCAGAGGAAAAACTGTAAACACAATGACCAAAAGCGATGTCATAAAAAATTATACTTTAATAATTTCAAAAGAGTGTAACATTGAAAGTAACCACATTGGTGAATTTGTTAAATTTTTCATAACAGGACAACTCTAGTACATACATACATACATATACTCACGGCTATAAATCCCTAAAAGGAGTAGCCAGAGCTGAGAAATTAAAAATTCCCCAGCCACTTTTGGAAGTTGAGTGGGGAAAAGGTTGTTGGTGATGGGTCTCCAACCGCATCACCCAAAAATCCCTTAAAAAGCCCCAAGTCCGTTAGTCGCCTCTTACGTACATCCACCGGAAGAAATGGCGTAGTGCTATTTTAAGCCGACACTACACAGCTCCTCTAGTATACGGAAATTTTAATATAAACATAATGCACAATCAAAAACATTGTGATTGTGACGATTTGTAATCCAAACACCAAACCCATTTGGATAGCTTTAGTTTTCTTGTATGAAAGTTTGTGTATTTCAAACCCAGAACCCGTTTTTTTTATAAAAACACACAACAATTGATGAATAAAGAGCGTCTTAGAACAAACCCAAAAATACTGCCCAGCACAGCAATAATTTAAACCTGTTACATTTTAAGTCGAGTTAAAAACCAAATAAATACCAATTACGCAGCCCTATGATTTCGGAATGTTTTTGTAAAAAAGCGACGTAATATTTTTTATCCAACAAAAAAGGTTGCGGGTTTTATCCGCGGCCAACCGTAAACTTAGCTTTTAAATTATTACTCGCAACTTTGCACTTGCCAACACTCTCTAATAAGAAACGGGAAGGCAATGTAAACTTTCCATTTTAGCTGTCAAATTTGTTGCTCCAAGGAAAAAAGATTGATGATCCGAACCACTAAGGACCGGTCAAGTTGAGTATTCTTTCGTAATGTTTTAAGGGTGTTTTTAATTTGAAAACAGAAGCTGGCAATAAATCAATTTGGATGTTGCAGTAACTTGACAGTATAATATGACTGATAATAAAATTAATTATATAGAATGAGCTTTTTTATTATGTTCCGCCGCACTATTATCAGCTAACAAATATTATCACGTATTCATTAAGGATCAAAAATCAGGGATGCCACCCTTTACATATATTGAGTCATACTTAGTCAATTTTCTCATAGCTGATATCCAAGAAAAGGTGGACATTGTATCATAGAATAGATAATAACCACTTAAAATCCAAAAATTTGTGTCGTTCTACTAACATTTTATAATGCAAGTTTTCAATGAGACGGTACAAAGATTATTCTATTCTATATAAGCCTAGCCATACTGATTATCGCATCGTGATTTTTATCATACTTTGTATTTTTATACTTTTACCTCTACGTAATTTTTTCATAACTTATTGCTCCACTTATAAATATAAATAACACTTAAGAGCACCAAAAACTAACAATGCATCGTATATAGTTGGATAATGCATAGGATATACCAGGTAAATGTGGGAAAGTAACCGCAATAGCAATAGCATATACCAACAAGGAATAAAATATTTTAAAGAAATGCTGAAACGCAAACAAAATATTGCTGCCCTCCCCCCCGGCTCCCTCTTGCCCGCGTTGCTCAAATATCATTCGAGATAAATGTGGTCATATGTAACCTGCCGCTTTCAACAGCGGATATAAAACGGATATAGAATCAAGAACGAGGAACCATAATTTCAGTAATAAAGAGATCCAATATTATTAAATTGTAAGACGGGTATATAGAAGAGCATTTCTGTGCGATTTTTCTCAGAGATAATGATTTAAACTAAATTCATGTTTCTTAGTCTGAACTGCAGATCTATTATAAAAAGTGAATGATGAAATGGGAGATGAATTAAAATATCATTCTTAACATATAATAAGGTCATTTGCTCAACAATTTATTGTTCTTAAAGGTCGTACAAATGCGCTGAGGCGTCGATCGTTCTCGGATATCTTATAGCATTCAGGATTTACCAATCTCCTCAGTCACTCGTAACCTCGTAGACATTCAAAGGTGAATCGCTTTCCACGGCTTCGCCCGAAATCGAGCGTCGAGTTCGGGGTTTTCGGGCCGCGCGACATTTGAATGCGGTGTATTAGTGAATGGCTAGATTTATTGTCGACTGCGACATCCGTCTCGCGATTTATGTGCGGGGTGTGTACCGTGCGTGCGTTCCCTCGCCCGTAATGACGCCTCACTACTGTCGGCTAACTGATTATTCTAGTGTTTGTGGCGCATTAATAACTTACAGCCTGCACGGTGTTCCACTTCAACCCACTCTTGTTTGTTTGGCGCAAGCACTGGCTGCCTGATGCTTTGTACACTGGCTGATTTATGTTTATTAGTCATCGTATGTTTGTTTTGTGTAGTTTAGATTGCTATAACTCGAAAATGAAAGAGCATGTACTGCCAGGTAGAATTTATGTTTTAAACTGTTAAGTACAATTTTATGACGATGATTTTAAGCCACGTAAACAGCATTCACTCTATGGCCTTATTGTCATAGTAAATAATAAAGTGACACTAATATAGTCCAATTTTTGTCTTGGTTTACCTGCTTTGTTTATCAAAATTACGCCAGTTCGTTTTTTGATTACTTAATAAAAAATAAAAATATATCAGTTCTAACGCTTCAGTCTAAAGAAATTATATTAACACCAAATAAATTAAAACTTTGCGTTGTTTGTTTTGGCGATCGAGTGAGAAACAGCTTTATTTATGAAAAGTTAAGTGTGTAAAATGATATTGTAAAAAAAATAGAAAAAGGAATGTAAAGATGGTTTTGGCACATAAAGAGAATGAATGATAGTAAATTGTTAAAAAAGATTTATAGAGCTAATATGAATGTTAGTAAGGACGACTTCGGAGGACACATTTGGCCCAGATAGAGAGTTTGCTCAAACAGGCAAGCGTTCGAAATATGAAGAATAAAAGTTTATGAAAAGATTGATGGATGTAAACGAAGCTAAAGCGGTTTGCCAGGATCGTACAAGGTGGCGATCAATAGTCTCTGGCTAGTGGGAACCGATGGCGTGAATATATCTTAATAACTAAATATCAACAACAACTAACCATCAAACTTCCTAAAACATCACAAGCCATTTACCCAAATGGATAGTTGTATCAACCAAACCGTAAAGAAACGGATTTATTAACCAAAAAAGCCGGGAGCAAAATTAACAAGTGTATGGCAAAAACCCAAGCGAAGTAGCACGAGAGAGCCAACCAACCACAGGCTAATAAATAAAACAACATCCACGTAACAAACAAGCACTCGCATTTAGTCCCAGTAATGGTCAGCATTAGTGGCCATTACCTTAAACGAGATAATAAAGGGCACGCAAAGACAAACTACTGTTTCGTTTTTTTCGGTTTAGTATACTTATTTAGAGAAACTTAGTTGCGTCGCTGTTGAATAAATAAGTTTTAATTCCAGAAAAAGCCGTCATGAATTCTAAGTCAGTAACTCACATGAATATTGAAAATTATTTTGCTAATATGGTATTAATTATGATATTTTTGTTTATATATAAGATCTAATTCTTTTGATAGGACTATGTTTCATTATATATTAGAGTTAAACCATTTCTTACGCATACTTATTGACATCAAACGCCTCTCAAACTCGCAGCCAATATAAGTGAGGCGTAAGCAATGGTCATACAAGATTAATAAGCACTCTTTTTATAAGTTTAATATAAATTGAAACGTTTGCTGATGTCGCTTATATTTTCAATACTACTAGGATATTTCAAAAACATCAACTTTAAAATTGGAGTCAAAAAACAAAGCAGTACTGTCCGCAAATATTTGCACTCTCAAACACACAGTCGAGTATCTTCCCAAAGTCATTAGACGAAATCAAAACCATCGACCAGCCAGCAGTCGTAAAGCGGGCACGAAATAGATTCTCAACAGAGCCGGGTTCGGTAGCGCAGCCACTAATTAGCAGCGGGCAAATTAACGGCTCTCACTACGTGTTAATATAATAAACTCGACACGGTCTGGCTCAAATCGGTTTAATATCAACTGGATGAGGATAACTCAACTTTTGCCCGCAACGGTTTGCTATTGGTGGATGTACAGTCATTTCGTGAGATTTGGAATAGTAAATGGTTAAAATAAGCACTCGTTTTTTAGTTTGTCAAAGTGGCAGATGTGAAGTGTTGGGTTAGACAAACACTAGTCTTTTACTTCCTATGTGTTTTGCAAGAAATGAAATTATAGAAGAACAATGAGGTCTATAGGAAACATAACATAAACATAACATAAACGTTCACGCCGTTTTATCCCCGAAGGGGTTGGCAGAGGTACCAATACTCCTGAACTCACATGGCAAGCGCCATCTCGTTTCCAGAGAAGGTACCCACGTTTTGCTTAGACAGTGTACTCACGTGATAGGGGGCAGGCCTATCGCCGTTTTGTACGAATACACTGTCACATGACTAAGTACAACTCAGCCATGTGGGTTTCCTCACGATGTTTTCCCTCACCGTTAGCAACCATGATAAATTAACCACACATATGACTTTAGAAAAGACAAATTGGTGTAGGCCCGTCCCAGGATTGGAACTCACGCCCTTCTGTTTTTCGGGCGATTGAATAGGAAACAATTGATGATTATTTGGTTTCAATTACATATATTATTTATGCACATCCTTTTGCGCATCCACTTTTAGGTATCCTGAAATGGAGCGCTTTAGATGTTCGGCTTTTTCAGAAAATTTTCTATTTTATGTAAATGTTTGATCCGTGTTCAGTTCATCCTCTACTGGTTCTATTTATATTTAAAGAATTCAAAATACATAATATTGTAAAGGAAAATGTCGTACAGCAGAAACTTATATTTAAAATCCGTGCACGCGACTGAACCTTCACTACGATGTATCCACCAACATCTGACAACAGGGAGGATTAGCTCTTGTGTATACTTAATAGCAGAGTACTGCAAAGTGACGTAAACTTTTTGAGAATCCGCTGAAAACGGCTTACCGTCCCACCCTGGCGTTTATTGCTCGAAATGTTATTCAAGTTCTACACAAGCGAGCATATTCGGGCGCGTGGGATCGCTTTTCATAACTTCCTTTAACCCGCTGTGCATGGAAGGTGCTTGATTAGGTAAAGACGGATTAGGGTTGCGCACACAATTCGAGCGTTGGGTTTTGAAGGGTCTGAATTTTTTATACTAGAATAATTTTCTGTGGACAAATTAAAACTCAAACTGGTTAATCTAGAAATGCGACAATTTTAGATAGAGACAAATTTATGTGAAGGTTAACCCTATCTTATATATTTTCCTTTAACCAAAAAAAATCATTTGAAGTCTAAATATATTTTCTATATAACGTGACATGTGCTCATCGAATATATTCCAAATCCTTACCGATACAGTAAATTGCAAGGAAAAAGCAATCCGTTAAACAACATTTATCAGAGCGGGGCAAGTTTTAGAAGTTGCCGGTAACTTGTTTAGAAAAGTTAAGTTCTCGAACGTTCAATAAGTCCCCCTGATTTATGGCATCGAAGACATCCATTCACGTGAGTGTACGAGGGAAACTTTCGAGTGTGACGTTACTGTAAATATTTTATTACGAAATTTTCTGCCAATGGCACGGAGCTAACTGACTGCGGACAGGTGAGTGCTCGGACGGTTCTCGGGAAGAAGCAACAAGCTAAAATGAGTTACTAGTGAAATATTTATTTTATTTGTACAACTTCACTAGTGTGTGGGGTAAATTTGAGAGGGTATTTCTGGTCTACACCCGCTAAATCAGCTTGTATTTCAAATCAGAAAATTATATGGATAGTGGGAAAAGATCAAAAGATCAAAGGATCATTTATATGATGCGCGAATCTAAATTGTGATTTGTTTATTGATAACTAAGCGAAACTACATTGTGCAATGATATGTAACTTGTATATGTTAAATAATATTTAATAAGGAGTCTCTAAGAACAAAAGAGTAACAAATTATATTTTTATTTTTATTGAATATATTAGGACAGCTATCAAGTCTTCAATTAGGTTAATATGAATAAGAAATCCTCACTTAATATTATAAATCGGAAAGTGAGTTGTTTGTTCCGCTTTCACGCCGTAACTCTAAACCGATTTTGCTTTGAAATTTTGTAGACGTATAGTTAGGAGTCCAAATTAAATAATTGGGTACTTTTTATCCCGGAAAATTGATATTTCCGAGGGAAAACCAAATATTGTTTGCTTGATGGATGGATTGGAGATGGCGCTGTGTATCGTTAAAAAAGGGTAATATATTGCAAACGAATACTAACATGTACATTTAGAAGCTAAATGATCCGATAATGTATCCTCGAAAATAAGGAACTCCCGAGGAATGACATAACCGAATTAAACGCGGGCGAAGCCGTGGGCGGAAAGCTAGTAATCAGTAATTAAATCAATATTAGTTAGACAATAAACTATATAAAAAATGTATTCATTAGACAATACTTAGCATTTATCAACATAAATTAAACGTTAATTTTGTTACTCTATCTACCCTAGCTTTAAGAAAAGAAGCACATAAGATAAATATGTAGGTGATATAAATATAAGAAACAGTAAAGCCAACTAAAATATGAACGCCATACATCTCGAGTGAATATAACAATATGAAGCCAGTATATTGCTCAATCTTCATTACTTAACGCGGTATCCTTTATTAGTATCACAAAATCGTGCAGCGGTGAGCACCTTACGACGTAAACCGTACACCGTACATCGTTCAGCTACACTCCACGTCTTACGAGATATAAATCTTTAGATACTACAACGACGGGGTATTCTCAAGGCATCATATTCTGTAGATTTTCGCTCGAAATAGTATAAAGTATAAAAGATATCCTACGTTTGATCGGTGCTTATTCGTGTTGTGTATTTATTATTCATGCGTGGACAATTCTTGCCCACTGAGGGCAATCATGAATATAGATGCATTTTTTAGTTATCGATTACTCATGTGTGCATTGTATATAATTAATTACGTCGCCGACTTATTATCTCTTAATAAATAAATTATTGTACTTGTCGGGGGCTAACTTGATCTGTGAGGTTATATCCGTTAGTACTTATTATTAGATATACGAGTATGTTGATGTTTAATGAAATGAGTTCATTTGTTTGTCAAAATTTAATGTCATTAATCTGATATAATTAATTTAAAAAAAAGGATTTGAAACTTCAACTTCTGGAATTCCAACCACACGCTCTAGCCATTACACACCAGAGGCAGTCACAAAATTGAAATTGATATAATTAGAATAAGCAAAAGAGCACTTTACACGATAAAAATATAAGAGCATCAAATAAAAACCACCCTTTCGGCGACTGACTTCACGAAACACACTGCGTAAAGCCGACGGCATTTCAGAGATGTGCGGATTCCGAGAGAAGCTTTATGTCTTTACGCCTCTGCTCGGACAAGGAAAGTGCCTTTGCGTTGTGACGAATCACCAATCATACATCAGACGTTTTTCAGTACTACTTAACTCTGTTATGCAACATAAAATTTCTGGAAGCAATAAATAAATGTAGAATAAAGGAATTAATTTAAGTATTTCGGTACTTATGGGTATATCAAAAGCGATAAATGAAAAAGAATATGCGTTCTTCAAATTACTATTTCACGGACACGGATCAGAATTTCAATGTTATATATTGAAATGCATTACAATTAGCACAGAACGTAGTTTATACATGAAAGAAGATGTATGATACAATACACTCTTAAGTACATTAAATTGTTAAAGCAAACAATACGCACACTTTCATGCAATGTTTTCAAATGTTGATCACTTTAACTCGGCTATTCCCAGTAGTCCTACTCGATAGTCTTACCAGTAGGACTATTGGGATTTTTTGTCCCAATAGACTTACTAGTAAGACTATTGGGAAAATAATTCCCAGTAGTCTTACCAACCAATAAAAACTCTTTGGTACATCTAAAGGTTCCAACTTTTATGTAGCCCAAAAAAGATGAATAGACATACCTCGTTAGTGAAATTGGGTGTATGATATAAAATCGAATATTTTTTTGGTTGACTTTCTGTCACATAATATTTTATCTAGGTGTATTTGCCATTAAACTAAATAATTTGCAATTTCCATGGGAATGGGTTTTTGGTTGTAATATATTTTCCGCCAAAATACAGTCGTCAAAAGGTAAAATAACTATGAATTTATGGTATTTTTTTTCCATTTTTTGTATTTAAAGTACCAGGGTAGCATAAACATAAAAGCAGCATAAATAAAAAAAGCTTATTGGTTTTACACAAAATTATCAGTTGGAGTTTATCAAAATCAGAATTATACAATAATCAGACAGAAGAATCAACCAAAGGACGTCCACAGGTGGAGAAAGACTTTTCCGAAAGATCACCATAAAAACCGGTTCTGTGCTGCCCAAAAATTTTACCACGACGAAGTCGTCGGTCAATCTTATGGGAGACCTACGCTAACAAACAATCCGACCACAACTACCCTATTAATAACCTGATTCATGAAAAATATCACGACGACCTCTGGTCATAGAGACAGAGAGGTCATATTTGTACAGATTTTCAAGTTTATTAGTCATAACAACTTGTAGTTAATGCGTTCCTGGTACTTCAATTGAAAGTTAAATTTACGTACATTTTTATAGCTGCTTAAGTTATAATTTCTGTGTCTAAAATGTACATTCCTTAGTAATAAATCAGTAAAACTGAAAATTACAAACAAGTGTTGTATGCGTTGTATGTATTAAATATATTAATAAGGTACTGCCTATGTCTATTAGTTATGAGGTCTATTCTTTCTAAAACAAATGTCAAGTAAGACTAATGGGAAAAATACGCCATAGACAATGTCCTACTTTCGGTAAGACTATTGGGAATAAAAATCCCATTAGTCCTACTGGTAAGACTATCCAGTAAGACTACTGGGAATAGCCGCTTTAACTTTATGCTTCAAATTTAGCTTTATGTTATTATTGTTTGTCTATAATAGTATTAATCTTTTTTGCTAGGAAACTATATAGCCTTACTAAAATTAATTGTAAAATTTCGATCATTGGACGACCACAAGTTCAGAATTATTACACTAAAATGAACATTATTCCTCCGGGCTATTACCGAGCAGGTTTTCAATGAAACATTAATATCGAAAGTGCTTTCGTACATCAGCGATGGTGTCAAACAGCGGTTGAGTAGAAAACTTACGTGAATATGGTCGGAGTTCGACACTTCGGCATGATAAATTGAATCTACTCGCAACGCTTTCGGGCACACAACTGTCAATAATGTTAGACGTATGAATCCTGTCTCACAACACACCTAGTTAGTAACAAATAGATCGATGTAAGTTATGCGGCTCCAGTGTATAATAAGATACGATGTTAATTACTGTATTTGCCGATATTAATTACTATATTATCAATTTTGCCGTTTGCCTAGTAGTACTGGATTAGAATAGTACTCTCCAATCTCAACCTACGCGTGGGTTAATATAGGAGAAGCGTTCATATTTTACTGTAATATATGTTTCCTATTATTACAATGTATACTATTTTACTACCACCTTTCGATAACTTCCATTTTTATAGGTAAGCTGGCAAGAAAAATTTACTAAGGATTTCAAAGATTTTTCACATTTTAATAATTCCTGAACGTCCCTAAATTCGGTCTTAGTATCAGTACTTCGAATCAGTTCTAACAAAAGAAGAAATATATAATATTCCCGTATCTATGTAATACGCTCCGTCTGTGTTGGAAATTATAAGAATAGCTTGTTCAATAATCGAACATTTCCCAAGATCCCCGACACAAGGCACAGGCCTATCTTTCCATTACTTTCCCTTAGTGAGGATATCGCTGGAATGACGGGCCGAAGGTACAAATTAATCTTGCGCGAACAATGCTCCACGTATTGAGACCACCGACTTACATCTGCGAAGCAACACACTCTTATGACCAATGAAATAGAGCTGAGTTTGCTTTGCCAAATGGACTAGTGTATTACTGGTCGAACGATGAGTGGGTCCCGCTTTTATCCGAGTAGAGCCATTGACATGGTATTATAATGAAAAAAAAAGGAGACATATCTGAAATTGCTACCATTGTTACAATGGTGGATGAGAAATGAGGTTTTTCATGTTGTAAAATGGGGCTATTTTGGTCAGTAGTATAGAGCCTATTTTTGTATTATTACCTAAAATAAAAAATAGCCGACTGCTAGTTTATATTTTCATATTCAATACATTCTCTTCTACAAATTAATAAAAAGATAGAACGCCAAGTTATCAAATGACATAAAATTTGATGTCAAATATTATGAAACTGATTCTAAATACACACATAATACAAGCTGAGACCATTACTCTTAAAAAAAACTAATTCCAGGAAGTTCACGGTGTCAGCTAGCAAATACGGGAAGAGAAAACGGTCGCAATAAATGGGGAAAACCCATTAAGTTTCAGAGTTAGAAAAGTATACGTGACAAAACTCGGCGAAGGAAATGCAACAGTGCGGCGCTGGCCCAGTTCGGTTCCGCACTAAGATTACATTAGCAGCCAATCTTCATTAGTTGCCGGGAAGTTTGTCGCAATGACTTCTTCTGCTGACTTCTGTACTCTAAACATTTCACACAGTTTGAGTAGCTGTTATTAGAGTTTGTTGTTTAGAAGGGTTAAGGAAAACGGACTTAAATAAATAGTTCAAGCAGTAGAACGTTTTGCATGCCTTAGGATATGGTTAAATAAATGTGCTCTAGTAATAAATTTCTAACCACATCACCCACAAAATAATAATAATTATTAGATGTATAAGTTGTCTTGTAGAGCATTCAATGCATTTGAGAAAATAAAGCTATAATGTGCTTAAAATTTGTTTTACAAATGTTGGTACAAGTACATTCAGTTAGTAAGTTCAAGTGTGGCAAATTTTGACAGAGATAATAGTACTCGTATCGAGACCTCCTAATAATCTGTCCATAATAGCTATTATTTTTATCCAACTAACATATACTTTCATTTAAAAAGTTTTCTAAAATGATCAGCTCTCAAATTGAAGACCAAGAAATTTCCCAGAAATCCCTATCCACGAGTTAAATGTTCGAGTGTGCTTAGGAACAAATCCAAATAGTTCGCCAACCTGACGAGGCAAAGTTTTAGTTTGTGGTGGTATGTTGTTGTATAAATCATCTCAATACATTACACACGACCAAGCCACCTTATATTGTTGCCAAGCTTATTGCGCGGGTCGTTAAAGGCATTATGATAATATTTATGCGCAGGTGTTTTGGTTTCCTCATCAGCAGAGTTGGGAGGCGCTTGGCAAAGCATCGCTTTATAAGATCCAGGGGTAAGATTGTTTGCGTAAAGTTATGATTCAGTTAAATGTTTTGTTTATCCGATCAATGTTTTACTTATTACTTAAAAGGCTGAAGCCTGAAAAGCTGACTATGAAGTCTATACTACTATAGTCTTTCATGGTTTCAAAGTAAGTCGAAGCCTTATAGGATCTGCTGTTTTAAGCTTGTACGCAGCCTTTGGGATTGGTAGCTGGGAACTATGAAATCTTTAGTATAAGTCAGGTTATGCCATTGTATCAACTTTTTATGATCGTGATACACTTTTGTTATTATTGAATTTTTCATTTATTATTTTATCATTAAATATATGTTAAAGTTATTATACATTTAAAAGAAATAATTTCGTCCAAATTTCAATATTACATGATAATTGTTCAGATAATAGGTTTGTGAAAAGAATACTTTGAGAGTGTTCCCAGTTTGTGTATCCTAGTTACTTTAAATGAACACTTAAAGTTCAGTTTTGCACAAGTATTCATTCTCAGGTTGAAACTTACGAGTAAAGGGCATGTGTGAAAAAAAAACGTAAATAAAACTCGAGAGGTTTTCCAAGACCGCAGCGGTCGATATTACCTAATAGCAACCCTACTCTGCCTACCCTAATAGCAACTTATGACGTGAGTATATGTATGTATGTCTATGAGTAAGACAGAAAGTATTTATTATTCTGGTTCATTTAATTGTTATGAAATTTCTTGCGAGTACTCAGCATTAATATAAATAAACCAATTATTCAAATCTCAAGTAAACAGGTGCGCTTGACACTTGAAAATAATATGATTCCCAACGACCAACACTTCTAATAAACTTGACAGAATTTATCATAAATTCTAATAACTTCAAAGTTAATTAAATCAATTTGTTGAAGGAAGGAAAGCAAACTTTTGGTTTCAAGAAATATAAAAAACGGGATCATAATGCCGTGTAGTGTCGTCTATGCCGTGTAGTGTCGGCTTAGAATAACACTACCCCATTTCTACCCGTGGGTGATCGTAAGAGGCGACTAAGGGTATAGGGGGCTTTTTAAGTGGTTTTTGGGCGATGCGGTTGGAGACCCGTCACCAAAAACATTTATTATTACCATCTTTTCCCCAATCAACTTCCAAAAGTGGCTAAGGAATTTCTCACTCCAAAGCCCTGGCTACCCCGTTAAGGGATTTATAGCCGTGAGTATATGTATGTATGTATGGGATCATAATGCCTCTAAGAGGGAGAAAGAGCACGGCCTCAGGTGAGAGGGGCTTGGATTCTAATCTACAATTCGGCCTACGCCCTTGTGTCTTTGTAAAAAGACATGTAAATAAACCAATTTATCAAAATTTTTCAGATTCACAGTTACGTGTAAGAATATCCACGCAGATGCCGATAAGATTATCCCTAAGCACGAAAGTACTTTTTCGAGTCAAAATTGTGTACTATGAATCCCATCTGACAATGATACCGATGCGTATACCGGGATGTTGTGGGTTCGAGTCCCGCTGGTTTCGAAATTTCTCGTTCCTTAATTGATTACTTAATAATCCCCACATGAGGTTTTATGCACAATCAAGTCTAATTATGACATTAATAATGTTAAGAAGTATAAATACATCTGCAACCTTTTTAGGGATCCAAGGCGGCGTTAACGTTTCATTGAATTTAGCTAGTGCTATATAAAACTAGCTGACCTGGCAAACGTTATTTTGCCATATAAATTATTTCAGGTAATTTCCAGTCCATACAATAAAAATATTTTAGGGGTGGACACCCCTCATCACTTAGGAGTATAAAAGATTGTTTTAAATCTATTCTCAGACCTACCGAATGGGTTTGTAAAATTTCAACAAAATCGTTTCAGCAGTTTCATAGGAATTAGGCGACAAATACTGTGACACGTGAATTTTATATATTGAAAAACCAAAAAGCATGCCCAACGATTCGAAAGCACACCGAGTCTTCCACATATGTACGATATGAAATGTTCAATACCGAATATTAAAAGCTATATACGGCAAGGTATTTTAGTTAATGAGAATCCCATGTCGCCTGTCTTGTTCATATCAACTAGCCAGAGAGTAGCGGGTAGCTCATTCAACAAAGTAAGAGAGGATTATTGCACTCGATATTGTATCTGTATTTTAGTTTATTACTTACAAAACTTTGCTTGCAGGAATAAGTCATGTAATTAAATAGTACTAATATAGTTTTTATTACTAAATCTTTCAGGAAATAAGTAAAAAAAAACCTTTATCAAATTTCACATTTGAATTTTTATTATTTCCTAGAAACTATTAATTGTATCATGCTAGTCTGGTTTAAGCAAAATGAGCTTGTATTTTTCGCCCTAACTTCCCTTTTTATTATATTCTAAAGTTAGTAAAAATTTTGCATGCCTGCAGATGTTAGACATGTGAAACTAAAAATGATAAAATTGTGTTATCAAATGCATCATGTTCCAAATAGCAAATATAGCGATATTGAATAAATAAATAAATAAATATTTTAAAAAAACATTATTAATGTTTTAATAGTTGAACAAAACGAACACTCTTTTAATTATGTTTTTACAAGGAAATAAATTGGCCCTCTAAAACTTCTGCCACTTAAAAACGCTATAAGCTCCTTATTCAAAACCTATGTATCGGAAACAGACTATGAAAACACAGACATCAATCAGGCTCTAAAACCTCACAGTACACAATGAATCGAAGCGACGACAATGCCTCATTTTTATTCAATATCGAATACCAAATAGTGAACGCAAGCAAGAACACAAGCCCGTAATACAATTGTATCAAACGGAATGGGGACCTTTAGAGGCATCTCCGTCATACACATAAATCTGCGGCCAACAACGGCTGGCAACACTCCAGTTCCTCTCACCTGTACCGAAATGCTCCCGACGAGTATTCGCAATGCAGATTCATATTTTTGTACTCCTATTTTTTTAACAGAGCACTTTCGTCATTAGGGTGTACGCTTCTTGTCATCTTGTAATTTTCGAGGAGTCAAATGTTATGTTTGGTATTAAAACACGTTTTACTAAGGTGCTATGGTATGGCTAATGACTTACAAAATATTTTGAAATTTTACTTTAGATATTAAGATAGATATTAGAATATTTACTATAACTCCTGAAAAGTATAGCCTCTTACTTAGTTCTTGTCTCTCGAAAATAGTAAGAGACTATAACTCTTACGTAGTTATAGTCTCTTACTAGTTTATACAAAACGATAGGTCGTGACTATCAATAGTTTTTAACGTTATATTTTAGGTACCAAAGTACAACTTGGATTGTATATATGGAATAATCAATCACATGATGATTAAGTTGTATATTTGTAAGTTATGTAGAATAAGACAGAGTAGTATATTGTTAATTATATTCACCCACCAGCTCCAGTCTATTCAAACACAAACACACATTGTCGAAAGTGCGCCATAACAATTTAATTAAACGGAAATGCGCCCGACCACTTCATTACAAAGCATAACATTGCCCAATTAAACACAGACGGTCGAAACACTAACCACGAACTTTCTAAGCCGATGCCCATTCAAATTTGTAAAGTCAAAATTACTGACGACCTAACTATCTCTCGCCGACTACACAGCTTAGAGATAACATATTTTAAAACACGGTGAGTTTTTCTTACCATTGACTTGATTGAATAAAGTTCAGCAAGCTGTATATATGTATATAATTGATTATTGATATATACATGATACACACAGCTTTGATTTATCTGGGGGCACGGTAGTGCCCCCGCCAAGACGAGCCAAGCGAAGCGCACTGGCACTACCTACCTTTTCTCGAAGCGCTTCGTCGTTTTTTTGAACGCTCATAACTTGGGTTTGGATTATGCTAGATCAACAAAATTTTCGGGATATATTGTCAATAGCGGACTTATTGAACATATTAAGTTTTAATTACATTAGCTTTTATATTTCAGATTTTATTTATATCTAAAAAACGCTGATTTCGTCACTGACTCACTGATGATCATCAAAATTATTAATGTATTTCCTAATGTCCTAGAAAGCTGAAATTTTGTATGTAAGCTAGTATTAGCACACAAACAACAAAAAAATTATAAAACTTGTAACTTTCATCCTCCAACCCCTTAAACTAGGGGATTGGAGTTTGTATGAGACCTGTAATTTTAAAAGATTAAATTTTGAAGACGCTAGCGGTCTAATCTAATAATAATCGAAAACTTGGTGCCCTCAGATATATATGTATAGGTACTCCTTGTTATAAAAAAAATTAAAAAATTAATCGACATATATTGAGACATATCGACATATTAAGACCTATACTTTAGATCAGATCATATAAATATGAATGAATAGAATTGTGCAAACGTCTCCTGCTTCTTAAGTCCACACAGTAGCTAAAAATAGAAAAAAAAGTTAGTAGTATTAAAGCACAACAGTCAGCTATAGTCGAATATAATCGCCTAAAAACCAAGTATCGCCCTGATCTATCACTTATTATAAACAGTAAATCAACAAAGAAAAAAGGCAACGATAGAGAGTGGGCTATAAAAAAAGGCGTCTCTGATGTGCAAGAAATACACCCCAAAAAAAGAAGAAAAAAAATAAAAAAAAATTGTTACAAACAACTTACAAAAAGAAATGAAATCCCACCAAAAACATTTTCATGTAAAATGTTGCCAAGACGAGCCCATATGACTCGCACTGTCAAAAAGTTATCAGATCTCATGTAGAGCCAAGCTTCTAACACTACACGCCCTATCTCTACAAGGCCTAACTTCACAAACTCTACACCTTAGTCAAAATATGTGGCTTGGCCGTTCGTTACTACAAGAACTATTGTATGAACAGTGAATTAATTTTTCACCTTACGCCGATGCGAATGTAGCGAAATGGTCGGGTCACATATTTTGACTAAGGTTTGTGAAATTAGGCCTTGTAGAATTAGGGCGTGTAATAGTAGAAGTTTCGCTACATTCACATCGGCGTAAGGTGAAAAATCAATTCACTGTTCATTACTTTTGTGTTATACAATAGTTCTTGTAGTAACGAACGGCCAAGCCACATATTTTGACTAAGGTGTAGAGTTTGTGAAGTTAGGCCTTGTAGAGTTAGGGCGTGTAGTTTTAGAAGCTTGGCTCTACATGAGATCTGATAACTTTTTGACAGTGCGAGTCATATGGGCTCGTCTTGGCAACATTTTACATGAAAATGTTTTTGGTGGGATATTTATTTTACAATCTTTTCCCCACTTAACTTTCCGAAATTGGCTGAGGAATTTCTAATTCCTTAGCTCTGGCTACCCCATCTAGGGATTTATAGCCGTGTGAGTATATGTATGTATGTATATATATTTATAATTCCTAAGGTCACCTCCATCTAGTGGTTATCTTTGAAATGCTTGCCAAAAGTTGTAAAGCCTAAGTTCTGAGAATTTTCCTTAGATGACTAGATGTTGTAATTATTTAAAGACGAAAACATAAATTGTAAATAATATTTTACTTAAATATGTATCCATCTTGAGCTTATTTAAAATTCAACATTTTACACTGAACTGCAGAAAATAATAATAGGGTCGTCAGACGTTTAGAATCTTAAACAAAGCACTTGAGATAAATCCATATTCATGACTTCTTAAGTCGGAGTATAGCCATTCTCCCACTTTCAACACAGGGTGTTTTATTCAATTAATTCTCAATATCTGTATAGCTGGCTTCGATGCCACTCAAAGTGCATTGAGGAGAATGCTTCGTCTTATGAATATTGCAAAAAGTACTTAAGTTAACCAGCGCGTTGAACAAGGGTGTACGAACCTTGTTCTTACGATGTGCGACTTCAACTGAAATATT
Source organism: Bedellia somnulentella (assembly GCA_963576735.1). Lineage (NCBI taxonomy): Eukaryota > Metazoa > Arthropoda > Insecta > Lepidoptera > Bedelliidae > Bedellia > Bedellia somnulentella. Next base: position 15,510,258 of record OY755179.1, read on the forward strand.
TTTAACACAAAATGAAATGTTACTAACTCGCGTTGCTTATAAGTTGTTACATTTTTCTCGGTAGACGTACGCAGAAGAAACAAAGGTGCTTTTTAAATGTTTGAGGTAAATGAAAGTTGCTTACCATCTTATATGTATTGTAAACAACTTAACGCCTATATACTACTATGTGGACAAACAAGTTTTTAGGTAATTGTTGCGTGATACGGCTGAAGATCCATTACAAAAATGTACTACCTAAACTGGACGGCTAGACTATGTAATAGCTTCTTGCGCTTGAATGAGAGGTTCATAAAACCGGTTGTTGTGGAGATCTTTAGGGCACGCATATATCTAACACTGGATGCCTGTACGCTGCTGATGATGATGTTATTATCAATCGATAGTTCATATGGTACTTATAAAAATCAGCACCCGTTTATTGCCGTTTATAAATAAATCAAATACAGATATAAATAAACAAACTTTGTCAAGAACAAATCTCTGTTTCGATAAATTATGATGTTCCCGCGGTACACCATTATTTCATGTAACGAACAAATATAATATCGTCAACAAAAAGGGAAAAAGCTAGCAGATCCACTCAAAATGCTTTTAGTTGATATACACTTACTCCATTACTCGTGGTTATAACCGACATAAACCGCCGGAACAACGCACTACTAAATAATATGACTTTTTCGGGTGAACTTGTATCGGAAATTTATACTTCGGCACTGTATAGTAGTTGGTAGCTTTATTATAATGAATTTATTATCGCACAAATCCCTTAGGATTTGTTCGGAGTAGGTTATGTTGTTTTACTTACACAAAGCTTTATGATATCTTCGAGGTGGTTAAAATAAAATATTTTTGTAGATTATTCTTGCTTTGGTTAATTCTACACTAATATCTACGTTTCTTAAAAAATATTTTATTATGTAGTTTATACAGTTTTCATTTATATTGTATTTTTGTATTTGATGTTTATGTATAACTTTGTTTATTATTATATGCAGTACCTATTTAGTTTTAACGAGCAGCATCTCTAAACTCCTATTATGTCAAAATTGTATAATAGTTTTTTAAACAATATCCAACAGAAATACCATCGCTTGTCATAATTTAACATGAAAAAAGATCATTTAAATGTATTGCAACTTAAGGCAAATCGCCAACACATGTCGTTGGTCACAGCATGGAACTTTCCAAGGTAGTAATGCAATATTCGTACCCTTTTAACAGCACAACATATTACTCGCGAACGTATGCCGGGGGTGACCGCAAGTCGCCCGCAAACGTAACAATATTTCTTCCAAACGTCCCAAAGGAAAACCGCAACCAAACAGGACGACAATCTCTGGAATTCCACTTCGAAAAACTCTTAAATATTTCTACATTTCGCTGTTAAAAACTATCCTCGCGATAAGATTTTGTTGTGGAGAAATATGTTGTCGGTTTATTCATTCGTGGGAAATTGCGAAAAGTTCAGTTTTAATTCTATTTTATGTTTTTGTCAACAAATTTTCATTAGCTCGCATTTACCTTTCATTTTCCGTAATAAGTTTTTTTTATATATATTTATAATATTCTCAAAAATACATTTCATATAAAATACATGTAAGTACACTCACACAATAACTCTGATTGACATTGGTAAAAACTGACGATCGCGACTTTTTACGATCTTGAGGTATGTTTTTATTCATTAATATTTTCACACATCCCGTTGTTTTTTTTAAACTTTGGACACCCGCTTTTAGAGCAAATTTTATATTGCTTTTAATTTTTATGTTATATCTCTAAAGACTATAAGTCCATAGCACAGGCTCGACCTATTATGGCGTCAATGACCCTACTTAAATATGCCTAACCTGGAACTTTGCTTTTGTTGTAAATTTTAGCTATAAAATGTATTAGGTATTTTGGAGAAATAAATTATTATTATTATAAAAAAAAAAAAAAAGACTCAAACGTTCATGCTGACTAATCTCGAAGGGCTTGACAGAGACTAAAACTAAATTTTTAGTGTTGTGTTTCATTTGTGCCATATTTACGGCAAATAAACTTTTGTCTTTCTTTTTCGAAATTCAGAAGTATTTACAAGGTACTCTTATACATTGGACCTCTGCCTTTCTCTTAGTCATAAACGACGTGAATATTAAGTTTGCATTCGAGTAATTTTGTTCATCCAAGCAAATAACGCCGTGACTAGTCTACTTCCATTGCCTTTCACAAGTTAAACACCAACCAGTCTTTAAACAGTAGCGATGGCATATCGTAACTCTGTGCTCATTGTCTTTGGCCAACGTGTGCTTGTGCAGTGAAATTTCAATAGTCACACAATGGGCCCCGGGCGTTTCGCCACACTCTGCAAAACTTTTAATTGCCACGAAATCCCGCAACGAAGGCGTTTTAATTAGGAAATTTTCCTATGAACAAACCTTCCGGGATATAATTTCTATGCAAATTTGACGCTTTTAGCTTTTGAATAAGCGTTTGGATTGAGTGTGATCGAGCGATGCTTCGTCTGTTGTTTTTGTGTTTCAATTAAGTTACCATAGTCTCGCTAATTACACTGATTTTGACATATTTTTAAGTATATTTTTTAGATTTTCGATTGCTGAGATATAAGTGTATTCTTAGGTCAACTCTGATTAGCACTACTCATCACTACAACATATTTTACCGGCGTATCGTACGTGGGTGACTGAGGAATTTGGTATACCCGTGGGACTGTAAAATGTGGTAGGCATAACACAAAAAAATAGTTTTATCATCGTATCAATCAAGAAGAGTCTCATTTTATTTATTAAATTACAGTTTATAAACAAATGTCTGCTTTTATAAACTTTTATATACTATTATGAATTATCTATGTCGGAATGAACAGCCTTATCGATTTAATCCCGCCCTTGGCTTAACTTAATCATCCAAATATATTATTTTTGTTAAAACTGGCGACGTGCAGTCACATTAACTTAAAACAGAATTCAGAAGGTCGTAAAAATATGCTTGAAGTTAAAAAAAAGTCTGTCAGACAAAGACAACTAAAGATCCACTTTTAAATGAGTTATTAGAAATTGAAACTGTGTTATAAAAATAAAAAGGTGGAACTCGCAAAGCATTTGATTAACTTTTAAACAGATAAAAGAAACGCGACAAGCTCGAAGGCAAGTCATTAATTTTCAATTTAATAAGACTCAATAACTTCATAGCTTCTCAATTCTTTTATTCGAGTTCTTTAGTTCTTTGTGTTCGATTTTTAAACGAATGCAAAAGAACAATGAAGAGATGTAATTCAGTAATTTTTATTAGATGAAAGACGGTTGTTCAATATTTGTCTGGTTCGGCGTGAAAAGGAAAATAGAATCGTGAAACTTTCTAGCTTTGTTCTAAATAAATATCTGTATTATATCTATGGTATAAAAAATACGGAAACAAGGAATGCTTGTTTTACTTGAAGGAACATAAACTTGCAGTCTTAGTATAGTATGTATTATATCTTAAGTATAGATAGGTAAATATAAAAATGTATATGTGTATAATGGTAAAACCTTACTTAAAGAAATACAATTAATTAAAAATACCACTCTGAAATAGGCTTACGAAACCCCAGCAGCAGTGTTCTTTTAATGAATTTGATTAAAATAACTTGATCTTAATGTACAGTAAGTTTTGCACAGCCAACAACAACAAGGTTTATTTAAGAAGAAAATACAATACCAAATAGATCTGTTTAATATTATGCTTCAAATTACAGGCTTCTAGTAGAAAAGGGACAAAAAGGTTAATATTGGATTTAACGCCATTGTTTTAAGTTTGGTCACCATCACGGTCACCTGAACGGTCTTTCAAAGGAGTTTAAACAGGAAAGTAATGCAAAAGTTGGAACATAATATTAATCTTATGTATATTTTTTATTTTACTGACTTGATCAATGATAAATATTATTATTTAATGAGCTCAATGGTTTTTTCAATGTCCTATTTGGAAATTACATAATGACTATAGTTTTGTTAAGATATACCTAGAGATTTGAAATAATTAATAATTCATCATTTTTTGGAACTTCATCAGAAGAGACATTCAAATAAAGATTGGTTCGTGATCGATGAACATAACATAACATAAACGTTCACGCCGTTTATCCCCAAAGGGGTTGGCAGAGGTACCAATACTTCTGAACTCTCATGGCAGCGCCATCTAGTGTCCAGAGAAGGTACCCACGTTTTGCTTAGACAGTGTACTCACGTGATAGGGGGCAGGCCTATCGCCGTTTTGTACGAATACACTCTCACATGACTAAGTACAACTCAGCCAAGTGGGTTTCCTCACGATGTTTTCCCTCACCGTTAACAACCATGATAAATTAACCACACATATGACTTTAGAAAAGACAAATTGGTGTAGGCCCGACCCAGGATTGGAACTCACGCCCTTCTGTTTTCGGGCGGGTGTTCTACCCACTCGACTATCATGTATGATCGATGTACATCATTTAAAATATGATTCGTTTTATATTGTCTTTGTATTAACCTTTGCCTTTGTAAGACAGTATAGTATAGCCAACGTCCATGTAGAATCTTTCACAGGACATCAAAGGGGACGAGTAACTAGGAAAATATGAGACACAAACAGGTGAACGTCAAAAAGGAGCGATCTAACAACCTACAGGAAATCTCATTACGCTTTGTGAGTCCAACTAAAGAATCCTACATTCTTTGTCACATTATTTTAAAATAAAGAGATGAACATTGATACTAGCGTTTGAAATATGAAGACCTTTAACTCTCAAACAAAGAATAAAGGAGAGCATTAAAAAATACAAATACATTATTTTTACAGCTACTTTAGTGATGAAGTGATTTATAATCACAGACAATTATCAGTAAGAATACCGAATAATATACGTCATAAGGAACTATTGTAACATCTCAAATCAAATTTGATGTTTTGCATGAGTACAGCGCTCCACTATTACAGAGATTAGAATAGAATAGAATAGAATAGAATAGAATAACTTTATTGCACATCAAACACAAATTTACAAAAATAATAATATGATCAAACAGTTTACAGTGAGGTACAATTGGCGGTCTTATAGCTAAAAACGATCTCTTCCAGACAACCTTTGGAAGGTGAGGTATCGTTTATCGATAAATTAATTATTTGGGTAGATTAAAATGTTTATGATATACCAATCACCTCTTGTATTTAATTTCATTACTTATTGATTAATAGAAAATAGGAGTCAATTAACAAAATAATAGCATTTTTTCAGAAATGGTTATTATGCAACTGCAGGCAACACTTGTTAAAGACATATTTTATTTTTTTTCCTTTTAAAAAATATTAATCAAAATAATTACTGCCAGCAATAAAACTCAGGTTAGTCAGATTACACGAATACATCAATCACCCTTATAGCAATAAAAACATAACGCGTGGCATATGTTCCCACAGACCCCTCTTCAAGTCCAAACACGATAGCGATAAAACAAGGTGCTCTCCACAATTTAGTTGGCACGGTGGGGGGGGTTAAAGAATTTTACGACGGTACCCTAAAACAATAATGTAACATTGAAAAGCTCTGTGCGGTTTAGACCCAGACCGGTCCTGGTTGTAAAATAGACGCTTTGTAATATCGTTACTGTATCAACGGGATTTTACTGCAATTCACACTCACACATAAATATTTCTATTCTTCATGTGGATTGACCACCTTGGTGAATTAGTACGAAAGAGTTTGAACTTGAAGGTAGAAGATTCTAATGCAGTGTCATTATTGGACCCTTTTTTAAATTGTTTTTTGTGATGTGATTTTATGGCAGTGTTATTGATAATTTATCAGATAATTATAATGATTATATTCTAATTATAAGTAAGAAGCTTAATTTGGTGATAAATATAATTATTTTATCATCATTATGAAATAGTAGAAGAAATTTTAAAAACTGTATTGTAAATAAGAAGTATTTTTTTCAGTTTCATTTAAAACTTAATCATCAGTTACTTATTTATTTTATTAATAGTCACTGTTAAAAAAATATAAATAAAATTATGTCTTCTTTTAGAAAAAAATCCGTCCACAATATTAAATGTACTTTTCCTACATTGTACATAGTTGTTAAACGCACTGTATAGCCTATGTTTCTTTTGAGGGAAACTAGGTCTCTTTTTATAAATTATTTTTTTTTAAAACCCATTAGCTATTATGCACCGTCTAAACACACAAAAAAAATCTCTTTATAACAAGTATGGACAGATAAAGACAAAACACGTTGTACAAAGATCCAGTTTCAATTGTGTGCTATCTCAAGTTGGCATCATCTCCGTGAAGTAGTGCGGTATTAACAACCAAATTTCACGGGTTGTTGTTTGATACAATTTAAGCCTGCGGCGGTTACAGGGGTTCAAATGTGTACTCCACTTAACATAATTCTCGTTTGTCACATTTGTAGTAATGAATATGTGTACTTCATTTTGTCAAAGTGAAGCATTGTCTTATGCTTGAGTTTTACAAATTAATATTCCAGATTGAGGCATTTAATTATTTATTAAAAAAACTGGTACAAATAAAAATCTACTGGATATTTTGCTATACATAAGAAATATGAACCTAACATAAATCTTTTATGCAACATCCAGTGACAACAGTTTAAGACTGGTACTCTTAAACATTAGAAAACTTAAAAAAACATTAAACTTAAACATTTTACACAAACAATGTAATATCACAAAAATGCTCCCCATTTTCTTGTAACGATTTCTAATATCAATCTAAGGTTCTCAAACTTTACGCTGAGTTGTAGAAATAATTTAAAGACGCAAGCTTGTCGTCATTGTCACCTCAGGCGTCGAGATGACAGGTTGACAGGTGCAAAGCGAGGGGGCGAAGGGAGAGGTGTCGCGTAAACAATGATACCTCTCATTTGAAATGCTATATCATCTCATATTTTGTTAACTGTACTTAAAGCAATAGGTCTTGGGTTTTTGTATGTTTTGAAGTAGGCTAAAATTTTCATGAATATTTAACTTGCTGTACAAGATATTTTGCATCGTAAAATGCTAGTTGATGTCCAGTAGTAGAGTAGTACCAAAAACATCCTCTCGGAATATGCATGAGATCGTACTAAGTAAACTTACTTATTTTGAATGCATTTAAACGATTGAGGCTAGCCTTCTACTAGTAAATCAATTCATCAACAAGGGATCAAAGCTAGTAATTACTTGTAATTTAAATTATGAACTTCGATTCTACAACCTGTTATACGGCTTGAGAATCCTGATCCACATTTTCCTACATATTCTATAGTATTTATGTAGATGTCTATATTTTCTTGCAAACAAACCCTTGTTAAAAGAAAGTACTTTTAAACTAATTAGGACGAAACAAACAAAGACAGTGAATCGGATAAACGATCCACGCACCAAACCAATCACGCTAAAAGCAATCAGTAAGCAAACGGCACAGATGCTACCAAAAATCGCTGGGAAATCAGATTGAGGGCCCGGTTGCGCTTAGGCATTAATTATTCATAATATTTAGTAGCCGCAGCGGGCCTTGGCCTACGTAACGAGCAACAAATAGAAGCCTGCGGTTCGGAACCTCCAGGGAATGCGAGGTGTGAGAGGGGATTCAAATAGGCATTGAATACTCGTAAAAATCCCAGAGGGAACTCATGTAATGCGATCTAAATATATTTACAAGGGTAAGGCCTAGGAAACTGTGTTCTTGACTTAGTTATTAGAGGCTCATTTTAAACAGCAACTTTGTTAAAGCAATTGGCCTTGTGGAATTGTGATCCTGCTCGATGGAAATAGATTTTTTTCATATACGAATTGATGATTTCGTTTGTTTTTTGGAAGGCATCAGAAAAGTTACGGTTAGTAAAATTTCATATATCATTCATATGTCATTCTTAATCATAATTATATACGTTCCATATTATTTTATTTTAAGTTTGTCTTTTTTTGTTACTTGCTATTAGAATGGTGATTTGTATAAAATCAACGTTAGTCTCACTCAAACAGTTGAGATTAATACTTATTTATCTTTTAGCCCAAACTATCAAATGAAACTTCAGCAATTATTACCAAAATACTTAAAATAATTAGACAAAGCAGTGTTTAAAGATTTTAAACCTAACACAAAATGAACAGTGATAACTCTTAAAATGTCTTTTAAGGTTACGGACCTCTAAAAATAAAATGTCAAGATTTCTTTTCACAACTTTTTTTCGCCTCAAGTGAATCAAGATACTTACTTTTCAAGAATTTTCTTTCAAAAGAGGCTTTTGTGTCGCTGAAAAAGTGAAATCTCTGGGAAATCTCGAGGTATTTGCAGCCGCTTACGGAAATGTGTACATATATTTCCGAATTAGCATTTGTTTTTAGTTTCTATTTTTAAACGAGGAATGAACTCCGTATTGATCTTCTTACGGTTTACAAATTTGAAACTTTTCCGAATACTGCTAGGAAAATATAAATCGGGATATTTCTGTTTTATGTATATTGGGTGTAGAAAAATTCCTAAACGTTACATTAAAACTATTTTGATTGATGAAATTGTTTTTGAATAACTTATTGACATAGAATTGCGTAGACATGGAATTACATGCGATAACCTACCTAAAGAGTAACCGGAGGTTGAGAATTAAAAATCCCTAACTAATGTTTACTACTTAAGAGGCAAGAAGGAGAACTAAATAAAATCTGCAAATCACGTACCGGGCATATCACTAAATACAAAATATTATTTTAAATCGAAACATTTGACCATTTACCTAAAATTTGACAACATTCCAATAAAACTACCAGTCAAGGCAGCACGTACATTTTCGATTGAGCGGATCGCATGGAAAGAGAAAAAAGGCTCATGCGTCTTAGCCTAACTTAATCTAATCTACCTAAAAGGTGCCCAGAGATTCGGAATTAGAAATGGTTAATTAAGAGGTGAAAAGGTCGAGCACTAAAGCAAATCTTGGTTTGAAGGTATATCACTAAAAAATCACTTCAATGGAAACTTAATTATTCTTTTGAAACAAAATGTTTGACCATATCAACCATCTACCACAAATTTGATAATATTTAAATAAAACTACCCATCAAGGCAGCGCGAGCACGTATATTTTCGATTGAGCGCGCAAAACTCGGGCACAAGTCGTCATCATCTCAATAGTAACGAAGGCAAAGCACTTGGCATTCACGTGCCTCTATTCATACTGCTGATTGCCGCCGTCTCATTATATGAAAGAGGAAGGGAGCTGTCGCGTCGTTTGCAAGAAAATGTGGATTGTGCAAATAAAGAGCCGCACTCCGTTTTATGGAGTATTTATGTATGTATTTTCTTGCTTGAGGTTTGCATTGTGTTTCTGTTTAAAATGGAGTTCTTAAACCGGTTTGTGTTTGGGTAAAACTATTTAAATTTCAACAGTTAGCATTGTAACTTAGCTACATACATATACTTTGAATTTGAAATTCCTCAGCCACTTTTTGAAGTTAAGTGGAGAAAAGATGGTAAAATTGATGTTGTAGTTGTCGTTGATGGGTCTCCATCCGCATCGCCCAAAAATCCATTAAAACGCCCCAATACCCTTAGTCGCCTCTTGCGTACACCCACGGGAAGAAATAGGGTAGTGCTATTCTAAGCCGACACTACACAGCAACTGTATCTGAACTTTTTGAGAAATACTTGATTAAATGCACATTTGAAGATACTGATACTCGTAACTTATGCGAGTTGAGTGTGTTACGATTCTTGGCTTGGCCAAAATATACCATAAACCATTTATTATATTAATAAAATATATGAATTAAAGCGAGAAATTTTAATTGAATAAGATAATAAACCTCGTTGATTTCAAATGATGCACGCCATTAGTTTCCATCGGGGTAGGCAGAGACCTAATTCAATAGATGTGGTTTTCTTCTTTTAGTTCGGTTTAGAACAGCCTGATATTAGACTTATAATTAAAAAAAACTTTATGGAATAGATAAAACTATTTGTAGTGCTGTCAAATATAGTTTAGTTATATAAAAACAACGCTATCAATGCATTAAAAACGTAAAGATTAACTAGACAAAATACGCTTCCCATATGTGTATTCAATCGAACGCAAAACACAAAGAAAAAATGGTTTTGATAAAATATATAAAAGTAACCGCAAACCATATTCGTACACCAAAATATACATTCCCAAATCCGATTAGCAGACATGTCCATTCGTCATAAATCCATGTGGACTTCTTATTTTAACAAGGGTATTAAAAAGATTAAAAATGTCCAAGAGAGCAGCGGTAATCCCTCAAAATACGAAGCCAGTAAGTAATGGATACTGTTAGAACTTCTATAACACAAAGCGAACTTTTAATGGAAGCAAAGAAAAGCGATATTCTCCTTAGTTTTGATTGGATTTTACTTTTCTAAGAGCACTACTAACAAGACTTACCTTCATTTTATTAAGGTTTTGGTTTCATTGATTTTGTTGACAAAGCATTTGCATTTTATGAAAGGATTTGATTGTCCCTAAATAAAAAATATGCATGATGAGTATGAGAAAGGAAATTGGTAACTAGTGTAAATAAAATGTTTTCTTTCAGTTGTACTAATAAATAATCATATTGAACACCAATTTTACGAATAACTCAAATTTTGCTTGCTCTGATTGTAGAATCATATGAATTGCTTCTTTTTTCATTTCAATTTTATATTTAAGTTTAAAAGAGCTGAATAAGGGTAAATTAAGGTTTTCTGTTAGTTTTCTTTGATACATCAATTGTAGCGCGTTATGAGAATAATTAAGAAAACGTTCTAGGCAACTTCGAAAAACACACCAGACAAGAGGAAACAAAAAAAGCAGACTAGTATAGTACAAAGTGTCATAAAAGTATCTATATTCTCGTAACTGTGTTGTTCATGAAAAGGGACCTGATTGCCTACATTTTCGCAGAGCACGCGTCGCCCCGAGCTATCTTATGCGGGCCGGGTAATTCTGTGAAACAGCGCGATACTTGTTTTAAATCCCATCCACGCTGTAAGATAAGTTTATAATAATACAATCATAAAACAAGATCTGTTAACTGTATCCCATAAATATATAGATGTAGAAATGCAATTCTAGTTGGTCATAGATGCTCTCGAAAGAATGAAGCTTTTCTTTGACTAACTTACTAACGAGTATAATGGAAAAAATAACTTAGCTAATATTTAACTTGAGTAAAGTAATATAAGAGTATTAAGAGTATTTATGTTGGAAAAAAAACTCTTTAAGCAACCCTAAGTATTTTCGTACATTATTTTTAGCCTTGAACATATAAAATTACTCGGCATTCACAATACGAATATTTGGCAAAGCAGAAAGCTTGTCGCTGGCATGTGAAATTGTATCTTCAAAGATCAGAAAAGTAATATGACAGAATCGCTTTAACGAAATTCCACCTCATCAAAACGTCAACACGACGCGTCATACGGCGTCCCGTGACGTATATTTTATTTCGCCGATTTTAATCGCGCCCGCTCGAGGCGCCCCCTATGTAAATGTTGGCGTCCCTTTTTCGCATATAATTGCTTTCGTTGCGAATTGACACGTAATTTTTAGGGGACTCTTGACACTGTATTAGTAAAGAGCAAGGCTAAGCATTTTTGATTATAATAACCTTTAGTTTTATTTTAATTGGGTGCTTGTTTCTTTGTATTGTGTCACTTTAAAATATTAAAAAGAATTTTTCATTGATTTTTTTCCCATTTTATGAGTTCCCGTAATCCTAAGGTTATTTTAAAGTACATCCAATGTAAGTGTATGCAAGTTTCGTTATAGTCGACCCGTGCCGCTTAACAGGGTAGGGCGGTACACCACGTGTTTTCTCTTGTCAAAGTTTAAATTGCTTTTCCATCACGCTGCTCTTATTTCCGGGGATGGGCCTGTTAACTCGTCAAAAACAACCGATGGCCCATCCACCCGGCTTCGTATATACACTACCGAATTACTAACAAACTTTAAATTATTTCGTTTACGTGTTTCAATGTGATTGACGGTACATAACTACATAGTTCTAACTTTAGGTCGATTGGACAGAGCTCGAAGTAATATAAAGACATATAAAGCAAAATTTGGAATACCAATAACAGTTTGTTTTGGTAATAAATACATAAATTATGTTGCAGGTGTATCTCTACTTAGTTATCAAACTAGGTTTTTTAAAAAAAATAGAAGTGGAAATAGTCTGCAAATCTTTTCCAAAAACAACATACAATAATTCCTATATCTCAATGATTAAATATTTTTATATTTATGGTTAAAAAGGGATGTGAAAAAAAGTTCAAACATTCGAAATGTAAAAAATGGCGTGTGTGAAGTGAATGGAAAGATTAATGAATGGAAAATAAAATCCGAAGGGGCTTCATGTCTTGAGTTCGTTAAATTGTTGAAAGAGATTTATAGAGCCAATCTGGAAGGTCATATTATTTAAATAGAGAATGTGCTTCAGAAGGCAGGCGTACATAGTGACAAAACTAAAAGAGCATGTATGAGAAGATTTATGAATGTAGACGAAGCTCGGGAGGTTTGCCAGGGTGTCGTACAAAGTGGCGATCGATGGTCGCTGCGCACCCTAATGGGAACTAACGGCGTGAGTATATGTATGTATATAATACACATACATTTCGAAAAAGAAAAAGGCAAAGAGGCAAAAAGGCAGAAAGGCTAAAAAAGGCAGGTGTCCGAAGTATGAAGAATAAAAGAGAGTGTATGAAAAGATTGATGGATGTTAACGAAGCCAGACAGGTTTGCCAGGATCGTACAAAGTGGCGATCGATAGTCTCTGCCTACTCCAATGGGAACTAACGGCGTGAGAATATGTATGTATGTAATTCGAAAGACAAACATCCATATTAATTATATAAATGGTTGGTCTCAGCGGGATTCAAACTAAAACTCCGTCCGGTACCAGAAGCTAGTCGCTTACCAACTAGAACATCATCATTCTGATATACCGATGAATTCTTATATCAATAAAAGCAACGTGCAGTTACTAAATCGATACCCATGCACAGACCGTTAAAGCAAATTTCACTACACCAACATGGCGCAACCAATTGATTTCTATTCGACACGACAAAGCTCCAATGTTTTAGTGGATTATTCCGTGTGCCAGTGACAAGCGGTAGTGTGGATTATTGCTTTGAATAACGTTCGAGCCAACTGACTGTCTTATGAGAATTGAACGGGACTGTCTTTTACAACAAGTTATGGACGATCCAGGTTTACATGAAATTTACTAGTAAACGCGTTGTAATAAGTGATTCATAATATTCGAATTGATTTTTGAGTATTATATATTGTTTTTCATACAGAGCTAAGCTACGTGATGGTACGGGTGAAAACATCGGGTTTTAATAAATTTAATAATTAAAATGAACTTTGTGTCTATCGTCGAAAACAAGGCGTAAATACATGTTCACGTGAGAAAACAATGTTCTATCTTATTTTATTGGTTAAAATTGATTAAACTTTATTACGAGTTATAACGGGTCCTTGGACAGTGTTTAAAGAAATAAGATGTGAAATGTTCAATATATATTGATACATTTACGGAAATTTTCCTTATAGCTTAAAAAAATATACAACGGTGAATAATATTTGTTTTTAATTTATCAAGGCTGATAATATAAGAAAACCCACATGGCTGATCTGTACTTATTCATTTATTGCCAAGTCACAAGTAGAAAAGGTCTTACATCAATGAAAAGTAGATGTGACGCCTTGCAGGGGCGCAGCAAGAACCGGAGGTGCAACTAGTTGTCATTTTACTTAGATAAATGTACTTTTATAATGTATACAGCAGTGTTGAAGTATTTTATTCATTTACTTTATCATTACAAAAATCTGTGATATTATAACTTAGTCATATGGCAGTATATTTATACATACATATACTCACGGCTATAAATCCCGAGAAGGGGTAGCCAGAGCTAAGGAATTAGAATTTTCTCAGTTACTTTTGGAAATTTGAGTGGGGAAAAGATGGTAGAATAAAGGTTGTTGGTGATGGGTCTCTAACCACATCGCCCAATTTTCCCTTAAAAAAATCCCCAATACCGTTAGTCGACTCTTACGTACACCCACCGGAAGAAATGGGGTAGCGCTATTCTAAGCCGGCACTACACAGCACTATTCATACATAAACTGCCATATAACTGCGCCTTATTACGTGTACGAACTGTCCAAGCAAAACATGTGTAGACTGATCACCAGATGATAAAAATGTCACATGATATTTTAAAGTTTAGCAGCTCTGCACCCTGTTCTGAGGTTTACGGTATGGACATTGAATTTGAATAACATAATAACATAACATAAACGTTCACGCCGAATATCCCCGAAGGGGTTGGCAAAGGTACTAATACTTGTGAACATCACGTGACTTTGTCACCTGGTGTTCAGAGTAACCACGTTTTGCATGGACAGTGTACTCACGTGATAGGGGGCAGGCCTATCGCCGTTTTGTACGAATACACTGTCACATGACTAAGTAAAACTCAGTCATGTGGGTTTTCTCACAATGTTTTCCCTCACCGTGAACAACCATGATAAATTAACCACACATACGGGACCCGGTATTTGAACACTAGTCGCTTGCAGTTAACCGGTGATCTACCCATTGAGCTATCACTTCGTCGTGATTTTGAATAAAGATGATTTATTTTTAACATCGTGTTTAGTAACATATAAGAAACTTTAACTTTTCCCTGTCACAAATTAAATAGCGTGTGCTAATGGAGGGCGTTTCAATGATTACTCAAACAATACTGTTTACACCGGAAACAATTAGAAAGACTGAATATAGGGTGCTTGTTTAAATGTTTGTTCATAGTATTAATCATCAACAATCGAATCAGCTTTTATGCGTATTGAAATGAGCAAGAACTATTTAAATTAATAATAATAATATAAAATAAATAAAATTGCGTAGGGATGTGACGACCCCACCGCCCATTGTTGGAATGGCAGGATGAAATGTTTACCAGCTTGCCATTCCAGCAATGCAAATAGTCAGCGCTTGAGTTTGTAGGTGTTGACCGTGTCTACAAACTGGTCTCAGCGCAAAATAGAGCAATAACGGTCTCCCCGGGGCAAGTGAGTGAAACCCCGGGTGAATCTTTGCTCATCGTAATGGTATGCAAGACGACGATGAGCGTATAGGGCCGCTCCCCAGGGGTTATCGCTGGGGCGCGTCTGGAGCTGGGGCTGGACGTGGCAGCATGCGGTCCCCCAGCCGTCACAGACCGGCCCGACCACCTGGCCGGTCTGCGCGATCACCTCAGCCACCAGATGGCTTGGCATCGGTTGGGACTGGGGCAACTCAGTCCCAGCAGTCGGTGCCCGCCGCTGGTGGAGCTAGGCGCCGCATGGCATGGACGGTTGATATGAATAGAAATGCCATGCGGGCCTACCTTAGGGCCTCAGGATCAAGAACTGGGCGGACGGGTTATCGGGCAGCAATGTTCCGCGAATTTCAGCGGCTGGAGCCCAATTTGACCGTCACAGAACAAAACCTGGCGGATCGAGTTCGGTACATACAGCGCTCAGAACTTTTTAGCACTACCGAACTCGAACAATTGCGACGCGAGGCTGTTCCCCCGCTAGACGAAGAGCCACCTTTGCAGGTTCTCCCTCCAGTCCCTGAACGGGAAGTACGGAGGGAGCCAATTGCTAACCTGCCGGATGTGGGTGGTGCGGAAAGCGATTGGGGAACAGTCTCCCTGGATTTGGATTTGGTGAGGAGCGCACTCGAAGAGACGATCCTGGAATATCGCCAAGTGCCTCTCGAAAGGAGGCCAAGGCTGCCCCGAGTTCCTCTCAGCATCAAGGTTCGGGATGTCGTTGAGGCCGTCAATAACATGATGCCCTCATTTTTAGAGAGCAGCATGGACCTTTGGGATACGGATTCAATTCTCTTTGGCGCCGCAATGACAGTTTGTCAATTTGTCGGCGTCAGGATGCCGCCAACAAGAGCTGGTGGCTCCCGCCAGGCTGGCAGTACTAGTCCCAGGACTAGAACTAGAACAGCCTGGATGAGGCGGATTGAAAGCCGTATCACAAGGGCCAGGGTCCTCATCGGCAAACTGACCAGCTTCAGATCAGGCAACAATAGGCCGAGGGTGGTGCGCTTCGTCAGGGAGGCATTCCCTGGTGAGAATGTCTTTGACAACTCACCGGAGTTTGCCTGTAGACTGGTGGAGCGCATCGATGATCTGAAGCAGAAGATCGCTGCTTGGGGTAAGCGAATTAGGCGATATTCTGAAAGGGTAAAGAGGTACCAACAGAATCGTCTCTTCATGAGTGACCAGAAGAAGTTCTACAGAACTTTGGAGCGTCCCGATGTGGTTTCGACGGGTCAGCGACCGGAAAAAGCCGATGTGGTTGCCTTTTGGCGTGGGCTTTGGTCGCTGCCTGTTAATCACGAAGAGGGCCGATGGTTCGAGGCGGTCGAGGGAGCGTGCGAGCCCATAGCGCCCATGAACCCCGTCAACATATCCGAGGAGGATGTGGTGGCTGCGATCCGTAAGGCTCCGAACTGGAAAAGTCCAGGGCCGGACGGATTGCACCATTACTGGTTGAAGGGGTTCACGCGCTGTCACGCTACTCTCGCCCGTCAGTTCCAAAGCGCCCTCGAGAGTGGGACACTCCCGAACTTCTTAACTACTGGGGTCACTCATTTAGCTCCAAAGAGCGATGCTACCGCGGATCCATCACAATACCGCCCCATTACTTGTCTTTGTACAATTTACAAGACCTTGACGTCCGTTCTGAGCTCCAAGATTACTCAACACATTGTTGATAACAATGTAATCTCTGGAGCTCAGAACGGATGTAGGGGCGGTAGTCGCGGTAGCAAGGAGCTGCTCCTCATCGACGCGGTCGTAGGCCAACTGGTCAAACGCAACCGTCGGAACTTCTCCGCTGGCTGGATAGACTACAGGAAGGCGTTCGATTCGGTACCTCATTCATGGCTCATGAGGGTCCTCGAGCTGTACAAAATTGAAAGTACAGTTCGACACTTCCTCGGGCAGTGTATGGGGTGCTGGAGAACGATCCTGAGTTTAGACGGTCTGCGGATGACGGACGCGGATGACCAAATTGATATAAGGCGAGGGATTTTCCAGGGCGATTGCCTGAGTCCAGTTTGGTTTTGCTTGGCCCTGAATCCTCTAAGTACACTCTTGGAGAATTCAGGGACAGGCTTTCAGTTTCGGAGAGGCGGACCACGCTTGCCTCATCTCCTTTACATGGATGACCTGAAGCTTTACGCCCCCACGGCTGACAGATTGGCGGAGCTACTGACGATCACTAACGATTTCAGTGGTTCCGTCAAGATGGAGCTCGGGGTCGATAAGTGTGCGGTCATTCATGTCGAGAAGGGGCATGTCGTGCACTCTGATGGTGTCGATGTCGGCACCAATCATTTGAGGGCACTCTCCGAGGCTGAAACATACCGGTATCTGGGCATGTCACAAACCATCGGTGTGAAGGTGGCAGACGTGAAACAGGGTGTTTGCGAGGAGTTTTATGAACGCCTGAAAAGTGTGCTTAATAGCTACTTGTCAGGCGTTAATAAGATCCGAGCCATTAACTCCTGGGCCATGCCTGTACTGATGTACACATTTGGCGTGCTCAGATGGACTCAGACCGAACTCGACGCTCTGGACAGACGAGTCCGCACGATGATGACCTCTCATCGAATGCATCATCCGAGGTCGTCGGTTATGAGATTGTATATCCCGCGGAAGTGTGGTGGTCGAGGCCTCTTGAGTGCCAAAACCATGCACAACCGCGAGGTATGCAACCTCAGAAACTATTTTTTGACGATGACGGATGATAGTATTCGGGGAGAGGTGGTCGCTAGTGATAAAGGACTGACTCCCTTATCGTTGGCCTCACAGGATTGGCGAACCCCGGAGGTACTTAGCACCTCTGATCGGGAGTCCGTATGGAAAGAGAAGGAGCTGCACGGGAGGTTTTACAAGGTACTTCACGAACCTTTCGTGGACCGTAAAGCCTCCCTGCATTGGCTGCGTTTCGGGGACCTCTTTGGGGAAACCGAAGGTTTTGTCTGTGCATTACAAGACCAGGTTATCAAGACGCGGAACTATCGGAAATACATCCTAAAGGACGGTACCACAGACGTTTGTCGAGCATGTGGCCGTCCCGGAGAGTCACTTAGGCATGTTGTTTCCGGTTGTTCGGCTCTTGCTAACACTGAGTACTTGCACAGACACAACCAAGCAGCCAAAATCCTGCATCAGGAGCTCGCTCTAAAATACGGACTCCTGCAACAGAGGCTGCCGTATTACAAGTATCTGCCGGAGCCAATCTTAGAAAACGACCGTGCCAAAATCTATTGGGACCGATCCGTTATCGCGGACAGGACTATTCTAGCGAATAAGCCTGATATCGTGGTATGGGATCGGTCGCAGTCGAGGGTATTTCTAGTGGATGTCACTATCCCTCATGACGAGGGTCTCGTGAAAGCCGAAACCGAGAAGCGTCGGAAATATCTCGATCTGGCCCACGAGATCACCGACATGTGGGGTGTGACTTCGACAGAAATAATCCCAATTGTTTTGTCCGCGAACGGGTTAATTCCAACCAGCCTCGCGACCAACTTGAGGCGGTTGGATTTCTGCGGCGTGTCGGTTCCAGCACAAATGCAGAAGGCGGTGCTGCTCGATACGGCTCGGATCGTTCGTCGGTTCTTGAACCTGAGCCCCTGACCCCGACCGACTGTTCTTTTGTCGGGGAGTACCGCCTCTCCCATTTAAAATTATATTTTCTTTTTCGGCCATGGGAGAGGCGAGGAACTTAAATTCATGCTCATAATAATAAAAGATTTTATTTGTCTTTAACACATACAACAAAAAAAAATGGTGACATGACAACAAACAATAAGAAAGAAGTATTAACAAAGCGAACAATAGCATATAACAGCAAAATAAAAGACAAAACGGTACAGAGCTCGGTCTATCCACTACAAGCAGATAGCTCCGATTTTCAGCTCTGACCAAACCTTAAGACTACTTACACTTAAAACTAACTTAGAACTAATTTCTATACACATGCACTCGCATACACACACACACACACACACACACATCCACACACAGACACCACGCGCATAGTCTTAGCCTAGAGCTAATTTATATACATTATTTAGATCTCTTCACATATTATAGAAGAATATAATATAAATAACAATCAATATAAATACCAATAATGAAAGCCACGTACATACTTTCATAACAATATAATGAATAAATAGATAAATATATATATATATATATACATAGATACATGTTACTGTATATATAAATACCTTATTACTGGTTATTATTCGACATTAGAAGCACAGCCATAGGGAATAGCAAACTCGTTGCGCTGCAATACTATCAAATATTTAAGCAATTTGTTTCTAAATGAGGAAATAGACTGTGCATCTTTGATAGGCGGCGGTATAACGTTCCAGCATTTAGAAGCTGCTATTGTAAAGCAGCCCTTGGTCCTTGTAAGCTTGTGCTTCGGTAACAAAAGTACATTGAGGCGTTCGCGTTTCGAAAAGTTGAGTTTGTCATAAAGGTATTTTGGTGTTTTATATTTAATTACTTTATAGACGAAACATGAAAGTTTCAGTCTCCTTTTATGTCTCATGTTAAGCAAGTTCTTCTCAATCAAAATTCCGTCAAGCAAAATCATATTCTACTATTACTTAACATTCATTTTTTAAAGGCTGGATGATGTCTTAGAGCTAAACTATAAGGATTTGTTACGAAATATTTTATGACAATGAACCTAGTTTTTGGCTACAAACAACCACGTGACGGTTAACTATAATTATTGCTTAAAGATTCAATGTTAGAGCACTGCGATAGTCAGCCGTACACAATCCTACAGTATTGTTCCTAATAATAACAACACCGATGAATTAACTAGATGTAATATATCGAAAAACCCATACGTGAACACACACATATTCACTAAGCACACGCCTAATCCTGGTACTTAATCCTACATCTGTAAAAACCCCCATATATTTCCCACTGAGCTCCAAAATCCCGAAAGAGACAAAACAATCTCATTAAAAACAAACCTTAATCTAAACTTGTCCAAAACAAAAACCCTTGGGACTGAGAAAAATTGTATGTCCACTTCGGTTGCCGGTGTAATCGCACCCGTCATTTGTCCTTTTCCATAACAAAAAAAAGGAAAACAAAACAAAAGCAGTGTCACGGACTCGAAGAAACCTAATGTGTTTACACCATTACATACACCTAGAGCTTTACGAGCGACCATGCGTAAAGAGCTGGGTGGAAAAGGGCATCCACTGGTTGTAAGGGCTCGTGACGGTTTGGACGTGTTTTATGGTCGCCGCGTAAGAGATCAACAAACATCGTCATGTCGCCTTTGCATTAAGTTTTAGTACTTCCCGTTCTAGTGAATTTATTCATCTCGTGTGATGGACAACATATCATAATTTCACATGGCTTAGCAGCAAAAAAATGTATATATGCATAAACGTTCTTTTGGTAGAAAAAAAGGAACGTAAATACTGTTACTATATTTTTAGTTCTGTTAGATCGATGTATGTTTGAAAATGCTTATTTAGTCTTTATAAGCCTATATTATAATAAATTAAATCCTTTAATGGTTTAGTAAGAATTTTAAAACTACATTAATTCCCTCTTTTAAGTATAGAAATTGCAGTTTTTTATACCCTTTAACTTTATATTCAGCTAAGGTGTAAGATAAGCGCACACTATACAAATCTATAAATATCACAATAAAAGTGAGAGAGTCAGTGAAAGCACATTGCAACAAAAGACAGTAATGTGGACGTCAATATGTGGCCGTTGGGCGCCGCTACAAAGGCGGTAACGAGGGCGGGCGGACCGGAATCGAGTGTCGGCGCTCGCGCAACTTCCGCCGGCGGAGGACGATATTTCCGCTTATAGTTAGGGTTGGCTCGGTGAAATGAGCTTCACTAGTTTTTTTTTATGGCCATTAAATTTGGGTATCTGTTGTTTTTGGTTACATTGATCTAGGATTTTTGCTTCCATATTAGTGATTTTGATATTATGATTTCATATCTTGTTATAAGACCTTACGAAAATAAACATTTTTTGTAAACTTTACTCTTTGCAAAAGTAAAAACAATTCATTGCCAACAATCTTTTAAGTTCATCACAACCCATACATGTTCCCGGTAACAGACTCGAAACTAAAGAATATAGGGATAAACAAATACAGTCTGCAATATGTGATCCAAACAAGGATATCGCACATATTAAATAAGTGTACCTCCGGGAATCGAAACTGACACTTGAACCAAACGCTCAGCCTACTCCACGAAGGAAGTGTTGTTTTGCAAATCCCAAAATTAATTTATTGAAATTTTCAATAAAAGTTAGTTTGTTAAATATTTCTTTAAAACAGACAATTCGGCATCAAATACTGGTCGACTGTTAAATCAGAGCAAGTCAACACAAAACTATTTATAGCCACATAAAATGAAATGCCGATAAATGAAAATTGGAAAACGTCTATCACCCGTTACCCTGTCACATCCCTAAGTTCCGTTCCTAGAGTTCGTTTCCGTTTCCAACTGTCTGTACTGTACCATAGATACGTTAAATATAGAACCTGTTTTGCGTTCTAGCGAGACGTGGCATATTCAGGTCTTGTCAATGTAGCGGTCACGTTTTGTAGTTATGATTTCATGTCATGTTAACCTACTTGGTGTTTCCTGTTGTTTTTGTATTGTGACAGTATGTAGCTGTGATGAGGGAAATGGCAGTGTAACATAATACGAGAAACTGATGTTTTCTTAAAGGTTTTTATTTAAGATTCTGAGCGAACTATGTTATATATTTAATAAACATTATCTATACTTGTAACTTAATTATATCATCGCAGTTTTTTCATGGATGGTTAAATTAATGTACAGAATTTTATTGGAATCAATGTAGATATTACAAGTCAATCAATAATAAATTTGTAAATGAGACTTAGGGCCAGTTTTATGATCCGTGGTTTAAAATATAACCATTTGTTACATTGACTATAGTTAAATGACTAACCAGTAGTCAAATCATAAATCCATTTTGGTTCGATATTTGACCATTAGTTACTCTAACCACGGGTCAAAAAATGCATTTTGCTGATATCTAACTAATAGTTACGATATTTAACAAATTGTTGAGTTAACCACGGATCAAAAAACTGGCCCTTATTATATCAGATCTTCACCAAGTAGCAAATGACACATTTGCTCGAATACGAGAATTCTCAAATGAAACATTAATTAGCAAGATAAATCACTCGAGTATAAACAAATAGGCATGTGATAAATTTAATAATATTCATCTACTCGACAGATGCTATAATCTAGATTATAGGGACGTGTGTCCGTGACGCAAGCGTAATCAAAATTATAAAATCTAATCTAATTTAGTGGAATATTGCAATGTCGTGAGAAATATTAAGTGCACCTACGCAGCGTTTGAAAATAACATGATTCGTCAGCGTATAATTTTCATGATGAAATTACCAAAGTCCCTCATTCTTAATAGGCGTTATTATATCTCAATTTATGTTTTCATATCCCATACTAAGAGATGAGGACTCAATTAAATAACCATTATTTTAAATATCATATGTGATATTATAAGTTTGTGTTGTTCTAAATTCAGGAGAAAGGGTTCATTCATATGTAGATGGATAGTTAAGATCGCAGGAGTAATAGTTTTTCCAATAGCCGAGCTTAATAGTTCATAGCATATTAATGGTTTATATAGCCATATTTTGAAAAAAATATTGATACATATTATATGGTGATATGATTAATATTGGTGTAGTGTTAAAAAGCTTCATATCGCTAAGTTAGTATACTCGGGTTTTCTATAATATACTCATATTTTAATTTTGTCACTACAGTTTCCAGTATTTAAATATTTCTATTTTTACAGTTATTTTCTATAACATTACAAATAGTAAAATGTACATTCCATTCATATTTTCAGTACGTGTCCTAAAGTACGACTAGGAAAGTTTGTGTTGAAACTTGCGCTGTTTACTAATAAAAGCTGAATGCCAGAGAGCGTAACTCGAATCGTTTCAAAATCTTGTTGAACCGAGCCTCGTATGACAAGTTCACGTTATACACGCAGCGATATGAATTCAAGATAGGGTTTTCAACTTATGTTAACTTGTTTTATGCTTTGGCCGAACTATGTTTTTTTTATGTTGAAATTTATGGTGAGTTGGTGCATGCTTTTGTATGAATCCAAAACTATAACCGATGCGAAAATTTGCGTTGTTTGTTGCACAAATAACTGGTATAATTATAATCTTTAATAACTTTAAAACACGCAGCGATATGAAATCAAGATAGGGTTTTCAACTAATGCTAACTTATAAATAAAGAATAAATAAAGGAAAGAAAAATTTCGACACAGGCGGGAATCGAACCCGAACCGAGGTCGCGGGTTCGATTCCCGCCTGTGTCGAAATTTTTCTTTCCTTTATTTATTCTTTATTTATTAGTAATAATTCCCACATGAGGTTTTCATGAACAAAAAGATTTAAATAATGTTAACTTGTTTTACGCTTTGGCTAAACAAGGAATATACTTCTGTTTTGATTTAAGAAATTCATTCTAAGTTGGTGCATGGTATGAATCTAAAACGATAACCGATGTGAAAATACGCTTTCTTAGTTGCACAAATATCTGGTATAATTTTAATGTAAGATAATTTAAATTTATTTTGTATATTTGTAACTGTATTAGATCTTTCTAACGTTAAATAAAATTGTATTATGTAGTGCGTGCAGTGCTTGCATCTATTAATGCCTATGAACGTTTTTTTCATTTTGAGCTCAATAGGCCAAAAAGAACCAAGTGTTTTTAAATTCCACTGATATCAATGTAAGCATATTGCGTGTGACAGACTATGCATGATATAAACATAGAGAACTTAACTAAATAGAGCGAAAACCAAATGTAGTTCAGTACAAATATTGCAAAAAATACCACTAAACTAATAGTCAAAACTTTTTATTGGTCATACATTTTCTTCGCTTAATTCAGTTGAAATGCGCTCTCTATGGGTATGAATTACATTTAAAAATATTATTTTTCACGCTAAGAAATTGAGGAGCCTGGCACTACTCGCTCTTAGGGTCGGTCCATAGTTGGCAACCCTATCGGGCACGTTCCAATTTAGCGGAAAACGTGTCGCGTTCCATTTATAGTTTTCAATGTTACAAGTTGATGTCTCGAGTCTAATTCGAAATGAACATTTTGACATTTTCAAACGGGGCAAGTAAATGGCGCAACCACGAAGACATGAATTGAACGGTTGACATTTTAATAAGTTAATGGCTTCGTATTGGAAATTATTACTATCATTTAATTTCCTTTTGCATATACAATTCACTTTCTCTTTTAGCTATATCCAACTTAAACTAGAATAAACAACTTAGAATTGTTTTCTTTATCTTACCACTCATCGTTGAATAAAATATAAAAGTATATGTACCTGAAACAATACAAATACAATAATTAGGAAAAAACAAAACAAATTGAGAGCCTGTTGTTCACGTTCACACGTGTATCTCGCCCAAAAAGTTTTCATTACGCAATATTTTTCTAACACCAAAAACTCAACACGAGAAAAGGCGATGTTGTATTTATTTCATTTGAGATTAGGCTCTGCAACAAGTGTGCCCCGCCCCTCCCCGCCACCCCCGACGTTCGTTGGAAAACAAACAGTAAGATAGTTGGCGTAGTCGCCGGCTTGTTGGCGAAACCTATTTGCGATACCGAGCAAAAGTATACTGACGCCGGCGGCGGTATTTAATATTTGTTGCACTCAGATATGTACAGACATTACACTAGTATTTACTTTTGTCGCATTAATTGTCACTTGAAATATGAATTCATATTTTAAATTTAGATGTAGATGAATGATACTCGACAGGTTTGGCAGGATCGTTCGAAGTGGCGATCGGTTGTCTCTGTTTGTCCCAAATGGGAACTATGGCACTAGTGTATGAATGTATGTATATCATCATCACTTCTTTTAGAAGCTGCGGTTAATACTTAATTTAATTTCAATATATTATTTATATGTAATTTTTGTGTTACTCAATTTATCGTAATTATTATTTTTCCGACTACATTATTTGCGTTCATGTGGAGACGCCTTAAAATTTGTTCTATTTGTCATGTCGCGCTTCATCATATTTGTCTATTAAACCCAGTTACTTAATAATAATATTTTTAAAACAATTCAAAAACTTTAATATTATCCTATTAACATATAGCTGTGCTGTGTTGGGGCTTTTAAGAGATTTTTGGGCAATGCGGTTGGAAACCCATCACCAACTTTATTTTACCATCTTTTCCCCACTCAACTTTCCAAACGCGGCTGAGGAATTTCTAATTCCTTAGCTCTGGCTACCCCTTCCAGGGATTTATAGCCTTGAGTATATGTATGTATGTATTTACATATAATTTATATGGAACTCAATAAATGCAAACAAAACGTCAACAAGCGCTCCTTTAAATAAACATATTTAAATTTGTATATATTGGCATCTTCCTATTGATGTTATTTTTCCATCAAAGTGAAATTTATCTGAAGTATTCGCAATACATTTACTTACTGAAATTTAAATACTATCAAGATCTTGTGAATTAATTTGTCTCAGAAGTTAGAACGACGTGGCCGGATGAATAATTTTTTTTTCGGGAGTTAGGCTAAAATAATATTTCTAGAATTCAATATAATATTATTAATAATTTAGAATGATTGAACGGCTTTTGAAAAGCATTTGTAAAGAAGTTTCATTAAATTAAGAAAAAGATTTTCCAAATTAAACAGTGATTAAGTAGTTAAGTTATTTAATGGGTAAATGCAATTAACTGAACCCTAAGTTACCTATTTCGGTTCTACCACACTCTTTACAATACAATCTACTAGTCATAAAGCGATAAAACCGCTTTGTGCATCCTGCAACATACAAACAGCTTTGAACTTGTAAGTTGCGATAAATCTATTACACCTTTCTTACCATCCGATTAAATATAAATATAAAAGTAGAAATTTCGCTTTTCGATCATTTACTAGTTAGTCTTTATAAAAGTAGTCTAGGAAACGCTTTTATAGGTATTATAAAAACAAGAAAGGGACCATGCGCTCTTGGAGATTACATTCAAGTGGATTCTACTAATTAGGGTTCGATTTGAGGGGGAAAACGTATTGTGTATTCTGGGGCGATGGTTGTCCAAAATAACAAGACCCACAATTTCATACAGCACACTTCAATTTTGGACGTAAATCAAAGAGTTGATGGGGCTGATAGGGGTCTCTAGCAAAGGCTAGTTAGAGGGTGCGCAACTCGTAATTGATTTCCTTTTTATGCTTCGTTTGATGCACATATAAGCATCGCGAATAAATCAGTTGTGTGTGCGTGGTTTTTATATTTGAATGATACATAACATCTTGTTTTTACTTCTTTCCACACGAGTAAAAATAAAAGGTGCTGGTTAGAATATTATAATATGATATCACTATTGAAGATTACTTAAGGCTTGATTAAAAAAATATTATGCATTAATATCTTTTGTATCAATGTTTATTACTGTAACCAGGAAAAATAACAGATTCTGTTTTATTATATTTATATACTTAACATAATGTTATTCTTATTAATTATTATTAAATTAGTAGATTTAATAAATAAAACATATGAAAAGAAGAAACGATAAATAGAAAACATATTTTTATCAAGTGTTGAAAAGGAAAAGTACAAAAAGCACATAATATGCTTCGATAATAAAATGGCTTCGCATACCCTTCGCCCATCCTCAGAAACACCCTCTTCTACGTATTCTATTTGTACTTCTATAATGAATGATTTGCGACCCCTACCATATCTCCTTGTTATGTTTGCAATTAGTTAATAGGCGGTTGAATGTCAAAATCTTGATTAATATACTTAGTCTACTGTTAAGAAAACTGTTGAAAATAATTATGAGAATATTCCATCATCATTTCAGGATGTACTGCAAGAGGCATCATGTTCCTAAGACTTTTGTCAAAGTGATTTTAGAAACCCAACATTCGTTGAATCACGGAGTCTTTCTTTCTTATAACTACTGAATATGGGATTATTGTATTAAAATAAACATAAAATTGATTATTGCAGATTAAGCTTGTAAGCTGGAGAGGTAAGGTAAGTTTGCGAGGGTCGTACGAAGTGGCGATCGATAGTCTGTACCTACCCCAATAGGAACTAATAGCGTAAATATCATGTAGGTAAATACAACGAATCAGTTCAATATCCTTCCATAAAAAGTAAAAGTAAATATGAGTAGACGTGTTGGATACTCAAAACTTGAGTGAAAGTTAATAAAAGCCATGGTAGGGGCTCAGGTACAAAAGGCGTCATGACAACAAGCATCTTTCGAGAGTAAAAAATACAAAGAGACAGCTTTAAATAGGGTTTTCGCTTTTTATTTTGCCGTCATTCTTTGGCAGAAATTTTCATTATTCAATACACTTTTCACGGTATTTTCTTTTCTTACAAATATGTATTGTTGAAAATCAAATATTTTTAAAGCGTTTTTATAAAATTTCAGTTCAAATTGGGTATTTCTTGTATGTCTTAGCTTTGCTTTTATTTCTTCAAACAAATTTCAACGCATTGAAAGAGGTTCACGTGTATTTCTCAAGTCAAACCCAAACGTTCATGCCGCATATTCCCGAAGGGATTAGCAGAGGTACTAATACTTCTGAAAATTACGTGAAATTGTCACCTTGTGTTCAGTGTACCCACGTTTTGCTTGGACAGTGTTTTGTGACAGTAACGTGTATTTATATAGATCTCTTTGACCATAGAGAGCTAGTTTATCCAAATAGAAAAAAAGGCGTTGTATTTTCAAATAATAATTATAAACCTACAAACACACAGCTTGTAAAACCACTCCACTCACAAATCCAATAGCCAGCACCAAATATAGAAGCAAATATATCGCTCGTTCATTAGATCATAAACCAAAGCATTTCCAACGTTACATATGCTTTGATATCGCTACTGAAACATACGGCAGTTGAATATCTAGTAACATTGACACAAGTAATCACAACTGCGGGGTGCACAAACATCCGCTGAGTCGCATCTCTAGCGGCCAAAATTTAATAAAGCCTCGGGGTGCGTGTGTCACAATTTACATTTAAAGCACCAATTATTTGACGTCATTAGCGCCCCGCGAGCGGTATTAAGCGCAGCCGGCCCCCCTCTTTCAGGCCAGAGCCGGCCATAAATAAGACTACGAATGGCAATTTTTAATCTTTACACCGCACAGAGCTTTTTTGAGTGCTTTAGGAATTATGAGTTGTTGCGAATGTAATAAGGTTTTTTCCATATTTTGCCGTGTAGTGTCGGCTTAGAATAACACTACCCCATTTCTACCCGTGGGTGATCGTAAGAGGCGACTAAGGGTATAGGGACTTTTAAAGTGATTTTTGGGCCATGTGGTTGAAGACCCGTCACCAAACGTTTATTATTATCATCTTTTCCCCAATCAACTTCCAAAAGTGGCTGAGGAATTTATCATTCCAAAGCTCTGGCTACCCCGTCAAGGTATTTATAGCCGTGAGTATATGTATGAATGTCATATTTTAGCGATGTAGCTTTACTACAAATAAAATAAATAAAAGATAAAATTTAAAAAAAGGTGGACGTCGCGTCTTACCAAGAGATCAAGGAGCTGGCATTGAATAGATATATCTGGAGAATGTTACACCGACAAGAGCGTCGCTCTTAAGTTTATGATGATTAGCTTTGACTAGCTCTTCCACATTTCTTCCCACTGGTATCGTCATTGCTGGACGATGTGGTTGGAAACTTATCAATAACATCATTCATGTTAACATCTTTTCCCCACTAAACTTCCAAAAGCAAGAGAAAGGCTTACGTCACTATTTATTAATCGCTTTCAATCGATAGTCTCTGTCTACCTCATTGAAGTGAGTATATAAATATGTGTTGTTTTTTCTTATATTATTTGACTTTCATTATGTTGGTGGTTTAAACATATTAAAAATATATGCAGTGGAAGAACAGCAAACACTATGGGTTGTTGCAATATGGCCTCAAGTTACGACAAATTACTTTTAATAACATATGCTGCTGATGTATTTTTTTTTATGCTTAACTTTATATTACCTCCGCCTCCGTGGTTTCGCGGCTAAGCGCTCAAGTACGGTGGGCTCGGGTTCGATTCCCGGGGGGTGATAACTTTACAAATTTAATTTGTAAGATTAAACCCAGTCTGGAAGAATATTGCAGACTTGAATCACCTGATTATCCGAAAATTAAGATGATTCCGTGCTTCGGAGGGCACGTTAAGCCGTCAGCTACTACTACGGTAGTAATCGTTAGTCTGCCAACCCGCAACTGGCCATCGCGGTGGACTATGTCGAAATCGCCCTATATAGGGTAGGCTCGAGCCCCTTGGTGGGGACATGAATGGGCTGTGAGGATATTACCTATTTAAATTTATTCTTTTCGGCATAATTATATAATTGAGAACTTTTCAAATATTCTTTTTTGTTAAGTAACAAATAATATTTTATACACAGATATATCTTTAGATTTTTACAAAAAAGATTATTAAAAACTTAAATCAATCTCTAAAATATTCAGATAAAAAAAAAACATCATCGAACATTAAGCACATCTAAATTATGGAGGGCATTCTAAAACACGAACATCTGAAAATGCAAACGTATTACTGCACTTAAACCCACTTGCTCTTTTGATTGTGAAAATACTCCTACAGCTCTCTATAAATAGAGCGCGAGAGCTTGCTTTCGCATTTAATTAAATGTAAAACGCCTCAACGCAAGCAGCACCGAATGATTTATTAATGCATTCATTAGTAGCATACACTCAAACACGCTTTTATTTCTTTTCGTGCCGCTTCTGTATGCAAACAGTAAATAGAAAAGTTTATGATGTTATACATGTGCACTGTCACTTAAGCTTTTTTTTGGTTTCGGTTGCAAGCGCAGAGTTTTCAACTTCTTAATGGTTTTGTTTTAGTATATGAAGTACAAAGATCGAATATCACTCATGCTGTAGCTAAACTGTAGATGTTACTAATTTTATTATAATACTATAATTTCAAAATGAAACTGCTTGACATTTCAACAAATACCGTATATATGTTATGTTCGTTACATTTCATTAGTGTTTGTTACTTTAATCATAAAAAAGCAGCGTCGTAGCTATAAACTTGACTTGAGTGTATTAAGTTCTCAAGCTTATCCATTAAGTGAAACTTTAAAAAAAAATACTTAAAGGCTAATAAATTTAAATTAAATTAATCGCAAAAGTGTTCTTATACTCCTCGTCACTCCAAACCCAGCAACCGGGTATCATACTCGAAATGTATAGAACAAAGTTGAAAGCGGACTGTAATTATTCAGACTAAAAGCACAAGACCTAAGTGCAAAGCAAACATGAGCAAACTCCAAGTGCAACCATTGTAAGTCTATGAACTCTGCAAACTCTCATACAGTTGCCCCTCTGGCGCCCAATATTTGGTAGGGTGCGGGGGGCGGGGGATTTTTGGTGCATTGGTTGAACGAACGGTAGCGTGGACCCGTTTGATCCCAATTACGAAGTGCGGGGCGCCAAGCCGCTTATGCAAATGATGATTTCGCGCGGACACATCTAATGGCCCATAAAGGTCGGGCTCTGCTAAAGTAGAATGCACTTTTAGAATATCCCTACTTTGCCACTCGCTTCCCACTAATAGCGAAATCAGCGCTGGCTGAACCGTTTGCATTATTATATCATTTCGGGTGTAATCTTCGTCTTGAATGCATTTTTAATAAGACTGTAAAAATATATGCAAATATTGGTAGTTAAGAAACCAAAGCAGGCGTGAACCATAGCTTTAGTATTGTTACTATTTAAATTGGTCGTAACATGCAAAAAAGACCGTTGTGATTTTCATATATGGTCATAATATGGATCCCTGCTAGCGATATCCTTGAATACTTTGAGTAATTTAATAAAATAAGCTCAACATACCTGACAATTTTTTTTTAATAAAGCTGAGGAAAAATTTACTGACTTTTTAAACTATTTTGATCAATAACATAAGAAAACAAAAAATAATTTTACCAATGCAAAACTACAGCTATCATTATGAATTTACTGATGTTAACAAAAGCTGTCCGGAATATATAGTTTTAAATGGTTTCACAGCAGTTTTTCTTATGTTTAGTTTGCAAGTACTAATAAAGGGTTTATTATTCTATATTTCTTATTCTTATTTGTCTAAACTTGCAATGATCACTATGTAGTTACCAAATCAGATCCGGCGATCTTTAGCGAGCAAAATAATTCACCAATATATTTATCTTTCAATGAAATAGTGTGTTCAAGAAATATTAGAAATTTGTAGATTCGGCCTTGTTCATACTTTATACTCCAGATAATAAATAAAACACAGCTAAAAACTATGAACAATAACAACTTTCACTAACGATGCACAATATTCCAAGTATCCAATAACATTAAACAATATACATCATGCAAATAGCCGACCATAGTGCCGCATAATATTAGACATAAAATCGATAGTCACCGAATACAATATCGGTGAAATCAACGCCATATCATTATTTTCGCATCGCAATTGGCGTTTCACCAATCAGAAGGCTCATTTTCAAGCTCCGATTGCCGATTGTGAACATAAACTGTTACATACTAAATCATTCATATTTCAGCGTAAAGTTAATATTTGCATGAATCCGAGTTTTTAGTTTTTCTAGTTTTACGAAAATAGTCTCACTTCAAAAGATTGTGGATTGGATCTGGCTTCAGATTGTTGTCATTTTAGTTAAGTTTAATTGGAAAATAATTTAAACTATGCCTTATATTACTTTATATTATTAGATTATATGATATATTAATGTGAGAGAAGCAAGAGAGAATTGTCAGAATCGTGCATAGTGGCCATTGATAGTCTCTGCCTACCCCAATGAAAATAATGGGCGTGAATATTAGTGAGTGAGTTATCCATACTAATATTATAAATGGGAAAGTGAGTTTGTTTGTTTGTTTGTTTGTTCCGCTTTCACACCGTAAATACTGAACCGTTTGCTTTGAAATTTTGCAGACGTATAGTTAGAAGTCTAGATTAAATAATAGGGCAATTTTTGCCCGAAAAAAATATGTTCCCACGGGAAATCAAAAATATTGTTGGCTTGCTGGATGCATTGGAGATGGCGCTATGTATCGTTTAAAACAACGTAATATATTGTAAACTAATATAAAAATCAAAATTTAGAAGCTTAATGTTACGATAATGGATCCCCGAAAATAAGGAACTCCCGAGGGATGATGTACTATTTTTTTCATCGTATAAACAATTATTTACATCTACTTATATTGGAAACGAATAAAAACATGTAAATTTAGAAGCTAAATGAAACGACGATGATTCCTTGAAACTAAGAAATCCGCAAGAGTTCTCATAGGAACATCAAAAAACCTTAACTCATATAAGGCTCAAAATATTGCAGCGATTATATTTATCATCGAAGGAATTCACATCAGACACTTTGTTAATGTTCATTTTGGAAAGATTAAGGGGTTTCATCCATTTTCATCAAAATAAATGAACATTTAAATGACAAATTTGTTTATCAATAGTAAGACTAATATGAAATAAAGCGTAATAAAAATTTGACACCGCCCCGGTAACGTCTCCGTGGCGTAGCGGTATAACTAACTACTATGAATATTTAATTAGAACTATTATGAATCAATCGTCCCGGGTTCGTATCTCAGGCAATTCAAGCTTTTTGTAAAAAAAATGTTTTGTTAGCTTAAAATAGCACTATATATAATAATAGCAAGCACTATCCCTTCAATTTAGCGATTATTTTAGATGGAGATCCACCACTAATCATCCCTATATTGCCGAGCAATTGCTGTAAGCTCTCCCACTATCACCAACGGTCAGTATAGGGGCAGCACCGGGCCGCCGCCGCAGTACTAACTTAACTACTATCCGTATCTGTACACTTACTAAAGATATTCTCATTTCTGAACATAGGAACTTGGTATATTTGTTTCATGTTTATTATGAACAATTAAAAAGGAAGTTTTGGAACTCAACCCCTAACGGGTTGATATAGCAAATGAAAGTTAATATAGAGTTTTTTTTACATTTTATAATAAAACTTGGTGCGATTGAATTTATGAAATCCATCTATCAATCATTCATGAGTATTTGCTAACAACCATAAATTCCATAAAAGGGTAGCCATAGCTTCAGAGATACTAATTCTTCATCCAATTTTGGAAATAGATTGATAAAAGATAGTTTAATAAATAGTTTAATATTTAATGGTTCACAAACTGCATCGCCCAACAATCACTTAAAAAGCCTCAATGTCCTTTATGTCATTTACAACGCCCGCGGGTTTATAAATATAAAAAACAGAAGTTGAGATAGTGTTTCGGTATTTTGGTATTATGTAAACTGGATGCAAAAAATGAAGTCCACGCGGACGAAGTCGCGGGGCAAAAAGCTAGTATACTTATATATTAAAAGACAGACTACGTTTGAGAAAATTATTTTTAATAGTACAATTAGGAAACAATATAATTGGTTTGTTTGTCTCCAGCTTTTTCAAATGATACTCCGTTTATCTAATGTCAATAATTTTTAAAGATTAAACAAAAAAATCATAAATGAGAAGAAAACGGTAAAGCATTCTCAATGATCGATTTATGAAAAGCAAATAACTAACACTAAAATAAAACAACTTTAATACTAACTCCGCATTAATACGAATAACAAAAGCAAAAGCAAAATAGAGAAACTAAAATTAAATTAAAACTTCGCCAGTAAAGAATCTTTCAGCACAAATAACCGTCAATTATTTGACTCCAGAGAAATAAAGTTCTTAATAAGAAGTTGAAACCAATGTTTATACTACTCTGAAATTGTTGAGTTGTTTAATGAATTCTTAAGATTCTCTAATTCAATTTAATCTGACTCTATCACACAGTAATAAAACCATGCTAAATAAATTTTATAGATTAATTATTATAGATTATAGTGTTGGCTAAGAATAGCACTAGCCCATTTGTTATCTTGGGTATACGAGGTGACTAAAGGGTATTGGGGATTTCAGAGACCCATCAGGAAAAATCCTCTATTTCACAATCTTTTGACCACTAAAACTAAAAGTGACTGAAAATTTTCTAATTCTGTAGTTCTATTCACGACTTTATGGGATTTATAGTCGTGAGTATAGGTGGGCGGTTTTTATGATAGAAGATTATTGAAAGCTTAGTTAGAAGTGCTCCACCGCAGGGATGTTGAAAACCGTGGGTTTTAATCTTGAATCGGGTATACACTTTTGCGTTCTTTTCAGGGTTTTTCGACCCTTTTTCTTAGAGTTAAAAGAATCAATTACACTATAAAACAATATGATTTTTACGATTTTATTAAACGGTATAGAACTCGTAGTGGCAATAGGCTCGTAAGAAGGAGCCGATACTTACTTGGCCGGGTTTCAAAGACATGACAAAGACAAATATGAATGAATTAGTCTGAAAATGCATGTGTAATAGGCTAGCCCTACATGATGTGTGACAGTCCAGCAAAATGATTCTCTGAACACCAGGTGATAAAATAAACATGACATTTAGAAGAATTAGAACCTACTAAATTATTATACGACGGATGAGATGATAGTATAATGATTAATATTTTTGTGATACAAGTCATTATTGACGATCAAATTAAAACATACTAATATAGTCACAGCAACATATGAATATAAGTCTTGTCTTCGCTTTTCTATGATAAATAGGGGCAGGAATATAATGATATCACCCACCAAATTAGTCACAAAATATTACTCAAATTTCACCGAAACTATTTTGCTCATAGCTACTTTTCAGGGACCCTTTAGTTTACATTCAACAAATGTAGCCCAATAAAGCGCAAGTTGAAACGCTCGAAAAATAATTATCATAATTAAATGACGGGATTGCGGCCGGTACAATGTTCCGAGGTCCATATTTATTAGGCTCGGGTCGGCGTGGTGTTGCGCGGTTTTTTGTCTGGCCCTCATTAATAGTCCTTTAATGAGAGCAGAGCGTGGCGGGTCGCTTCTTGTTATTCTGACACTGATTA
Organism: Bedellia somnulentella; assembly: GCA_963576735.1. Classification (NCBI taxonomy): domain Eukaryota; kingdom Metazoa; phylum Arthropoda; class Insecta; order Lepidoptera; family Bedelliidae; genus Bedellia; species Bedellia somnulentella. Next base: position 15,545,535 of record OY755179.1, read on the forward strand.
ACCATCGGCTTTATGTTTATCTATATTGTTCTTCAGCAGTTCTTGTATTGTGTTGGTAAGTAAAAGGATTCATATTTTTTTTTCAATAACAATATGTTTTTTATGGACAGTAAGATTATTCTTAACCTAACGTTATCTATATATTTTATACATGTTATATTATACACATAATTCACAGAACAATACATTATACTTGAAAATTATTCCGAGTCTTTATTTAAACCTTTACTGAACTGTATTAAGTCTGTTAACAGAATCTAAAATAATAATTTTGAATCGTACATGGGTAGAATTTGTTAAATATAACAGAACGCGTTCCCACATTGAAAGATTTTAAATTCGATATTTCGTGAACAATTCATCAAATATACCTATAGAATTGATAAACAGCATTTTATAATAATTTGTATTAACAAAAACCCACAGGAATAATGTTCTCTTTGGAAAATTTTATCGATTTACACGTCACTCGGGAAATACATCGCGCTACAAATACAATATTCCATTTCAGCATTTTCTTTCAATATGTCCGCTGTATTTGTACGTGAACGTAATATGATCTAGTGCTTAAAATCTCGGAGGACTGCGGCGTATTGAAATAATTTATTTAAGCATTCATTTTCCGTGTTATTGGTAAGTTTTTGATTTTATATTAAATTTGAAAAATGCTTTAATATTAATTAATTATAGTCATCGAACTATGACGACTTCTGTGATAAATTGGAAAGTGGATGGGACTGCAGGATTGATTCCCGCTGTAGGAAACATTAATTAAATGATGAATTTTTACGTAACTTAATGTTATAAAGGGGTATAGTTTGGAACATTAATTTGGCGGGGGTCCGAAGTGAGAAGAATAAAAGAGCATGTATGAGAAGAATAATGAATGTAAGGGAAGCAAGAGAGGTTTGTCAAGATCGTACTAAGTGGCGATCGATAGTCTCTGCCTACCCCAATGGGAATAATGGGCGTGAGTATAAGTAAGTAAGTAAGTGTTAATTTTTTGTTAGTGACGGCAAATTTTCGGAAATACTAAACCTATTTTGATAATTATGACATACTTTGAAAGCTACGCTATTAAGTAGTGCTATAGGCATCATACTAAATTACTTAAGGGGTAATCAGAGATGGTGGCAACATTAGATATTTTAAAGATACTTCTCGTGGGAAGCTGGGGCGATCCACTAGTAATATGCTAATTTCAGAACGTTGCTCTATGTTATATTTTGCTAGGCGCAGATCAAATTACTCGCAAGAAATTTATTTAATACAGATATGCGACTACGATTGGACAATATAATATTTGTTTTAAATACATTTATTAATGACAACCAAGAATGAGTAACACACAGTAAAGACAAAATTTTCCAATAACTTAACTCAGCGGAGATCAAACCCGCGACATACGGATCCTGACGTGAGTGTCCTAACCTTTGGTATAGTTTCTAGGTTTCTTGTTTTTGATGCATTTTTTGTGCATGTGTATTATGTAGTTTCATATGATTTAAAAAATATATATTAATATCCTTATCACACCATAAAGTTTACCCTGTGCCAATCATGAACACAAACTCAGAAAACGTTGTAAACACCGAACACCGGTTCCAGACTTTGAATAAGAAATCGAACACCGTTACCATCTATGTAAAACTAATACCAATTACACTTGAGAATTACCCATTAATCGAGCAGCTCGCCAATAAAAGTCGCTGTTCGAGTTATAAATTGATCAATTTGCAGCCGCTCCGGCTAATATATCTCTACACTGGACAAAGGTGAGACGATTAGATCTCTTGATCTCGGCAAAACCTACTTTTATCCTCTTTAATAGCAAATTCAGATGAAAATCTATTTCTAGTGGTACGCTACCTATAGGGTGATTTACAGCAGAGACGTGGGAAGATACATTGAGACACATTAAATTCAATGTGTATCCAAGCTGTTTGTGCGAAGATTGTAGTTTTAAAAATAACTCGTCTATGCATTAACCTTTGACCGAACCATCCCACTCGCTGACTACACCAACGCTGTACATACATACATACACTATGTACGATCCTGACAAACCCTAGCTTCGTCGAACATCCATCAATCTTCTCATAAAAGCGCTTTTATTCTTCTTACTTCGGGCTTTTGGCTTTTGCCTTTTTTGACCACAGTCACTATTTGGTCCAAATACGTCTTCCGAGGTTGTTTTCTACTAACATTACTATCGACCTAGACTGTACAACCCTAACCTTGACCATTTATGAACAAATATTGCTTATGAATATTAATATTCTAGCGGTATTGGTTCTAAGAGTATTGATATTTTTAAGTGATTTTTGGGCGATACGGTTGGAGACACGGTACTGTTTACTGTTATTTTTCTGTTACACTCTTTTCCCCATTAATCTTTCAAAAGTGGCTGAAGACTTTCTGATTCTGAAGCTCTGGCTACCCGTTGGGTTTTTGTCCGTGATTATGTATGTATGTGGGGGATGATATCTGGGGAGGCACTTCGTGATTATTTGAAGGTGTACTCATTGGGAGACAGTCATACATGTAAACTGACAGCAGTTAATTCTAGAAAAGGGTAGACAAAAATTTATGATAAGACATTCCTTAGCCAATTTTGGAAGTCGAGTGGGGTACGATTGTAGAATAAAGAATTGTTGGTCATGATCTGGGTCTCAAGCCACAATGCACAGCTATAACCTAAAAACCCACAATACTGTAGTTGCCTCATACGACACCTACTAGGAATGGTTAAATGTTTTTCTAAGCTGACCATACACATCAAAATATTAACACAAAATAAATTCTTATATTCACTTCGTTAGTATCAATCAATATACCTATTGCTCGAACCATGCAAACCTCAAGCGCTGAGAATTATCAATCATTTATATACGACCCTTACTCTTGTCTTTTTGGTATCCATGCCTTTTGAGTAATAATTATTCTGCTTAAATAATTATTCACATTAGCTCCTTTTACCTTTTGCATTTATCTCTTTTTAAGCCTGTCGGTGTGTCCAAACCACCACAACATAATAATTCACTGATAGTACAATTTAAATTAAATACATGTCGATAATATACTATAAGAATATAAGGACAAAGTAGTGAGACGTCAGCCGCCAGCCCATCTAGGATATAGGTCTGATTATAAAGAGTTGCGGAGGTGGAGCTACCGATATTTTTTTATCAATTATTGAACATTTTAAATATTTTGGCTCAAAAGCGCAACTATTTTCTTTTAATACAATTTGTTTCTAATAGCAATGCCGTGTAGTGCCGGCTTAGAATGTCGCTACCCCTTTCTACCCACGGGTGTCGTAAGAGGCGACTAAGGGTATTGGGGCTTTTTATTGGATTTTTGGGCGATGCGGTTGGAGACCCATCACCAAAAACCTTTATTTTTACCATCTTTTCCCCACTCAACTTCCAAAAGTGGCTGAGGAATTTATAATTCCTTAGCTCTGGTTACCCCTTCTAGGGAAATATAGCCGTGAGTATATGTATGTATGTATGTATGTTGTTTTTAGCTTCTGTTACACAAAACAGGTAAAGTACCTAATAACAAATCTTCATATATTTAAAGCAAAAAACATATTATTCGTGTTACGTTTCAGAATTACATCTAATCAATATCAAAAACAAATACGAAACCAGATGTGTTTTGACATTCATCGTGCGATATTATAAAAACATCAACCAAGGAGCATGCTAGAATATAATTGTGTTACCGCAAACAAAATACAACAAAATAAACAATAACATCTAGGTATATAACAACAAAGATCAGTTTCGTGTAACCGCCGATTCTTGTGAAAGCTTACGTTTTGTACAATGTTGACGACTGAATTTAATGTTGAATTTAGTTATTCATTCAGGTTGATTTTCACTGGATAAACTGCACATGAATTATTTATAAAATAAGTAAACACATTACAACGGCACATTGAATGTTGTGATACGCTCATTAAGATTTCAATCAAAACAATCAATATTTCATTACATTCTCATTATCTATTAATGAAAAGCTATTCAATAGTTTATCGAATTTCAATTAAAAAATCAAGTGTATATGTGCTATGCAAATATTTAGAGGACATTTCAATGTTACAATTTTACATACAAACATGCATATAGTCATGGCTACACATCTCAAAAAGGTGTAACCAGAGCCTGAGAAATATTAGTATCTTATCCAATTTTAGAAGTCGACTAAGAAAAAAATAGTAACATAAAACATAGAAACAATTATTAATTGCTATCATAAGCTAATTAAAAGTAAGCTATATTCTTAACATATAACAACCATATGGTAGCAAAATAAGAAAAACAGGGTTTTAGATGCAAAAGCCATAAGATTTTATAGCTATAATTACTTTAATCTATACTTATTTGTTCAGATGTTTATGTGTTTACTTTTCTGTAATAAAAAGACGCCAAAACATTTAAATAGATTTTAAAAGTTACTTTGTCAATTGAAATCCTAATTATAAAAACAATCTTTATAAGAATATTTATAAATTCAAATTCTAAATGAGGATTGACCAGTAGAAATTAGAATGCAACACATCAAGAGGAACCCTATTTGGCTAGATCATTATTTTGCGTGTCTATAGTAAGCAAGGGTTGCTGATTATCACGAGACTGCAGGTAAATAATGAGTGCTCTTATCACCAGGTAACAAAATGATGTGATGAAGAAACGATGCCTCAGCCGTTCATTCGGAGATGAGCAGCTAGCGTAAACGATATAACCTATACATGTAAACATTATCTATATCAATCAAATTTAAAACGAATTCTCTTAATCTCAATTTAAATCTAATAGCATTGATTCGAGTTCAAGCAAAACCTCTGATCGGAAGATCTTCAGCTAAATCATGTTTTGTTGTCTAAATCAAACTTACCATGTAATTTAATAAACATCTCATTTGAACGTATTGCCTCATCACTAAAGAATGGAGCATAAGAACCGCATTCGTAACCAGCACTGATACAAACCTAATATTACAATATCACTATCACTGTTCGTATTTTTTTTACGTAAACGTGTAAGTCGGGTTACCGCGTCTCGCCCAGCCGGTGGCTCAGGAATTACTGCCGCCCAGCGTAGCACTGCCGCCCTTACCACTCCCCGCCCGCCCTAGCTTTCTTTGTTTCTCACGCGCGCCCCGACTCCGGCCGAATCTCGGAGCCCTCGCTATCTTACGCGGTCGTTTTATCAATTATGTTTCCTTGTTTTTAACCCTATCCTTCTTGCTGGACATGAACCGTGGTTAGTTACAGGTCATAGGGTTTTGTTTGATGTAACTGATACTATGGTCTCAATCATTAAGTGTTTTCCAATTGGTTCTAGTTAAAAAACATGAAAAAGTAGAGATGGTCTTCAAGATAGGTTGCTGTGATTATTATTCAGTTTTACAATTTATCTGCCTCATAAGACAACTTATCGTTGCCTCTAAACACTTGTGCTTTGCCGTGTAGTGCCGGCTTAGAATGTCGCTACCCCTTCCTACCCACGGGTGTCGTAAGAAGCGATTAAGGGTATTGGGGCTTTTTATTGGATTTTTGGGCGATGCGGTTGGAGACCCATCACCAAAAACCTTTATTTTACTATCTTTTCCCCACACAACTTCCAAAAGTGGCTGAGGAATTTATAATTCCTTGGCTCTGGCTACCCCTTCTAGGGAATTACAGCCGTGAGAATATATGTTTATGTTAAACACTTGTTAATCCATTTAGTATAATCCCTATCAATTTCCAAATGTGGCCAAGGAGTTTCTAGCTCTGAAGTTCTAGCTATCCCTTTTTATGTTTGTATGTATGTATTCTGAATAAAAATAAGTCATTGACTATTTAACAAAAACATATTAGCAAAAGAAACAAGCATGGCTAGATAAAAGAAATTCAAAGTAGGAGAAATAAAATGTACTTTCTGGCCATTCAAATAAAGGACAAATCACAGCCAATACCTCTAATAAAGTATCTGTGTAGTATCGGCTTTGAATAGCACAAACCCGTTTGTTCCCGTGGATGTCATATGGGATGACTAAGAGCGCAGGGGCTTTTAAATGTATACTGCGTGAATCATCTGCAAACAACATTTATTTTACAACCTTTTCCACATTTAAGTTCCAAAAGTTGCTGAAATATTTCTAATAATATGGCCATTGTATCGATTTATTGAGATTTACTGCTGTGATTATATGTAGTATGTATGACTGTGCAATTTTCAGCTGCTTATTATACCATTTTTTATTAAAAAAATACAGTCAGGTTTTTAAATTTGATATTTTATATATTTTTTTAATGAATGTCACAGTCAAAATCCTTTTGTAGTCTTTAATTTCATTATTTCGTGCACTCCGAGTAAGTATAATCTGATTTTATCTTTTATAACAATTTTTATTTAAAATCTTTGCAGGTACAAAATTATTCAGCGAATCGGTTACAAAATATGTCACGTAATCATTAATGTATTGGATCGGGCGAGCCAGTTAATTTATTCATTTCGCTTTTTCAGCACTTGTTAAATTTCAACTGTAAGCAAGTTTCAAATTTTGTTTCATTACATTATATTTTTTGTTTAGTATCAGCATAGAATATCACTTTAAATTTTATTATTGTACCTGTAATTGGCACATAATAATTTCAATTGATTGGCTTATAAGGCGGGTTTGACGACTTTAATCACAACTTCTACCTACAACCGTATCAAGATCCCTTAGATATAGAAATACCTTAAGGGTAAAAGGTATTTTTTGAAAATTAAGTCGTGAAATATAACGGCTGCTCTAAGCTAAAAACAAGTATGTCGATTTTTGAGCGTTTGCTTTTTTTTACACCGTTGGATTCGTCATAGAAAGACCCTTATTTCTACATTATTAAAACTCAAAATATCTTCTTATTTAAGGCGCTATTGATAAAAGACGTTTTCAAGTATCTCAAAAAAGACAAAAAAACCAAGCTAAAAACAATTAACTTCACGTCTCAAAGTTAAAAACAAGTATCATAATAGAAACATACTTGTTTTATGATTTGGCGGAGCGACTTACTTGTTTTATGCTTTTAAATAGCTGCACAATAAGATCTAATTTTAAATGTTGTAAAGAAATTATAAGAAGGTTTCTAAAAGAAAACAATATTTTATTGCACTGAATACAAAGTAACGTTTTGATTGTTTATCTTTTGAGACAAATATAGCTGAAAACATGAAAAATTATACAATCGCTACCCTAGTTTGAAATTGCTATGTTTAAAAATATGTCAGCGGCATTAAGCTAAGCAAGTGTGGAATGAAGCAACTGGAGGAAGGGATGGGAAAGATATGGTTGATGATATCTACAAGTTTATTTTAAGTGGTGGCCCATAACCTGATGTAAAGAGCAATATGATTGGTAAATAACTAGTTTAATTAGAAGAGAAAATCCACAAATCAAAGCGACGTGGTAGCTCAGTGGTTAGAACACCGCTTATCGTGCAGACGACTAGTGTTCTAATTCCGGGTCAGGCCTACACCAATTTGACATACTCTAAAGACATACGTGTGGATAATTTATCATGGTTGTTAACGGTGAGGATACGTCGAGAGGAAACCCACATGGCTAAATTGTACTAAGTCAAGTGACAGTGTATTCGTACAAAGCGGTGATAGGCCTGCTCCCTATCACGTGAGTACACTGTCCAAACAAAACGTGGATACTCGGAACACCAGGTGACAGTGTCACGTGATATTCAGAACTACCTCTGCTAACCCCTTCGGGAATATTTAGCGAGAACGTTTGAGTATTAGGAAATTCAAAATATATTATTTACATTGTCAGACTACTGACAGATGTAGTATGTGTCATAGACACGATGCGAAGAGTCTGATGAGGTTTAATGCATACATTTCTACATGTTTGCTTGGGCATAAACCCATCTTGCGTGAGCAGTACTCAAGCTTTTGTTACGGGGTACCCTTGGTGAAATCGTCAGCCACGATCTCATTGGTCCGGATTTACTTGATGTCAAACTTCTTCAGGCGCACCTTGTCAGGCACAAAGTGATGGCGTATGTCTATATGCTTGATCCTGGAGTGATAATTTTCGATACCTGCAAGTTTGATTGCTCTCTGATTATCACATATTATCGTCATGGGTACAGTAACCAAGTGTGGCCAGAATTCATCATGTAGCTGCTTCATCATTCCTGTAGATAGTGACATATATATGGCCTCTGTAGTCGAAAGTGCGACTGTCTGCTGTCGTCAAGAATTCCATGTACTAGTCCACCTTGGTGTATAAATACGTAGCCAGTACATGATCTACGGTTGTGTTCATTGCTGCACCAACCTGCGTCAAAATAGCCATTGACAGGTCCGTCATCTCTCTTGTCCTACTCAGCGAATATTATTCTATATATCTCAGAACTCGCTTTAATGCCATCGAGTCCTGCCTTTTTGGTTATAAGTTAAATCTGCTGAGAGTGTTCACAGCATAAGATATATTGGGACGTGTTCCCTGTGACAGATAGATTACTCAATACATCTTGTATATAATATTACTGTTGGTTAACGCATAGAATTCCTTGTTTCCTGTTTTTATATACTTTTGTTGTTTGGGCAGATAATTGCTGTGCCCAAAATGTTTGGATCATGTTCGCAGCACTTGTTATGATAGTGAATACTCATGACATAGAATCTATAAGTATTAAGTATGTGACAAAAGGACATACCCACATGAGTACTCATGATGTGGAGCATTTGCATCCAATTCCATACAAAAGTTTTCAAATATTGCTAGGATATTACCTGTAAACGTAACCTGTTGCTTCGTAAAACAGGCCCAGGATGGTGATGGAATAACACTGATAAATGAAACCCGTGCTTTGAAAGATATGTTTGTCATGGCATAGCATGTCATCAAGCTGTGTCTGATCTCTCTCTGGTCGTGACGGTCTTTCGTTCCACAATCCCTGAACGAATAAAGCCTTTTGGGTAGGTTATACTCACTATAGATTTCAGGAGGCTTATCCAAATATGCAGGGCGTGGAAGTCCATAAGTTGGTATGATAAGATACTTGATTTAATCAACGTTCTTATGACGGTATACTCATGAAGAGGAAACAGCAAGTCAATTCTAAACTCAAGTATGTTGCAACTTACATGATTTTAGCTTTTTCAAGATCATAATTCTTAGTCAAGTAAGTTATTTGCTTCTTTTTAGCTTAGTAATTGTAATATAAATAATATGGTAAGACTATGCTAAAAGCATTTCCATTCTGCATTGGCGTTACTGTAAAGGTCAAGTCAAAAAAAAATATTAATTTCATTAGGAAACTACATCACGTCGGACATATCCAAAAATCATCAAGATCCATCAATTACTTTAGGAAATATTTAAATTTAAAGAAAAAAAGTGTTTTTTCGCTCTCCTGTAAAATTTGCCAAAAACGACATACTTGTTTTTAGTTTAACACAGCCGATACGCTGTGTAGTGTCGGTTTCGAATAGCACTACCCTATTTCTTTCCATGCGTGGGTTTTCTTAAGAGGCGGCTTAGAGTATTGGAACTTTGTTAGTGTTTTTTTGGCGCTGTGACCCATCACTAAAAATCTTTGTTTTACAATCTTTTCCCCACTCAAAATCCGAAAGTGGCTTAACAATTTCTTATTTTGAAACTCTTCATACCCCTTTTAGGGATTTATTGCCGTGAATAGATGTATGTATATGAAACATAAGTCAGGCTTGTACAGAATAACTACCAAAACTGTACGTCTACTGACATTAAAAAATAATAATAATAAATAAATTAAGGAATTAATGACAAGTAGAATTAAATAAAATTGTGTACAGAAAATATTATAAAAAGAACAAAATGGATTCAACGGAAATTAACAATTCAGTTACAAACTAATCTCTAGATCAAGTGTACGGTTTTTTTGTGAAATTGATTAAGTTTTTTCTTAGAATAACTTTGATGTTGTAGTATCATTGCTAAGAATATCTCAAAATCATTACTTTTTGTAGGTGCCCTTGAAAGAGACTTAGTCAGCGACTCTTTTTAATTCAATGTTGAGTGATGTGGCACCAGCAATCCTTTATTATACATTACTTGTTTTACAAAAATTATAAAAATGGGTAAATAAATTATTATTTTAATCTATACTTATTTGATGAGATGTTTATGTGTTTACTTTTCTGTAATAAATAGGCGCCAAAGCATTTAAATAGATTTTAAAAGTTACTTTGTCAATAGAATTTTTTATCATAAAAACAATTTTTACAAGAAACTGAGCTTTTATATTATCTCTGTGATCCTATTAATATCAAAAATGTGAAGGTTTAAATGTGTGGATGTTTGTGTGTTTGAGTCAATAAGGCTCCTCAACTACAAAATGTATATGAATGAAATTTGGCAGAATGCTAGATAATGACCCAAATTATAACATAGGATACTTTTTATCCCAGAAAAAATTGACCAATAAAATATTCACGTCTGAATGAACTAAGAGTACCGGAAAAATCGCCTTAAGCTTTGTCATAAGCAAAGTTGACAGTACGAAGTCTATCGGGTTAGCTAGTATTTAATGAGGGTGAGGAGTGATTCAATAAACTAAATATTTGTAAAATAGCATTACCCGTGTAAAGCTAAGGCGCTCCACTTGTATGAATATGTTTATGTAAATTTATTTTTTCAATTGTTGTAAATAGAAGATAGATTGGTTATTCAAACTTTAGGGTATTTTCATTGTAACGGGTGCGACACTGTTACTCCGTTTATATAACATATACATACATACATACATATACTCACGCCAGTAGCTTCCATTGGGGTAGGCAGAGACTATTGATCGCCACTTCGTACGATCTTGACAAACCTCTCTAGCTTCGTTTACATCCTTCTTCAATCTTTTCTTACATGCTCTTTTATTCTTCATACTTCAGACGCCTGCCTTTCTGAGCACACTTTCAAATTGATCCAAGTGTGTTCTCCGTAGTCGTCCCCTACTAACATTATCATCCACACTATCTCTATAGATACCTTTGACCAATTTTCTATCATCCATCCTCTCTATGTGCCCAAACCATCTCAACATTCCTTTTCGTATCTTTCTTACAATATCATCTTTTACACCACACTTTTCACAAATAAAACTTTCTCAGCCGATCACATAATCTGACATTACGATTTTTTTTATGGGACCTCATCTCTACTGCATTCACTCTGCTCTCATGCTTCTTCTGCCGCACCCAACATTCGCTTCCACACATAAGCGTAGAAACAAGAACAGCATCATGCACAGCCATTCGGGCCTTTTCGGACACCGATTGACTGATCATTAGGCTATTTATTGCTCAATCATACATACTTCATCTAACTTTTCAAACATTCCCCCACATACATTCATCGTACTCAAGCGGGTCTCTTTAACCCACTTGTCGCCCCGTGAGAAACCATGGCGTGATGAGAGGCGAGCTGCATCGCCGCCTTCATTTTGATCAGGTAAATAAATATTTGTTTCGATATATCAAATTCCGTATCTTAACAAAAATTTAGAAATAATAATTGTATTTAACTCAAACAAGATCTATATAGAAAACTTGTAATTAAGATCTAGTACGTCATGAATCGCGTAACGGGTACGACCTTTGGAATTTGGGAAATACCTCCTCACAGCCCATATATGTCCCCACCAAGGGGTTCGATTGAAAGTATGATTATTGAGAACCCCGGATATGGTATTTGTTTAAGTAAATAACACATTAAATATTAATCACAGTAGGGTAAGGTTTCGTGGATATACCCTTTAGTGAATCATAACCTATCATGGAAAATAAACCGATTTAAGAATAAAACTATGTTATTCTGTGCAATTGAAGTTATATACACCTGAATTCACCACCGTCAGCAACAATTATTTAATTCTCCGATGACGTTAATTGATTAACGAGTAGGTAACTTAATTTCAACGCAGCGGCCCGTGATAGAAAGTCAGTAAAATCGCTTTTATAAATCGCTAGAAATACTAACAGCCTGTTTTCTCAAATGTGGTTTTAAATCATTATGAGAACACAGCTACAATCTAAAAAAGGGGTAAAGAGCGTTCAAATTTTTGAATTATTGATTTAGAAGATTTTTTTTGACAACCGGATTAAATTGTTTTTAAGGTTAATATTTATAATGCAAGCTTTTGGTACAAAATAAGCTACGTTGTAATATCGGGGCCTATATAAAACGCTCACTTACTTATCGCATCTCGTTGGGATCATGGTAGTCACAATAATAAAGGTAGAAATCTGAGTGTATTATGATTATATTTCAATAATTGTGATCAAAATATCAATATAACCTCTTTTTGTTGATTGCCATTATTTGTACAAATGTATTAAAATCTGATCATCATATGTATTAATCAATGTTATTAAAAATTTAGATGAAAATGAGCATAATATGAAATAAATTTAAATACTCGTATATGCTGGCTAATCAAAAGATCTTAACCATCCTAATATGATAAGACGCGGGAATTTTGGTGGTATAATGCGCAAACCTATATGAAACAATATTTGTATTACGTATTTTATAATGGCAAATCTCTGAGAAAAGAGAAATCAGAAAATTTTACAGTAAGCATTTTCTGACGTGATGAGCATCTAATACGAAAATCAAGCAGTGAGGTTTCAAATTCAAAGATTCTTAAAATACGTTGTACATTCGAAACCATTGTGTCTCAATTGAAAAGGACGTTTTACAATGGTACCCGAGTCACGAAACCAATCAAAATCTAGGAGCAAGTTTAAGCTGCAATAAAACACCATAAATCTGGCAAAGAAAGAGCAAAACGCCGACACACCGTCATAGTGAGGGGACGGATGAATAATTCATTTTGGCAACGATGCACCCGATCCGTGATCCGACGATCAAAACACACTCGCCCTTACACTACTTACCGGTCAAAAATATCGCAAGACATGAAAATAACATTAGTATTTTCGACGTCGTGTCGAATGAAAGCTGCAGCACTTTTCTTGGCTTTGTTGCGACAGTTGGAACATACGTTAAAAGTTTTTTCTCTGTAATTTGATTCTTATGGTTATTTTATACAGTAATATTGTAAGTAATGCTTTGTAGTGTCGGCTTATAATTGCACTATCCCATTAATGCCCATGGGTGTTTGTAAGAATGACTAAGGGTTTTGGGCCTTTTTAAGTGATTTTTGGGCGATGCGCTGGGAGACCTATCACCAAAATTCTTTATTTTACAATCTTTTCCCAACTTAACTTGCAAAAGTAGCTGAGAAATTTCGTATTCTGAAGCTCCGACTACCCTTTTTAGGGATGTATAGCGTAAGTATATGAATGTAATAATATTATCAAACTTTTTTTTAACGTCTTATTACAAATATGTTAGTCATCCTTTCCAAACATTGAGTGTTACAACATAATAAACATAAACATAAACGTTCACGCCGAATATCCCCGAAGGGGTTGGCAGAGGTACAAATACTTCTGAACATCACGTGACTTTGTCACCTGGTGTTCAGAGTACCCACGTTTTGCATGGACAGTGTACTCACGTGATAGGGCAGACCTATCGCCGTTTTGTACGAATACACTGTCACATGACTAAGTACAACTCAGCCATGTGGGTTTCCTCACGATGTTTTCCCTCACCGTTAACAATCGTGATAAATTAACCACACATATGTCTTTAGAAAAGACAAATTGTTGTAGGCCCGACCCAGGATTTGAACACTAGTCGTTTGCACGATAACCGAGTGTTCTACCCACTGGGCTATCACGGGTGTTACAAATAATCGCAAAATGCTACATACTCAACAAGCATGCGTTAAAATTACAGCTAGCTGGAAAATAAATAGCCACACGGTAAGCGAACACGATATAAATAAGTACGACATCTCACTATTTAGTTCAAGACTCAAGAACGTGTCATTCAGATGTCTAGTTCAGCGGAACATCACCGGATCTCGCGAAGCAAGATATTGGAGATTACAGAAATGCTTTGAAACTCAATTCTCTGTGTAGTCATGAGGCATGACACATTGATAAGCGGCTTAACAAAACAAACGTTTTCAAAAGAAAGAACAGTCGTCCTTGGAAACTGCCTTCTTAAATCTTGTTGAAACGTTAAAAACACTTTTGTTAGTATTTTAGAAATGGTACAAAACGGCAATCGAAAGCGTGTAAAATCGTTTTTTATTAAATACAAACTAGAATAGGGTATAATCATTGAGACCATTTATTTTTTTAAATTGTTTAACAAAGTACAAAGTGGCGATCGATAGTCTCTGCCTACCCCAATGGGAAATAATGGCGTGAGTTGATATATGCATGTATGTAAATTGTTTAACGCCAATTTGCATTACAGGAATCACCAGCCAGCTCAATCAAAGTATTTAAACATACATATATACCAAAATGGATAGCCAGAGCGTCAGAATAAAAATCCTTATATAGTAAATAGGATGGTAAAAATGTATACTAAACAATACTGATACTAAAAATATATGCTACACAGATTAGTACTCAAATAAAAGTAATCATATACCTTTATGTTAATAAAAACAATATAAATTATATTTCAATTACTTTTAATTCAGTTTCAAACTTGTAGGGAAATCAAATATTTTGGTTGTTTGATCATTTTTAGAAACTACAAATACATATTACAATTTTTATTTCATTCTTACCTATTTTGGAGCTGATTCTAGGATGAAGAACCGGATCTGCATGATATTTTGCAATTTGCGCTTTTAAAATGCTGCTAAGTTTTTCTTCTTTGTAAGTGTTGTCGCAATTTTCTGTGGATATCTGTCACTGCTGGCCTTATGTTTGTAGTTTGTAAGTTATATGCGGTTGATATCCCAAATAAAAAAAATGAAATATCGTTCGGCTTCACGAAAATTTAATTAGTGAATATTTTGCGATCTAATATTATAACTGTTAAAACCGGAAAGTGAATATTTGATGAAATACTATATATGTAATAAAATTACCATTATGTTTTTTCCCAACTGATATATAAATCACCTAATTAAAGCCTTTTTACCCGTTTACGGCATAGTCAAAAATCATTAAATCAGTTTATGTTTGTATATATATTATGTGCGTAGCACTTGAACTGTGGACAACTTTGAAAAAAATACGTATTAAATATATTTGTAAATGATGAAATGTACATATTGGAATATTACTTTAAAAAACTTACAATGATATTATAGTATAGTAGTCTGCTTCAGCTATACCGCGAATATCATTGTTCATATGTCTTCATAAGGCGGGTGTCCGAAGAATAAAGAATAAAAGAGCATGTACGAAAAGATTGATGGATATGAACGAAGCCAGAAAGGTTTGCCAGCATCGTAAAAAGTGGCGATCGATAGTCTCTGTCTACCCTGATGGGAACTAACGGCGTGACAATATGTATGTAAGTCTTTATACGTGTCTAAACTTTTATCTGAATTTATTCCTCGTTTCTTCCTGTTTAGATGGCCGTGTTGTAGATTTTATTCTTATTTTTTTTTGTACATACATACATACATATACTCACGCCATTAGTTTCCATTGGGGTAGACATTTTTTTTGTAAGTATTCCATTACTTCATTACTATAATCCCAATAATCCGAATCAACAATTCCTTATTAACTTGCGGCTCCTCAGCGGTGCAAGATGGTAAAGTAAAGTATCATGACTAAAAGTTTTCGGATTGCATTGCCCAATAAACTGTTAAAAAGTCCCAAATCTTTTAAGTCATCTTACCTCGTACTTCACGTAGAGAGAACTCAGCTTTAGTGTAATCAATTATCTATGCATTTCATTATTAATTTTACTGTGTAGTGCCGGTTTATAATATCACTACGTCTTTCTACCCACGGGTGTCGTAAGAGGCGACTAAGAGTATGGGGCTTTTTTATAGTGGTTTTTTGGCGATGCGGTTGGAGACCCATCACCAATGATACTTTATTTCCACCATCTTGTCCCATATCAACTTCCAAATGTGGCTGAGGAGTTTCTAGCTATAAAGCTCTCGCTACCCATTTTTGGGATTTATGGTTGTGTTTATATGTATGTATTTAATGTATGTGTAAATATTTATTTTATTATAATGTCTTATTTATGTTTTGGTCGTCCTAGTTGTATTTTATAATAGTCTGAACAAATTGCAATATTTAATTAAGCACGGAAAAGGTTAAACATACTAAAATAGCGATCATATATCATGTATGCAATTGTCTTTCCGTATACTATGGTGATTGAACCTCTTATGCACAAAATATACAAAAGACGGAAGTGGCTCGATAAACACACGAGATAGTGGTTGGCAAACATCTTTATAAAACTCATACCTCGGATATTGTTATTCAGAAACTTTGCAGAGCGCCAATAAAATCACCTACCACTCGCTCCAGTTACTGTAAGTAACTCCGCTGGGCCCCATATGGTAACTTGTATAAGTAGATCTGATTATAAACTTTCAAAAGTCGACTGCAAACTCCCAAATGCATCCAGATGCTATCTGCCATTGTGTTGCGAGGAAAATTTAATTTAGTCGGTAGGCCGCTCGAGTTCGTCTTTTGTTGTACGTATTGTGCACTGGTGGAATGACAAGATGTTTTGTTAAAATCTTAGCCATTGAAGTGAAAATGTCTTTAAGCAATGCGTCATATTTGAATTTAATCAAAACTTTCTTTGATATCGTGTAATTTGATTTGGTGTGCGTCTGCGATGTGAAATGATGCCTAAGAATTCGCGCATCCAGTCCTATCATAATGATTAAACAAAATAATGTTAATGTTTTTAAGTATAACATTATTATATATAAGTTATATGTATACGAACAATTAAATATAGTATTTTAAATATTTTTTCATAAACCCACACTTCCAACTAAATCAGACACCAAAAATACATTCGATACAACTTTTACATCCCTACAAATGATTTATGAAATCAAAGTGTCCAAGACACTCAAACATGTGTAGGAACGCGACACAAACGCGTACTGTTACACGGTCCGAGACACAGTAATGATACAAGGGCCGCAGCTGGCTCTCCTCCTGTCATTGTCTGTTATTTACTGTCGTATTCCACTCTAGACAGGGCCGCTTCCTTTTGTCGCCGTGTTTTACAACCGACACGCTATCTATGAAATATTTGCGCGCCACAAAACTATGTCCTTGGATTTTGTCATCCATTTTTCAATTTGCTGGCCGAGCCGCAGTTTTCGTGACGCGGTTTTTCGATAAAAACTTTTTTGTAAACGCATTGTTTCAGTTTGTTTACATTCATTCCGCATTTAGTTTTATCAGTTGCGAACTCTTTTGATAAATGGTTTTATCCTGAGTAACGTCGAAAAAATTACGACGGTTTTGGATGAAAACAAAGGTAAAACTGTATGTATAAATATGAATAAGTAATGTACTGTATAAATAAGTAAATAATTAGTAGTGAATGAAATGCTTCAACATTATATTAAGTTGTAATTGAAAATGGAGGAATTTGGGTATCAGTAGCATATCGTGTTCACATAATGGCTGAAAGAGGTCGTATAAATAAAATTTATTTTTTTTAGTAAAATATTAATGAACCTATACTATTTTGGTTTATATAAATAGCCCAATATTGGTAAGAGTGTATTTCTCTAAATGTTTTTTTTTGTGATAGTACCCATGAAAAATACATAATAAACATAGCCAATTTTTGTGGATCGTTTAATACTCGTATTAATTACCAATTAATTTTACTTTGCACAAATTGGCGATCGGGTGATCTATATACGCATTATGAGTAAGTAGAGCGATATCAAGTACATACCTAAATAAGTAAAATAAATCCAGAAGTTGCTCTGGTCTTTCATATAACAACACAAAGTTTGATTTATTGCTATTTAATTATCGACTATTAGAGAATAAACCTTTTGCCAACCATTTCAAAATGTTCCAATACCATATAACTTGTAACTATTGACACCAAAATATAATTGTTTCATTTGATATTATATGACATAGTATTAAGTCAAATCTATGGCTATACGCAACAAAGAAAACGACTACAAAACTACCACATTAATCTTCTTTATTCACGTCGCCTACTAATAAACGCGCAAGCCTCACCATAAATACAACCCTACAGGACACCGTAAAATACCTAGATAACAATGTACTTGTTATTTAGGGCTTTCAGTTTCCATATTTTTTGTCGTCCAAGCAGTGTGTAGGTCGACTGAGCTTTCGTTGCGGCCGTGTAATTGGCAGAGCACCTTTATAATTTGTCCAAATAACACCGTCCTCCCGCCAACCGTAAATTATTCAAGACGAGCCCCGCACTTGGGTGCCAATTTTGCTAAAACAAATTTAATACTGTATTGTTGTCTGTATTGGTGAATGCTATACTGTCGTAATTATAAGATACAGCTTGTTGTGTGGCACCAATCGAAGTGGACAAAAACTACTTTATATGATTAAAGCAAAAACAATATGCTTCTTTAAAATAACAAATTGAGGCAGTTATAAATTAACAATGATAGCCAATAAATTATAATTACTTAATTGTCTCAAACAGTTAAGTTTAATGTTTATTAATTTGTGCATGTTTGGAGGAACAATGATATAACTGGTTTCCAAAGGACTTGAATGAGAACATATGGCCATTGATTTTTACTAATGTATAACTTATGTTTACTCATATTTTTATATGTTACGTTTTGTGTATGTGCGAAATCATTCGCAATGTTATAGAAAAATATATACATAATAGCTATTCATATTTTAATTATCGCTATAAATTCAAAATTGAGGCCCCAATTTTGGTAAAGTTACGTTGCGCTTTCATTTGGTGGGTTTGTAGCTTTTCTACGGTCGCTTCACAGTATTTGTAAATAAACCTTAACTGTTTCATTTAGGTCGAATTGAATCCCTTTGAAATTTATAATGATTTATTATTCATTTTTATACCTTTGAAAATACATGAAACTGTAAAAGCCCCGTTGTTGTCTTTTGATACCTCACAATTTGTAAACAATTTTGTTTAGAGTATGAAATTAATTTAGTTTTTGATAAGGAGATTAACTTTAGTTGTCAAAATTTTAAACTTAAGTTTGCGAGTACTTGCATTGTTACTTTAAATCATCACATTCCATGTTCTTCTTCTCCGAGAAACTTGATTCTACCCCTAATAAGCTTACTTAGTCTGGGGCTAACTTGATCTGTGTATAAATAGTCCGTTTATTAATTTATTGGACCATAATCTACTATGTTGTAGGTCTGATACTTGTTGACAGACTTTAACGACTACTATCGTGACCAAAGGCTTTGCAGAATGGAACTATTTCTTGGAAAATCAGGTAATACAGCCTACAGTATCCAACGTCAGCTAGGATGGCTAACAAATTAAATTTGTATGTTTCCCCACCCCTTCTCCTTCGGATTGTAAGCCAATGTTAGGGGTAATATAAAAAAACTAATAGACAAAGGAAAGAAAATTGTTGACACCAGCGGGGATCGAACCAACGACCTCCAGGTATACTCCCCCGTCGCTCTGCCAAGTGAGCTATAGTATCAAGTGTATAGTATAGAATATTTTCCCACACATGAGGTTTTCATGAACAAAAACATTCTAATTAATATAAAAACTGTTAAGTATCTTGATATCACAATTAACCGTTTTTTGGTTACATCAAATTTATGCATTGTATTAGTCTGTGGACAAATAATGACAATAGATTTTATATTTGTTTGTCATCGCTCATCAGTATAAATGTCGTCGAAATGAGGATATTATTCATTTTTTAAATTTATGTTCGATTATCAATATTTGAATTCGTGTCCCTGGAGGGATTGTAAGAACCTATTTACCAGTTCATATATCTACACCAAGTTCTAAAATAGAAACATTCTGTGTAATCGAAAATGAAGCTAGAGTAATCAAGTTGACCTTTCTCCGATGTACAAACTGTATGTGATGTATAGCATATTCGTAGGTAATCATTCGCATCTGAATCTCAGTAAAGATCCTTGTCGGAAGCCTGTTGCTACCTCTCGCTCCTCCACCCGCTGCCCCTACTATGAATAATACATAGAAGATTGAACTCAGAGCTTAATCTCTCGCCGCAAGCTCCCTGTGATTGAGCGACAAGGTTATGCGGAGATGCAAATAAAAATCACTTGCATTGTTCAAATGTCAGCGGCGCTTAGAATAATTGGATTCAGTATTTCACTGCAAAATGCGCGTCGTCTAAATTGAGTGTGATTTACATTTCCACCTAAACAAGAAGGACGGAAATTTTGAGTATTTTATTAACCTCAAAACGACTTACTAAAGAAAACATACATACACATACTCACGGCTATAAATCCCTAGAAGGGGTAGCCAGAGCTAAGGCATTAGGAATTCCTCAGCCACTTTTGAAAAATTGAGTGGGGAGGAGATGGTAAAATAAAAGTTGTTGGTGATGGGTCTCCAACCGCATCGTCCAATGTTCCCTTAAAAAGCCCGATACCGTTAGTACGTACACCCACCGGAAGAAATGGGGTAGCGCTATTCTAAGCCGGCACTACACAGCAATTACTAAAGAAAAATAAAGCAAATATTGTTTACATCTTCAATCTTATGTTAAAATGGAAAATAGATATAACAAAGCAAATTTCATTCGAGGGATAGAAGTACTGAAAACTATTGCTTACTTTTAATTAAGAAAGTACAAAAGGCGGGCGTTTCAAATCGCACGATTAAATCAACATGTATGAAAAAATTAACGAATGTATAGAAACCGCGAGAGGTTTGCCAAAATCGTACGATCTACAGTCACTGCTCACCATGATAAAAACTAACATCGTTATTTATGCCTATATTATGACTAACTAAAAAATATACAAGCAAAATATTATATCCACAAAGTTGTCAATTCTGAATGCGTATTAATTTCTCAATGTTTGATCGCAAGCGCGCGACTGTGGCTTGTTTTAATAACAGTAATGAAGACTGCAAATATCAGAGCGCGGGGCAAAACATGGCGGCGACAAGAGCGTTAACCCATGGTTTTATGAGATAGCATTTCACGGAAACTACACAGATTTATGCGATATGGTGGATTTTTCAATGTCCTGATTGAAATTGAGACTTGAATTTTTCTTTATGGGTTCAAGTTAAGGACGCTATAATACATATCATTTGTTAAATTTTAATTTAAATTAGGTATATTAAGTCATTTAAACTTACGGCAAAAAGGAATACACAATGAAATCTCCAAAACTTTATCTATATTTCTTACTTTAAAAAATAGTGTCTGCCTATCTCAATGAAAATTATTGGCATCATACGAATAAGAAATAGAATTTTACAAAAAAATACGTAAAGAAACATCTGAGAGCATTTCTTTACATATGCATAAAACTATACACCTAGCCCTCATTCAAACTTTAAACAATAATAAGCACCACATAATTATTACAAGTAATAATAATATAATAGTCTATTACAGTAAATCTACGAGTGCTACAAATCACGTAGTATTGAGGTCTACCGACTACGAAAGTTTATATACTACGACAGAACTACGTAGCCGGCAACAAAAACCGCTAAGTTTAATCTTTATAGCCGCAATCTAAGCCTCATTTCCTTAGCCAAAGCGCCAGCATGCATTAGTAAATTACTCACGTACTACCTCCAGTTCTACCCTACAGAGATATGTCGCGAGAAGCTTCAAATTTTCAACTATAATATGTTTAATTAGGAAGATTCCACTTCGTTTTATTTTGTTTGTTCTACGTATTTCTTTGCAGTTATTTTCCAAGTTTTGCTAAGCAAATATGAACAAAGTTACGGCGTAACGTTACGTTTGAAATGATTAAAAGGATGTTATTTCATACTTATTACTTTCAGTCTCTAAGGGACGTTGTAAATGAGATTTATATCTCAACTCGAGAGGAACCTATGTTTACCTACTTGTATCTTGTGCTTATTGGGTTGGGACTGTGTTTGTGCAAGCTGAAGTTAATGAAATATTTCTTGATGAACATTTGGATGTGTTATTCTGGATTTTCTTTAATAAAAGCTGTGGTAATATCGTCACAATCAATATGTCTAATGGATAAAACCAATTTCAAACTATGTTTATTAAGTAAGTTATCTTACTACATACACTGCGTGAGTAATCTAACAGCAGTTGTGAAAGTCAGTAAATTTTTGTGATAATACCGCCAAGACGACCAATTGAAGCGCACGGGCACTACCTTCTTTTTCTCGAAGCGCTTCGTCTTTTTCTGAACCCTCATAACTTGGGTTTGGATTATGCTAGATCAACAAATTTTTTGGGATATATTGTCAATAGCGGACTTATAGGAACATAAAAAGTTTTAATTACATTAATTAAAAAAAACGCTGACTTCGTCACTGACTCTCTGATGCTCTTCAAAATTCTTAGGGTATTTCCTAATGTCCTAGACCGCTGAAATTTTGTATGTAAGCTAGTATTAGCACACAAACAACAAAAATATATAAAACTTGTAACTTTCATCACCCCTAACCCCATAAATTAGGGGATGGGAGTTTGTATGAGACCTGTAATTTTCAATTTTGACACTAGAGGTCTAATCTGATCTAAAACTTGATGCATATATATATATATATATATATATATATATATATATATATATATATATATATATATATATATATATATATGTACTAAGTAAAACTCAGCCATGTGGATTTCCTCACGATGTTTTCCCCCACCGTTAACAACCATGATAAATTAACCACACATTCATGTCTTTAGAAAAGACAAATTGGAGTAGACCCGATCCGGGATTAGAACACTAGTCGTCAGCACGATAAGCGGTGTTCTACCCACTGAGCTATCACGTCGTCATAATTTATTAATCTCTTAAATATTTATTATATTTCTCTATTGTTTAAGCATAATTCTATATATCTCATGTTTCATGTGCGTAGCCTAGAAAGTGATTTGGTATAAAAGAGGTAAAGAAGGAACATTACATACTTATATCCTACACTTGGTATTTTATATTCTTTTGTAAGCAAATTATGCTTGATCGTAAAAAGAAGAAGTAATTAGTATTTCTAGTTTCATTTATTTTGGAATAAAATATCGGTACAATAACAACCAATGACATTGAATGGATGTGTTTTAGAGATTTACAGAGTAGCATTGTCTATGTTGAATATAAGAATATGAATGTTATGTGGCAGGAGTACCTTCACTAACCATTCTATATTTAACCTACTTTCCCCACACGCAACTTCCAAAAGAGGCTGAGGAATACCTTACACCAAAGTTCTGGTTGAACTTTAATTATTTACAGTAATAAGTTACTGAGCTATTTTTAAATAAACATGATATCGAATAAAACCTTTAATGCCTCACAAGTTAAACTTAAATAAATATATAAAAAATCATTCATAAGCAAACAGTAAAATAGTAATGCAAAAAAACCGATTGCATAAGTTTCACAGCACTCCTAAAATACACCGAGGGAGTAGTACCAAAGGATGTTCTAAAAAGTTTCTTTCGCACAATAATCAGCGGTACTTTCAAAAGTAAGAGTGACTGGGGACCGCGTTATTTTGTCTGACAAAGTTTTCTGCTTATCACACTTCTTTATTTCGAGACCCACAGAAAATATGAGATATTCTCAAAAGTAATTGAAGTTTTGATGGTGCTGTGAGTTCCAGTTGCCAAACAATCCTTATTTTGAACCATTTTTTTATGTTAAATGTGTGGTCATATTATTGTGGTGTAAACTTGGCACATCAATACCCTCTTCTATTGTACTTTACCTGATTTCTACTAAAAAAATCGATGCAAAAATACTGGCTGTGAAGTGAATTTAAGTCTTCAATGTTCTAAAAGCAAAACCATACATACATATAATTTAAATCTTTTTGTTCATGAAAACCTCATGTGGGGATTATAACTAATAAATGAAGAAGTCGCGGGTTCGATTCCCGCCTGTGTCGAAATTTTTCTTTCCTTTATTTATTCTTTATTTATTACATACATACATATACTCACAGCAATAGATCCCTTTAAGGGATAGCCAGAGCTAGGGAATTAAATTCCTCAGCCACTTTTGGAAAGTTGTGTGGGGAAAAGATGGTGAAAAAAGGTTGATGGTGATGAGTCTCCAACCGTATCGCCCAAAAATCCCTTAAAAGCCCCAATACCGTTAGTCTCCTCTTACGTACACCCACCGGAAGAAATGGGGTAGTGCTATTTTAAGCCGGCACTACACATCAACCATTTATGAACATTTTAATTTTCCTTATTAAAAAAAATATCTTATAATATCTAATACTACCAAACTAATCATACTGTATATATAAAATATTAATCATAAAAAGCGGTACCGAACTATATTGCCCACATAACATGTCAAAGCGTGTCGACCGTACTACCTTTTATGTTTTTATTCCATTAAACCTGCCGCAAATGTGGTCCCACATTACACTGAGAGTGGTTGTCGTTAAGGAAACTTATTGCCACCTACTTTCTTGGCTACCTTTTTTAACCAGTCCGTGTTTTAGTTGTGAAAAGGAACATTGAGCTTGGTTTGGTTTCTCTAGAAACATATTTGTAATATAATATTAAATATTCTAAAAATTTTACTTACTTATACTCACGCTCATTGTTCCCATTGGGGTAGGCAGAGACTATCGATCGCCACTTTGTACGATCCAGGCAAATAACTTTTGCTTCTGTTACATTCATCATTCTTCTCATACATGCTCTTTTATTCTTCGTACTTCGGACGCCGGCCTTGTGTTTTTAATTCTAAAATAAAGTGTTTTATTGCTCATCCAGTGAAATGATTATAAGAAACCTATTTGTAAAATTCGAAAGCACAACTGGTTCAGTGCAATAAAAATTACACCGTTATTATGTGTCAATTTTTTTCCCGATAACCATACTTTCACTTTGTTAATTCACTTTCACTCTCTTCAGGCTCGTCTGAAGAAAGCAGTGAAATCAAACACAAATGTGAACATTTACTACCATTTTCTACTATAAAATACATATTCAATATTAATCACCTACTGAAGGTTTTGACAGATATGAACTTCAAAAAGGATTTAACAAGGCTGAAATCTGGAATTCATCAAGCACTTCTTAAATTTAAGTAGTTAAAATAAAAGGATGTCAATAGACGCTTGTGAAATTAAATGAATAAGTTTAATCTTATTCTGTACTTAATAAGTATATGATTTTCTCTACTCGCATAATCAAAGATAATACGACAAACTTAATTATATGAATTCTCTTTATTTAAAAAGGATTTTTTCAAAATTAGATAGGATGGATGACAGTAAATTGATAAAAGAGATCTATAGAGCCAATGTGGAAGGTAATGTTAGTAGAGGACGACCTCGGAGGACACATTTGGATCAAATAGGCAGGTGTCCGAAGTACGAAGAATAAAAGAGCATGCATGAAAAGATTGATGGATGTGAATCAAACTAGAGAGGTTTGCCAGGATCGTACAAAGTGGCGATCGATAGTCTCTGCCTACCCCAATGGGAACTAACGGCGTGAGAATATGTATGTACGTATGTATGTTTTTAAAAAATTCAATCATATCGTAGTATCCCAAAAAACACATTAATAAGAAATAGGTATAACCATGAAAGCAAAATACTTTACTAAAGCAACTGAAAAAACGAACTAACGTAAAAAAAATATTTAAATTAAAAGCACAATCCTGTTTAGCAGTCGGGTTAAAATATTTCGTTTTATTTGCTACATATTTTCAAGTTTATCCTCTCAGTTAAAATGAGAAACTTTTCAATGAGAACTCTCGTTTATGGCGGATATTTTTTAATCAGTCAAGTTGGAAAGAGTCCAGAAAATAGTACGGACCAGAGCGGTCGATTTTGACTTGTTTTCCATTTAAGTCGATATAGTAATCTCACATACCCGGTACATTACTCTGAATGTAACAATGAAATAATGTTTGTGGTGTAATCCATAAAAAATAAACCATAACAAGGTCATACATATAAGCATAAAATATCCTGAGTAGCTATCGGTTTATGAATTGGATTTTGAATATCACTTAAATTTAATTTGATATATTCATCTTATAATTTACTCAGATAATTTGGCTTTACGTTTATTTTTTTAAATTTAATAAAGATTTTAATATTCATTAATTTTAGTACTGTTTTATGTTTTGCACTATAATTAAGTTTATCAAACTTACATAAAAATCTATTAAGCTGAGAACTTTGGAAACTAAAACTTTACTATGTGCAACTAACTTAGGTAAACTTCAAAGTTGTATATCATGTTTAGGAGCAACAATTTACATACAAAGTGTAACTTACAAAGATTTAGTTGAGGGATCGCATTATAACTTTAATTCGAATCATTTCACGTCCGAATAATTTCTAATTTGGAGTGCGCTCCAAGTTTTTCCAAGTTTTCACGAGTATAAAATACATTTGCGCCACTCGCTGGTTATAAACGAAAGTTTGTGAAATATTTGAGAACTTTTATGAATTGAGCTTTATGTTTATGTTCAAGGACTTTTGCATATTGTAAAGTGATTATTGAAATGAAAAATCAATCAAGAATTTCAACAAAAATCTGGTTTTTCCATGTTATAATATTTTGTTTTCAATATATTTAATAATAATCGGGATTAACCAACGAACATTTTTAAAATCACTTACGTGATATGTTTGCCCGACGTTTCGGCACACCTACTGGTGCCATGGTCACGGGCTGACTCTCTGCTGATTTAGTCAGCCCGTCCGATTATTTTTATGTCTACAAACCGCGAGAGTTTAAAAATTGCTTTCAATATGTCTTTAAAAATATCACATTTTTGAGCTAACCAAGAGAATAAGTAGTGAGTAAAATGTTTATACAAAGAGTTTGTTTGAACATATAGTCTTAAACAGGCTAATATTACTATTTAATAGACTTTTCTCAACCCTAATTGTCAAATCGATATAAAAATACAATAAAATAGTTTGCCATTAATACTATTTGTATACACCGAGCAAGTTCTATCGAAGGAGACCTACAATAATAATTGAATGACGATCACAGACCGACCGCTAGTCAGTACATAACGATCAACTGATTTCGTATCACGAAGTTAAACGGTCACCAAAAATAAGGCACTATGAACAACAGATAAGATCATGTGACATCGAAATTCTTTAGTCCCTCTACCCATTCAAGGATATATAAAACTCGAAATTAACATTGCTTTACTGAAAAGCAATTCTTATAATTATAATAATTATATTCTTGTTGTGACTCTTTCTCACACTCAAGCAATATTAAATCAAAATAGTGGTATTAACAAGAAATGAGGGTAGTTTCTTATTCTGGCTGAAGCAGGAAGTGAGGCGCTGAACGATTACAGGCCGAGAGACAGTCGCAACGCAGTTACAGCTGGCAAATTGAGTCACAGCTCGCCGACTGCCGCAGAGAATACTTGATTTGGTACTCTATTATAGAATATATTATCATTTTCATTGTTTCCATCGGGTAGTGAAGTAGGATGATTTTATTGGTTTGTTAAATACGCTAGATTTATTGTGAAAAATAAGGTAAATGTTTAATACATACATACATATACTCACGGCTATAAATCCCTAGATGGGGTAGCCAGAGCTAAGGAATTATAAATTCCTAAGCCACTTTTGGAAAGTTTGGTGGGGAAAAGATTGTAAAATAAAGATTGTTGGTGATGGGTCTCCAACCTCATCGCCCAAAAATCCCTTTGAAGCCCCAATACCGTTAGGCGCCTCTTACGTACACCCACCGGAAGAAACGGGGTAGTGCTATTCTAAGCTGACACTATACAGCTAACATGTTTATATTTAGTATTACATTTAATGTAATACTAAATATTAACTTTACACGAAGCGTTATCAAAGGCTATACAATGAGTCTGACAAAGAGTCGTCGAGCATACTCTGACAAACGGTTAAACGTGCCCTATTAATTTTCAAATAATTTGATGATCAAAGCCTGCATTACCTAACCAAAAAGGGTTTAATCACACAAACTGACAGTAACTCAAGAAAGGAACCTCAGAATTTCAGATTTTGAGCAGAGCATTCTAATATTAGACCACGGAGGAATTTACATACGATATTATTTTTAATTTTAGAAATAACTGTAGAAATCACAGTCACGATAGGATAACTGATTTTATTATAATAAGCTGTCACTGGACTTAGTTAAAACTCAACCGTGCGTCTCTACTAACTAAAACTCAACGTTCCCTCTATGTCTTTTACTGTAGTGTAGGTACTTATGCTTCTTAAAATGATGTGACATACTTGTTATCGCCGATTTGCACGAATACTCTATCACAGAACTTAATACATACCAGTCATATGGGTTTACCTACGATGTTTTCCGCCACCGATACCACCCTTGTAAAAATAAATGAACCTGACTTATGGCTTAAGGAAAGACATATTGGTGAAGGCCCGAATGACGATTTGAACTCACACCTGATGGTGTGATCACGAAGCGATGGTGTTACCCAGGGGTAACACCATCGCTTGTTGTTAATTGTACCAATTACTACAGTAACTATAGTTAACTCCACATATATCCTCACATATCACTATATAGGTATAATTTCGCATACGAAAATCACAACGTCTCCAAGAATAGTAACCCAAACTAAGACCAAGGCGCGAAACTACCATCGAAACTTAGTCTCAGAGCGGAATTGAAAGCTATTGAACGATTTATGGGAATTTCATTTAGCTTTAACCTTTGGTTTCCGTACGGTTTCGCAATGTAACATCAAGTGCATAGCAAATAATATTGACAACTCCTTTAAATCAGGCTTTTTGGCTAAATGTGAAGTATAGTTAGGAGTTTTACTGCCGTGCGAGGTTACTAAAAAAGAGTTGTGGCTTTGTGGATGCTTTCGTGAGTGATGTATTGAATGTATTAAGAAACTATTACCAAACAAAAGTTTTTTCAAGTGAATAATATTGCGATCTTGTGATCTAAGATACAAACAAGAAATTTTGAATTGTGCATACTTAGTAAACAGCCCGTAAATGGTCAATATCGTAAACTTTCGAGTTAATTATTAGCAATTGGCTAGGATTATAGTAAATACACTAATCCAATAAATGTAAGCGGTTTGCACAAATATTGTAAATATATTTTCTGATCTTTTGTCTTCATACATTGCTAATAAAAATTACTACGCTTTCAGGTTTCTCTTTTGCAATTAACACTTCTATTGGAAAATGTGAGCAGACTCAATTACACAAACGCGTGTCTTCTCAATCAAGTGTTCCGAATTCAAACGGGCAGCCTACTACGTGGCCAATCGGCTTTTTTATCGAATCCAATCCTACACTCTTGATTTTCTCACAATTGTTTTTGGAATCCTTTGATGAACTCACTCCACATACTGGATTATACAGGATATTCAAAAGTGTGTTTATTGTAAACGAAGTTTAAAAGCGATGGAGTTAGATAACTTACATAGCTGTTTTGCTTGATTTATATAGAAAAACATTCTCCATGACAACATTTCAACAACAAGAAATATAATATACGATACAACATTTTCAGTTTCATCGCTCAGGTTTTACAAAGTCAACGTTTGCCAAGGGAGGTTCGCAACCTCAAGCTCCGCACTAAAAAGATTACCGCTGATTGATCGAACTTCGCAACAGGTTATAATGGATATTACCTGTTCGTTGCCCGTCTCTAGAGTGCTGGCAAAACTTCACATCCATAGATTATGGAGATTCCGTTGCGATCGTGTTCCTACGTAAAAGGGACTTGTGCGGGATTGTTTTTCTATTTATCAGTACATGTGGGAATACTTCTCACTTACTGAGTTGCAAAATCACGTTAGACTTATTTTATAAACATTTTGTACTCAAACAAATACTTCATGTACTTACGATGTCTTCTGTTGGTTTTATTAACCCCAATAAATAAAGCATATAAATTACTTTTGCATAACAAAAAGCCAAAGGCCGGATTCAGCGCTTAACACATTTTTGTGTTTGAGGTCGAACTCTGCATTACTAAGGTAAATATTGTAACAGTTATTTACAACTATGATACTCTAAGAATTTAAAAATGTCTTTTATCTACAACCATCAGAATTTGGGATATGTAACAACAATAACTTAACGTTCGTAACAAATTATACAGTCAATGTTCTCACAGAAACGATTAAAAAGAGAAAGATAGCGAAGTACTTGATTGTAACTAGGTATTCTTAAAATTTTCTATTTCAGCTGACAACATTCGTTACTATAATGTGGGTTTTTATTAAAATTATGAGAAGGTTCTGATAAACTTCTTATGGAAATAGAATGATTAAAAGCTTAAGTTATTTTTACTGCGTGCTACAAAAACGAGCTATGAGATATCATTGAAAAGATCTTACATAAAATAAATTCCGATTAAGTCTCGAGGGTAAGCGTGTTGACTTTATCAAAAGAGTTGAACAAATGGCCAAAAAAGAATTAATGTGCATCTAATTGCATTTGTTTATTTAACCAGAGTTACTAAAATAACTAAGTATTCGATTACTGTTATTGAACGATACATTTTTTTTGAATGAGATCAAAAGTCTCAGCCTTAAAAAAGCAGGCGTCCGAGGAGTAAAGAATACAAGAGCATGTGTGAGAAGATTGATGGATGTAAACGAAGCTAGAGACGTCTGTCAGGATCGTACAAAGTGGCGATTGATAGCCTCTGCCTACCTATGTATGTATTTTATTGGAGCGTAGCAAGCCAAGGTTCATTTAACCCTCACTTTGCATTTCGATTGTCATTCGATTCCTCCAGTTAGACCGTTTGACCGATCTTGATCAAATTTTGCACATCGGTTCAGGGCCATCACGAGATAGTATTAAGGTCATTTAAAAAACTACGCCTTTGAGAAAGTATTTCTCTACACAATTAGCCCTGTTAATATGAGAGAATGTCAATATCATATTCACACAAATGCTCGCATCGCTCCTTTAATGGCAGTCTGGAGTTCGATTCCGACCTAGTTGAATTATATAATTTTGATAATTTATATAAATTATATATATAACGCGCGAAGGAGGCGCGGGTTGAAGTCCCGAGTGAAACTTACATTTATGTGTCTTTCCTAAAATCCATATGTGAAGGTTATTTATCAAATTTGTTAACGGTGATGGAAAGCATCGTGAGTTGGGCTGAATTATATTTAGTCGTATTATGTCATGTTGTGTCACACTGTATTCGTACAAAGCGGCAATAGGTATGCCAACTTTTGCGTGAATACATTTTTCAAGTAAAACCTGGGCCGAGGCTATTTTCACGGAAGTCTTTAAATAAATAATGGTTTTACGGCCCCGGTTTCTTCATCTTTTGAGCCGACCGAAAATCTTATGTTAACTTACGAATGACTCAAACCCTTACTTAAAGTATTAAACAAAGCACAATTAGGAACAAAACTAAGAAGCTTTATTTTCAGGAGTTTTTAATTAAATTTTAATTTACAGTTAACGGTTTCTTTTTGATACTTTTGTTTTGCAACCTAAGATTAAGTATTCCAGTAATTTTCGGGTTTTTGCTTGCACAACTACAACAGTTTACAATACATAATATTATTATCATCCCACATTGGAGTCAATTAAATATAAGCGAGAAAACTAAATAAAATGCCATTAAACCATCCATTAATTTCATATCCATCCATCCATCCACGTCAATCTTCGGTGTCAATAGCCAAACATTGGCGGAAACGTCAACTAAGTATCACAGCTGATCTTCCCGCCAAAAGAAGATTCTCATATTATTTTCGGTCGAATCAGCCGCGGCGTAAAACCTGCGTGTTGTTAACACGTTATAAATGAAATGTCACATTTATTCAGATGTAAGTATGAGTACCTGTTTCACCCTTTTAGGGATATGCGGCGCATTTGTTTCAGATTGTATCAGCATAAACAGTAAAGATACTTTAATATAATATACTAATATACCTACTTAATATACTTTTACTCACGGATTCGGTCATAGCCACACTGCCGAATAATAAAAATAGGTTATAGGCAAGCAAACAGTGTTTATAGAGTAGATAAAAAGTTTGCGGTTTTTTTAATCGTAAGAAATATCAGCATAGAAGATGTGAACAAAATAAATATAAATCATTTCCACTCACCCAGATTGAGCAAAGCTTAAATACCTACAAACAAACAAAAATATTCATTAATTATGTAGCTAATGTTGGTATTTAGTTCAACGGCATACAGATACGCCAATCAAGTTATCCTATATAATTTGCGCTTTGCGGTCGAACTAATTTGCTGAGCAGTACGCCGCTCGCTCGCGCGCTCATCATCTTGAATATGCTGGCTACTGATATAGATATTTTTAATTGTAGGTTGAGTGAGTTCACAGAAAGATTGTTAAAATTCGTATGTTACAATAAGTAGTACAAATTTTTTCTCATTTTATAACTAAACATCGCATTAGGCTATTGTCTGTAATGGTGTTTGTAAAATATGATGATGAATAAATAAATAAATAAATAAATATATACCTTGCCTTTTCGTCACAGATATTCTGAAATATTCTCGCGTCAATAAAGAAGAATACGAATAACTTTTTCGCCACATAATTTTTAACAAAAAGCAAAAAACAAAATCCTATCAAACAAAACTAATTTTAAATTATCAACAGACAATTTCTTTTGTTTTTTTCATTGTATCTGTTAGGCAGGAGCAGTAATGGGTTTCAACATTTATACAGCCAGATTTCATAAAACCGGATTTACTTTTTTAAAGCAAACTATGTCCAAGTGTAAATTAAAAGCATCTTGAATATTGAAAACAAATCATTATCATTTTGGATAAATTAACTTGTGATCGTGGTCAGAACAGTAAAAAAAGACTAAATTACTTCATACAATTTGATCTATTGGGATATCGCAGTGCAAGTCGTATAACTGACATCCAAGTCAAAAACGTTTATACAATCCAAAAGACATAATTTACTATGATATTGATAATGAAAACCAGGCTTACAGTTGTTGCCAAGTTGAATAATTGTGATCTATGTTTTAAAAGACTCGTTTACATATATCCAAGTAGACGAAAAAAGATTAGGGCCAAGTTACTTACTTAAATGTCGAAATCAAACCATTATATTGAGAGCAAAATAAATGCTTACATTATCCAAGTAGTTATTAAAAAAATCGTATGTCACTTCTTTGTTGTAAATATGGATCATGTTAGCCGACTTCACATTTATCTAAGAAGACGTCTCGTGGATAACATTATTTCTAGAATCATCCTAAATGATACATACACCGTCCAAGAACTTTCAAATGTCAGTTAGTCTGAGCGAGCTAGCCTCCATTTACTACCGACTTTTGTATTTAATTTATTTTTATTTTATTTTATTAGGGACATCAACAGCACATAAACATGTAAGTTACAATTACATAAATACAATTGTAAAAGCCAATAACAGACATCCACAAAAGATACAAAAAACAGTAGTACATACAGATATGTAAGAAAAGTTTTAACATAAAATGTGTAGAATGATTGAATGATTGATTTGTGTTATATATGGTATATATAACACAAATCAATCACACACACACATATACACACATGTATATATATATACATGTGTGTGTGTGTGTGTGTCTATATAACAATTTGTTTAATGTACAAGTCAAAATCAAAAATCAAAACCTTTAATTCAAATAGTTTTCAGCCCCA
The DNA here is from genome assembly GCA_963576735.1 of Bedellia somnulentella. Classification (NCBI taxonomy): domain Eukaryota; kingdom Metazoa; phylum Arthropoda; class Insecta; order Lepidoptera; family Bedelliidae; genus Bedellia; species Bedellia somnulentella. The sequence continues at coordinate 15,579,273 of OY755179.1, forward strand.
AAGTTAAGTTTAAGATAAGTTTATATGTATCTTAATTTGTTAGTAAATGTTGATTTTTATTACATACTTCTTAAAAGGCTTAATTTACAAAAAAAACCTGTACCCCACACTCTATGAATATTTTGCCATTGTACCTATGATACTGAAACTGAATCCTATAATGTATACCCCGGGAGAAAAAATAATTCCATAGACAATCGCATGTTTTATTAACACTTTAGCCTATGCAATATCAAACTAATAAAATTAAAACAAAACGTTAAAAAAAGTTATTTTATTTTTAATTTTGTTTATAAAAGTTTATTTTATTTCAATTCGAATTTAATATTGAATTTTATATATTTAGTGAATAGCAAATAGTGATGGTCGTAGTTGTTGTTGAACTATTGTGATGCGCTATGTAATAATAAATTTTAATTTATGTGTTTATATTGAACAGTAATCAGCACGATGTCATTTCGGAAGTGATGGAATACTTTATGATTTTGGAATGTGTAGATGTAAGTATTTTATTTAAATATTGATATTAAGTTGTTTTAAGCTTTAATTACATAAGTTGATCAGTTAGTTTTTAAATACGCCGTACTGCACAATGTAATCCTTGTTTCTTTTGACGCTTTATTTCTATTGCTCATTTACAAAACTGAAGTGGTAGTGGTAATGCCAATACGATATAAGTAGAGATGTTTTTTTTAATGAAACCATAGTTTACAGTTGTTGTGCCATGTTGGCAGTGCGCATGTGTGTACTTGTTGCGCATGCCGGAATGTGTATGTGTTCGTTGTGTTGTGTTGCTGCGATATGGTAACAATTGTTTTAGATGGACTGAAAAATAATTTAAAAATTATGAAAGTAAAAATTAACCTTCCATTTTTTTGGTAATGGACTCTGTAGGTATAATGGTCAGAAAGTCTAAACAACTATACCTTATTTCCATCCTGTATAAAAATACGTCTAAAAAACTAAAATGTAAAATAAGTTTTAAAATTACAATCACTAAAGATGCATTACCGCCATATATTGAAATACTACCACATGAATAAGCTTAATTAAAACGTCCATGTCTCTCCTCAGGAAATATTCCTTCATTTTAAATACCTTGATAACACTCTATTTTTAATATACCAATTAGCCAACTAGTTCAATAAAACGTGATTCTATAAACTATAAAATGTAGAAACAACGGGGCCATAGAATAAAACGCGGCATTCCATGTTTACCTAACTTTAATAAATTAGACTTTATTACGCAAGAAACCGCTTGTGGGGATTTTTTACTAATCAATCGAGAAGAGAAAAATTTTAACACCAGCAGGACATCCCGGTCTACGCCCCGGGGCGGCGGGGCGGCGCGTAAAGTTACCTAACTTTGTCAATCAACTTTGAAATACGTAGACAAAAAACTAATGCATTAAAACCAGTCTACTGAAGAGAGGGGAAAATAAACTTATCAGCCAATTTATATACCCGCAAAAAATACAAAAAGCTAAATACAACGGTTTTTGCGAGATTGACAATAAAGAAGTTCAGTTGTGTTGTGTCACGACATTTTAATTTAGCAACTCTTGTTTACATGTTTTGCGCAAAAGCAAAGATTCAAAAACATTAAGATATAAAACTTTATCAAAGCAAAACCCAGTGTAATTCCAATCTAGCAGTGCTGAACGAAAGGGGGTAGGTAGACTGTCTTAGGATCCGTACTTGAAGCGACAAGTTTGCTCATAAATAAACTCTTCGAGTGCCCTTGAGGCGGCGACAGCTCGATGCAACTTGGGAACTTCGGCTTGTAGGCTTTGTCGACTTTCGAACGCTCTTGAGCAAGACGAAGCTTTCGTGCCCAGTTACCTTAGGGCTTTTATATTGTATTTCTTTTGTTTCGATAGCAAATTTTAAGAATAAATGAAATGTTATTAAAAATATAGTTTCCTAAGGTATCTCTCTGAAAGGGAGGAGAGCTTTATTATAATCGTAAGGCTCTTCTGATCAACACATAGCAGTTTGTTAGCTTTATTATAAAATATTTGTATTTAAAGATACTATTATCGACTAAATAAGGGCATACTACATCAGTTCTTTACGTAAGTAGTCTCATTGGTGCTGGTATCCAAAATTAATACGCGTATAATAATACACATTACATGACATAATAATACTGATCATATTACCCCCTAAAAATTCAGTTCCGTGGTAAAGGACACTAAATCAAACGAAGATATATTTAATAAAATATATAATAAACGTAAAAGTAATATCGAAGAATACGAAACACATATTCCTCAATCCTCACATAAATGAATGCTCTCAGCGGTATTTGAACCCATGACCTCCGAACCCAAAATATAGTCACCAACCAACTCAGCCACGGACTTCGTTACGGTTATCTTTCTATCCATAGAGGTATTTTCTATCTTTATAGTTTGTTAGCCGTGAATAAAACTCATTACTAGTTCATACTTCTAATTTCTAATAATATAACAATATATTTTTGAACAAAAATTGAACCACCTTAACAGCCATTTGAATTGTCATTAGGGCTGGTTGTTCATGAAAATTGTCTAAATACCTACTGCATACCTGTATATCAATTGATTCCGCGCTGCCCAAACCAGAATGCTGCTTGATTTAATAGATAATGAAAATTTTATAATTTTAACTAGGTGGACACAATTTTACGTCGGCCATTTTTTTAACCATACTGTTTTTGGAGTCTATCTCCAGAGCTTATCGGTTTTGCCCTATTTTCCTTATTCCCACATTCAAACGTACATATTTTTCACGTTTTGATTAGAACATAGTATGAAGTTCTTTTATTCGAAATTAGGTGCGTTCGAAAATATTGAGATAATTGACTAGTGCGACTAAAACAGATCAAGTTAGCCCCAAACTGAGTAAACTTGTTTTATGGGATACAAACTCAACGATATATTTAATATTATATAGTAATTGTTTTGTCATTATATACAGATGTATATTTAAATGCGATATTGTGAGTATAAAATGAGCAAAAAACTATATTTATTTTTCTTGTTGTTATCAGTAGAAAAGAAGTTAAATATAATATCGACATAATCTAACAATATAATACATATCCACATTAACCACATTGCCGTGTAGTGTTGGCTTAGAATAACACTACCCCATTTCTACCCGTGGGTGATCGTAAGAGCCGACTAAGGGTATAGGGGCTTTTTAAGTGATTTTTGGGCGATGTGGTTGGAGACCCGTCAGCAAAAACATTTATTATTACCATTTTTTCCCCAATCAACTTCCAAAAGTGGCTAAGGAATTTTTCATTCCAAAGCTCTGGCTACCTCGTTAAGTGATTTATAGCCGTGAGTATATGTATGTATGTATGGACATATCCACATTGAACCCACAGCCGTAGTCGGCTAAAAATTCAAAGATTTAGAAAAGAATAGAAAGATTTTTCTTTTGTTATTAAATGAGGGTGGTTCTAGCTAGCATCAAATTACGTCTCATATAATATTCAACATTTTAAAGCAGAACGTTCCCGTCCCTTAAATATTTGAGTGAAATTTTAGTCTAGAAGTCTGCATACCCTAAACTTTCACCACATTGGACCGCAAAACTTGCTAACAAACTGATAGTCTATACAGTGCGCCTTTCAAAATAATCAGAGGCATCGCTAACTAAGTAGTTTTCTCTCATAATACAACTTTCTAGCAAACTCGGAAATCGTTACTCGCTGAGAGATCTATTCTGTTCTTTTTCGATATTAACTGATTATTAGCAAACACAAAAAAAAAAACAAAATTGTATTTATTGTATGAAAATAGTGTTTTGAAATGATGGTTATATAGTACAAACCAAAAACATGCACGAGTGAGGTGTTTAGCACTTTTTAAAAATCAATTACAAACTCGAATAAAATTAATTTGTCCGATTTAAATTATACGACACTTATCTTCAAGCCATGAGCAACCAGTATTTAAAATACTTTAAGCTGTTAAAGCACCAGCCGAGCGTTTTAAGATAAAGACTAGGCTTATGACTAAGAGTTGATGACTAAAAGACTGAGTCAGTTGAAAAGCGAACCCTAAAGCCTAAGGTTATTTAATCATTAGGTATTCTTTATTATTTTATATAAAATTATATTGAGTTTTATTTGCTTTTTCAACATAAAAACAAAAAAAATCTCAAACATTGGCTTATAGGTGACCACACACCAACGTTTGCTGATAAATTTTCCAGGATTCAAAATTAGATGAATGCGTTATGTATATTTTAATCTTTTGTATGCAGTGAGATATAAATAAACGTATATGCTGTAAAAATACATAGGACTACAAAAATCATGTCACAATATTTTTCCGTACATCGATGACTGTAAACATGAGACAAAAACATATTGGGCAACAAAGAATGCCCAGAAAAATATGATTGTCTTACGATAATGATTCTACAGCTCTTTTTAATCGTCCAAAGGAACTATTATAACTATATACACTGCCTTTTCATAAGAAAAACCCTCTGTAAATAAAACAAGAAAAAAAATCGCCTCCCTCTCGTTGGTTATAATTGTAAACTATTAAAAGAATAAGGCTACGGGTCGATAACCAATCAGAGCGTCGCGCTCCGTAGAATTACCTGCAGGCTTGATTAGGTGCCACCTAAGCAGTGTTAGTCGAGCGGCCCGGCAGCCTGATCAATAGAAAAAATATCTGTTGGTTTGTTTTATTCGCCTTTTTCAATACTGTCGATATAACCGAAGGTTAACACTTGCGTTTTTTTTATTTGATTTCTAACTTTACTATAAAAATAACATGAATTCTAGCAGTAATTTTTAAACGCACTTTATTCTGTCAATTAATCATCAATTGCTAGCCTCTGGCATCATATTAAGTCTGATATTCTTCTAAGAACCTCGAAACCTCAAACTAAGGGAAAAACTAAAAAACTGCTTGATTCTAAACAAAAAACCATGTGTATCTTCGACAAACAATACTATTTTACGGTTTTTCAAAATTTGTTACCAGATTGATAATTTAGCCCACAATAAAGTATACCTAGATATCAAAAGTGAAAACTTTTGTTTCGTACACACGTGTATAAAATATATGACGCTATTTAGTAATTTAACGCATTATTTATCAATTACAACACAAGTTATTTTTTGCCAATTCCCATCAATCATTTATATTGCAATCCCACCACACGACATTCCCTAAACTGTTCAGTGAAAATCAAATGAAGACACTCTATTCACAAAGCAGCTGAATCTCAGAACGCCAAGACATTTGTTCTCGAAATCATATCTAGGAGATATCATTTCGGAAGTTGACGTACCATGAAATACGTATCGAATGACTCCACACAATGCTCGGTAGGGGAAACAGGACGTCTACCACGGTGCTTCAATTTAATATGCCGAAAAGATTTTTATCTTTGCTCGCTTCGAAATTAGTGCGTGAACGATGACAGGAAATAAACTTTTATCCAAGTCTTTTCTTTTGTTGTTGCGGTGATTGATATTTTTAATATGTCTTTTATTTTATCATTTTATGCCTTTAAAAAGATAAAATAAGTTAAGTTAAAAGATTTAATACTCATTTTCGTGTATTTAACAATCTGGGCAGTGGTATAGGTTCTATCTAATCTCAGAGATTTAAGTATTCCTAGGGTATAAATTATGAAATGAGTTTTTGGTAAAAAAAATGAATATCAGTAAATGTTTAATTTCATATCATATATATAAGCACAAGCACAACGTATCAATATTTGTATGGACGACGGTAACCTTTTTTTTGTATATAACCTAAAAATGAGTGTTATTATTTAAAAATACTAAAATATTAATATTATTGAGTTTTAACAATAACCCTTATGCGTTTAATTTTAATTTATTTTAGGGTATTGTTGTTTAGTATTAACTTATATCTATTGAAAATGATAACATCGTAAAGTGTTCAAGGTACAAAAATATAATCATATCAAGAGACTACTATAAGCAATACTTTTTGCATTAAATTATTGTAATGTTTTTCGTTACGAATCCTAACTATGTAAAAAATCTTGCCGTCCACAATCAACGTGAAAAGTGAGTATACTTTCTGCTCAAATTTGAAACAAATCTACAACATATCCATTAACAAATTTGCATCACTGTAAATTATATTGTCTCAGAAAGGTAAAGTACACGTGTAACCAAATCTACCTGAAACAATGGAACGCAGATAAACTTTTAAGCCAAACTACCGACCAAAATTGCATACATAAACATTAAAAGTTTAACAATAAACCACTGCCTCCGGCTGTACTATTCCTAATTACGTTTCACCCTCTCGTACGGGAAACGTTCGCGCTGTAATATTTTATCCCTCTCTCGAAATCATTGGACTTCTTTTGCAGTGATTTGATGATATTGCACTTTAGCGAAGAAGAAAAAGGTACGCCAAAAAAGTAGAAAAAGATGGATGATCATATTTGAGAGACCTTATAATAAGTAGACATGACATAGATAAATACTATATTAAAACGATTTAATTATTCCTTTTCAAAATGTTTCATGCATAGAGTAATAAATATGACAAAAGCGAAAGTAAAGCGTCAAAATAGATATCTAAAGCCAATGTTCACAGCATTATAACAAAGCACGTCGTAAGCGTTAAAATATTTTGAAAAATTTATAGCAAAAGCAATAGTACACAATTAGGTAAATAATAAAGAATATGTTCTTAGACGAGACGTTTGTCAGGGTCGTACAAAATGGCTATCGATAGTACCCAAATTCAGATTTATGGCGTGACTTTAGATAGTTGCTACACAACAAATACAAACACTTAAATATCAATACTTGAAAATTATATATTTGAATTCGAATTCGAACTCTATGAGCTTAGTAGTCGCATCTGTGTGTAGTTAGTTGGGGTAAAAAATCTGCATGGTAAGGCCCAGAAAAGGGGAGCATAATATGTAGTTGGGTTGTTCAAAACCCCGTAAAAGTGCTGTTAAATGATTTTAACCATAAAAATTATAATAGCTAATAGTTTCATAGTACAAACACTTCTTAAAATAAAATTTACAATTACAAAAATTAAATGGAATATGTTTGTTCGTTTCCCTGTTTAATAAGTTTGGTGAACGCAAGTTTATATATATGAATACGAATAAAAATATCCAAAAAGAGGTCGCTTAACTTTTTTTTTTTTTTTAATTATGATTAAAAGAAGAAAAAAAAATTAAGGGTGGTTTTGGATGTGTCATATCACCCAATAAAACATACATATTCTCACTAGTTCCCATTGGGGTAGGCAGAGACTATCAGTCGCCACTTAGCACGATCCTGTACTTTAATATATAACAATATCACTTTAAAAGCCCCGACCCCTCAATTGCCTCTTAACGCACCCGCAGGGTTCCAACTATTCTAAGCTGACAGTATACAGTGATTAGTTGTAATGTTAAATAGCAATATAATGTAATGTCATGCTATTTGAGATCAACCTTATCGTAACCATTTAAAATAATAATAATATGTTAGTAATGAAAGCTGTTACATTATTTATTACAAAAAAATCATTCTAGAGATAATATTAAGGGTCGTACCTGTCTTGGCCTCCGGTCATCATCGTGTTGTAGTCTTGTACCTCCATATCGCCCAAGAATTGTGAAAAATCTGAAAATTAAAATTTCGTTAAATAGGGATTTCTCACAGTTTGTAAGGGCATTTATGGAAATGTCATTTAGGCAATGATCTTCCAAAAGTGACTAAGGGTATTTCCAATTCTGAAGACCTGGATACCTCTTTTTGAGTTTCAAGGGCGCGACTGATGTGGTATATGATTTGCATATGAATATTACGCAAGTTTCAAGTATATAATGCACTTTAAAGGACAGCTTATATTCTATTAATATTATAAATGCCAAAGTTTAGATGGTTGAATGTTTGTGGCGCCTAAATCACTGATCAGATTTTGATTAAATATGACAGAAAGCTAGTTAAAGACCCCAATTAACATATAGGGTACATTTTATCTTGGAAAAATTAAGGGCTTTATCCATACTCATCAGACTTAAATAAAAAATATTTTATTTTGTCAATGGTAATACTATCAATGGTCAATAGTAGCCTAGCGGTATAACAAGTTATTTTAAACTCTACAGCACAAACATTGTTATCTAGTCCTATCAATAAACAGAGAACAAGTTTATTGTGTAGGCGGTTCGGTGACAGTGAGTGGGTGAAAAGATTTCTGCGGAAATTTGCTACCGTTTGTTGATATAGATATATATTTCATTTTCTTTTATAGGGAACGTAGAAGCTAAAGAAAATTGATACCAAGTAATGATTACAAATCATAATATATTTTTAACAATTATTACATGGTAAAAGTAATACCTTATTAGTTGCGTATTCTATACAATTTTTTTGAACAGTTTCAATTCGAAAGCACCCCCCACCAAAAATACAACTGAAAATAAGCCTGCAACAATATATTTAAATTTCAGACAGTGCCTTTTCTAATCAAAATTTCAATGAATAGTTCAGTTTTTGGGTTGTACCATTAAAAACAAATTTCAAACTCAATTCAATGCTGGGACATTTGTTGTTAAAAGTAATTTTGAAAACAATTCAATACAAATACAAAAAACTCAGCGTGTAGGCTGTCAAAGGTTGTGATGGTTCTTAAATGACAAAAATTTCAAACGCATTTTCCAATCACCATAACATTACAAACGGAACAAAAGTGAAAACCAATGTCAAAGTTGGAAAATTACAAATTAACCCAAACGACGGCGTGACCGAGCGTACGCTAGTTGAATCACAATCGATTCAAAACTTTAAATAACCCTTCCAGTAATTCAAAGCTGTCATATTCTCATCATGTTCTTTACGATTTACGATCGGTCTGGCCGACATTACAACATTGCCACTTGCAGTCTCATTACGCATTCGGCCCACGAAGCATCACCCTTCGGCGGGGTGCGAGCGGGCGACAAATCACGCCCGCCGCCGCTCTCGTGGCCGCACACTAAATTAATATTGACAGCCAACTAGCCGATGGGACGAGGCGAATTGATAATCGACATCGAACAGGCTAAAACGCTTCACTGGCCAATCTATTGTGCCGTGCCCTTTTTTGCTTGTGAGTTTGGTGGGTTAGAGATAAGCCTCTATTTATTGTTTTTGTTAGGTATGAAATGAATAAATAGTTCCTACCTAAGTTTCAAACACCACGACTGTTAAAAAAACATAGTTTGTCATGGCCAAGGACGCATAGTGTCCGCGAAGCGCTCTCAAATTGTCAGTTCATATAAGGAGGATTATATTAAGATCCTACCAATTCCGGGCAAAAGTGTTAAATAAAGATGGTAAGCGATTAGCGCTAATTAATTGTCGCCTTTTACGACACTCATGGGGAAAAGTGCGTTAGTGAAATTTAAGAAGGCACGGAATAGTTAAAAATTATGAAACAAGAGTGGAAATTACTAAATATATCGTTAAGTAGTATTTAGAAAAACAACTTAATACTAACAAATATGTGACAGCTACTGGTGAGCAGCTCTTTTTACGTTTAGTTCAAAACACAATGAAATAACACAAGTCTGCAACAAAAATGCTGTCTGGATATTTCCAACAGATTTCTATGTATTAAGGTGTCCTGAAAACTAAGAAAATACTCAAAAAATTCCGGAACGTAAGGATTTTTTACAAAACGCACAATTCTATTACAAAAAAGGGATTTTTTGGGCTAACTCGTAGTCATAAACTATGGGTATAATTTTATTTTGATTACTGTTTTTAAATGTTTACAGGACATAACTATCATTAATTTCTAAATAAGGAACACCTGTTTGAGCTACATTAACAAATATAAACATGTTGTAACCTGAACGTGCGCGCTCCGACAGTGTAGAGTATGGCGCTCCGACAGGGTAGAAAATGGCGCGGTACAATTACGTGTTAACTCGTCATTGTTTTATAGATCTTAGATCAATATAGTGCAATGCCGTCTGTGCGGAAGTGTGTGAATTCGTCTGATAGTTTCTGTTACATTTGTGGCGAATATATGATATAAAGCAACAAGTGAATATTACGGACTTTGTAAAAAAAGTATACTTTGCGTATTTTGGCTTCAAACTTGGAGATCAGGATAAAGCTTGGGCACCTCATAAAGTCTGCAAACGATGTGTTGAAGACCTTCGAAATTGGTTTAAGGGCAAGAAAAAAGCTTTCCGATATGCGATTCCTACGGTATGGCGCGAGCAAAAGAACCATAGTGAAGATTGTTACTTTTGTTATAATTCAAAATGGAAGCAGTCAATTTCATACCCCAATCTGCAATCAGCTACTCGTCCCATCCCTCATGGGACCGAAATACCAGTTCCCAAGGTCCCTGCTACCTTGGAAGAGATTCCAAGTTCTGCCGAAAATTGTGCTGTACCTAATAACTTGTTTAACATAGACACCTACATTGTCAGAAAACGTGACGTTCTAGGAAAAAATGAAAGTTATTTTCGAATTCAGCATACCCAAAAACATAAGAATTCTACATAAAAAACCCAAACAGCTCTTACTTATATATTTTTTGCAGACTTGTGTAATGGTTTAAATAATATAGAATGTAACTTCTACAAAACTTAAATTGAATATCATGAGGTATTATTAATATATATCTATGGAGATGGGGCAAGGACTTATCAGAAAAATGCACGGAAATTCCAAAACGAGGGTGGATAATCCGACGGGTAATATTTCTGAGCGTCTTGTATCGTCGCAAATAGATATAGATCGAATTTCCAACGAACATTTATCATAATGCCCAAGTATTTTTCTCATTCCGCTTATTTTCTACCGTTCCATGAGGGGCGCAATTTAGTGCAATTAAACTTGACATCCCAGGCGATTTCTTATTTAGATGACTAATGAAAGAATACAAGTGGCTTTCAAAATAAGAGAATCTCATTTATTCAGAATTAATATTTATATTCATAGTAATTTATAAACAGAACCTTACATAAGACTGCTTTTAATAATACGCCTTCAAGAGTTCCTTTTGTAACTGGAAAGCGAATCAAAGACAATATAAAAGAGGACAAGAAACACTGGGAGAGTTTTTAATATCGTAGATTTTAGCTGTATTTTAATATTGTTCGTTTTCTCTGTCGGCGTCGTCGATTTAAAAGGTGAGCCAAGGAAAACATAAAGGTGGGCGCGCGAGTCATTCTTCATAAACGCTCGAGCTCTGTCTCGGAACAACAATATTAAGCACCCTTTACAAACTCCTTCCTTTGTGAATAAAATAGTTTGAACATAGTTTGCTTCTAGGTAAAGTAATTTAGTATGACAACGTACAGTACCTTCTGTTTTATTATGTCTATTCGATGATTGTGGCTGAAATAATAGGGCGGTTAAACAATATCTCTAGAAACTCTTATCGAAATCTAAACACCCACTGTATACATAAATAAAATTTAGTTGTCTGTTTTTAGTATTAAAATTACTACTTTTATCTAAATGGATGAAGAAATGGATACAAATAAATACTAAAAGAATAAGTTTTTTTCTCTTTTTGTATTTTTCAGCTTACTTCTGAAACTTACTGGCTAGAAGAGCAAATAAAGTAAGGTGTAATGTCGGACTCTTCTTGATTCAATAGTCATTTGTATTTATTAGTCGTGTTTTTAATGTCACACAACATTTGAGTGGTATTTTCAACTACTAAAGTAAAGTTTAAGGATCAAGTCTGTGATTAATTAACACATGCCAATTTTGTAACATGATTGAATCCCAAAAAAGTATGAGCTACAACTGAAGTATGGGAAGCAAATAAAGAAATTTTACAAAAAATTACAGAGGCCATCAAAGAACTAAGTCTTCTTCATTGTAATTTATATGTATATTTTCACAGTTTAACAAATACATAAATTCTGTATTTTTTTAACTGATCACGTCTTAAAACTCCCAATGGATGGCAGAGATACTAATACTTCTGAACTTTTGTCTTCACCGAGGTTTGCTGTGCCAGTGAATCAACGTGACATCTCCACTCTGTCACATGACTAAATACAACTCAGATATGTGAGTAATGTTTCTTATATTAATGTTATTGGATTCCAATTAATACGATCGATACCACGAAGACAAGTGTTTTTAGTATTGCCATTAAATCATGGAACTGCAAAACAAGATATAATATAGCTTATAGACAAAAATAATAAGTCTCAAATAACCAGTTTATAAAGATAATCTAAATTTTACTACAACAATCTATTATTTAAGCTTCGTGTCTTATTATAGTATCTAAAGATTCTGGAAAGTGTAAAACCACCTTGCAAGGAGCAAGGCAGGACCGCAAAACGTGGCCCTATTGTTGTTGGAAATAAATTCTAAAATGAAAACGCTGCGGCACCAGAATTAATTGTGGACTGAAATTAATCAGAAGAGAACGAATACAGTCTTTTGTTCTTGCCACTAGTTCTACTTCAACATTTTCTTAAGGGAATTGAAATGTTTTAATGTCAAGGGTAAGTCGATTGATTTGACAAACATATTTACTTTGCTTTGTAATTCAAAGAATTTAGATCCTATGAGAACGACTTTGTTTAGTCCTGAGACTTCAGCAAAGTGTATATGAAAAGAATATCTTTTACCGTCTAAAATATTTATTGCAAAATCTATTCATAACGTCTACAAAACCCTCTTTAAATAATATTTCAGCCCTGGAGACGTGAGGTTAAATCTGAATCAAAGAAACAAATGTGTTTTTTTTAAAGATATATGCGCGGTTAATTAATCAAGCATGTTAACGGTTAGGAAATATATATATGCATACTCGTACACATACGTACGCCATTAGTTCCCATTGGGGTGAGCAGAGATCGGCACTTTTTATGATCCTCACAAACCTCTCTAACTTCGTTTGCTCCCATAAAACTTTTCATACATGACCTTTTTATTCTTCATATTTCGGCCATCTGCCTTTTTAGCACACTCTCTATTTGGTCAAAATGTGTTGGTTGCCTCCCATGTATGGCGTGAATGTGATGAAAATAAATAAAGGAAAGAAAAATTTCAGGTCCCGAGGTCGCGGGTTCGAATCCCGCCTGTGTCGAAATTTTTCTTTCCTTTATTTATTCTTTATTTATTAGTAATAATCCCCACGTGAGGTTTTCATGAACAAAAAGATTTAAACGTGATGAAAGTTTAAATACAAAATGTTGTGCAATGTGGCTTAGAAAAGCTTCCCACAGGTGCCGTAAAAAAGAGGCGACTCAGGTTTTAGAGCTTTATAAGTGATTGTTGGGTGATCTGAGACCTAATTTGCAACAATCTATTTCACAATTCTTTTCTTAGCCGTTTTTTTAAATATTTGACCCTAAGAAAAGGTTTAATACAAAAAGTTGGTGCACAAAAACATTTACTGGACTGTATGTCTTTACAATTCCTTAATAATAAAAACAATATTCTAAAAGTAAAAGTATGATCGGATAGTAAATGAGATAAATAAAAAAAAAACAGTACTAACCAGCAAATTTTTATATTTTTATCAGAAAAAAAACGTACCTATTTGTGAATGCAGCTGTAATTAAATTTCAAATTCAAACAACGCTCTTAAATGAAAGACCAAGCAGAAGCTGCGTTCTTGATGACCCTCATTATTCGAAAAAGCAATTGCTTGCTTTGTAAATATACATTTTACCTTTTAAGTTATTACAGTATTGAAATTATACAACTTTTTTAATTTATAAAGATTAAATGTAACTTATTTAATCATCTCATAATAAAATATCTATATGTAATACTAGAGGCATATATCGAAAAATAAAGTACTAGCGGCTGGTTTTTGATATATCAAGTATAAATGTACAAATCGGCTTCAAATATTAGTAATTCATTGCCGTGTAGTGTCGGCTTAGAATAACACTACCCCATTTCTTCCAGTGGGTGTAAGTAAGAGGCGACTAACGGTATTGGGGCTTGATGCGGTTGGAGACCCATTACCAACAACCTTTATTCCACCATCTTTTCCCCACGCAACTTTCAAAATGGCTGGCTGAGGAATTTCTTATTCTCTCGCTCTGGCTACCCCTTCAAGGGATTCATAGCTGTGAATATATGTATGTATGTAATTCATTTATTTCCGTGGGTGTCATAAGACGTGACGTACTACTCCACTGGTATTTTAAAACATTGAATTATCTGACGGTATCACTATTATATGTAATCATTTTATAAAAGGCAAATATTTAACACGGCAACTAAAATCCTTTTTAGGCAACTTTCTATTAGGTCACAAAAAAACTAACTTTGCAGTGATTAAATATCTTAGCAACTATTAAACTATACAAGCAACAAAATGCTGGGATCAAAAAACTAAAAAAACGGCTGCTACTGTAAGGTATCAAATATATCAAGCGGGATCAGTGAAAAACTGGTTCAGGTATTATAAAACCTAATGTGGCGACTAATTTTTCCGAAGGGATATCATACATTCTTTAGTGGCAACTATTGGATTTCATTATAAAAATACACAGCTGGCAGCGATTTTTAGGTAGCATTGAAACTGAAAATGGGTATTATAATAATGTATTTGGATATTAAAATATTGTTTGTAGATTCGTAAATTCTTGGAAAGGCGGCAAATGCGCTCGCTGGCTTTTTTATTTTTGTGACTATTATATTAAGTAAATTAAATATTGTGTGTATTGAAGTAAAAATTAATAAAACTAAAATATATTAGGTTAGGTTAAAAGTTGCTTCTCCCACCCTAATGGGCAGATGCAATTAAGATGAGGAAAGAAAACAGATAGGGAAAGGGGGGGCAAAGCCCCCCGCATTAAAAAACAATTATTCACCACAAATGCGTTTGTGCTAGGTTAGGTTAGGGTTAGCTTATGCCCCTTAGAGCGGAAATAGGCAACCCGCGAAGCGGGGTGACGTCGATACGCTGTTAGGTTAGGTTAATTGTGTAGGTGTAGGTTTATTAAAAGAGGGAATGTTAATAAAATAGACCAAGAATAGTTTTATTGCATGTAACAATTTGGTTAATTTAGATCCCTACAAATGTAGCCAAAAGTATTTTTTTAAGATCTTGTTTGTATTTATTTTAGACCTTGGTCATGTTTATAGACAACCCCATTTTAGAATTTATTATATTTATGAGAGCCTATTTTAACTTTTTTATCCGCCAATAATTTGTCGCCTTAGAAGAAATTCAATTGCCACAAAAGAAAATCACTGCCAGATAAAATTTAAATAAAACCTCAAAACTCATTAAAAAGCCGCCGCTTTCTAGTTAAGATGCTACCTCTAATTAGTCGCCAAAGTAGATTATTTACCATCCATTTTCAGTTTTTTTACGACCCGGAATGGTATCAATTTGTCGCCGCGTTAAATACATGCCTTTATAAAATACCGTGATAGCTCAAAGGGTAGAACACCGCTTATCGTGAAGACGATGAGACTCAAATCCCGGGTCGAGCCTACAACATTTTGTCTTTTCGAAAGTCATGTGTGATTTATTTATCATGTTTATTAACGGTGAGGAAAAACATCGTGAGGAAACCCGCATGGCTAAGTTGTATGTTGTAGGTTGCATGTGACAGTGTATTCGTTCAAAAACAGCGATAGGCCTGCCCCCTATCACGTGCGTTCATAGTCCAAGCAAGACGTGGGTACTCTGAACAGCAGGTGGCAATTTCATGTGATGTTCAGAAGTATTAGTACCATTGCTAACCCCTTCGGGGATATTAAGCGTGAACGTTTGAGTTTGACTTGAGATTTTAAATAATTGATGGATTAGACAAAAAATATTTATTCATCACTATGCATGTTAAATCAACACATAGCTATGTAAATATGGAGTGGATACCACACATAACTTAATAACAGTGATTGTGTTACACCAATGTAAGAGAACATGAATCAATATTTTCAATTTGCTAAAACCATTCAAACCACCAAATGCAATATTATCTGGCCGGACCATCAGATTCAAGACTTACAGTGAGTTTAAGTTAGCGTTACGATGACTATCGATGATAGGCCAAAGGTCAGTCGACCTTGAACATCCAAGGCACTAAAAGCTATCAAAATCATCAGAGAGAGAAACCTAACAAATCAAACGTAATCTTTTTCACTAACCTACTTTATATGAGGGACACAATTTACTTAAGAGTAACAGTTTTGTATCTGAAGGTACTATTTTACTGTTTATTTGTTTGTAAGTTTAGTCATTTTAGTAAAAATACTTAAAAAATAAATATAGACATATATTTGATGTATAAAACATTGTTCGGAAGAGCACAAAAAATCGGCGCCCTATTGAGACTTCAAGCACATGCCAAGGGGTGTGTGATTGAGTCTTGAAGCCTGACAAGAGGTGGCTCTTTATAAGTTGCTGAACCTGATGTCTGGTCTGCAGTTTTATATTGGAATATTATAATTAATAATAAAAAACGTTTTTTAGAGATTTGAGATTTGAAAATCGATTATATTTAATGTTGGTAGAATAAGACGTTTAGAAAAAACAAATCTATCTATCCGCATGCATACAATTAAAAAAAAGTATTAGGGTTGTTTCTACTTTTTAGGATACTGAATGGAAATATTTAAATATTATCATGTAATTTTTCATGAATAATTAAACATATTTACATAGACAATTTACAACCATATTATTATTTTTCATGAAAAACAATGTTTTTTAGTGCGATAATAATAGTAAATAGTTGCAATAATTTTGTTGATTTATGGAGTAAAAGAGATAAATTTATTTCTTTCGTGGTGTGAATAAAGTATAAACGACACGACGAAAATTAGGTTAAATCTAGGAATTACGCAGTTAACGAATATATTTAGGCCTCTAAGAAGAAATATGTCATTAAAAAAATAAATAAAATAAAAATCGTTTATTTACGTTACGTACATTGTGTTAAACCGATTATTTAATGATTAAATGAACTCTTGTCAGTATCAAAGCATACACACATACTTATACTAACAGTATTATTTCCCATTGGGTAGGCAGAGACTATTGGTCGCCACTTTGTACGAATAGCAAAGCATGCTAATGAAAAGATCAGACATTTATATTTTTATACATTTTTCCTATAAACAAAAGTTATGTTTTCAAAATCAAACAGGCTTTTTTGTGTTTTAAAATAAGTTTTGTTCTTATTTGAGTACATATTTAGAAACAGTTTTACTTTCCGCATTTAAAGCAACAAAAGATCAAACTCAAACAAACCGTTTTAAAAAACTACTCGATTTCGGATAGAAACCAAGTTTCCTCAGAAAATTTCTTTGATCTATCCACCCTCAGAAACCATCCAAAATCGAGTAAATCACAAAGGAGGGTCCACAAAATAATGTAGTCGACGTAAAAAGATTAACAGCGACCTCCACTTTTGTGTCTGGGACGGGATAAAGAAATATTACTTGAGACGTTCACTGGGACTAAGCGTTGGGCAAAGGTGAACTTGCAAAGGCCACGATTACATTAAGAAGCACTTTTTGGAAGAATCTTTGGAACCTTTCGACATTACGTTGTTTTTCTACCTTTTCGTAAGAAATTTATTATAAGATTGATTGAGGCGTCAATTTGAAACAATATTATGCTATTTAAGGATTGTAATTGTTGTGCAGTCATAGTTTATATAGAGAAGATTTGCACATGGTGCATTAAAATGCACTTAAAGTAAACTACTATGACCAACATTACTACCAGACCATGTATTAGACGCACATGGATATATAAAGATAAAAGAAAAAAGTAGAGCCTATTTCATGAACGATGAGACAAAAACAGTGGAAATTTTCACAGACGATGAAACAAAACATATTTATTGTTCTTTTTTACGTAGGTATGTTAGTGCAGTACTCATAATTGCAGACCTGCACTTCTTTTTGTTTATTGTGAAAGTCAATGATCAAATTGAGGTTAGATTATTGTAACTTATTAAATTATTAAAAATCTGATAAAGATGAAGCAAAAGAGGTATGCTTAAGTCACAATTATAAGGAATGTTAATATCAGTTTTCCCCAAAGATAACACTAAAAATATTGTAAGTTAACCCCACAATGTTTTCGTTAGAACGTATCAAATATAAGGTAAAACCAGGTAATCTTTCTCTGACCCTCCGTTATGAAAGCAATGACCAACAAAAAATAGCAATATAACCGAACACTCACGTATTTGAACAAAACCAATATACGAAATATGAAAAAAGGAAACATTGATTCGGAGCGTCACCCGAGATTATTTCAGTTAAATGTCACCCTAGTCACACCCAATAAGAGCTGAAGATGACGCAATAAAAAAATACCGTTTTCGTCGTTGACGTACAAATGAATCATCGAGGAGATTATCTAGTTGTTCCTTTTTTATAGTAACTACCTCCAAGGTCTAGTGGTAAAGCTTTCGGTTGCAATATAAGTCTCAGGTTTAATCTCGGATCAATCGTTCAATTACAAATCATTATATATTGCAGTATTAAATCATGTAGTGTCGGCATAGAATAGCACTACCCCATGTCTTCCCGTGGGTGTTTCGTAGGAGTCGACTAAGGGAACAGGGCTTCTACCATCTTCGCCCTTAAACCAATCTAAGGTCTGCCGTGCCGAGGGATGCGTGGCCAGGGGTGAGCCTGGTCGCTAGCGTGCCGCCGTCCCGGAGCCTGGTGCACTCCGGGTACTAAATAACCTTACCTAGTCATGCGGGGCTCTGGCTAGGTGGACAGTTTATTTCCCTTGCTTATCGTGGGGCCAAAATGTGTGCAACTAAAAATAAACACGGAGGCGGCGATGCAGCTCGCCACTCATCACGCCGTGGTTCCTCGCGGGGCGAAATGTGGGCTGGAGAGACCCGCTTCAGTACGTTGAATGTGTGTGGAGGGATGCATGAAAAATTAGATGAAGTATGTTTGATAATGGATGAAAGAAAAATAGATTTTCTGTGTGTGAATGAAACGAAGCGAAAGGAAAAAGAGGTTTCACAACTTGGCAACATTACAGCGATCTGGTCAGGCGTTGCTGACAACGACAGGGCTTGCCAAGGCGTGGGACTTCTGATATCTGAAAGGATGGCTCAGTGTATGAAAGGTTACGAATGTGTGAGTCCAAGGCTCCTGTGGCTAAAGGTGAAAATAGGGCTTGTCCGGATGCGCATAATTTGTGTGTATGCTCCGGACATGTCTAAGTCACTTTCCGTGAGGGAGGAGTTTTGGAATTTGTTAGATGATGTTGTGAATGGGTGTGATCAGAATGAGAGAATTGTAATGTTAGGAGATTTTAATGGCTGGGTTGGTGTGTCACGCAACGGTTGTGAAAAGGTTTTAGGAAAGTATGGTGATCAAAGGGTGAACGAAAATGGCGAGAAAGTTATTGAGGTATGTTTGGCGAGGAATCTTTGTGTTACAAACACGTTGTTTGAACACAAAGATATCCATATGTATACAAGACAGAGAGGAAACGAGAGAAGTATGATTGATTTTGTGATTGTTGATGAAAGGCTGAGAGCAAAGGTTGTTGACACCAGAGTCTATAGGGGCACGAATGTTGGCACAGATCACTTTCTTGTTATATCCCGAGTGAGAGGTCTGTGCACGCGTTGGCGTCATAGGGCCAAAGTGTCAACAACGGATCTTGCGAGAATAAAAGTGGAGAAATTGCAAGATGATGAAAAGATCAGTGATGAATACGTGAAGAAATTGGATGATAGACTAAGTTGCGTGGAGATGAGGGATGAAATGGAAATAGAAGAAGTATGGAATGTGCTCAAATCGACAATGGTTGAATGTGCGACGGAAGTATGTGGATTGTGTAAAAGGTCAAATAGACCACCAACAAGTTGGTGGGATAAGAGTGTGAAAGAGGCAGTCGAAGATAAGAAGAAAGCTTGGTTAGATTTACTAGCGGTCAGAGCTAGTAAACGAATGGATGCGAGAGTAACAGATGATGTAGTGAAAAATAGTGAAGATGAATATAAGAGAGTTAAGAATGAGGTTAAGAAGAAAATAGAAAAGAAAAAGCGTGATCTGGTAGAATGGTGTGAAAGGAAACTCTCTGATAATTTCCGGAATAACCAAAAGTTGTTCTGGAAATATGTCCGGAAAGAAAAGGGAGTTTCCCAAAACACGAGAGTGAATGTAGTGAAAGATGATCAGGGTGAATTGGCGACGGATGAAAGTAGCATGAAACGAGTATGGAAGAACTATTTTGAGGGACTCTTTGAAAAAGAGGATGCATCCGTTTCTTCGCCAATCGGCAGTAATGTTGATTGGATCGATGCGATGGGTGCCTTTAGTGAAAGTGAGATCAGTATGGAAGAAATAATGAAAGCAATGAAAAGTATGAAAATAGGGAAGGCGGCAGGGTATGATAGGATAACGATCGAAATGCTGAGGGCTGGTAAAGGGTTGGTGGCTTCTTGGTTGTACTTCCTTTTCCAAAAGTGCTGGTCGAGTGGCAAAGTACCACAAGACTGGTGCAAGGCGGTGATTGTGCCCCTGTATAAAGGAAAAGGGTCACGCCAGGAGGCTAAAAACTACCGCGGCATTAGCCTACTCAGCATTGTCGGTAAATTGTATGCAAAGGTATTGATCGAAAGAGTGATGAATGAAACTGATGAGAAAATATGGGATGTGCAAGCAGGATTTAGGAAAGGAATGGGATGTATGGATCAAATCTTCTCTCTAAGGAGCATCACCGAAAAGTTCTTAGCTAAGAACCAAAAGGTGTATTGCTCCTTCATTGATTTAGAGAAGGCGTATGATAGGGTGGTAAGAAAGTGTTTATGGGAGGTTTTATCCAAGTTCGGTTTGGGGAGTCAACTTATACGTGCATTGGTATCACTCTATGAGGATTCTAGTGCATGTGTAAGAGTAAACGGGGAAAACACTGACTGGTTCGGGATCTCTAGGGGTGTCCGACAGGGATATGTAGCTTCTCCGTGGCTCTTCAATTTGTTCATGGATGACTGTTTGACAGAGTTGCGTGAAAGTGATTATGGACTAAGAATGGGTGGATTCATCATTAAATGCCTCTTGTATGCTGACGATCAAGTGCTACTTGCATCATCGGCAGAAGAGTTGCAAGAGATGATGAATATTGCATGTGAGTCTTTTGTAAGAAAGGGAATGAGGGTGAATGTGGATAAAACAAAAACTATGGTTTTTGAGAGAGAGGTGAATATGACCGAATGCGTGATTGAGATTAACGGTAAGAAAGTGGAACAAGTGAAAGAGTTTGTATATTTGGGTAGTTTGTTTACTAGGGATGGAAAGTGTGATGAAGATATCGAGAGAAGAGTGAAAAAGGGTAATGCGATTAATGGAGCATTGGATGGTCTAATGTCTAGTCAATCGGTGTCCGAAAGGGCCCGAATGGCTGTGCATGATGCCATTCTTGTTCCTACGCTTATGTATGGCAGTGAATGTTGGGTGTGGCAGAAGAAGCATGAAAGCAGAGTGAATGCAGTAGAAATGAGGTCCCTCAGAAAAGTTTGTAATGTAAGGTTATGTGATTGTGTGAGGAACGATGTGATTCGTGAAAGGTGTGGTGTAAAAGATGATATTGTAAGTAAGATAGAAAAAGGAATGTTGAGATGGTTTGGGCACATCGAGAGGATGGATGATAGGAAATTGGTAAAAGGTATCTATAGAGCTAATGTGGAAGGTAATGTTAGTAGAGGACGGCCACGAAAGACACACTTGGACCAAATTGAAAGTGTGCTCAAAAAGGCAGGCGTCCGAAGTATGAAGAATAAAAGAGCATGTATGAAAAGATTGATGGATGTAGACGAAGCAAGAGAGGTTTGCCAGGATCGTACGAAGTGGCGATCGATAGTCTCTGCCTACCCCAATGGGAATTAACGGCGTGAGTATATGTATGTATGTATGTATGTATTAAATCATCTGATTATCCAAAAATCAAGATGATTTTGTGCTTTTGAGCAATCGGTTCCAGTTACTATCTTAGTAAATTAGTAACCAACAAAGCGGTCGCGTGTTGAACTTTGGCGACATCAACCTACATAGGATAGGTATGAGCCCCTCAGTGGGTACATATATGGGCAGGGCAGAGGAGGAATAGATACAGACAAAAACGTGCAAACGTGTAATTTCACGCCTCATTATGGATGGGACTTTTCGACTGCTACTTTTTCACTCAGGTACTCTGAGCAACAGGTGACAATGTCACGTGATGTAAAGAAAGTAGTATTAGTACCTCTGCCAACCCCTTCGGGTATATGTGGCGGCAACGTTTGGGTTTGTGTTGAATTCATTGTAATAACGGGTTTTGTGATGTTATTTTTTCGATCTAACTACAAGTCATATCGTTCTTACGTCAATGTTTCGAGACTAGACAAGACGTGAGCACGTAGGCTCCATAGCCCGCGTGTGTTTGGGCGAAACGGGACGCAAGATTGGAAATAAAGTGAATGTCCTAGGCGAATATCAAAGCGACTACGAGAAAGATTGGTTTCGTGTTTCTCACTAGTAGCAAAAGTTAATACAATTGGTTCATATATAAAAATAAGATATTTACCAAACAACAATATGCGGGGACGATTGTCTAAGTAAATGGGTACAATGCACTTCAAAGTAGGTCGGCAACAAATAAATGTCAACAATATAGGTATATTTTCCTTTTAAATACTGATGTTTACTAAATACATACGAAACTCATGATTTCTATACCAGACGGTTAAGTAAGGGGTATACGCAATCGACGCGTTCCATTTGCCATCTTAATAATTGGTGAAAAGCAATATACTTTTTGGTGATTGATGCTCCTTTATTCGATGGTATGTATAGATGGTAGATGGTGGTGGTAGTGTTAAAATAAGTAAGTAAAATGTATTGCACTAGAGGACGACGCCGGGAGACACATTTAGTTGGCTGCACCTACTTAAAAATCCAGGCGTCTGAAGAATGAAAGGGCATGTGTGAAAAGAATGGTGAAGAGGGAGCTCGAGAGGTTTGCCATGATTGTACACAGTTGCGATCATAGTCCTTACCTACCCCGTTCACAACTAACAAGTAATAAATAACAGATAAAATACTCACCCTGTGTGTACAGGTTGTAAGGGATCGGGATATCTGTAACAATAAAAACACATATATTAATTAAATCATATATTTTACGTGCTAAAACATCTGTGCGCTATCAGCTTAGAATAGCACTAACTCATTTCCACTCGGCGGTATTTTAGGAAGAGACTAAGGTTGTGTTCAAGTGTTGTGTCGGCTTAGA
This sequence comes from Bedellia somnulentella, assembly GCA_963576735.1. Classification (NCBI taxonomy): domain Eukaryota; kingdom Metazoa; phylum Arthropoda; class Insecta; order Lepidoptera; family Bedelliidae; genus Bedellia; species Bedellia somnulentella. The sequence continues at coordinate 15,602,494 of OY755179.1, forward strand.
ATATCACTAACCCATTTCTACTTTTGGGCGATCGTAAGAGGCGACTATAGGGTTAGGGGCTTTTTAAGGGATTTTCGAGCGCTGCGGTTGGGGACCCATCATCAACAACTTTAATTTTACTATCTTTTACCAACTTCCAAAAGTGGCTGAGGAATTTCACATTCCGAGGCTCTGGCTACCCCATTTATGGATTTATAGCTGTAAGTATTTGTATCTATATATGTTTGAGTATATATAAAATACTTAAAATAAACCATCACTTCTTTTTGTAATAGCAAAATATGTATGTAATAAATATCATTTTTTGCATAGAGAACATATTCACGTGATAAGGGATAACAAATCGCTATTTTGGCCTAACATATTTGTCATATGACTAGGATATGTATAATATAGCTTAATCATGAAGGTTTTATTGTAAAACTTAGCTACCGAGGTTAAAAATTAAAATAGTATAAAACATAATTTCAACAAAATACTATTATTCAAAGCAATTTTAACTATTTCAGACAATATATTTTTATAAAATACAAAATGAATGCTCCACTTCTAAAAAATGAGATTACCATTGAATTTTTTCGAAAATCGTTATTTTGATTTTCAGATAGAATTTCAAGCTTATAAAAGTAAATTAATTACATAGAACAATTATTTTGTGATATTGAACATAGATTTTTCAGAAAGAATAATTTGTAGTAGAGCTATAGGTATATGTGTGATATGCGTTTGTATATATGTATCACGCAGAGACTATTTTGCACTATTTTGGTGCTAATATAATTAGCCATTATACAGCCGAAAGTATCTTCTCTTCAATGAAAAGCGCAATGAATCCTTAATAAAGAACGGTCGCAAAGGACAGTTTCACTAAAATGCATTCCTTTTCTTTTATAACATCATAACTTTCAAAATAAGTTCCAGCGGAGTTCAGTAGCTGAGATAATATTTTTAGAAAGTTTCTTTAAATAAGTATTAGAGGGGCGTAATATCTTGCGAGAAACTTTTTTATAAACTACGTTCTACGGACGAAATATTAAAAAGAACAGAGTTTTGCCGTGGATTACCTGAAAGTAGAGTTTAATTTAAAAGTAACTTTTCGCTCATTTAAAAATATGTATAACAGTAATATGGAAACTTCCATATTTCTAATTTTATCGTTTCAGCAATACAATCAATTGAACATCAATTGAACATAAATAAAACCATTTTCCAACATCACTGCTCCGCTCCTATATACATCGTCGTAGCATTATTGTATGCAGCTTAAAGATTTCCTTAATTAATGGTTTGAGTATATAGCACAAAAAGCTTGTTTAAATTACACCATTTTTTCTAGTGGTGGGTATACAATAAGAAAGAAATAAGTAAAAAAGGGATTAAAAAAAAAATTGATGTGATCAAAATTTGCTTTTGTCTTAAAAATACCATATACATTCATTCATTCATATACTCACGGCTATGGGGTAGCCAGACCTAAGGAATTAGTGAGGAGTAGGGAAAGGTTGTCAACGATGAAACATTTTTTTTTATTTATTTGATAAAACTGTGGTGATGTAACTATGCAAGTGTCTTGTGTTTTGAAACACTGCATAAACAAGCTGTCAATATATAATTTAGGGATGAATTATTACAGACAGTTTAGTTATCCATCATTCAACCCCCGAGAGCCTTGTCATGCTTTCATTTTAAATTAGCACCCCATATTCTATAGCAGAGAATATAAAATAATAATTCATACATACATATACTCAAGGCTATGGATCACAAAAAAGGGTATCCAGAACTTCAGAATTTGAGAATTTGACCCATTTTTGGAAGTTGAGTAGGAGAGGGATTGTCAAGTAAAGATTACTTAGAAAGCCCCAATACCCTAACTTGCCTCTAACGACAACCGCGGGAAGAAATGGATAAGCGTTATTCTAAGCCGATACTTCACAGTTATACAGATAAATAAATAATACATCCAATAAAAGAAAAGAGCAAACATACATACGCTTTTGCTCTTGCCTTTAGTTCCATAATTACATTGAGGTAAATGAAGGGACAACGTAACGAAAATGATGTACTTTGCTAAAAGTTATAGTATCTTACATAGATATAATATAGCTATATTCATGCAAAATCCTTATGCAAAGCACTATGGGATCCTGAAATTGGCACTTAAAATCCTAAGTTTGAAATAACGGTGAACGTTACTTCTGCCATAGCTTTGGAAATACATACATACATATACTCACGGCTATAAATCCCTTAACGGGGTAGCCAGAGCTTTGGAATGAGAAATTCCGCAGCCACTTATGGAAACTTGTATGGGAAAAAGATGGTAAAATAAAGGTTGTTGGTGATGGGTCTCCAACCGCATCGCCCAAAAATCCCTTAAAAGCCCCTAATACCGTTAGTCGCCTCTTACTACACCCACCGGAAGAAATGGGGTAGTACTATTCTAAGCCGGCACTACACAGCTTTGGAAATATGTGGCATTAACAATAGCATTGAGTCCTGTTTCTACCATATCTCTACGTCATACTTGTACATCAAGCAGTTAAAATCTATCTAAATATGATGCAAAATAGAACCCACGAAGTCCTTCTCTGGGAATTAAGTCACACCGTTTGTATATTCAAATCATACAAACGATACAAATAAAAAATCAAAATCACATAACGCACACACAACACAATACAAAACTCTAAAAGACGCAACGTATCCCATTTCTGTTTCTTATCCGTCTGCATTTCCACAGGATCGCTGTTTGCTGCCAGAGGACAGATGTAAGCCTCTTTGTATACAAATACAAGCTGGCTCAGCCGACGACTGTTGACATACGAAGCTGGAGAGCAGCGGGATTAGGCGCTCGTATTATATGCGAGCTCTTGGACATTCCTATGCTATTTACAATGAAAACTGGAGAGTCTATGGTAACGACTTCAGGTTTGCATTAGTTGAAGATATCTTTATGATTGCATGTAAAGGCGGAAGCCAGTTTACATACATACATACATATACTCACGGCTATAAATCCCTTAAAGGGGTAGCCAGAGCTGAAGAATCGAAAATGCCTCAGCCACTTTTGGAAGTTGAGAGGGGAAAAGATGGTAAAATAAAGGTGTTTGGTGATGGGTCTCCAACCGCATCGCTCAAAAATTCCTTAAAAAGCCCCAATACCCTTAGTTGCCTCTTACGTACACCCACGGGAAGAAATGGGGTAGTGCTATTCTAAGCCGACACTACACAGCGAAGCCAGTTTGTGATAATATAAAAAATAAAATAAAAAAAAACTGCCAACTAGCTGGTCAACATATTTAGTGTAGGCTTGAGCCGTCGAATTTAGATCAATTAGAATATTGTGCTCAAAAAGGCAGTCCCGCCAGGTATGAAAAGAATGATGATTGTAAATGAAGCTAGGTACGTTTGCCAGGATACACAAATCTCCTCTGCCACTTTTTGAAGTTCAACGAGGAAAAGATTGTAAAAATAAAGGTTTTTGGTTATGGGTCAGGTCTCATACCGCCTTAGATGCCTCTTACGAGTACCCTCGCAATGGAGATGTCGTGGCCATATCGTAAACTTGAACACATCATGAAATGATCGATCATTTCATGAAATGGTCGTATTTCATGAAATGTTCAACTGTCTATTGGCCACATCGTGATGTGGTTTGGGCAGATCAATGATAAGAAATCGTTTCTCGATATGGCCAACTAAACGCGCGGCCTCTTCATGAAATGGTTAAGATTATTTGGTCATATCGTAAAGTAGTTACATTAATTACCGGTGGAGGCGCTGAAAACGCTTTGTTTTTGAGTGAAGATGGCGGCCGGTGTCAAAAGTGTTATTTCTCGCAGTAAAAAAGTTAATAATTCGTTATCAAGCGAGGAAGAAAGTAGTAACAAAAAAGTTTTCGACGAAATGGTTTTCGAATACTTTGCTAATTACGAAAAACCTGAGCAATATGTTAAAAAACGGTAGAGTTTGGATCGCATTTCATTGGTTACCCTATTTCTACGATCTGGCCAAGCGTGGATGACAAAGTCGTGAAACGTTGACGATTTTATGATCTGGTCAAATTAAGTTGGCCACATCATGAAATGTGACCATTTCATGAAATGATCGATCATTTCACGATGTGTTCAAATCTACGATATGGCCACGACAGAGAAATGCCTTCGTTAGTAGTAGCTCTGCTAATCTCTATAAAAACCAAAGATATGTGAACATGTTAAAGTAACCAAATTACCCGGGTACCCATGAAAATACTGCGCATATTCGTTACTCAAATCGAACGTCTATTTCCAAGTTTTTAATTATTTTGTTTTCACCTAACATAGGCGGAAAGCAAGGTCACAAATTCATTACACCATGGTACCGTATACAATCCGCACGATATTTTTGAAGCAATTTCTCGCTTCACTTATCCTATTTGTTTCGCAGAGTGAATACGATGTGTAACAAGTATAGGCATACGGTTTTACATGATTTGCTAGCTTTTTTTGTACACCTATTTATCGACACCTACAATCAAGTATAATATCCCAGTTTCTTTTGGCAACTGAGAAAATAATATAGTATTATTGGTACAAGATTAGAAACTAAAACGTTAATTAATTACTTGAAAAGCTTATATTTAGATGACCAACTGTAATCTTTTGTTTTATGTAATATTGTTCGACGTACTTAATATACTTCTGCCACTAAACTGGACTTTAAATCTAGTTGTCTGTAAATCTACTTGCTTGTACCACAGTATTTAATATCTGGAACATTCCGACTATGGGTTGTAATAAATTAAATGAACCAGCTAATATTTTTAATAAACCCGCATTTTGAAATAAATTCCAATAATATCATAGCAACAATTTCAGCATCGATTTAAAATATGTTATCAAGAACGATATCAAAATATACTCGTATTTTATTTCTCTTTTCAACTTCGTTATTAAGAAAGAGACAACCTCTTAACGTGGTAACGATTAAAGCTTTAGAAAAAGAAGTGAATAAATTCAATTCTATCAAACTATTCAAGTTATTTCAGTTATAGAAAACGCTGTATTAGGTTTACGATATCTATTTGTACTTTGAAATCATGATGAGAAAAGTTGCAGGTCATTTATTACTAAAATATTTGATAGTCAATGTTGATTAATACTTACTTTGTAGTACTCAACTAAACATACATATTTAAACCTATATAATCATGTTCGAGAAATTGATCAAAATTTAACTACTGGGTTTATTTAATTATACTTCCGCTGGCATATATATGCTGTATTTTGTAAAGCAAAACCTAGAAAATACAGTTGGGTTACTTTCGAACGTGCAATGAATTTCACAGTTTTCTGCCACTTTTCTGTCGTTATAATGCGTAAACAATAAAGAGATAAGATTTAACCTACCTATCGAGCTATAATCACGGCTACAAATACCAAACAGGGGTAGCCAGAGCTTCAGAATCAGAATACGTTTTGTCATAAGATAAAGAAAGCAGTCTTAGGGGACATAAAATCCGAAAAATATTCCGTCCGAGGATAAAACATCCCCTGTTAAAATCATTGTGATTAACTTATCCACAATTTATTATCTTCGGATGAAATCCCACTTTAAATATTATAGGCGGCGATACATTCGGATTTTTTTAACGGCAGACTGCATTATTTTATGTTGTTTACATTCTGGAAAATATTAAAAGACACTTGCAAAAAAGCAACCGTTTAACATACAAAATTTGTGTATAAATTGTACGTTTTCTTTTTAACGAATGACCATATAAAATAATAATCGAGCATGAATAATTATCATGGTTATTATAATTATCAGAATACATCTTGTAAAATCAGAAGTGTTATTTACTCCGGATAAAAATGGATATCTCACTCTATTAGGGAAAAGAATTTGTCAATAAAAGAAACGCTGTTGGTATTACTTTAGTATGGTGACTTAAAATACTTTTTCAGATTGTGATATTTTTCTTATTTGTTCTTAAATATGTATGAGTTGCAGTTAAAAAAATAATATAGGTAAGTTATAATATAGTTAGTAAGTTAATATAGTTAGTTAGTTATATTATAATATAGGTAAGTTCGTGTATAATTTCGCACACCACAACTCATAAAAAAAACAGATGTTACGTTCTTAAATTATAAGTACAATCACGATTGCATTAGTCAGCACTGTCCCAGGCAATATTCGTGAGATTAAAAAATATGAATCAATAATCCTAATTAAATTCATTTCATCAAAAACTTCAAGTCTATCATTTCCATCTAAACTAATACACATGCAGATATGTTAATGGTGCACCAAAAACGGCAGACGGGTGGCCAGCCAGCGCCATATTGAAGTGTGACGCCTACCCACCGAAATGACAACGGGCGGCGCGTGATTGATTACCAGTAGGTTTTGTCGCATCCCTAGCGTTTTATTGAAATTGATGGCTTGTTTGGCGTCCAGCCCCTCGCAAATAACTTGTCGATAAACGTCGATTTTTCATAAAAAAAATTAATTCCAACGGGATGAGTTAATCTTCAAAGTCATGTTTTTATATTAAATATTCAATGGATCTCAAGAGATTGGGGCTCGTTTTTTAATTTGGTTCTGTTATTGAATTCAAAGAACGATGTTTAAATTTAAAAAGTTTATTATTTTGTTTTTGTTTTTTCCTTAAACAGGAGAATAAAAAGTATTTATTTATTATTTCTTGTACATCGTGTGTCGTCCGATTGTGACTTCAAAATCAAGTTAGCCAAAACTTAGGATTTGATTTCACAGTTACTTTTAGCAGTGTCAATTTGGTAAATTATTTAAAAGAAAAAGAAACAAAATGGAAGAAGTTATTTATTCGAAGCCTCTTATAAAAGTAAATTTGGCCTGATTTCATGTATTCTCTATGAACATAAACGACACAAAAAGAGGTAGTGCTTCCCTAAGCCACTGGCCACTGTTGTATTGAATAATTTTTATTATTAGTTATTATTTAGTTATCTGAAAACTTCATTTTGGGATTTAAGAGTATAGGAAGGTTTTAAATTGGCTTATTAGTTTTGCTTTGTTGTATTCGGGTTACAATAAACGCGATTCTGAAAGTTATTTAGCCCTTATATTTACCAGCAACCCATTAATATTAGTTATTTTATACTTAGGCTATAGTCCTTTGATCTGTTATACAGACAATTAAAAGCTACACAATCCATTACCTATTGTTATATCATCAAGTCAATATGCTTTTATGTTAATGGTTTAAGCTTTCAAAAGATGTTTATCGTCAAATGGACGTACACTTTTAATGACCCGTTCCTACAACACAATCAAATAATGAACGTTACGTTTTATTTTTATCTATCAATCATAGTTTATGATACATAAATGTTGGATTGAACTGTGTAGTATTAAATAAGCCGTTTCCGAATTCATCCCGCACAAGATGTCACAAGAATATGTATAGTACACAGTACCGTATAGATTGTATTACCTCAATAATTTTCTCCTACATCCTTTTCTTTAAATTTTTCACCTTTCAAAAGAGACTAAAAAACATAGTTTTCAATTGTAATAACAGGTACTTACATACACACATATACTCACGGCTATAATTCCGTAGAAGGGGTAGCCAGAGCCAAGGAATTATAAATTCCTCAGCCACTTTTGGAAGTTGAGTGGGGAAAAGGCGGTAAAATAAAGATTTTTGGTGATGGGTCTCCAACCGCATCGCCCAAAAATCCAATAAAAAGCCCCGATACCCTTAGTCGCCCCTTACGACACCCGTGGGTAGAAAGTGGTAGCGACATTTTAAGCCGGCACTACACGGCAATAATAATAGGAACGGTGCGGATATGTATTTTATGATAATAATATGTGTTACACATATGTTTCAATATTTATGTTATATATATGTTACGGTGAGGGAAAACATCGTGAGGAAACCCACATGACTGAGTTGTTGTTCGTGCTTAGTGCACGTACACCATATCCTACGTCACAAGAAGAGATCGGCGGCGCTGCTCACAAATTCTGTATGTCGCGATCGTCAGCCAATCAGAATGCTCCTTCATGTCGCGATCTTAAATTCTATTGGCTTACTATGTCCCTTCCCTCATCTATCCTAGACTATGTACACGTTTTTCACTTCCATTACATCTGTTCAACAAACAAGCTGCGTTTAATTCCACTCCAGATTAAAATTCAAGAGAATCATCAGATTCACAAGGCTAGCTACAGTTAGCAACATTTTGATCCTTCTGACGCCAAATATCAAGAAGAACCAGCTAAATACGAATTTGAGATAAAGTTGACCTTTGGACGACAACGTGGACGCCCTGTTCTAACAAAAAAAGTTCCTAAGTCTGAATACGAAGCAAATAAGTACTGAGATCGACCATCCTTTCATCATCTGTATCGTGCTGGTGCTTTTCCTACCTTTATAATCCTTAACAACCTATATTTTGCTAATATCTGCTCATCTTTTCAGCGCGTTAATTAACCGGGATTAGTACCATTACTTTCTGTTCAGTGCTTTAAAGTGATCCATAAAACCGTGAGTACCATTTTCTCCTTTACAAGCCTCCAAAATGTCTTTAGGAACTAGTGTTCAAGCTCCAACGAGACCCAAGTCTCCTATCCCCATTAGTCAAGAGGATAAAGTCTATCGAGACCTTATTCGCAAGCGAGGTGTTATTAAAAGTAGCCTCACTAGATTTGTTAGTCATTTAAGTAGCATAGATGAATCTATTCTATCACAAAAGGGCAAAATAGACCTAAACTTTCGAATAGAAACCATCCGCAACTTACTGAGTGAGTTTAATGATATTCAGTTTAGCATAGAATCTAGAATTCCTGAGTCTGAGATCACTAAACAGATGGAGGAACGAGATAGTTTTGAAAATGCTTATTACAGTGCACTGGCTAAAGCTTCTTTATTAGTTTCTCATACCGGTGGAAAGAATACTAGCAACAGTGAATGTATTAGTCTTAAGGCGCCGTTGGTTCAGCGAAAAATATCATCTGAGGGGGTGCTGCCCCCGCGGGCGCGGGGAAGCGCCTACGCGCCGATCGAGCGGCCGTCTCCTCGACGCGACGCCGCGTGCGCGCGTTTTAAAAACATACAGTAGGGTAAGCAATACAGTTATTGTCAACTTGACAGTTTTAGCCACTCGCAAATATTTTCTATGGTATGGGTTCGGACATTTGTTTATGATTATTTACATTTTCTTTCTAAAATATTTACGAACGGTTATAACAGTCAGGGTGACGAAAACTGTATCGCTTACCCTAGGTTATCAATTTCAAAAATAGTTTCTACCATGGCCGTTTACAATATAAAATATAACATAACATAAACGATCACGCCGTTTATCCCCGAAGGGGTTGGCAGAGGAACCAAATACTTCTGAACTCTCATGGCAGCGCCATCTAGTGTCCAGAGAAGGTACCCACGTTTTGCTTAGACAGTGTACTCACGTGATAGGGGGCAGGCCTATCGCCGTTTTGTACGAATACACTGTCACATGACTAAGTACAACTTAGCCATGTGGGTTTCCTCACGATGTTTTCCCTCACCGTTAACAACCATGATAAATTAACCACACATATGACTTTAGAAAAGACAAATTGGTGTAGGCCCGACCTAGGATTGGAACTCACGCCCTTCTGTTTTCGGGCGGGTGTTCTACCCACTGGACTATCATGTCGTCGTCGTATAAAATATAATGATACGATAGATTTGTCTACCCCTGTCAGTTTAACAAAATTATTAGTGATAATTTCATAACTTTTGTCGTGTCGTGTCGGCTTAGAATAACACTACCCCATTTCTACCCGTGATCGTAAGAGGCGACTAAAGGTATAGGGGCTTTTTAAGTGATTTTTGGGGCGATGTGGTTGGAGAACCGTCACCGACATCATATATTATTACCATCTTTTCCCAAATCAACTTCCAAAAGTGGCTGAGGAATTTCTCATTTCCAAGCTCTGGCTATCCCGTTAAGGGATTTATAGCCGTGAGTATATGTATGTATATAATTTTCAGTTTACACCTGTAACTATTTAATATTATTAATTGAAATTAGAAGTTACTTTAACGGTTTTGTTCTTTTTCCCATTCCTAATAAATTAAACAATAAAATATAAAAATGAGTGCAATCTATGAATTGAATGAATTCTTTTATATTTGCTAATGCTAACCGTACGCACCGTCACTCTCACGCCTACATTGACGCGCATCGTATACAGATAGGTCACTCGCACACTAACGGCGCCGCACGCGCGTAAATTGTAAGATCTGTAACACAAGGCGCGCGCGACATAGGTCCATCCCCTAAAGCAGCTCGCCGAGCACTGAGCGGGCGGCGGGCGGCGCTCGGGCACGAGTAGGACTGCGAATATCGATGTTTTTAAAATATTTGTTTTATTGAATTTATTAAAAAGAAAACTAATCGCCAATTATTATTAGAAATACAAATGCTCAAATTATGATGCAAGTTATATGTAAGTAGGTAAAATAAATAAAATATAATACCATTTTTAAGAGTGTAATTAGAGGTATGTTGGCGATTTTTTTCTATCGAGCGAAAATGTATTAATCATGTTTCGAATCGCCAATTTTACAGCAGAAAAGCCTCAAGATTTTGATGTTTTTTTTTTCAAAACCATATTGTTATAAACATACGCATTATAATGTTTCAAAAACTCTGTTCGCTGCACTAACGGCACCTTAAGTCACAGCCTATACAGTTACCTACGATTCCTATGCCTACCTTTGACGGTTCATTTGAGCACTGGCTAGAATTTAGAGATAAGTTTACTTCATTAGTGCATAATTCAAAAGATATTAACAACATACAGAAGTTTCACTATCTTAAATCATCACTAAAGGGTAGTGCTTCATTAGTCATAGATTCTTTAGAGTTTACATATGAAAATTACTCAGTAGCCTGGGATCTTTTACTAAACAGGTATAATAATTGTAGGTTATTAGTTCAAAATCATGTCAAATCATTATTTAATTTACAATCAACAACAAAGGAATCTCCAGAAACTTTAAGGCGATTAATTGACACAGTTTTAAAGAATTTAAGGGCACTGAAGGTTTTAGGAGAAGAAGTTGAGCACTGGGATACTTTAATCATATATCTTATAGTCTCTAAACTCGACAGAGTTACAGAACGCGAATGGGAACAACACAAAGGTTCACTCATGTCGAAAAATGATACCAAGTCATGTTTAAAACTCACCGATTTGCTGACATTCCTCGAAAGCCGGGCTGACATGTTAGAAACATTGCACTTGTCTCATAATATCCACACTGAGATTAAAAAACCACCAGTGAGTATGAATAAAACACACACATCTCATTGCAATGTTTCAGCAGTTAAAGCACAACAACAATCTAGCTCTAAGTTTCTATGTCCTATGTGCAAAGGTAAACACTATCTTTACTTTTGTGCGAAATTTATTAACTGTGATTTACAAACGAAACTTAAATTAATAACAACTAATAAACTTTGCAAAAACTGTCTCCGCCCCGGGCATTCAATCGAGAACTGCAAATCAGGTCATTGTAAGTATTGCACTGAAAAACATAATTCATTAATTCATGTTCCAAACGATGAACAAGCTTATCACAGTAACCCAGTGGCTTCCCATGCGATTTCTTTAGATTCGTTATCTCAACCAGCGCAAGCGTCTTGCGCGCGCCCCATCCCTGTTGTTCATGAAAACAAGGTCACGATGCTTATTAACAAAGCGCACAAACGCAGAGTTTACCTGATAAGCATATTAGTGTGCACCCTGTCTTGTTGTCAACTGCTTTGGTTCAAATAATAGACGTGTACGGCAAGTATCATTGTGTGCGTGCACTTCTGGACAGTGGAAGCGAACGCTGTTTTATTACACAATCATTATGTAATAAGTTAGGCATACAATTAATACAGTCCACTATTCATTCGATACAAGGTGTAGGTGATACAATAACACAATGCTCCTACAGTTGCAATATCAATATTAAATCTCACTTTTCTGACTACATGTTAGGATTACAATGTTATGTTTTACAGAACATAACTTCATCTCAACCTCCTACATGGAAGGTTAACAAGCCACAATTCAATATTCCAGACGGTTTACAATTAGCCGATCCACATTTCTTAGACCCTTTACCTTCGATATCTTATTAGGCGCGGATCAGTTTTGGGGATTGTTTATGGATGGTAGTATAAGGTTAGATAACGGACCTTTTCTACAAAAAACGAAACTCGGTTGGATCATATCCGGCCCCATTTACAATTCATGTAAGTCTGTTAAAAATATTTAATGTCATACTTCACGTTCAATTGACACACAATTAAGAATGTTTTGGGAACTTGAGGAGGTCTCACAAGTTCGGGATACACATACGGATGAGGAACGCAAATGCGAAGAATTCTTTCTTCAAACCACAAGGCGCAACAAAGAAGGCAGGTTCATCGTACGCATACCTTTTCGACACCCACTTGACACGTTAGGAGATACTCGTCAACAAGCCGAACGTCGATTTTTTGCTTTAGAAAAGCGATTACATCGGTCACCGACATTTCAACAACTTTACATGGACTTCATACATGAATACGAGCAATTAGGTCACATGACTCGAGTAGAGTCGTACGGAACACCACATTATTTCATGCCGCATCATGGGGTATTTCGTGAACAAAGTACGACTACCAAATTGCGCGTTGTATTTGATGCCAGAGCGATGTCAAGTACGGAGAATAAAAAGTATTTATTTATTATTTCTTGTACATCGTGTGTCGTCCGATTGTGACTTCAAAATCAAGTTAGCCAAAACTTAGGATTTGATTTCACAGTTACTTTTAGCAGTGTCAATTTGGTAAATTATTTAAAAGAAAAAGAAACAAAATGGAAGAAGTTATTTATTCGAAGCCTCTTATAAAAGAAAATTTGGCCTGATTTCATGTATTCTCTATGAACATAAACGACACAAAAAGAGGTAGTGCTTCCCTAAGCCACTGGCCACTGTTGTATTGAATAATTTTTATTATTAGTTATTATTTAGTTATCTGAAAACTTCATTTTGGGATTTAAGAGTATAGGAAGGTTTTAAATTGGCTTATTAGTTTTGCTTTGTTGTATTCGGGTTACAATAAACGCGATTCTGAAAGTTATTTAGCCCTTATATTTACCAGCAACCCATTAATATTAGTTATTTTATACTTAGGCTATAGTCCTTTGATCTGTTATACAGACAATTAAAAGCTACACAATCCATTACCTATTGTTATATCATCAAGTCAATATGCTTTTATGTTAATGGTTTAAGCTTTCAAAAGATGTTTATCGTCAAATGGACGTACACTTTTAATGACCCGTTCCTACAACACAATCAAATAATGAACGTTACGTTTTATTTTTATCTATCAATCATAGTTTATGATACATAAATGTTGGATTGAACTGTGTAGTATTAAATAAGCCGTTTCCGAATTCATCCCGCACAAGATGTCACAAGAATATGTATAGTACACAGTACCGTATAGATTGTATTACCTCAATAATTTTCTCCTACATCCTTTTCTTTAAATTTTTCACCTTTCAAAAGAGACTAAAAAACATAGTTTTCAATTGTAATAACAGGTACTTACATACACACATATACTCACGGCTATAATTCCGTAGAAGGGGTAGCCAGAGCCAAGGAATTATAAATTCCTCAGCCACTTTTGGAAGTTGAGTGGGGAAAAGGCGGTAAAATAAAGATTTTTGGTGATGGGTCTCCAACCGCATCGCCCAAAAATCCAATAAAAAGCCCCGATACCCTTAGTCGCCCCTTACGACACCCGTGGGTAGAAAGTGGTAGCGACATTTTAAGCCGGCACTACACGGCAATAATAATAGGAACGGTGCGGATATGTATTTTATGATAATAATATGTGTTATACATATGTTTCAATATTTATGTTATATATATGTTACGGTGAGGGAAAACATCGTGAGGAAACCCACATGACTGAGTTGTTGTTCGTGCTTAGTGCACGTACACCATATCCTACGTCACAAGAAGAGATCGGCGGCGCTGCTCACAAATTCTGTATGTCGCGATCGTCAGCCAATCAGAATGCTCCTTCATGTCGCGATCTTAAATTCTATTGGCTTACTATGTCCCTTCCCTCATCTATCCTAGACTATGTACACGTTTTTCACTTCCATTACATCTGTTCAACGAACAAGCTGCGTTTAATTCCACTCCAGATTAAAATTCAAGAGAATCATCAGATTCACAAGGCTAGCTACAGTTAGCAACATTTTGATCCTTCTGACGCCAAATATCAAGAAGAACCAGCTAAATACGAATTTGAGATAAAGTTGACCTTTGGACGACAACGTGGACGCCCTGTTCTAACAAAAAAAGTTCCTAAGTCTGAATACGAAGCAAATAAGTACTGAGATCGACCATCCTTTCATCATCTGTATCGTGCTGGTGCTTTTCCTACCTTTATAATCCTTAACAACCTATATTTTGCTAATATCTGCTCATCTTTTCAGCGCGTTAATTAACCGGGATTAGTACCATTACTTTCTGTTCAGTGCTTTAAAGTGATCCATAAAACCGTGAGTACCATTTTCTCTTTTACAAGCCTCCAAAATGTCTTTAGAAACTAGTGTTCAAGCTCCAACGAGACCCAAGTCTCCTATCCCCATTAGTCAAGAGGATAAAGTCTATCGAGACCTTATTCGCAAGCGAGGTGTTATTAAAAGTAGCCTCACTAGATTTGTTAGTCATTTAAGTAGCATAGATGAATCTATTCTATCACAAAAGGGCAAAATAGACCTAAACTTTCGAATAGAAACCATCCGCAACTTACTGAGTGAGTTTAATGATATTCAGTTTAGCATAGAATCTAGAATTCCTGAGTCTGAGATCACTAAACAGATGGAGGAACGAGATAGTTTTGAAAATGCTTATTACAGTGCACTGGCTAAAGCTTCTTTATTAGTTTCTCATACCGGTGGAAAGAATACTAGCAACAGTGAATGTATTAGTCTTAAGTCACAGCCTATACAGTTACCTACGATTCCTATGCCTACCTTTGACGGTTCATTTGAGCACTGGCTAGAATTTAGAGATAAGTTTACTTCATTAGTGCATAATTCAAAAGATATTAACAACATACAGAAGTTTCACTATCTTAAATCATCACTAAAGGGTAGTGCTTCATTAGTCATAGATTCTTTAGAGTTTACATATGAAAATTACTCAGTAGCCTGGGATCTTTTACTAAACAGGTATAATAATTGTAGGTTATTTGTTCAAAATCATGTCAAATCATTATTTAATTTACAATCAACAACAAAGGAATCTCCAGAAACTTTAAGGCGATTAATTGACGCAGTTTTAAAGAATTTAAGGGCACTGAAGGTTTTAGGAGAAGAAGTTGAGCACTGGGATACTTTAATCATATATCTTATAGTCTCTAAACTCGACAGAGTTACAGAACGCGAATGGGAACAACACAAAGGTTCACTCATGTCGAAAAATGATACCAAGTCATGTTTAAAACTCACCGATTTGCTGACATTCCTCGAAAGCCGGGCTGACATGTTAGAAACATTGCACTTGTCTCATAATATCCACACTGAGATTAAAA
This sequence comes from Bedellia somnulentella, assembly GCA_963576735.1. Taxonomy (NCBI): domain Eukaryota; kingdom Metazoa; phylum Arthropoda; class Insecta; order Lepidoptera; family Bedelliidae; genus Bedellia; species Bedellia somnulentella. The sequence continues at coordinate 15,618,126 of OY755179.1, forward strand.
AACCACCAGTGAGTATGAATAAAACACACACATCTCATTGCAATGTTTCAGCAGTTAAAGCACAACAACAATCTAGCTCTAAGTTTCTATGTCCTATGTGCAAAGGTAAACACTATCTTTACTTTTGTGCGAAATTTATTAACTGTGATTTACAAACGAAACTTAAATTAATAACAACTAATAAACTTTGCAAAAACTGTCTCCGCCCCGGGCATTCAATCGAGAACTGCAAATCAGGTCATTGTAAGTATTGCACTGAAAAACATAATTCATTAATTCATGTTCCAAACGATGAACAAGCTTATCACAGTAACCCAGTGGCTTCCCATGCGATTTCTTTAGATTCGTTATCTCAACCAGCGCAAGCGTCTTGCGCGCGCCCCATCCCTGTTGTTCATGAAAACAAGGTCACGATGCTTATTAACAAAGCGCACAAACGCAGAGTTTACCTGATAAGCATATTAGTGTGCACCCTGTCTTGTTGTCAACTGCTTTGGTTCAAATAATAGACGTGTACGGCAAGTATCATTGTGTGCGTGCACTTCTGGACAGTGGAAGCGAACGCTGTTTTATTACACAATCATTATGTAATAAGTTAGGCATACAATTAATACAGTCCACTATTCATTCGATACAAGGTGTAGGTGATACAATAACACAATGCTCCTACAGTTGCAATATCAATATTAAATCTCACTTTTCTGACTACATGTTAGGATTACAATGTTATGTTTTACAGAACATAACTTCATCTCAACCTCCTACATGGAAGGTTAACAAGCCACAATTCAATATTCCAGACGGTTTACAATTAGCCGATCCACATTTCTTAGACCCTTTACCTTCGATATCTTATTAGGCGCGGATCAGTTTTGGGGATTGTTTATGGATGGTAGTATAAGGTTAGATAACGGACCTTTTCTACAAAAAACGAAACTCGGTTGGATCATATCCGGCCCCATTTACAATTCATGTAAGTCTGTTAAAAATATTTAATGTCATACTTCACGTTCAATTGACACACAATTAAGAATGTTTTGGGAACTTGAGGAGGTCTCACAAGTTCGGGATACACATACGGATGAGGAACGCAAATGCGAAGAATTCTTTCTTCAAACCACAAGGCGCAACAAAGAAGGCAGGTTCATCGTACGCATACCTTTTCGACACCCACTTGACACGTTAGGAGATACTCGTCAACAAGCGGAACGTCGATTTTTTGCTTTAGAAAAGCGATTACATCGGTCACCGACATTTCAACAACTTTACATGGACTTCATACATGAATACGAGCAATTAGGTCACATGACTCGAGTAGAGTCGTACGGAACACCACATTATTTCATGCCGCATCATGGGGTATTTCGTGAACAAAGTACGACTACCAAATTGCGCGTTGTATTTGATGCCAGAGCGATGTCAAGTACGGAGAATAAAAAGTATTTATTTATTATTTCTTGTACATCGTGTGTCGTCCGATTGTGACTTCAAAATCAAGTTAGCCAAAACTTAGGATTTGATTTCACAGTTACTTTTAGCAGTGTCAATTTGGTAAATTATTTAAAAGAAAAAGAAACAAAATGGAAGAAGTTATTTATTCGAAGCCTCTTATAAAAGAAAATTTGGCCTGATTTCATGTATTCTCTATGAACATAAACGACACAAAAAGAGGTAGTGCTTCCCTAAGCCACTGGCCACTGTTGTATTGAATAATTTTTATTATTAGTTATTATTTAGTTATCTGAAAACTTCATTTTGGGATTTAAGAGTATAGGAAGGTTTTAAATTGGCTTATTAGTTTTGCTTTGTTGTATTCGGGTTACAATAAACGCGATTCTGAAAGTTATTTAGCCCTTATATTTACCAGCAACCCATTAATATTAGTTATTTTATACTTAGGCTATAGTCCTTTGATCTGTTATACAGACAATTAAAAGCTACACAATCCATTACCTATTGTTATATCATCAAGTCAATATGCTTTTATGTTAATGGTTTAAGCTTTCAAAAGATGTTTATCGTCAAATGGACGTACACTTTTAATGACCCGTTTCTACAACACAATCAAATAATGAACGTTACGTTTTATTTTTATCTATCAATCATAGTTTATGATATATAAATGTTGGATTGAACTGTGTAGTATTAAATAAGCCGTTTCCGAATTCATCCCGCACAAGATGTCACAAGAATATGTATAGTACACAGTACCGTATAGATTGTATTACGTCAATAATTTTCTCCTACATCCTTTTCTTTAAATTTTTCACCTTTCAAAAGAGACTAAAAAACATAGTTTTCAATTGTAATAACAGGTACTTACATACACACATATACTCACGGCTATAATTCCGTAGAAGGGGTAGCCAGAGCCAAGGAATTATAAATTCCTCAGCCACTTTTGGAAGTTGAGTGGGGAAAAGGCGGTAAAATAAAGATTTTTGGTGATGGGTCTCCAATCGCATCGCCCAAAAATCCAATAAAAAGCCCCGATACCCTTAGTCGCCCCTTACGACACCCGTGGGTAGAAAGTGGTAGCGACATTTTAAGCCGGCACTACACGGCAATAATAATAGGAACGGTGCGGATATGTATTTTATGATAATAATATGTGTTATACATATGTTTCAATATTTATGTTATATATATGTTACGGTGAGGGAAAACATCGTGAGGAAACCCACATGACTGAGTTGTTGTTCGTGCTTAGTGCACGTACACCATATCCTACGTCACAAGAAGAGATCGGCGGCGCTGCTCACAAATTCTGTATGTCGCGATCGTCAGCCAATCAGAATGCTCCTTCATGTCGCGATCTTAAATTCTATTGGCTTACTATGTCCCTTCCCTCATCTATCCTAGACTATGTACACGTTTTTCACTTCCATTACATCTGTTCAACGAACAAGCTGCGTTTAATTCCTCTCCAGATTAAAATTCAAGAGAATCATCAGATTCACAAGGCTAGCTACAGTTAGCAACATTTTGATCCTTCTGACGCCAAATATCAAGAAGAACCAGCTAAATACGAATTTGAGATAAAGTTGACCTTTGGACGACAACGTGGACGCCCTGTTCTAACAAAAAAAGTTCCTAAGTCTGAATACGAAGCAAATAAGTACTGAGATCGACCATCTTTTCATCATCTGTATCGTGCTGGTGCTTTTCCTACCTTTATAATCCTTAACAACCTATATTTTGCTAATATCTGCTCATCTTTTCAGCGCGTTAATTAACCGGGATTAGTACCATTACTTTCTGTTCAGTGCTTTAAAGTGATCCATAAAACCGTGAGTACCATTTTCTCTTTTACAAGCCTCCAAAATGTCTTTAGAAACTAGTGTTCAAGCTCCAACGAGACCCAAGTCTCCTATCCCCATTAGTCAAGAGGATAAAGTCTATCGAGACCTTATTCGCAAGCGAGGTGTTATTAAAAGTAGCCTCACTAGATTTGTTAGTCATTTAAGTAGCATAGATGAATCTATTCTATCACAAAAGGGCAAAATAGACCTAAACTTTCGAATAGAAACCATCCGCAACTTACTGAGTGAGTTTAATGATATTCAGTTTAGCATAGAATCTAGAATTCCTGAGTCTGAGATCACTAAACAGATGGAGGAACGAGATAGTTTTGAAAATGCTTATTACAGTGCACTGGCTAAAGCTTCTTTATTAGTTTCTCATACCGGTGGAAAGAATACTAGCAACAGTGAATGTATTAGTCTTAAGTCACAGCCTATACAGTTACCTACGATTCCTATGCCTACCTTTGACGGTTCATTTGAGCACTGGCTAGAATTTAGAGATAAGTTTACTTCATTAGTGCATAATTCAAAAGATATTAACAACATACAGAAGTTTCACTATCTTAAATCATCACTAAAGGGTAGTGCTTCATTAGTCATAGATTCTTTAGAGTTTACATATGAAAATTACTCAGTAGCCTGGGATCTTTTACTAAACAGGTATAATAATTGTAGGTTATTAGTTCAAAATCATGTCAAATCATTATTTAATTTACAATCAACAACAAAGGAATCTCCAGAAACTTTAAGGCGATTAATTGACGCAGTTTTAAAGAATTTAAGGGCACTGAAGGTTTTAGGAGAAGAAGTTGAGCACTGGGATACTTTAGTCATATATCTTATAGTCTCTAAACTCGACAGAGTTACAGAACGCGAATGGGAACAACACAAAGGTTCACTCATGTCGAAAAATGATACCAAGTCATGTTTAAAACTCACCGATTTGCTGACATTCCTCGAAAGCCGGGCTGACATGTTAGAAACATTGCACTTGTCTCATAATATCCACACTGAGATTAAAAAACCACCAGTGAGTATGAATAAAACACACACATCTCATTGCAATGTTTCAGCAGTTAAAGCACAACAACAATCTAGCTCTAAGTTTCTATGTCCTATGTGCAAAGGTAAACACTATCTTTACTTTTGTGCGAAATTTATTAACTGTGATTTACAAACGAAACTTAAATTAATAACAACTAATAAACTTTGCAAAAACTGTCTCCGCCCCGGGCATTCAATCGAGAACTGCAAATCAGGTCATTGTAAGTATTGCACTGAAAAACATAATTCATTAATTCATGTTCCAAACGATGAACAAGCTTATCACAGTAACCCAGTGGCTTCCCATGCGATTTCTTTAGATTCGTTATCTCAACCAGCGCAAGCGTCTTGCGCGCGCCCCATCCCTGTTGTTCATGAAAACAAGGTCACGATGCTTATTAACAAAGCGCACAAACGCAGAGTTTAAAATAAATAAAATAAATAAAAATCATTTATTTGCCAATACATGAGTATAAATGGTGGTGTATAAAATAAAGGCCTATGCATGTACTGCCAGTAAGGCGTGCAAATTTTTAAACATTAAAATTATTGATAAATTTTTTCGACATATCTTAAAACTACTATAATAACATTGTCTGTCATATTAAAAATAAAAAAAATAAAGTTAAAACATTATTAAAATTTTGTAAGGCAACACATGTCCAAATATTATCAATTTTATTAAAATTAAAATGTCATGAAAAAATAAAGAAAAGAAAAAAAAAACCATTATTATTATATTATAAAGTAAATCAGGGCAACACATGTCAAAATATTATATAAACTTTATTACAATTTCAATGTCATAAAAAATAAAAAAAGGAAAAACATAGTTAAAATTTAAAAGTCAAATATTGCAATTTTTAATAAAGTCATCAATTGTATAGAAACAGTTGTCCAAAAGATAATTAAAAATGATAATTTTATATTTATTGTATGTCAGTAATTTTGTCTCATCCTTAACTAGATTATACAGCTTGATCGCCATTTCATAGCCGTTTCTCTGACAAATCGATAGACTTTTAATATTTGGTTTAGTTAATTGTATTGTATGGTTTCCTCTTTGTGGTCTCGATTTTGGCTCAGTTTGTTGAAAAATTGATCTATGTTTATACACGAATAATAATATTTCGTATATGTAGAGAGATGGCAGTGGCAATATATTAAGTTTTTTAAATAATGGTCGACAGCTTTCAAGAAAGTCGGCTCCACATAAGATTCTAACGCATTTTTTTTGCACTTTAAAAGCTCTTATAGAATCTACTGAATTCCCCCAAAATATGATCCCATATCGTAAATCAGAGGCAACATAACCGTGGTAGCAGGCTATTGCCGCATTTTGTGATACCACATACCTGATGCGGTATAAAACGTAAATGTACCTATCAATCTTTGTACAAATTCCATCGACGTGTTTTTTCCAATTACAGAAGCTATCTAACGTAAACCCTAAAAATTTTATTGATTCCGTTTCTTTTATCTCTACCTTATCGTGTTGAATTTTGAGTTTTAAAGGATTCCTTTTGTGCGTCCTAAATTGAATTAATTGTGTCTTGGTCAAGTTTATTTGCAATTTATTATTATTTAACCATATTATTATATTTGCTAATGTCCTATTTATTTCAGTCTCGAATTCGTCAATATTTTTGCTATTTATAAGTATCGTAGCATCATCTGCGTATAGAATGCTTCTGTTTTTGGTGGTTTTTGGTAGATCGTTAATATAAAGAAGGAATAAAAGGGGTCCCAAAATACTTCCCTGGGGTACACCAGTTTTGACAATTTTGAAATCAGATTGTACACAATTCCTATGATTTCTAATAATGGTTGATATTTCCACGCATTGTTTTCTCTCTTTCAGGTAACTCTCAATTAAATCGTAAGCTTTTCCGCGAATACCATATTTTTCTAATTTAATCATTAAGAATGGGTGATAGACAAAATCAAAGGCTTTTGTCATATCAATAGATAGGCCTACAGTTGGTATTTTGTTATTTAAGCTTTCTGTTATCATTTTTATGAGATGAAAGCATGCAACTGTAGTAGAAACACCTTTTCGGAAGCCGAACTGACACGGAGATAAAATAGAGTGTTTTGATAAAAAACTCGTCAACTTATCATTTATAACTTTCTCGAAAATTTTTGACAATACCGGTATTAGTGCGATCGGTCTGTAGTTGGTTATAATATCACTATCACCTGATTTTAAAATAGGTTTGACTACTGAACATTTAAGTCTGTTTGGGAAAGTACCTTCTTCAAGGCCTATATTAATAATATAGCTTAGAGGGCCAGCAAATAGCTTTGCACACCTTTTAATAATATTAGTCGGGATTTCATCGTACCCTGTAGCAGATGTATTTTTGAGCCTTTTTATTATTTTAAAAATATCATTTTCGTCTGTTGGAGTCAGAAAAATTGAATTAGAATTAAAGGGAATGTCAAATTTACTATTATTATGATTATCATTTGTCTTATAAGCTAGGTTAATATAATAGTCATTAAAGGCGTTTGCCATGTCTGTTGGATTTGAAATTAATTTATTGTCAAGATGTATTTTATCAATGTCACGTTGATTCAAATTTTGTTCAAAATTTGATTTGACTATGTCCCATGACGTTTTGCCTAAGTTCTTAGACTTACGTAGGTGTTTTGCATTGCTTATACGGTGGGACATTCCGATAATTTTTTTCAACGTCATTGCATATTTTTTATATTCGTATTTATTTTGCTTCTTGTTTGACGGTTCAAAGATGTATTTAAGATGCAATTGTCTTTTACGAGTACAACTTCGCTTTATCCCTTTGGAGAGCCATTTATTTTTAATCGGTTTTTTTGTTAGTTTTATGGTTTTAAATGGAAAACATAGACCAAAAAACATAGTCACAAGATCATGAAATTCGTTAAAAGATTGATTTAAAGTTTCCTTTTCTAGGACGTTATTAAAACTTAGAGATGCCATGCACTGAACGAACTTTTCTATATTTTCCTCTGAGAAATCTCTTATCTTTTTAAATATAACGGAATGTTTTCGTATATATGTTTCTTTTAATGCAATATCGAAAGTAGCGCTTTGTCCAGTTTCGTGATCAGAAAGAGATAACAAGTGTAAACATGAAACGGCTGATTCTATATTGCTAGCAATTAAGTCGATGCAGGCTTTTTTTCTAGTTGGGCTGGTAATGTGATTGGATAAATTATAGTTTGCTAACAATGAAATTAATTCTTTCGATAAATTATTATTTTTAAGGGTATCTATATTCCAGTCACCACAGAGGATAATATGCTTATTAGATTTCGACTTCAGTAACCTTGATAGAATTTTATTCATTTTTTGAAAAAATATTGCATGAGATGCGTTTGGGATCCTATACATGCAGACGACGACTGTGTTGTATTCTGGTATTTCAACTGAACAGCATTCAAATTCCTTTTCGATTGCTTCATCATTTATCCACTTAATTGGTACAGCGTCAATACTTTGTTTTGTGAGAATACAAGTTCCACCCCTTTTTTCGTTGTTTCTACAATACGCACTTACTAGCCTAAAATTGCTTATTTTTAAATTAGCTTGAGACCCATTTTTAATAAACGTTTCACTAAAGCAAAGTATCTGTACATCACTTTTTATTTTCTTTTCAATTTCTAGTAAAGAGGTGATAAATAAGTCCGTTTTACCTAAAAGACCAGCAATATTTTGGTGAAATAATGTTAGCTTATCAATCTGAGTCGCGAAAAAGCTTGTTAGTGTGTGGCATTTCTTGCTCGTCGTCTACCATTCCTACTTTTTTTAATAATTGATTTTCAAAATTATCAAAGTCCGTTTGAGTCCCTATTGATACTATTTCACTAGAATTGATTGCTTTTTTTTTTAAGCTATCTTTTTCTTTTATACGATTTGAATACTCGATATGAATGACTTCCTTTGAAATATTTTGTGCGATGTGTTTTGCTAAGTACAATGGTCTCCCTAGATATGAATATCGTAAATCTATATAAATAACATTGTCAAACTGATGGCCTATATGTCTTATTGTATAATTTAGTTTCAGGATGTTTAGATTTCTATTATACAGAGATTGACATAGAATAACATTTGTATGTGTTAATTTGCTTAAATAGAAATACAAGACAGAACTAAATTCCAATGGGTTAGTATCATTTGTACCTATATTTAAAATAATAAAATCATTTTTTGTGAAGGTCTTACTGTCTTCATCAATGTGCTTCAGTAATTCTCGTATGGGAGCGTTAGATTTGACAAGACCGAAATAATCGTACTCGGGAAAAAAATTCTTCAAGTGTTTACTTACACCTTTTCCTTGTTGGTCACCATAGTATCTTATTTTATTTATTGGTTTACTTTTTTCGGGATGTGCTGCAGGGATATCCCCCATTTTATTTACTTCTTCGTTTTTTGTTCTTAGTGTATTTAAGGGTGATATATATGTTTTTGAGTCATCTATAAGTAGGGTACCGAGATCTGGGATATTATTGGAAGCTGATCGTCTTTTATTGTATGTATTATAATCTGTAGTGGTAGGAGAAGTTGGCAATATGTGGCTCTGATGCAAAAGTCTGAAGTCTCTTGATAATTTATTAGTTATTGGGGTGCAGTGTTTTAGCCTGTGGCTTCTTAAGTTTCGATATTGTGGAGTGAAGAATTTAATTGGTGTAGAACTGCCAGAATTAGGTAAAGTTGACAGTTTTAAAAAGTCGATTTTCCTTTTGCATTCCTGTAGATCTTGATTTAACTTTGCATTTTCCAGACTTAGATCATCCACTTGATTATGTGCTATTTGTAACTCCATATTCAATTTTTTGTTCTCATCTCTTAAATCATCTAGCTCCTGACCATTTAGTAATGTGTCCGGAAGGCTTTGATATGAAGAGTTATGGAGTGCTCGGCCCATATCAGCTCTGTGTCGTCGTTGAGTGATGAAATTGCTATCCGTCTTAATAGAGCAAGTTGTAATGTCAAAAATTTCATTGGATGTCAATATCGTAGATGTCTCTTTACACAAAGAGCACAGCCAAGATTCTTCTAGTAAATCATGGTCAGCCGTAAAATTTGTTGTAGTCATACTTAGACAGTCATAGTGATAAATACCACTACATTTTATGCATTTCAGAAAACATTTACTCTCATCAACTTCGTTGTTACAAATCATACACAAATTCATGATGTTTGTGGAAACAAGCCTTTATAATTTTTTTTTTATTGTTTCTTAAAATATCAATATACTGACGGTAACTTGTCAATACTAACTATCAATATCTACTCTGTGGATTAGACATTGACATTTAAAAAACAGCTGTTCTGTTAAGTTTGTTTGTTTGCCAAAATTGTTATCACAAGAGGGTATGCAATTGCGTGTTTCCTTTTTGTACTTGTAGATTTTGATGTTATTTGTTATAATTTCATTGTTTTCAAAAATTCAAAAAGTAACAGCAATTTTGTACAGTACCTTTTTGTTCAATTCTTCGTGAAATGGTGTATGTACTTCTTGCCAAAACTTGACATCAAATGGCACAAATTATATTCTCTCTAGATGAAGCACCAAATTGGGTTTTTTGGCAATCTTAACACCTATTTTCTATTAAAAACTGGTAAGTAGAATTCTCACTTGTTTACTGTACGAGTACCGGAAGTAGTTTTTGTAGAAAAGGTATAGTACCTGATAAGCATATTAGTGTGCACCCTGTCTTGTTGTCAACTGCTTTGGTTCAAATAATAGACGTGTACGGCAAGTATCATTGTGTGCGTGCACTTCTGGACAGTGGAAGCGAACGCTGTTTTATTACACAATCATTATGTAATAAGTTAGGCATACAATTAATACAGTCCACTATTCATTCGATACAAGGTGTAGGTGATACAATAACACAATGCTCCTACAGTTGCAATATCAATATTAAATCTCACTTTTCTGACTACATGTTAGGATTACAATGTTATGTTTTACAGAACATAACTTCATCTCAACCTCCTACATGGAAGGTTAACAAGCCACAATTCAATATTCCAGACGGTTTACAATTAGCCGATCCACATTTCTTAGACCCTTTACCTTCGATATCTTATTAGGCGCGGATCAGTTTTGGGGATTGTTTATGGATGGTAGTATAAGGTTAGATAACGGACCTTTTCTACAAAAAACGAAACTCGGTTGGATCATATCCGGCCCCATTTACAATTCATGTAAGTCTGTTAAAAATATTTAATGTCATACTTCACGTTCAATTGACACACAATTAAGAATGTTTTGGGAACTTGAGGAGGTCTCACAAGTTCGGGATACACATACGGATGAGGAACGCAAATGCGAAGAATTCTTTCTTCAAACCACAAGGCGCAACAAAGAAGGCAGGTTCATCGTACGCATACCTTTTCGACACCCACTTGACACGTTAGGAGATACTCGTCAACAAGCGGAACGTCGATTTTTTGCTTTAGAAAAGCGATTACATCGGTCACCGACATTTCAACAACTTTACATGGACTTCATACATGAATACGAGCAATTAGGTCACATGACTCGAGTAGAGTCGTACGGAACACCACATTATTTCATGCCGCATCATGGGGTATTTCGTGAACAAAGTACGACTACCAAATTGCGCGTTGTATTTGATGCCAGAGCGGTGTCAAGTACAGGGAAATCATTAAATGATTATCAACTCGTGGGACCCCCTATTCAAGGGGATCTTTTCGATATTTTGCTCCGTTTTCGACAGTATGCTTTCGTCGCATGCGCAGACGTGGAGAAAATGTATAGGCAGTGTCTCGTTGCCGAAGATCAGCGTGACCTTCAGCTTATACTCTGGCGTGACCGACCTTCTGAACCTCTTAGAGTTTATAGGCTTAATACGGTGACTTACGGAACTGCATCCGCTCCTTTCTTAAGTGTGAGATGTCTCAAACAACTAGGTCTCGAAAGCCAGGATCCTGAAGTGCAGCGAATCACCAACAGAGACTACTACGTTGATGACATGATCACGGGTAGTGATGATAAATCCACTCTTTTGGATTTATGTTCAAAGGTTTCCAATGCATTAGCTTTAGGTTGTTTTCCATTACGTAAGTGGGTTTACAACTTTCCGATTGACAAAATAGAAGGAAATATTAGTGAATCAAAACAATTTACTCTCATTGATTGCACGTCCAATAAAACCTTAGGCTTAGGTTGGTTTTCATCGTCAGACGATTTACATTTTAGTTCTCATTATAATGTTAATACAAATGCCATAACAAAACGTACTATACTGTCATGCATTTCACAAATATTTGACCCACTGGGTTTACTTAGTCCCGTAATTATTTTGATCAAAGTATTACTACAACAACTGTGGTTACTAAAATTGGATTGGGATGATCATATTCCATCAGACAGTGATGCTATACGTAAGTGGAACCATTTCACTAGTTCTCTTCCAACTCTTCGTACCCTGAGAATACCGAGGCACGTAATCGCTGTCAATCCTACTTCTTTAGAGATGCATATTTTCACTGACGCGTCACAGACGGCATTCGGAGCTTGCGTATACATACGCGCGGTAAATGATGATACTCAGACAGTATCAGTCAGATTATTGTGCTCTAAAGCAAAAGTTGCACCTCTAAAGCCAGTAAGTATACCTAGGTTAGAACTGTGCGGCGCTCTATTAGGCGCTCGTCTGTGTGACAGAATAATTAAATCCTTGCGTTGTACTTTTAATCAGATTATGTTTTGGACCGATTCCACAATCGTGTTGGGTTGGTTACGAATAGCACCAAGCTTACTAAAGGTATTTGTTCAGAATAGGGTCGCTGAAATTCATGAAATTCTTTGAATCAGTGTAGATGTGAATAGTTTTGTTGTTTCGTTGCATTCGTATTTTTTTTTTATTCAAAATATATATTTTACTCTTTTTTTTATATTATCATATTTTTTTTCTTTTTTGTATGTGGCTGTATATGGCGTAAGTTTTTAAATTTAGTCTTAGTTTTGTTTATTTATTTTTTTGGCATATTATCAATATTAATGTTAACTTACATTAATATTTCTCCTATGTAATTGTTATTTGTAGAGTCTAGGACCTTTTTATATTCATGATATAGATATATATATGTGAAGATTTTTCAAATGGCTTCCTGTAATAATTTCGGTTTTTTTAAATGGATATAAAGCTGGAAATCTTCCAAACGAAATAAATAAATAAATAGCTAAAGACATTCCATGGCGACATATTAGTGGTAAAATTAACCCAGCTGATCTCGTTTCTAGAGGTGTTAACTTACAAGATCTAAGCTCATGCAGTCTATGGTGAGAAGGGCCTGAATTTCTACACGACTATAACTTCAAAACAGCTGGTGTGTCAGTATTGCCAGATAACTCACAGGCCCTACCTGAATTAAAAACTACTATAATCTCTCTCGTTGCAAATAATTGTCTTGAATCATTTTTTTCCATTTTCTCACTTTTCACAATATAATCGTATGTGTCGCTCTGCCGTATATGTTTTACGCTTCATACACAATATCCGTAATAAACACAATGTCCGCAAAGGAATCATTAACGTATCAGAACTTGAAGAGGCAGAGAGGTTATTAGTAAAACGCTGTCAATACGAATCTTTTCCCGACGTGATAGATTTATTAAAAAAAGATGGTTGTTTAAAATCTTCACATAATTTATCTAAACTCAGCTTATTTTTAGACCAATATGGCATTGTAAGAGTAGGTGGGAGTATAAAAAATTCCCCAGACTTTTGTTATGATAAGAAACACCCTATTTTGTTATCTTCTAAGCATTATTTTTCGAAAACACGAGCATAGGCAGCTCTTTCATGGCGCTCCGCAAGCTCTGTTATTTCATATACGCGAATCATGGTGGCCTATTGGCGGTAGAAACCTCGCAAGAAAAACAGTTAATGAATGCATTTTATGTAAACGCTTAAAGGATAAAAGTTTGACTCCTCTCATGGGTAATTTACCCAAAGAGCGTATTACACAAACCTATCCATTTATGCGATGTTGTGTTGACTACGCAGGGCCTATACTCATATTGAATCGCAAAGGTAGAGGTGCTAAAACCGTCAAGGCATACATTTGTTTATTTATCTGTTTTATTACACGCTCTATACATCTAGAATTAGTTAGTGATCTTTCCACCGAAGCTTACTTACTTTCTTTAAAACGTTTTACATCTCGTCGTGGCAAGCCAAATGAGATCTATTAAGACAATGGTCGTAATTTTGTAGGCCTTAAAAGAGAAATTGATAATTTCACAAAAAAATGCAGTAAAGAGATCATTGACTACGCTACAAGTCAGAAAATCATATTTAAATTTATCCCAGTTTATTCCGCACATTTTGGAGGCTTGTGGGAGGCTGGGATTAAATCATGTAAGTACCATCTACGCCGAGTAGTTGGTAATGCTCATTTAACGTTTGAGGAGTTAACTACAGTTCTTACGCAGATAGAGGCAATCCTCAATTCTCGTCCCTTAACTCCGATTTCCACAGATCCCCACGATTTCACACCTCTTAGTCCTGGCCATTTCCTGATTGGTCGACAGTTAACTGCACCTGCTTATGCAAAGAACATCACCGATACCCCAGTCCACCGTCTAACACGTTACCAGAGGCTGGAGCAAATACGGCAACATTTTTGGTCTCGATGGGCTGTCGAATATATTGCAGAGCTGCAACAGCGAACTAAATGGAGAAACAAGTCAGCTGATCTGCTACCGAACACTATGGTAGTCATAAAGGACGACAACCTTCCTCCTTTGAAATGGCAACTCGGCAGGATAGTTCGCTCAATCAAAGGACAAGACGGCGTCACTAGAGTTGCTGAAATACAAACTCAGACCGGAGTTACCAGGCGAGCTTACACGAAGATCTGTCCACTCATTGATGATGTCGAAAGCTAGTGCTTTCAAGGCTGGGGGCATGTTCGTGCTTAGTGCACGTACACCATATCCTACGTCACAAGAAGAGATCGGCGGCGCTGCTCACAAATTCTGTATGTCGCGATCGTCAGCCAATCAGAATGCTCCTTCATGTCGCGATCTTAAATTCTATTGGCTTACTATGTCCCTTCCCTCATCTATCCTAGACTATGTACATGTTTTTCACTTCCATTACATCTGTTCAACAAACAAGCTGCGTTTAATTCCACTCCAGATTAAAATTCAAGAGAATCATCAGATTCACAAGGCTAGCTACAGTTAGCAACAGTTGTACTTTGTGACAGTGTATTCGTACAAAACGGCGATAGGCCTGCCCCCTATCACGTGAGTACACTGTCCATGCAAAACGTGGGTACTCTGAACACCAGGTGACAAAGTCACGTGATGTTCAGAAGTATTAGTACCTCTGCCAACCCCTTCGGGGATATTCGGCGTGAACGTTTATGTTATGTTATGTTATGTTTCAATATTTTATGTAGTATGGCATGAGATTTCGGTTACTTTATTATTGTGAGATTAAGCTGTGCATGTGTGCATGGGCTTTCCGGCTTGCTTTCATTTTCATTGTATTTTATCAAAAACCTTTCTTACTTTTCAATTGTCTGTCTTGAATTGACAATACCTTTAACAACGAGACTTTCATCATAACAATTCCTGTTCTACACCTTTCAACAAGCAGTCAATATCAGCATGGCTAGCGTAGACTAATTTACAAGTATTTCAGAAAACTAAGCATCTGAGAGCCCGGCAACTTTTCAAATTAAGTCTGTATGAGTATTTCAATCGGTACGAATAGCTGGCGCAGTATAGAGTAGCGAGTCAAAGCGTTTCCTTTGCAAGGCTTCGTCGTTGCCGTCCAGCAGCGTCCTTGTATGGTTTCCTTGCAGCGCAGTATTGGGGCGAGGGTTACGCCGGGCGACTGCATTGTACTGTGGCTTAGTTGTTGGGCTAGGGAAGTTGCGACCTTTTATTTCTGTGTTTTTTTGTTGTTGTCACATTTGTGCCAAAAAAGCAGGCGTCCGAAATATCGAAAATTAAAGAGCACGTATCAAAATAATGATGAATGTAAAAGAAGCTAGAGAGGTTTGCCAGGATTGTAGAAAGTGGCGATCGATAGTCTCTGCTTACGCCAATGGGAAATAATGGCGTGAGTATATGAATGTATGTCGTGCCTTTAGTGTATCGTAATTACGTAGCAGTAGTAACGAATAAATGTTTCTTTTGATTATGATCGACGAGTAAATGAATAACTTAAAAGCGAATAATACATACATATACTCATGCCATTAGTTCTCATTGCAGTAGGTAGACACTATCGATTTCTACTTCTTACAAATGGCAAATCACTCGAGTTTAAATTGCTTTCGTCAATATTTTTATACATGCCTTATAATTCTTTACATTTCGGACTCTACATTTTGAGAATATTTTCTATGAGATTTAAATGAGAACAAAACACAAAATAAAAAAGAACCTATTAATAAATTAAATATAAACCGGTTTTTAGTGTCTTTTTACTTTTCTAACTATTCTTTAATAAACTTTTGTAAGAACGTAGCTAAATTTTACAGGAACTGTCAAGATTTATGTTCATAATATATGAAGAAGTACATCAAACAAATCTTATCATATAACCCTGTGGATTTGATTACCTGCTGGGTGTCTATGGATAAGTACATATACACACTGCTAGAGTCATTCCGCATACTTTAAGCTTTGCCATAGTCAGGTAAAAGTACAGAAGCCTTACCATTCCCACCTTAACCTACTTTTCTTTCACAAAACGAACTTGCATTAAAGGTACATGTATATTTTAAATCTATTAGAAAAAATAGGATTGTAAACAAAGAAACGTCAATGTCCTTTTAGTATTTTAGTGTTGTTACTAATATAATCGACGGCGAAGTAAACATCGTATGCGTTACTAATGGTAAGCAGATTTTTTGATCCAATTTAATCGTATACTTATAAAACAGACGTGAATCACACAATTCGTTCCCTACTCATATATACTCACGTTAGCCAACATTGGGGTATGCAGAGAAGAGACTGTGGCCACCTCTAGACGGCGAACTCATTCGCACACTAGCAGGGTCATAAAAATACCAGATCGTGGCATCTAAATGTTTTTCTAACTAAAGTTTAAATACAAATTATATGTTGGTACACAGCAGGATGTACTGGCCAGTATATCTTTGCTGTTCCCACAAGACTATCGTAATTAGTACTGTATTTTGTCATACATTTATTTCCACGAAACATAACAGTTTTAAATACCAAATACGTTAATTATGATTAGAAAAAAGCCCCAATAGCGTAAATTTTCATTCTTAACAAATATTAATTGTAGTGGTGAATGGAATAACAAACCTTGTTTGTAAGAATAGCATTACCCCATTTCTTCCAGTGGGTGTACGTAAGAGGCAACTAACGGTATTAGGGCTTTTAAGGGATTTTTGGGCGATGCGGTTGGAGACCCATCACCAACAAACTTTATTTTACCATCTTTTCCCCACTCAACTTTCCCAAAGTGGCTGAGGAATTTCCTATTCCTTACCAGACCGAAAAAAAATGCGACAAGTAATGTAGCGGCAAAAACTATAGCTCTATATAGAACTGTTTGGATGAAATTCGGAAGCATCGAAAGAGTCCCAACAGTTCTATAGAAATAAATCTTGGGGAAACTAATGGGATACACCCGTGTTTATACATACATACATACATATATATACTCACGGCTATAAATCGCTAGAAGGGGTAACCAGAGCTAAGGAATAGGAAATTCTTCAGCCACTTTGGGAAAGTTGAGTGGGGAAAAGATGGTAAAATAAAGTTTGTTGTTGATGGGTCTCCAACCGCATCGCCCAAAAATCCCTTAAAAGCCCTAATACCGTTAGTTGCCTCTTACGTACACCCACCGGGTGTATGAAAGAAATGAGGTAATACTATTGAGATTTGCACCAAGAAATGGGGTAATGCTATTCTTACAAACAAGGTTTTGATATTCCATTCACCACTAAAATTAATATTTGTTAAGAATGAAAATTTACGCTATTGGGGCTTTTTTCTAATCATAATTAACGTATTTGGTATTTAAAACTGTTATGTTTTGTGGAAATAAATGTTTGACAAAATACAGTACTAATTACGATAGTCTTGTGGGAACAGCAAATATATACTGGCCAGTACATCCTGCTGTGTACCAACATAAAATTTGTATTTAAACTTTAGTTAGAAAAACATTTAGATGGCACGATCTGGTATTTTGATGACCCTGCTAGTGTGCGAATGAGTTCGCCGTCTAGAGGTGGCCACAGTCTCTTCTCTGCATACCCCAATGTTGGCTAACGTGAGTATATATGAGTAGGGAACGAATTGTGTGGTTTACGTCTGTTTTATAAGTATACGATTAAATTTGATCAAAAAATCTGCTTACCATTAGTAACACATACGATAATGCTACCCCGTCTAGGAATTTATAGCCGTGAGTATATGTATGTATGTATGTAATTATGAACTATCACACACGAGTAGTCCTCATTTCGTTTTTGTCAATATTTTAACGTTTTTATTGAAACGAAGCCCTTATATCGAAAATTAAAGGCCATGTATGAAAATAATGATAGATCTAAATAGCTAGATCGGTGTGCAAGGATTGTACAAAATGGCGATCGATAGCCTCTGCCTTATTCCAATGGGAACTAATAGCGTGAGTATATGTCTGTTTGTATGAAGGACCCTATCAGAAAACGCTTATTGTTACACTTTGATTTCGTGGCCCCATATCACAATTGTGATACACCTGTGCATCTTTTACATAAGCGCATCCGGCTCGGACTAGATATAGTCTTTGTCCTAAAAAGCCTTTATACAGCGTATGTTTAGATGAGCCTCATATTTATGAATACTATTTTTCTCTATTTCCTTTTTTCCACATGCATAATCAATTTACAAAATTCTTAGACAATAGTCAGAGTTTCTATAAATACTTCATTCATTTCGATGTATATGATTGATGTTTAAGAGAAATAAAGAACATTTTTTATTTGATGAATCAAATAGTTTTCAAAGTACTTGTTAATGATGATTATATTTTCATTTCTCTAGCTTGTTAACATAAATATTCAATTAAAGAACCCTTGAAAAGTACGAACGCAGTTCAATGTGAAACCTCCTTGCAGCTAACTTTAAACTTCTTTTAAATCCTAAATGAACTCGGCACATTTTATTTGCGGGAAACATTTCCGCTGCTCCCAAGTCGAGTGAAATGCAGTAAAATTGCAGTCTGCAATCTCAAGAGATTGGTTGCAACAATCAATCCTTTAGCAACATGTAATTTACTTTTCCCGCCTTGTAAATACGAATCCAATATGGCCGCCAAGACTTAATGTTGAACTCTAACCCCCTGAGGCGTCGCTCGACTAATGAAAGAAATATATACAAATTTTTATTCCGTTTAAAAATGTGAGCGATAGATTTATTTACCACAGCAGCATTTTGTTTAGCTATTTATTTGGAAATGAGTATTTTCAATACTTCGGCAATGGAATTTGTATTCAGTCTAACACAATTTTTTAACCTTTTCATTAAGTCTATTTTTAAGCATAAGATAAGGAGGTAAAATAAAAAAATATTTAATCCGAATGTCATGTATTATTTTGTTTGCTGGTGATCCGTTATAACAAGCCTACTTTGAGATAGACGCGACATGATAGTCCAGTGGGTAAGAACACCCGCCCGAAAAACAGAAGGGCGTGAGTTCCAATCCTGGGACGGGCCTACACCAATTTGTCTTTTCTAAAGTCATATGTGTGGTTAATTTATCATGGTTGCTAACGGTGAGGGAAAACATCGTGAGGAAACCCACATGGCTGAGTTGTACTTAGTCATGTGACAGTGTATTCGTACAAAACGGCGATAGGCCTGCCCCCTATCACGTGAGTACACTGTCTAAGCAAAACGTGGGTACCTTCTCTGGAAACTAGATGGCGCTTGCCATGTGAGTTCAGGAGTATTGGTACCTCTGCCAATCCCTTCGGGGATAAAACGGCGTGAACGTTTATGTTATATACGTTTATGTTTGAGATAACGTTTAATCTCTGCATGATGGTTTCCTGACGAGGTCACCCTCACCGCCACCCTAGTAACTTATCATACTTATGAAATCTATATATATATAAAAATCACTAAAAAACACGCTTTTATAAGTGCACTTAAAAGTCAAAAATAAATTATACGGGTCGTTCAAGTTGTCTCTATTTCTGAGCTGAAGTGTAAACTATGTGCTTTTAATTATAATATTTGATTGTAAAAGCGTGGGGCGCTGGAAAAGGAAAGATCCCACCAAAAACATTTTCATGTAAAATGTTGCCAAGACGAGCCCATATGACTCGCACTGTCAAAAAGTTATCAGATCTCATGTAGAGCCAAGCTTCTAACACTACACGCCCCAACTCTACAAGGCCTAATTTCACAAACTCTACACCTTAGTCAAAATATGTGGCTTGGCCATTTCGCTACATTCACATCGGCGTAAGGTGAAAAATCAATTCACTGTTCATTACTTTTGTGTTATACAATAGTTCTTGTAGTAACGAACGGTTTTATAATTTTTTTATTGTTTGTGTGCTAATAGTAGCTTACATACAAAATTTCAGCTTTCTAGGACATTAGGAAATACCTTAATAATTTTGATGATCATCAGTGAGTCAGTGACGAAATCAGCGTTTTTTAGATATAAATAAAATCTGAAGTATAAAAACTAATGTAACTAAAACTTAATATGTTCAATAAGTCTCCTATTGACAATATATCCTGAAAATTTTGTTGATCTAGCATAATCCAAACCCAAGTTATGAGGGTTCAAAAAAGCGACGAAGCGCTTCGAGAAAAGGTAGGTAGTGCCCGTGCGCTTCGCTTGGCTCGTCTTGGCGGGGGCACTACCGTGCCCCCAGATTTTTTGTTTACCTTGCTAAGAAATCAAGTTAAGCGATGTTTCGGGAAGCAAGTTACAGAGATCGGCACTCTAACTAGAGTTGCAGCACCACTAGTTGGAGGCTCTATATTAAACAGTCTGTTCAAAGTACTAGTCAACAGTGGCAAAATGTAGAGTTCTTGTTCGTGTATTTGTTTACAAGAAAGTTTTTCCTGCTCCAGCGCCCCACGCTTTTACCATCAAATATTATAATTAAAAGCACATAGTTTACACTTCAGCCCAGAAATAGAGACAACTTGAACGACCCGTATAATTTATTTTTGACTTTTAAGTGCACTTATAAAAGCGTATTTTTTAGTGATTTTTAAACTATTAATTTATTTTATGCTTTTTAGTCTTTGCTAATGGCATATTTTAAACATTTATAAAATACGGCTATAATACAATCATCCATCATTAAGTTCCAGTTAATATCTTCCGGCTCCATCATCAGATGAGCTCGACAGTACCATATTATTGTATTCAGACCTTGAAACCTAATCGTGGTCAAGGTTCACTACAAGAACTTTCTAACAAGTCCAAACACGGCTGTGATACGATATTTCATCATGGAATGCTAGTGCCTATCATCCGGCTTCATCATCAGACCTTGAAACCTAATCATGGTCAACGTTCATTACAAGACCTTTTTAAAAAGTCCAAACACGGCATTGATACGATCATCCATCATGAAGTTCCAGTTCATATCTTCCGGCTCCATCATCAGATCAGCTCGACAGTACCATATTATTGTATTGTCATCGAAATCACATACAACTGCCAATTTTCATAACGCTATGACCTTTAGAAGATGCTTAAATTAGTTTTCTTAGATTTGATTACATAGTTACATACATACAGGTCGACCTAATAAAAGCGTGTTAAAAAAAAAGAAAGTGGTGTTAGTTACACTATTTATAACTCAAGAAGGGATGAACCGATCTGGCTGAAAATTGTTGGAGAGGTAACTTAGAACCAGGAAAGGGACATAGGATATATATCATCACGCTTAATATCGTAGGGGGTAAGCAGTAAAAAACCATTCAGCACCACCCGTGCGAAGTCGGAGCGGACCACTAGTTATACAAATAAAACTGAGAACCTGAGTACTTAGATTTTAGGCTAACCTGGTTCATAATTTGAGCTCCACTTAGGGTCGGGTTCGTCCCACTGAGCTATATACGGGTAAATATTAAATATTTTATATTGTTAGTATTTTTAAATATCTATATTATTTTGTATGATTAATATTTATATTGTTATTTAAATTAAATAAGTTAGTTTTAAGTAAGCTTAATAGATTATTATGTTTTTTTTGTCCTTGTTTTACGCATCTAACCAAATAATTAATTTATCAATCTCACCTTCCAAAGGTTTTCTGGAAGAGATCGCTTTTAGCGATAAGACCGCAAATTATACCTCACTGTAAACTGTTTGATCATATTATTATTTTTGTAAATTTGTGTTTAATGCGCAATAAAGAGTTATTCTATTCTAGTCTATTGTAAAAGGATAAAGGGATCGTACTTTTACTTTCACCAGAAACAAATGTTTTAATTTATTTGACTACACTTTTATTACACTCAAAACCAGACGTTTATTTTAAATTCAATTTCTCAGATAAGTGATAGCTAAACTATAACTCAAAGTGATCTAACCGTAATCTTGCTTTCCATTGCCGGCCCGCGATAGAACTGTCACAAGTAATCCCTGGCTTAAGACGCATTGGATATGTCAAAATTTTCAAGTGACGTTATCTCAACGAACAAATACGGTATTGTTTTATATTTTGTTTCGAATATATAATGGAATGGGATTTCCCATTGAGTATGATTAAAAGTATTCGAAAAAGGTGTGGTATTAAAGATGATATTGTTATAAAGACCCACCAAAAAGAATATGTAAAACTAGCCAAGTCTCGACGGAGCTGCTAGTTTATCACTAAAAATTATGAAATCTGGACTAATTCGTACCAAGACTAAGGTGACTTACTGAGATTTCATTTATATCATAGTTTATGACTGTGACTATGTTATTATGACTGGCCGTTGAACATTCTTTATACGTTAGTGGGTACAAGTACATTTTTTGCGTTGTGGTCTTATCCAAAGATTCTGAATTAGGGGCCTGAAAATGCAGCAATAGATAGGAGAAAGGAATGTTGAGATGGTTTGTGCACATAGAGAGTATGGATGATAGTAAATTGGTAAAATATATTTATAGAGCCAATATGAAAGGCAATATAAGTAGAGGACGTTCTCGGGGGACCCATTAGGACCAGATAAAAATTGTGTTAAATAATAAAAGCGTATTAAAAAGGCGGGCGTCCGAAAAATGAAGAATAATAGAACATGTATAATAAGATCGATGGATGTAAACAAAGCTAGAGGGGAAAGCCAGGATCGTACAAAGTGGCGATCGATAGTCTCTGCCTACCCCGATGGGAACAAATAGCCTGAGTATATATATGTATGAATGCCTAAAGCTTCCATTCATCGATTATGGATTAATGAGCATTTATAAAGCAAATGGGGAAATTAGCATCTTCGTGGAACACCTATTTAAGTCTAAAACATTTAAGAAAAAAACAACAATGGTGGTGCAATAATCAAGAAGATAAGATTAACATAGTACTCATTGGAAACATTACACCAATTTAAAGCGCTCGGTTGTCATTATGTTGTATTTTTGTGATAAAACAAATTATTATTGCTTTTAGTGAATAGACCCCCTATTTTCCTAGAACGTTATATTTTATAATATGGAAATATTTCAAGTAGTGATGTGCAGTAAATAGTTTTATTATCAAAACCTTCATCTTACATTTATTTAGCCAATTTTACTCTTTTTTATCTCGCATGACCGAAATAACAATTTCAATAGAAATTATTCCTCATAATCCTCACATCCCAAATATTGCCCAAACGAAGGTCTCGAGCCTGATCAGGATGATTTGGTCATATTCTACTATTCTGGCCTAATACTGGTTGGCAGACTAATGACTTCCACGAATTCATTATTATGGTTTTTAGAGAATCTACATATAGATACTCTCCTAGATGACAAACAAACTAATATTATAGTTTTAATATGATAACAACATGATACAGGTAGTTTGATTATACGATTATATGTGATATTTACCCAGAGGCAAAAAACAAGTTTAAACCTATCCAAAACAAATCTCTTGGAAAATTTATTAATGAATAAAAATCAACTTACCTAAATGCGATAATTTGTCATTGACGTTGTTCTGAAACACAAACACAGAATTTAGATATGCATAAAAATCTATAAATACATAAAGATATTTTCTTGGCCACGCAAAAGAGATAGTAAAACAATCTAAAATATATGTCGTAGGATGATTTGATGTTCAGGTTTTTCGTAAAGGAACTTTTTATAACTAAAAATAAAATAACAATCAAATTATATGTAGGTAGGAACAATGAAGTAAGTACGTCTTAATTAACAACCAATCAGAGGATGTCGTGTCTATGGGGCACTGCTATCGACCAGTCAGTGTACAGTATTCATAAAAACTGACATTTCGTTTCGGAGTCATACTAAACGAACTAGTTTTTTTGCAAAAACCCTAGTAAGATTAGAAAATATTAGAAGCGTTGTCGAATTATCCGGACTTTTGCAAAATCCCTAGGTTTTTTGCAAAAAACCTAAACATCAAATCATCCTACCACATATTTAAAAATCAAAAACAGATTTTAAAAGAGCAATAAATTCAACATTATTTGAAATTCAAGAACTTGTAGAACAATTGATCATATATTTTTTTACAGTCTAATTCCATCAAGCACAGTTCAAGAAAAACAAGGGTAGGCTAACATCAGATGACAAAAACGTCACTTGATGTGCATCAGGGAGTTAAAGATAAAAAGAAATGTAGATGTTAAATTTTGGCTTCCATTGTTTGGAAATTATAGGCGTATTGTGGTTGGTAGATAATCTCATTTTAATTAAGAATCAGAGTAAAAGATTCATCTGTATTTTGTAAACATTTTAATTAATGACAAACCTTGAAATAAAATAAGACTTTTCTTTAATTTAAAATCTGATAGTAGTATTCAAGCAAAAAGGTTGATATCAGCAAGTTCAACATAAAACTGCGGACAT
This sequence comes from Bedellia somnulentella, assembly GCA_963576735.1. Classification (NCBI taxonomy): domain Eukaryota; kingdom Metazoa; phylum Arthropoda; class Insecta; order Lepidoptera; family Bedelliidae; genus Bedellia; species Bedellia somnulentella. The sequence goes on from OY755179.1 coordinate 15,642,536, forward strand.
AGTGTAGAAACAAAGCGATAGTATGGCACTAAAGATTTTATATGAAAGAGATAATAAACTGCCATAACACATTAATTATTTATTGAAAATCATAGTTTCAAAAATTGTTAATATTAGCCAACTGTTTTAACCTATAACAATAGTCAATGTTCATAACATAGTGCCATTTGATAACTGTTATTTTCAGTAACTCTTTAACATGAAATTAATCTTCGAAAATATACTATAAATACTAACCTAAACTGTATTAAATTGATGTGTTTGGGAAATAAAGATTTATCTATTTAAATCGTTTTAACAGAATTAATGAGAGTTCTGTGCATTAATTAAAATGGCATATGTCCAAAAGAGAATCTCTATAGACACGGCAAAGAGGCAAATATATTAATAAGATGATTATATTATATGTTTTGGAGGCCTAGCTCGAGCGCTATATTATCGTCACGGTATCTGTTAGCATGAGATGACAGTTGACTGTTTTATTCCACGCGATATCTAGTTAGAAGGTCGCTTCTGCTAGTTATGTTTGAAGCCCCGAATGAGCGCTCTTTTAACGTCACGATATTGGTTAGAATAAGATGACGGTATACGATACTATTTACGTGCGAAAGAGATGGTTGTTTATTCCATACTAGCTATGCTGATATATAATCGTCTACGATATTAATATTCCAATGTAGCTGTCTACGAAATCAACGCTGCAACACCAATTATGTAGAACACACCGTTATATATAAAGTGAAATATTCCTCACTTAAATTATAGTCACAGTAACATAGTTATCATATGATCATATTTTTTTCCTTGGTCCTAACTTGATCTGTATGTTTTGGTTCATACATATTATTTTATAGTCTATTTATTTTCATTTTATTTATGTAATACTAGTTTAATATATAAATAGGGTTATTTTACCTATACATTGTTACTGTCTGCATGATTTACCTATTTTAATTTTGACACTATTATACTTATTTGCTCTATTATTAACGTCAAAACTTTCCCTGTACTAGGATATGCTTTTTACATTCAACTCTCTCATTTCACAGAAAACACAGCTTAAATTCGTGCTAAAACGCGAATTTTAAACGCTTGTGTCAGCATTTCACTTCCAATTTCAAATGAGAGCTGTCGTCACTTTCGATGGAAATTCTGATTTTGATTCAAGAACTTTACTGATATTGCGATTTAGATTATTGCATTGATATTATAGATGCATTAGTTTTATTTTTTAGTTAGATATTCTGTGTGATGCCATATTTAATACACTTTACATTTTTACATATTCAATACACTTTACGTTTTTACATACATAAGCATGTTTTTACATAAGCGACATGATAGTCCAGTGGGTAGAACACCCGCCCGAAAACAGAAGGGCGTGAGTTCCAATCCTGGGACACGGGCCTACACCAATTTGTCTTTTCTAAAGTCATATGTGTGGTTAATTTATCATGGTTGTTAACGGTGAGGGAAAACATCGTGATGAAACCCACATGGCTGAGTTGTACTTAGTCATGTGACAGTGTATTAGTACAAAACGACAATAGGCCTGCCCCCTATCACGTGAGTACACTGTCTAAGCAAAACGTGGGTACCTTCTCTGGAAACTAGATGGCGCTTGACATGTGAGTTCAGAAGTATTTTTATAGTTATATTATATAAGTTTATGTTATGTTTATTTTTACATCTTTACATTTTTCTTATTTGCAGTATTTTGTTGGTCTAGAATATTACTCTCAAAAGTTTTAACGTGGTTAACACTCTAGAAATGAAGGTTGCGGGGCTTCGACAGATTTTTTGGAAATTACTGCTGAAAACCTGTCACTTTCTTTATTCGACCATATTATCCGCTCTTAACATCCATGTAACTAACTTTAATTAAGGTTATTCCGATAGATATGAATGTAATGGTACTAATCGGTTTTGACCAAAAAATATTTAACTGATACTAAGCATAATTCATTATTCTTCTTGTTCCCGCTCGAAATTGAATATCTCATTAATAGGTCCTCATACAGTTAAAAATAATCTTTTTCAAGTAGATGATATAACGTAAAGCTGGTAAGGCGATTAAAATCTTGATAGAGCTTTAGTACGGGGACACACGGCAATACAAAATATACGTAAATATAATTGTCAATAGTGAGATTCATAATGAAGTGACATTGATGTATATAATAAAGCAGCACGGACAAGAATTTAAATAAATGCAAATGTTTAATGTTTAAACAGATAGCTACTTTAAAAGGATCATTTTATGATCTCATGAACTTGAAACTTAAAATAGTGTAGATAAATACATAAAAAAAAAACCGAATTCAGCACAATTGAGGTAAATTATAAATAAAACGGAAGGTCATGATAATAAATGCCTCGATTCAATGGTATAAATTTTAGAAGGGGTAGCCAGAGCTCACGAATTAGAAATTCCTCAGCTACTTTTGGAAGTTAAGTTGGCAAAAGATGGTAAAATAAAGGTAGTTGGTGATGGGTCTCCACCCGCATAGCCAAATCCATTAAAAAGCCCCAATACCCTTAGTCGCCTCTTACGTACACCCACGGGAAGAAACGGGGTAGTGGTATTCTAAGCTAACAGTACACAGCACGCATTTATATCTTTAAAAATATACAATGGAATGAAAAATGTTGATAATTATATTGTATGATTCGAAATATAAACTTAAGGGCTTCATTTATGAATGTTTCGTTGATGTTATCAAAACGATAACGATAATTTCTTCCATATAATTTTACCTCCTTATAACGTATATTTTGTATCAAACTCGCTGAGGATATCATTGGATTCATAGAATATCACTATGGATTTACTTTACGTAATGCATTACAAATCTATATATTGATATGTTAGTATTTAGTAGTTGGCCTAATACTATGTATTTTCATTTGGAATGGTATATTATGAAAGGAGAGATCACTTAATTACTTCCCGACATCAGATATTTATTAAATGCAATCGCAAAAAGATTATGTTAATACAGTTCAGAGGTAATAATAACATAATTATGGATGTTGCATAGGGGAGTACGTCTGAAACAAAAATAGTAGGTAGTACATTCTCATGAATTGATGTAAATTATATAAAACATGTTCCCGTAGGTACACAAATAAGCTGAAAATTGAGATGAATTATTTTCCATCAAATAATTATCTTTTCTCGTGGAAAACTTGATTATTACGAGTCATAGAATAAGACCTTACTGTTTAATTCAAAATGGTATAAAATATTTTTCAGCGATGAAGCTTATGTGATCGAAATATAAAATAACTAATCTGAACCATGATAGCCCAGTGGGTAGAACACTCGGTTATCGTGCAAACGACTAGTGCTCAAATCCTGGGTCGGGCCTACACCAATTTGTCTTTTCTAAAGACATATGTGTGGTTAATTTATCATGGTTGTTAACGGTGAGGGAAAACATCGTGAGGAAACCCACATGGCTGAGTTGTACTTAGTCATGTGACAGTGTATTCGTACAAAACGGCGATAGGCCTGCCCCCTATCACGTGAGTACACTGTCCATGCAAAACGTGGGTACTCTGAACACCAGGTGACAAAGTCACGTGATGTTCAGAAGTATTAGTACCTCTGCCAACCCCTTCGGGGATATTCGGCGTGAACGTTTATGTTTATGTATATGTTTATATGTAATCTGAGAAATTCAGCGTTAAAGCTACAGATTAAATGTTTTAGATATAATTCAGTATTAAAGAGCAGCTTGAAATAGAACTATATCAAGGTAGGTTAATACAGGAAGATCTGCGGATATAGAGAGTTATTAAGATAATGTTAGTAGAGGACGAGTACGTTGGACACATCTAGACCAGTTAGAGAGTATGTTCAAAAAGGCGGGCTTCAAAGTATGAAGAATAAAAAAACATGTATGAAAAAACTGATGGTTGTAAGCGAAACAAGAGAGGTTTGCCAGGATCGTACAAAGTGCAAAATTTTTCACTGAATTTGAATAATTCGCTTTTATGTTATTAATATTTGATACCATATAAATCTCAGAATAATGGAAACGAGTGTCTTGGCGTGGGATCTTCAGTCAGGTGTCTTCCATTTTAAAAAAAAAGTACGACCACCTATGATGCAATTTTTAAACAAATTTTGACAGTATGATTATTAAGAACCCCGGATATGGTATTTATTTTAGAAAAAAACATTTTTTTTTATCACGTAGGGTAAGGTTTCGTGGAAATGCTCCTCGGTAAAATGATCTTTTCGTATTGTAAAAAGGTATGTTTTTTGAAAACTTTTCATTTGAGTTATAAAACGCCTTTTAGTCAGTATAAAATAAATAAGTTTATTACTTTTTAATTGTTACTTTTGCCTATGAGGCCGCGAGCATATGCATCTCAGAAGTACGTTAATATACTGGTTAATTGTATAATATATAAATAAATTACGTGTAATGATCAAAACATGACCATACTATTATTAACACTATATACTTCCGTGGGAGTGAATGTAATATTCACAAAGCGAGTGAAATTAATGGTATTAAAAACAACATCTAAAAATTCCTCTTTGTTTCGATATATGAGGTTTTTTTGAGATTATAGGTCAAGAAAGATTTTTTGTTATTTTAATCAAATTGTTAGTTTCGTCGCGTAATTGCAAAACAAATATGTATTTTTTTATATATGTATTCGTTTAGAAATAAATAAAGAATAAATACTTAAAGGAAAGAAAAAATTCGACACAGGCGGGAATCGAAACCACGACCTCGAGTAAACGCCCCGCCCGTCATTCGGAGGTCGGAAACGCAAAACACTACTTAAACATGTGAAAGAAATGAAGCATAGAAGAATTTCGCGCTGACAGCCATTGACACGGTAGCTCAATTGGCAGAGCGACGGGCCGTTTGCCCGTGGTCGCGGGTTCGATTCCCGCCTGTGTCGAATTTTTTCTTTCCTTTATTTATTCTTTATTTATTAGTAATATCTCCACATGAGGTTTTCATGAACAAAAAGTTTTAAATTATGTATTCGTTTAGAGTTAAAGATAAAGAAAACTATACAAATAAACTGTATTGGATTGTCTCTGTGTATCAAAACAGCTTTCAAATAAATGCATATGGATTTCACGGTGCGGTTGGAAACACTTTATCAATGTTTGTTTATTTAATTATCTTTTTTTGCATAATCAATGCACTAATTTTAAGAAAAATGAACTTGATATTCATATTCATATAAATGTCTAATGAAAAACATCAGTTAATGTTACCTCTCCAAAAAATAAATCGTCAGCCATATTTTCTTGGACGGACCTTTATCACGGCACAAAGATAAAACGTTAAATTTTTGGAATTTTAAACACTTTAAATTTCGTACAAAATCAAAGTAAAAATGTATCAAAAGACTACATAAAATATAAAAAACACACAACACAAAAATGGAACCAGAATTTCAGTCACATCGCTCGGCCATTTGTCTAACGACTAATTGGTGACTTTGACGTTCGTAATTGTCATTTCTTTGTATTTTTAATAATCTATGACATCCTGATAGAAAAAGTTTTAAGTTGTTGTTTATTGTCGTAATATAGACAAAGAAATATAGATAGGTCACATGAGCACACGTTGCATGTTATTATCAGGAGAAAGAGCTACGATTGGTCGGTTAATGTAATGAATAATATGATCATGTTTTATGTATATAAATGCAGTTTACTTGGTATTTTCTCAAAAGTATTGATTTTATCATTGCAACTTAGATTCTTACTGTTATTAACTTATTATTTGTTAATAACTTATTATTTTATCGAGTTCATAATGATATAGGCGACAACAGCACACATTTTCTCTCACCATTACGGTGTTACTACAAAATGGAAGCTTCTTCTAGTAAAACGCATGTAGTTAGCAAACACTCGGGGTTTTCTATTATATTAATATACATTCTAGATAGGGTAGCTAGAGAATTAAGAACTCCTAAGCCACTTTTGAAAATGAATGGGGAAAAGATGTACTCGCACTACCCCATTTCTTCCCGGGGTTGTCATTAAGAGGCGACTTAGGTATTGCTGCTTTTTAGTGATTTTTCGGTGATGCGGTTGGAGACCCAGACCAAAGTAGTTTATATTTTACCATCTTTTTTGATAAGAATTTATTATTTATTTATTTTGATGCTAACAATCCGTGCCTATTATTATTGAGAACCCTTACTCGGTCCTGATTGCAACGCAAATTGTTCATGAATAAATAATGCGGTATTCGAGACCTCTTTAAGGAGAAGACAAGAATGTAAGATTCTTCAACACAAACGCAATCTTGTTTTGTCTTCTAGTTTTATAATATTTAACATAGCATAGAATAACAATGAATGTCCTTAAATAGGTGGATGATGAAGTCAGACAATCCACTGTTTCCAAAAAAGTAGGTTCACGTAATTAGGAGTTGTTAAGACTGTAACAATTATTTTTTATAACTAGATATAATACAGTGTGTAATGGCTGTAAACGTAAAAACCCATTCGTTACTTAAAATTGATGCCAACTGTCGGCCTTTATTGACTTTGTTTTTTCAAAAATTAAAAAACCTCACACCACTTGCATAAAAAATCATCTTTAGATCTCAGGAAATAGTCGTTAATTGATAAATTATATTGTAACTGTAAACCATCTTTATAACAACGAAACATACTACTAAAAAAACAATTTATAAAACATTGATCTTTAAAATAAAATATTATTTCTTCAAATCTCCAGACCCTTAACGCCAAAATTGTTTAATCCGCTATCGTGATTTTAATACAATTTTCTTAGATATTGATATCAAAAAATATATTAAAGGGAAGTGTTGAGATGAATACTAAGCATTTGGTGTCTCGATGGATCATTGGTTGGTATGTCGAATGAATAATAATGTAATTCAGAGAAAATTTAACAAAAAATATGTAAAATAAAATTAACTTCACAATCTTTATCTCTAAGAACCCATTATTATTAATACATGCTTTTGGGTTAAAATGAAAATAGCTATCCGCAAATCATCATAATTCTATTGTCGTGTTTAAAAACAACTAGAAACAAGTAAGTATTTTAGCCAATAATTTCAAACTAGGGTAGCCGTAATATTTTTAATAATTATTTTCTTGTACAACAGCTTCTACATACATATATACATATACTCACTGCTATAAATCCCTTACGGGGTAGCCAGAGCTTTGGAATGAGAAATTCCTCAGCCACTTTTGGAAATTGATGGGGAAAAGATGTTACTAATTAATAAATGTTTTTGGTGACGGGTCTCTAACCACATCGCCCAACAATCACTTAAGAAGCCCCTATACCCTTAGTGGCCTCTTACGATCACCCACGGGTAAAAATGGGGTAGTGTAGTAGGGGGCACAACAGCAACAGCTTCCATAACAGGTATAATCTAAAAAATGGAAGAGCTACGAAATAAAAAAAACTTCTTACTAAGAAGCTGTTCCATTCCAACGAAGAACTGCAGGTGGTAGGTGTAGGTTTACTATATTGCAAAAACATATATGGAAAATACCCTGTACTCCTAGTCGCCTCAAATAAAGATAAGTAGTAAAAAACTATTTATCTCTAATTGACACTACATAACATAACAATATGACTTTAGAGAGAATGTAATATCATACTTTCAGAACAAAGACGCTCGATAATTGTTTACTAACAGCATCATATGTAAATATTATTTATAATAAGAAAACATTACAAATTCAATTATATATAATTTTATATATAACATTTATATCTATATTATATATCTTTCTATATATATGTATGTATTTAATATGTATAAGTTTATGTAATTTATAAACTGATAATTTCAGTACGTCCCAACTGCTGCAACCATTGTACTTTTTAATTTTATAATGAAATCTATAATTAGCTTTACTTTTAAAAACTGTTGTTCTATTTACCTTTGTATTAGCAATAAGCCGTTGATTTCTTAAATAAATAAATGACACTGATACACAACTTTTGGTTCTATTAACACTTTCTCTTACACAAAACATAATTAATCAAATTTTCACGACTTAGCAGTAGAACATTTCCACCAAAAAGCTGTAGTATCGTGAAAGGAAATTACAAGCATTCAAATTAATCGATTGTTCGAACCAAATGTGCAATCATGCTAGTAAACCACGTCGCGAGCAGGCTTGCTTCGAAATTAGCTGCAATAAGCGTATCGTGTAGTGTATTGTGTGAGAAAGACTGAAGTATATGGATGCCGACGTGAGATTATAATCGCACAAGGAGCAGCTAAATTATTAGAATCAACGATTATTCAACCAACAATTCTTCGTTGTTTTGCCTATAATCAGATATATTTTGGTGATAGCGGACAAGTTTTAAATCTGATAGCTATGAATGCAAGATCGCAAAAGCTATAAATTGCAGAACTGACACCAATAAAACAAAAAGAGACAAGATCTTTATGTTGGTTATAACTAGGTCGCAGAAAAATATTAAGTTCCGAAGAACATTTCTGATATTGGCTCTCGGTCTGTTCGACGTACAATAAATGTAAACTATTAATAGACGTTTCTAAGTTTTCCAGAGCACTTCCTTATTTTGTTAAAACTGACAAATAGAAAAACTTCGTCCAGCTGGTCGGTTACCTGGTAGTATATTTCTTACATTTGATACAGTTACCTAATCTTTATGTAAGGTTGTGACCTATTGCGCTCGTTTTTACCCATGTACCTGAAGTAAGTAGAATTTCAAATCACCATAAATGGCTGAGTAATTATAAATTCTGAAACTGGCTACTCCCTTCTGGGGTTAATAGCCGTGAGTAGATACATGTATGCACGCTTTTCCCAGAATAGAATAAAAAACTCATTTTGCCCATCTCAAAAGTTAAATATTAACAAATAATACGATAATACAATAAAAAATAATGGGCAGTCTTATCACTGAAAGCAATCTCTGCCAGACAACCTTTGAGTAGTAAGTAAGTAACAATCACTTATAAAGCCCCAACCAATATGTGTAGTTGCATCGTACGAAAATCACAGTGATATGTAGGTAAGTGCTATTCTAAGTGCTGTGCTGTCCATGATGCTGTCCTCGTTCCTACGCTAATGTATGGCAGTGAATGTTGGGTGTGGCAGAAGAAGCATGAGAGCAGAGTGAATGCAGTAGAAATGAGATCCCTCAGAAAAGTTTGTAATGTAAGGTTATGTGATCGTGTGAGGAATGATGTGATTCGTGAAAGGTGTGGTGTAAAAGATGATATTGTAAGAAAGATAGAAAAAGGAATGTTGAGATGGTTTGGGCACATAGAGAGGATGGATGACAGTAAAGTGGTGAAAGAGATATATAGAGCCAATGTGGAAGGTAATGTTAGTAGAGGACGACCTCGGAGGACACATTTAGATCAAATAGAAAATGTGCTCAAAAAGGCAGGTGTCCGAAGTACGAAGAATAAAAGAGCATGTATGAAAAGATTGATGGATGTGAATGAAGCTAGAGAGGTTTGCCAGGATCGTACAAAGTGGAGATCGATAGTCTCTGCCTACCCCAATGGGAACTAACGGCGTGAGAATATGTTTGTATGTTTGTATGCTATTCTAAGCTGTGGCTTTACAATGTAACGCTATATTTTCATTAACTTATCCATAATGTAATCATGTATTTAGTTCAGGTTTAGTTAAGAGTACAACACTAAGAGTTATACATATATTCCTCTAATACTTTAAGATCTGTGAACCACCTTTAAAACAAAGCGAAACAAATAAATCAATAGAAGCAAATAAAACAGAATAGGTATGTTTCCAATAATGTCCTTCCGAGGCCGGTCAATACGTACGGCTTTTGTATAGACCTTGGTTACCAAGTAACTGGACTGGCTCATCAACAATTGATCGGCTCATATTGATTACTTGGAGCATCTCAGTGCAATACTGCTATGAAACTAGAGCATTTCGACTTACTATTGTAAGAGTTATATGTAGCGTATGTTAACGTGTTGTAGATGGAAATTTCGGTTTTTAATATAACTACACGGGTTTTTTAGTTTTATGTGGTAGGCAATTATGTTGTCTGCAAGCTATTATAAAATGCTGTTTTTACAATCTTACCATCTTATTATGTATTAAATTTTTTACGTCTTAAATTATGTGGGCTCATTTAGAGGATGAATTAAAGTGTTTAGTTCATTAATAGGGGGCACAAACACTTCAAACTTGGGTTTATTTGTATTTTTTTGTTTAAGTTATTATTATTTTCACTTTTATTTATAGTGTTCCCTTGGTTATAAATAAATGCTTTCTTTATTATTTTCTCTCTTTCTAAAGTAAATTGGTGAAACATATATATGATAAATGTGTTTGGCAATGTCTGCATAGGAATCTTTGCTCAAAAAATGTATAAAATTTCATTTTAATGAATATTGGTCCTCATCCTGCAGCCTGTGCAGCGTCACCTTGACTTTGTGACTTGGGCGGATGAAAGATGAAGGCTGCCCAACCAGGCAAAGGTATAAGGGTTTTTTTTTATATTATGTTGATATTTAGAATATTTGTAAGTTAAGTTTTGCTTTTGAGTATATAATATGCAAAGCTGTATGAAATCTAATTAATGCAAAAGCATATTACTAAGCATACGGGAATATTTATTACGCTACTAACATTTTTTGTAACCAATATTAAAATTTAAACCTCGAATTATTCGGACTACTTTATTATTTGAACATTCGAACGAAACCCCTAATCATCACAAAAAAGTACAGCGAAGATGGTTTTGTAAATGGTGTGGTGTGGTTTTGTAAAACCAGTCTTATGGTTAATGAATCAGACAGCTAGAGCAATTATCAGTTGTATATGTTACGATTTTTCGCCCACGTGATCAAGCTTCATGTATGTGGATGCAATCAGTTAAAACATTTACATGTTTTACTCTAAATAATTTAATAGAACTCATAGGCTAACCAAAATGTTGTTTTGAAGTTCTTGCAAAAGGAATAAAATAAAACATTATAGCTGACAATAACACAAAATATTCTGAACAGCGACAATTTCCTGAACACTACTTTCCAAGCGTAACTTTAAATTGATGTTCAGTCCGTCGGACTTTATACATGATTTTATTTATGTATTTTCGAGCTACAATTAGGGTGAGAGTGCTAATTAATATTGGCTCTATGAATACGTTTTCATTACGTACTGTTGCATTATTAGTTGTACAGGATGTTTCGAATGTAAGTAGTTAAAATGTAACTGGAAAGGTAAAATTCTATATGCAGGTTAAACTATTATGACATATCTACCATCATCGTAATCCGCCCGCAATCGTCCATCCCACAATCTTTACCAAAATCTTGTGAGGTCCTCACACTGCATTATTGAGTATGTGTTCCAAATTTAGAATCGTAGTGTCCAAGTGGTAGGACCAATCTCAGTAATTGACAATAAGGAAAATTAAACAATGTAAACGCCTTCGTTACTCCACTGAGAACTCTGTTATTTATAGTACGTGTACCCAACTTCTTTTATTGCGAATGTAACTTACAAATTGATATGCAATTATTACAGAGTAATATTTAAATATACCTATCTCGAATTATCTGAATATAAGCAATAGTTTTTTTTAAGGAATGATGTCTAAGTACAAAGCAGTAAAAAATCATGATTGAGAAGAAAAATGAATTGATGGAAAAAAGTATCTCAAGTAGCAGGATTGCTAAGTGACAATCAATAGAACATGTTTACCTCAGTGGTAATTATTGGCATCACTACGAAAGTACAATTTTAGCCAATTGTAAACTTTGTATTGGCGACTTTATATATATTGCCTTCTTCTATAATTTTATTGGATGCGAGGGATAACCCATAAGAAGGGGCCTCCACTTAGCAGATGATGCAGTGTGTGTAGGCTTTGCTCAGAGTTTAACCGACACGGATAAGTTGGTAAAAGTCGCGGAGAGCCGATAGAAGAGGGCAGTATAGGACCGGTCTTTGTGGAGATTTTAGGGGATTTATGTCCAGCAGTAGACGTCAGTCTGCTGTTGATGATAGTTGTCTTTTTATTAGGATTCCCATTGGGTATAAAAACATAAACGTTCACGCCGTTTATCCCCGAAGGGGTTGGCAGAGGTACCAATACTCCTGAACTCACATGGCAAGCGCCATCTAGTTTCCAGAGAAGGTACCCACGTTTTGCTTAGACAGTGTACTCACGTGATAGGGGGCAGGCCTATCGCCGTTTTGTATTAGTGTATTCCCATTGGGTATATATTGGTATATATCTTATATTTATAAGACCATGACAAATTTAAGTTTAATAAGGGACATTTGTCATTTTATATTTAACTTAATGGTAAACTCGTTCGCTGTACAGATTGAGATCAAATTTTCTCATGGTTGTTAACGGTGAGGGAAAATATCGTGAGGAAACCCACATGGGCGAGTTGTACTTAGCCATGTGACAGTGTATTTGTACAAAACGGCGATAAACCTGCCCCCTATCACGTGAGTATACTGTCTTAGCAAAACGTGGGTACCTACTTTTGCTCTGTCATTTGTTGTTAAGAAGTATTGGTAGCTCTGCCAACCCCTTCGGGGATAAAACGGCTTGAACGTTTATGTTTATATAATTTCAACGGATAGGCACTTTTTACACTACTACTAATTTTTCAGTCTTTACTTATCCTTTTGTTTTACTGTTTTCTGATAGTTCAAGTCAAATTTAGTCCCTTTTATCGAACAATTATGGCAATCTAAGCAATTCTCTTATTTACCGTTTATTTCATTTTACTCACTGCTGACAATATTATAAAAACACAACATCTACGAGAATAGATTGAACTGTGACACAATATACAACCGCATAATAATTTAGTGGGTTTAAAAATAACATGATCGTATCTTAATATCTCGACCGCATTTTCAGCTTAGAAAAGACAACCTGTATATTTCTACTGAAACGGCACAGTGCCAAACCGTGCGTGCAATTCATTCATATAATGTCCTATCGTTTCTGTTTGTGAATTATAATTGTAACCGTCTGACTATTTGTGAATTATTCCATGGAACATTAGTTGAGTATGCTCCTTTGTAATGATGCGTTCAACACTTGATCATCATTTCAGAGAGTAATAAATAATCTTAATTATATCGGAGAAATGGTTTATTTGTATGAAATCCATTCGTTTCAGCTTCAAAATAATTTGATAAATGACATATGCCAGTATAAGTCAAATTTAGATAGATCATGAAAGAGAAAAGATCAATAAATATTAACTTAATTAACATATTTACTACCAAGAACCTACAACTATGAATCTCAAATAGGGGTAGCTAGGCTTCTATATTACTTACATTTCCTCAACCACTACACAAAAAAAATACAAATGATATCTAAGACTATAAAACAACCACTTATATTTTCTCATCCAAATGATTGCCAATGGTGAAGCAGAACCCGTGACTGCCGGATCGAGAAGACAGTCGCGTAACCACTGGACCAAAGACATCGCATACGAGTATGCTGGATGGTGTCAGCTTAAACAGTACTAACTATTTCTGTACTAACTATGTCGTATGGGGCCCCTAATCGGGTTTGGAGTTAGTAAAATTATTATTTACTTATCACTGTAAAAAGGGGTAGCTAGCTAGGTAGGTGCTAGCTTTGAAAGCTAGACACCCCTTAACCACATTTTGAAGTTGATAGGGAAGAATTTTGTAGAAATAAATTATCGTTGGTGATGGGCATCCAACCAAAAAGCCCCATACCTTTAGTCGCCTCTTACAACACTCTAGGGTAGAAAGGGGTAGTGACATTCTAAGCCGGCATTAAACGGCAAGGAAAAGATGTCACAGAAATAATATTTTGTGTTCGGTCTAACAAGAAAACAATGTAATAAACCAGTGCAGTTGGAATGACGAGACTAGCTAAAGCTTCTTGCGATACAAATCATTTATAAATAGCCCGAGTTATTTATTTCATTGAGATTAAATCTGGAACTTTGATGTGGGCCATCGCGTTTGACTTTGAATGACTTTTGCTTTGAACCGATTTGAATAACTATGAGAATATAATATGGGCAGATATAATATGGTATTTTATAAAGTTTGTCGGTGTAAAATTGAATGAAATTAAGTTAATTAAAATTGTATACAATAGCGGGATGTCAACGATTATTATTCTGTACCCAATGTATAGTAAGTTAATTAGATTTGCGGCTCAAATTTTAACATACATATACTCATGGCTATAAATCCCTAAAAGGGGTAGCCAGAGCTGAGAAATAATAAATTCCTCAGCCACTTTTGGAAGTCGAGTGGGGAAAAGATGGTAGTACAAAGGTTGTTGGTGATGGGTCTCCAACCGCATCGCCCAAAAATCCCTCAAAAGTCCATTAGTCGCCTCTTACGTTTCCCCACCGGAAGAAATGGGGTAGTGCTATTCTAAGCCGACACTACACAGCTACAAATTTTAACATATAGTATTTATAACTATCCGGATAATTAGACAACAGTTATAATATTTTCTAATCTTACTGGGTTTTTTTGCAATTTTATGTGATGAGCATATGTGTATTATATTATATGAAATATATCGCTTAGTTAGTATCCCATAATACAAGTGTTACTTAGTTTGGGGTAACTTGATCTGTGTATAATATGTCCGAACGTGATTGTAATTTTACTCCCATACTCTATTCATACATATTTCCCATATAATTAATATATAGAAAGAAAAAGATAAGTACAAAAAAATTATGATTATATTTCTCAGAAGATAGTAAGAAATGAATTGAAGAAATTTATGTAGAATTAATGTGAAAGTTCACAAGAAATCAGACGGCTCCAGTACCAATCATAAGATAACCTTGGCTGAATTTTTTTTAAATACACTTATTTCTATTTTCGGTTCCTCGGTAGAAAGAACACTGCTTCAGCAGATGCCTGAATGAATGTAAAACGCATTAAATGTGTCTATTGTCAAAACATAAGTGTATTTTGTAGACCAAGGTGTTATTAACGGTGAGAGAAATATTGTGAGAAAACGCACTTTTCTTGTTAATACTTAATTCAATCATGAGACAAACTAATAAAATAATGATAGTTACATGCCCATTCTTTGTCTAATACATGTTTTGTGCACAACCAATTTTTTTTATGAAATATTTTATTTAATATAAGTACAATGACTAATGAAAAGTAAGTGACCCCAAGTTTTCAAATGACTGAATTGTATTTACAACACTATAAAAACAAATAAGTAAATGTCAATAATACTAACAAACCATGTTCTGATTATTAGTATGACAATTATGAATAAGAACATAATACGGTTGGTCCTAGGTACCCTAAATCTCGGGCTTGCTAATTGTTTTGGAACCCTTCCAAAAAGCTTCGCAGAATTGAATGGTTAAGACGGCAGTACATTAAGGCAGCTTAATTTGTCAAACTAATACTCGACATAGTGACACGATCGCTTTACTAACAAAATAAAAGCCGACACTTCGTTACAAATTTATGTCATTAAAAGTTTGTCCACGACTTATGGACAAAAAGCCCTTCGTTAACGCAAATCATCAGTCATTTAATGTTATGAGTTAAATATTGTGTGAACAGACTTGTATTTGTTTACATATTATGCCTAAGTACCAAAATCCAAAAAAGGAATAGCTGGATTCAAGTACAACTTAGCCATGTGACAGTATATTTGTTCAAAACGGCGCGATAGGCCTGTCCTCTATCACGTGTAGTACACTGTCCAAGCAAGATTATGTCACTTGATGTTCAGAAGTATTGGTACCTCTGCCAAACCTGTCTTTGATCCTGGTATATCTCTCATGCTACGTCTGCATTCAGCAAATTCTTTATCCATGTTTTTTTTTCTTCTCACTTATTCAAATTCTCTATTTGATCTAAATACTTCCTTCATGTAACCATCCACATCGGCTCTATAAATTATTTCATCAACAATTTTTTCTATGTGCCAAAATTATCTTAACATTCCTTTTTCTATCGTTTGTACGGTATTATCTTTCACACTGCAACATTCATAAATCGCATAATTTCTTACTCAATCATATAAAAAGCCCCAATACCCTAAGTCCCTTCTTAAGACAACTGCTGGAAGAAATGGGGTAGTCCTATTTAAACCAACACTACACAGCAATTTAATAAACATATAAGTGATTATTTGGCGATGTGGCTGGAAACATGTCATTTATTATTTCCATCTTCTTTCAAATTAGCTTCCAAATTGGTTGTTCGTTACTACAAGAACTATTGTATAACACAAAAGTGAAATGAACAGTGAATTAATTTTTCACCTTACGCCGATGTGAATGTAGCGACATGGCCAAGCCACATAGTTTGACTAAGTTGTAGAGTTTGTGAAGTTAGGACTTGTAGAGTTAGGGCGTGTAGTGTCACAAGCTTGGCTCTACATGAGATCTGATAACTTTTTGACACTGCGAGTCATATGGGCTCGTCTTGGCAACAATTTACATGAAAATGTTTTTGGTGGGATTTCATTTTTTTTGTAGGTTGTTTGAAACAATATTGTTTTTTAACAAGGAGTACCTATACATATATATATCTGGCTGCATCAAGTTTTAGACAGATTAGACCTCTAGCGTCAAAATTTAAAATTACAGTTCTCATACAAACTCCCAACCCCTAGTTAGTTTAAGTGGTTGGGGGATGAAAGGTACAAGTTTTATATTTTTTTGGTTGTTTGTATGCTAATATATGCTTACATATAAAATTTCAGCTTTCTAGGACATTAGGAAATACCCTAAGAAATTTGATGATCATCAGTGAGTCAGTGACGAAATCAGCGTTTTTTAGATATAAATAAAATCTGAAGTATAAAAGCTAATGTAATTAAAACTTTATATGTTCAATAAGTCCGCTATTGACAACATATCCCGAAGATTTGTTAATTTGGCATAATCCAAACCCAAGTTATGAGGGTTCAAAAAAAACGACGAAGCGCTTCGAGAAAAGGTAGGTAGTGCCCGTGCGCTTCGCTTGCTCGTCTTGGCGGGGGCACTACCGTGTCCCCAGATCATTTTTATTAGGATATCTCAATGTAGATTGGTCCAGCATAACGGGTCAGTCACATTCATAGATTAAACATGAATCGATAGTCAAACAGTCCAATATTCAGTTCTAAAGGATTTATGTCTTCTATGAAACTAAAATTAACGGAAGCTCTTATTTTTGTTACTTATTCAGGTTTAAATGCGAATATACTTGCATAAAATTGAGATTGTCTAAGTCAAAGCCAGGGCAACATTAAAAAAAACAGGACACTGAGACATATGACCAGTTTTAATTATTTCATATCTTCTCTGGTGTTTGATACAATGGGATTAAGACTATTCCATCATCAGCTACACTTCATTTTTTTCTACTTCCAAAAAAGCTGCGGAATATCGAGTTTTGAAACTCTGGCTACCTCTTTTTAGGATTTATAGCCGTGGGTACAATTAGGCAGCTACGTAAAATTTTATCACGTGACATTCAGATTGCTATGATAGCTTGGAATTTCTAGTAACAGGCCACGCCTGAAAATATTAATTTGTCAGTCTATCGATGCTCAACACATGGATGATCGATATGGTCCCACATGAGGGGTCTTATATACTATCTTGTGTTTTACCATCATCATGCATTAAACCTGATCACTAAAAGATTGCTGGTATGTTTGCCGTGGTAAGGCCAATGCTTCAGAATGAAGTTCCTCAGCCACTTTAGAAAGTTATAGGGGGAAAATAAGTTGAAACCAAACGCATTACTCGACAAAAATCACTTAAAAAGGCCGGCACTTGTTTTTGCTTCATATCACAATACACAACACAATTAGCACAATACAAAATATATAGCTTTTGATCTTTATTGTTACACGTTTAAATAACAACTCTTAGAAATGAAGTAAGAATAAAATGTTAATCGTCAAATTAACCTCGTCGTCTGCTGAGTTATCAAAGAAATCTTTCATAATATATTGGTATTAGTTAAAAGAATGTTCAAAACGAATCTAGAATGATGGTATTGATGTATAAATGAACCGGATGATACTTATTGCTAAAACTCAAATATGAAAACAAGGTCACGCCTACGCACTTTTAATATTGAAAACGATTTGGTATATTTGAAGTGTGAAGTTTTAATCTAGATCACAGTTTTTGTGTCACCGTATAGTATTGGTCAAGAATAGTCCATATCAGCATCTTTTGTTTGTTTGTTGCAATCTTTTATTTTCTAAGTTGACAAATCAAACTGAATAAGTTAGTTCTGGCTACCTGGTGGTGGTGGCTGGCTGGTTAATTGGTGTTAAAGCCGTAGGTACAGCAAAGAAAAATATGTAGTTTGAAGTTAACTTTTGATTTGTTTATAGAAACAGAATTTGTGATTTAGTTTTGATGATATGTGTTGTGTAAGAAGAAAAGTAATAATGATAAGCGAATAACGCCAAGTCATATCTAAATAAACGATAACTGTAATTTTTTTGGATAATGGAAGTGACACTAATAATTGGAGTTAGATTTTAGACTGAGGATCTTAAAAATATATAAACACACTTGCATTTTTGTAAAAATGTGACCTAAAATGTTTTTTTTTATTACTTAAAATGATTTAGTATTTGACCGAAACAATACTAGTTTGGCATAATTGACAGAATCACATTAAACACTCATATAATGTTGATGTAACAATACTCACCAGAAAATTATTCCTATGAATACCGGGAGAAATCTTATATTTTAACGGACAGGGTTGTTGGCTTGCGGCATGTGCGCATTGGGTTATTGGATTTTTATAAATTAACAAATATGGAAAGAAATTCAAATTTTTTTTTACAAGCAGTTTCTTTAGGTTTTCTAAATTATGACATGGCCAATTATTCGATCGTGATAAGGGAGCTAAGTCTACATAAATGAGTAACTCACTTGTTCAGCCTATATTCGAGTACGTGAAGTAATGTTTTAAATTCCTACAAATGTAAATTTTGCTGAGCTTTGTAGTATTCTATTTACATCAAGAGTATACTCATGAGGGTAAATGGGGTTACTACTACTAACCAAAACCATGGTTTTAGAGAAAGAAGAAAATGTGACAGAGGCCTTATTGAGACTGATAGTGAGAAAGTGGAGCAAGTGAAAGAGTTTGCGTATCTGGTAAGTTTATTAACTAGGGATGGCAAACTGTTATGAAAACTTCACTAGAAGAGTAAAAAAGGATAATGCGGTAAATGAAACAGTTAATAGCCTAATGACTAACATATGTAAAAGTGTACGCAATTAGTAATTAAAATATTTCATAAAAAAATTTTTTCTTCGAATGGTACAGTATGCATTAAACGACTATAAGACCATACATTGCCGTGATAAAATCCAAATAATGATACTTTATGCTACAAAATACTGTTAACTATATACTAATACTATGAGATTCACTTTAACTGAGTGCTTTTACAATAAATTTTTATTTAAATAGTTAAACTCAATCATACATTTAAATCTGCTTTTGATACTACAAAACAACTCAACAATTACACGGCATTCTTAATGTTAATCACAAACAGTGAAGATAAGTGCAATATATAAACTGCATTGACCTGACTGATAACACGAAGGTAGGGTCACTTGCCATTAACACTAGTAAAATGTCAGTCAGTTGTACATACATAGATTATTATACATGCTATACTCCATGTCATTCGTTTTCATTAAGGTTGGCAGAGGTATCTATCGCTTTTTTGTACGATCCTGCTTAATCTCGCGAGCCTAATTTACATACAAAAATATTTTCATAAATGCATTTATTCTTCACACCAATATTTATGTTCTAAGAATTAACCTTGTTTTTTTTCATAATTACCCAATATAAATTATATAAACAGTTTATAACTATAAAGGGCCTACCAAAAAATTAATGTTTTCGATTTTTGTGAAAACTCTTTTACTTTTACAAAATACTATGTTGCTCCCTAGCCACTTAATATTATCCAACATTTCTTATTGAATGGGCTTAAACAGGTTAACTTACTGACGCTGAGCTCATATGACTGTATATCGTAGCATTGATGATTATAATGATGTATTCTTTTCGCATTTATTTAAAAACATTGAATAGCTGAAATAAAAATAAAACAGTATATTTCTCATTCGCAATAACTTAAACATATTGTTACGACATCTGTTCGCAAGTAGGAGATAGGATTTGCCACTACTAGATAACAGATGGCGTTACTAGTATTTTAATAAGTAAAAAAAGGAATTACTAGATGTTTCTCGAATATCGACTTTTCGAGAATGTGGTACTAGAACTTTCTGTAATATTCGCGTATTTGAGATTTGGCATATATAAAGAGCGACGCGTGCTACGGAGTTATTCGAGTGCGAAGAACTAAAGCGAGAACAAGCGAAATACTAGAGCGAAGAAATTAAATACGACAGTGCAGTGATATACGGATTACGGAAATAAGCTTAACGGTGTGGACAGTGTTACTATAACGGAGTAAATTAGTGTTGTTAATTAGTGCGAGCATCGATAGTTAATTATCGATAGTGTTTGTTGTGTTGTGTAAAGTGCGTTATTGGTCAATAAATATAATTACACCTTATTGCACGAAAGTGTGACTGGTATTTATCAAATTAAGAACCCGGTACGTAACAATTGGTGACAGAAGTGGATTTGAAGATGCCAGTTATGCCGAAGGAAGACGGAAGAGAGGGTGTGAAGACACGCGCTCAGAAAGCCGCAGAGGGTGAACAGCTGTCGGAAATGAGTTCATCGGTCACGAACCCTCGGAGTGACATTCCAGAGGAGACGTCCGCGGTGACTAACGCGCCGTCTACATCAACGGCGCCGGCGGCCGCAACTAATACTGACTTGACGATGATAGTTGAAATGTTTCAAAGCATGCGTGAAGCACAACAAAGCATACAGGATGTTGTGAAAAACATACATTCGGAGGTACAGGATGTTAAAAAAAACATACATTCGGAGGTACAGGGTGTTGTGAAACAAGAAGTTCGTGAGTTGCGCGAGGAACAGCAAACTAAGTTCTCACAAGTTCTCACTGCGGTCAATGAAGTCAGTGGTCGGGTGGTTACTGTGGAAAAAGACGTAGAGCAGATGAAGGAGCAGGTAACCACTATTGAGAAAGATATCGATGACATGAAGACCGACTTCCGCGGAATGGAGAAAAGGGTTCTGCAGCTTGAATCACGACCGGTCAAGGTTGTCTCCGGTGAGAATGTAGTAGCTGTCCATGGTCCTCGTGTGAAGGTTCCTCCCTACGACGGAACAACATCCTGGTCGGCGTATAGACATCAGTTCCAGACTGTTGCGGCTGCCAATGGTTGGACTGATGAACAGTGTTTGACTGCACTGACGGTGGCGCTCCGAGGTCAAGCACTGTCAGTAATAGAGGCGCTGCCGACTCCGAGTGGTGGTTTCAAGGACCTGCTGGATGCGTTGGAGTCTCGCTATGGAGAGCGACACCTGGAGCACGTGTTCCGCGCTCAGCTGCGTGATAGGGTCCAGCGTTCCGGAGAGGGACTTCAGCAGTGGGCCCTTGAAATCGAGAAGCTCGTCCGCAAGGCCTATCCCAGTGTAGATCCGGAGACGGTGGAAATGAACCTGGTGCAAGCATTCGTCGACGGCATCAGAGATATCGAAGTGAGAACAGCGGTGAGACTTCAACACCACACGTCTCTCAAGGATGCCTTGGCGAACGCTCTAGAAGTTGAAGCTTGCCGCCAGGATACGCGCCAAACTCATCGACTTCGTGAGATTGCGGAAGCAAATGAGGACGTCAAGGTCATTAAAGCACCCGTCGGAAGGAGTACTGGACCGATTTGTTATGGCTGCGGGAAAAGGGGCCATTTGAGATTAAGTTGCCCGCTGAGGGAAAGAATGCAAGATGTACATTCCCTAGTGCGTGAAAATGGTTTACATGCTAGTGAAAAGATGAAAACCAGATATGACCGTAAAGCTAACACGCCGCGTTTCGAAGAGGGTATGCTCGTCTGGTTACACAATCCAACTCGCCAGAAAGGGAAGTCCCCTAAGTTACAAAATAGGTGGGAAGGACCGTACAAGGTGGTCACTAGAATAAACGATGTAACGTACAGAATTCAACGCCAACCTAGAGGGGCTTCGAAAATAGTTCACATCGATCGACTTGCGAAGTACCATGGAAGCAATAATACTCGGGACGAGTATTAATGTAAGGAGGGGGTAATGTTACGACATCTGTTCGCAAGTAGGAGATAGGATTTGCCACTACTAGATAACAGATGGCGTTACTAGTATTTTAATAAGTAAAAAAAGGAATTACTAGATGTTTCTCGAATATCGACTTTTCGAGAATGTGGTACTAGAACTTTCTGTAATATTCGCGTATTTGAGATTTGGCATATATAAAGAGCGACGCGTGCTACGGAGTTATTCGAGTGCGAAGAACTAAAGCGAGAACAAGCGAAATACTAGAGCGAAGAAATTAAATACGACAGTGCAGTGATATACGGATTACGGAAATAAGCTTAACGGTGTGGACAGTGTTACTATAACGGAGTAAATTAGTGTTGTTAATTAGTGCGAGCATCGATAGTTAATTATCGATAGTGTTTGTTGTGTTGTGTAAAGTGCGTTATTGGTCAATAAATATAATTACACCTTATTGCACGAAAGTGTGACTGGTATTTATCAAATTAAGAACCCGGTACGTAACAATATTATAAAAATTTACGATCTGAAATAAGGGCGCTTAGTTTACATATGAACAGTTAAACCGGGATGGTAAGTACTGTCAATTAAGAGTGGTATAGATATATGCAATAAATATAAAATAAGTAATAAAACTTGACAGAGGGGGGATATCTTAGCTTGAAGTAGAAAAAATCCTGTTTTGTCTATTATTAAGATATTTTCCTTAAAAATTATCACAAAGCAATTCTTTTTCTTTAAATAAGAAAATACATAAATAAAACGGCTATTTAGTGCTATTAGGGCAAACTTTGTTCAATGTTATTGATAGTGTTTACCATATTATTACGAAGCGTAATATAAACGAATAAATTTTATTGAACTAACATATCCTGTAAGTTTTTGATAATGCAACTTTTAGAATATCACCAAACTTACTTTTTCAATCCAATACGAA
This sequence comes from Bedellia somnulentella, assembly GCA_963576735.1. NCBI lineage: Eukaryota > Metazoa > Arthropoda > Insecta > Lepidoptera > Bedelliidae > Bedellia > Bedellia somnulentella. Next base: position 15,665,682 of record OY755179.1, read on the forward strand.
CGCAGAACTCCCAACTTCATTTAACTCTAACACAAACACAGCGAAACTCATAAACACGCACGGTAAAACTTTTTTATTCACTTAACCCTAATGAAATCACGAATCACGGAATCCCACCAAAAAGTTTATGTTTAAACCTACTTTCACTCCGACCACGTGTTGCGCGAAAACGAGTTAGCGGGAAAAAAACCTTTTTTTTTTAAATCGGGCTCTGGATTCTCGCGGAACAGCCACGCGCCGGGGGTACCCTATGAACAACTGAGAACTGACCAACGTCGTTGATATAATTTGCCTATCTATAGATAGACGTGTGTATTTGTCGTATTAATAAATAATACAAGACTATTTGTATTTCCCAATAGTAAGGAAATTGATGGCAGTAGTCATTTGCTCTATTAAAACTTTTTTCGTTCCAAATAATGTATGTTATACGAGGGCTTTCAATAATAATGGTTGTAAAGTAAATGTAATTAGTTGACATTCAAATTAGTACAAGATACGCTATTAAGTTTTTGATTAGTTATGTTTAAAGTGGGAATACGATGAGATTTAAAAAATATGAAGCAATAACATGTGAGGAATAGCTTTATTTTATTTTCAAGAAAAACATATTAAAGTAACATGTTTATTAATTTATCAGAATGTCATCTAACAATTGATTAGATGTTATAAGATATATCCACACGTCATTTTCATGTAAGGATAATAATTATGGATACGAATGACTAAATGTTTTACTGAAGAAGTATCGGTTAAGAATAGCACCACCCTATTTCTTGCCGCGGCTGACATATGAGGTGACGAAGGGGATGGAACTTTTTCAGTGGCTGTTGGGATATGTAACTGAAGGGGATATCTAACATCAGCGTTAGAGTATTTCATACATGAATTGAAACGCGCACGTGCAACTTTATATTTCAAAACTGATATCTAATTTATCATATATAAAGTATATTTTGTGACAGGAGTTCCTCTTTGCTTCGTGAAGTTATGCCAAGAACTACATTCCCATATATTTTTTATAGCATTCAACATATATACATATACTCACGGCTATAAATCCCTTAACGGGGTAGCCAGAGCATTGGAATGATAAATTCCTCAGCCACTTTTGGAAAGTGATTGGGGAAAAGATGATAATAAACGGGACGGGTCTCCATACCATATTCAACTTACATACATAATTACGGCTATGAACCTAAAATAGTGACAGCCAGTACCTCAGAATTGACAATACTTTCGTTTCTTTTAGAAATTAATTGGGGAAAAGATAATAAACGACAAGTATGCTTGGATATTGGTCTTCAGCCACATATCCCAACAGCCACTGAAAAAGGTCCATCCCCTTAGTCACCTCATATGTCACTCGCGACAAGAAATATGGTGGTGCTATTCTTAACCGACACTACTCAGCAAAAAAATTAGTTATTCGTATCCATAATTATTATCCTTTCATAAAAATGACATGGATAGGCCTCTCACTAGGTGAACAGAATGTAATAAAATATAAAATTTAACTTAAATCTATACATACAATAAATCTGTAGAGAGGTCAATTCTGTACATTAAATATATTTTCAAAATAACTATCAGAGGGTGATTAGTGATCGATACTGATGCCAAAAATGCAATCAGTAAAATTTTTGTCTGTCTGTCTGTCCGTCTGTCTGTCTGTCTGTCTGTCGGTTTGTATGTTCCTTATGGAAACAAAAACTGCTCGACGGATTTTAGCGAAACTTGGTAGAATTATTCTTCATATATATATACTCTCATACTCCTGGGCAGGTTATAGTGTACTTTTCAGCAGAGTAGTGAAGGGAAATTTTGGGAAAATTTGGGAAAACGGGGGAAGTTACTCCATTTTTTAAGCTTCCGTCGCGTGTGCAGCCTTAGTGGTTATAGTTACATAGAAATCATGTATGACGGAAATATTTTACATAAAATTTTCAAAAAAATATCCTTCTGGAGCATCTGATCTTTTATGGTTGACTTATAATAACACGTGTAATTCCTGATAACTTAGCAGTTCGGAGCATTCTGATTATATTTGTTTACTCTTACGTTTATAGTTATCTCATTCAACTCTCATTTAAAAAAGTTTACATTATTACCTATTCAATAAAAAAAGAATCATAGAAATCGGCATAGAATAACCAAACTTATACATGAAATAAGCTATCGCGCCCTGTCGTGGCACGTGAATGCTATAAGGGTAATTTTTTAGTAATGATTGCGCGCGCAAAAGATAGCCGGGAGTATATGTACATATACTCCTGTATGTATGCAAAGTTTGTAACTCTGATTGTTTGTTTGCATGGTTTTATTTTCGGAGATACTGAACCGTTCATTAAAGCGCTTTCACAATCACAAAGCTACACTATTCAGGAATGCTATAAATTGCACTAAATTTCACAAAGGTTGAGCAGTGATTGAAGAAACCTCAGATATTTTTAAAACTACGCTACCCGTGCGAAGCTGGGCCCGATCCACTAGTATATAAATACATATACTCACGGCTATAAATTCCTAGTAGGGGAGGAATAGCCAGAGCTAAGGAATCAGAAATTCCTCAGCCACTTTTGGAAGTTGCTTGGGGAAAAGATGGCAAAATAAAGATGATGGATATGGATGGCGACATGATAGTCCAGTGCGTAGAACACCCGCCCGAAAAACAGAAGGGCGTGAGTTCCAATCCTGGGACGGGCCTACACCAATTTGTCTTTTCTAAAGTCATATGTGTGGTTAAATTTATCATGGTTGCTGACGGTGAGGGAAAACATCGTGAGGAAACCCACATGGCTGAGTTGTACTTAGTCATGTGACAGTGTATTCGTACAAAACGGCGATAGGCCTGCCCCCTATCACGTGAGTACACTGTCTAAGCAAAACGTGGGTACCTTCTCTGGAAACTAGATGGCGCTTGCCATGTGAGTTCAGGAGTATTGGTACCTCTGCCAACCCCTTCGGGGATAAACGGCGTGAACGTTTATGTTATATGTTATGTTATGGTGATGGATCTCCAACCGCATCGCCCAAAAATACCTTAATGCCCCTCTTACGTACACCCACCGGCTGAAATGGGGGTCACGTATAAGAGAATTGGTGACAAAATTATTTCTAAATGGCTAGGCAGGATCTTATGAAATTTTGCGTCGAGGTCTAGTAGTCCTCAGATAGTAGTAGTATGAGTAGTTCATACCCCTAAATGTCAAAGATATTTCAGTTCATATGTTTTTTACATACATACATACATATACTCACGGCTATAAATCCCTAGAAGGGGTAGCCAGAGCTAAGGAATTCGAAATTCTTCAGTCAATTTTGGAAATCTGAGTGGGGAAAAGATGGTAAAATAACCCTCAAGCACTGACACCTTGTTTTTCGTCATTAGTACTGATGTAGGTCCCTGAGACTCCCATAGAAAAAAACATTAAAATTTTACCAAAAGAAATAATTTTTATAATGAATTATTTACTAAACTTTTAAAGGAAGTACAGAGCAGTGTTTTAACATTAAATTATAAAACATTTTAAACAAATTTTAAATTTTAAAGGAACTTTCAATATCAACACTAATTAAATGCACATTTTCAGTTCTTAAACTAAATAAAATAATAAAAAATTAAAATATCTTCTTAAATCAACAAAAACATAATCTTTTCTTACTAGTCTTTGTAATTCAGCCTTATTTTTTAACAATTGAGAACACAAAAAAAAATGACTTTAGTTAAACTTTACTTCATTTTTGGATAATGCAATTAACATATGCTGGCCTCGAGCAACTTAAACAAATAGGAAGTTTGCAAAATATGCATACATATTATGTTTTTCTCTTTTTTTTACAGTCGCATATATTGCAGTACTTCCTTTTTGCAAGTTTTTCCTGAGCCTGTTGAGAATTGTTTAAAATTTGTGAAATAGTGAATTTGATGTGTTCAGGGACGTGAGGATTTGATAATCTACTCTCCATATGGTTTTGAACTAGCACTTTTGCTATATTTTTTATAAATTCTGATCGTTTGTATGACTGTCCGGAAAGAACATAAGAATTAACTGAAGCGATATCCAAAATACGGAAAAATATATTACAGGGCCAACGTCGTGTTCTTCTTTTGCAAGTCATCTTTGAACATTTCTCATCAAGAGCATCGACGCCTCCTTTAGTTGCATTGTAAAATGAATTAATTTCAGGCAAACTATTTGTTTCATCAACGCCTGTGCTGTGGTGCATTGAAGACAGTAAAAATACTGCTTTATTTTTTTTTTGTTCACCTCCATACCAAAATTTTCGTCGATGTCCAAATCACCGCTAAAATCATCATCTCCTTCACTAAAAAGCCACTCTTCTAATATTGCAGTTGAGGAAGGGTCTGACAAGTTAATTTCACGTGGTCGCCGTGAGCGAGAAGTACTTAATTGCTCAGAATCCATCCTAAAAATTAAATTAATATTGTTACAAAATGTTACGTACTCAATGACATAGGTCTGTGGGACCTACAAAAAAATTTCAAACTTCGATTCTAACCTCAAATATGCGCGAAGCGGCCCGTCCTCTTCATTCACTGCTCGCGGCGTACTAAGCTAAGACTAACGAACTTGAAGGTAGACAAACGTACAACACGATCCGGTGCAGTAGAGCGAGACAGCGAGTGTTTTTTTTCGGCGCGGGAGTCTGATAGACCTATATCAGTGCTTAAGGGATAAAGGTTGTTAGTGATGGGTCTCCAACCGCATCGCCCGAAAATCCCTTAAAAGCCCCAATACCGTTAGTCGCCTCTTACGTACACCCACCGGAAGAAATGGGGTAGTGCTATTCTATGCCGGCATTACACAGCTTAATATGTTTTTTAATACATTAAACGAGACATCGTTTGTTTGTTCAGCTAGTGCCTCCATAAAAACAAAATCACTCAAAACAATACCCGATAGATACAAAATATCCGTAGTAAATGAAAGCAAAGCACATTTACAACGAGTAATGTAATCAAAATCAATAAGTCGTTTATTAAATTATTAAGTAGACGATGTCTGCGTGGCGCGTCGGCCAGTGCATACTAACTTCACGGTATCGATTCCTTTGTGGCTTTCTTGTCCTTTTTATTTATTAACATGAGACGTTACACGGGGAAGCAAATTACAATATGATTTTCGAGCAAACGACTTTGTTTTGATGTAGCTTCTGGTTTTACCAGTACCTGTACTTTTGAATAGTTTTTGTTGCATTGTTATTATCTGAACATTAATTTTGAAATAAATGTTAGATGTACCCCAGTTTAGTAAGAATATTAGATACGATTTACTTATTCTGATGACATCCTTGGCCGTACTGGTAGGTTGCTAGCTTCTGGGTCCGGAGGTAACTGGTTCGAATCCGACTATGGTCAGAATTTCTACGATGATTATGAATTAATGTTTCCCAGTCTTGGCCAATATTAAATATATTATTAGTCAATTTTGTATAGAAAAAAATCCTCTAAGGCACACTTTTCTAAAGTGGAATCTTTGTTAGAACCATTTCCCAAAGATCCATGACTATTTTGCGAAAATCGTTAAAATTGGTTTTATTGTTTAGGAGGAGCGACATGATAGTCCAGTGGGTAGAACATCCGCCCGAAAAACAGAAGGGCGTGAGTTCCAATCCTGGGACGGGCCTACACCAATTTGTCTTTTCTAAAGTCATATGTGTGGTTAATTTATCATGGTTGCTAACGGTGAGGGAAAACATCGTGAGGAAACCCACATGGCTGAGTTGTACTTAGTCATGTGACAGTGTATTCGTACAAAACGGCGATAGGCCTGCCCCCTATCACGTGAATACACTGTCTAAGCAAAACGTGGGTACCTTCTCTGGAAACTAGATGGCGCTTGCCATGTGAATTCAGGAGTATTGGTACCTCTGCCAACCCCTTCGGGGATAAACGGCGTGAACGTTTATGTTATGTTATGTTATGAGGAGTAGTATGACAAACTAAGCGCAATGTGAGGGGTTAATAGTGCTTTTCTCTAAATATGTTTATTTGACTATAAAATTGGAAAATTTGTAACGATATTTTTTAATAGGTAGGTCATTGATTAGAATTGTTAAAATGAAATGGTTTAAGAAATTTGATTGAGTCTATACAAGTTTGTATACATTTGACACATACATGCAAAACGCACTCGTAGACAGAACGCGCAAGAGAGCTTTTAATATATAGCATTAGAGGAGGTTATAGTACAAAAGAGCTTGTGATGCTAGTAGTATCTACTTGTAACCGTTTTCTTGTAAAAAAACCATAACCATTCTAAAAAAAATTGTCTAAATAAATCAGCGTAAGAATCCTAAGGAAAAAAGGTCCAATGATATTGTATCCTGTAAGGTCAATAGCCAATAATTTAACATTGATCGTCTATCAGGTATATTCTCTACAATTTCTTTGCTATTAATATATCACGCATAAAATTATGAGCTCAAAGCAGAGGTGTTCTCTTTAATGCATTAGACGCAAGGATAATCAACTGGGTGAACGTGCAATTGTTTGTTGAAGCCTGATGAATGCTGAAGGTATTGTATGCTCTACATAACATGCGACAAACTAAGCGGTCAACGCTGCTGTTAAACTGTCCTGAAATATTTGTAACAGTTCTTTGGTTTACTGTAATCCAATTGTGATTTACTTAGTGTTTTCTGAGATTTTCACGATTGCATATTATAATTAAAACAACTATTGAATTTCGAATATTTTGATAGCGTGTTATTACATGGTGTTTTAAAGCCCGACGTTTCGAACACTTGTCACTTGTTGTTGTTGTGCGTTGTTCACACAAAGCAGATCTTGATATGAAGAATAGGCGTCCTGGAAGATCTGCTTTGTGTGAATACATACATACATACATATACTCACGGCTAAAAATCCCTAAAAGGGGTAGCCAGAGCTGAGAAATTAGAAATTTCTCAGCCACTTTTGGAAGTTGAGTGGGAAAAAGATGGTAGAATAAAGGTTGTTGGTGATGGGTCTCCAACCGCATCGCCCAAAAATCCCATAAAAAGCCCCAATAACGTTAGTCGCCTCTTACGTACACCCACCGGAAGAAATGGGGTAGTGCTATTCTAAGCCGACACTACACAGCTGTCTGAATACACCTTTGATAAGCGAAACCACGATACGCGAATCTATTGAAATAAAGAAACTTCCAAACTTCAATAGAGATGATGGTTGGCAATTACCACTTGCTTGGAACCCGGTCATAAGCACAACTAAGCAAGGGAAGAACACTAACAAGACTCCAGATAACAATTAGCTCTTTTTGTACTTAGCAATATATTAAACGAAAATGTAACTTAAATTTTGTGAAGGTAGTTAGTATTACTAATTTTATAGTACTGTATAATGACAAATAACACACACCTCAGTCTTCCCGTGACCATGAAAACTAAAAAGTTTCGAAACGTCGGGCTTTAAAAAAGCGATTAAAATATCCAAAATTCAATAGTTGTTGTGATTAACTGTAAATATTCGGTATTTCTAGTTCACGCCATTGAATTCGTAATGTGGATGAAAAGCGTAGGTAGAATAAGACAGTGTATAATTTGTTAGTGCAAATAGTGAAATGTATCGTTGTTGTAGTGTAGGGTTAGTTGCTGTTGTACTTGTTATTATTCATTTTCACGGTTCAATTTTATGGGTTACTAGGTGAAGAGGACACAGATTCATATCCTCTACACATATATTATTTACTTTTTGAAATAAAATGGCAAAAACACAGTCAGCCGCCCAACCAAGTACGATGTCATTCATTTATATATTGACAAGTAGCATTTCACAGATATTTCTAAGTTGAACTTATAATTGCTCCCTTGTGTGCAAAGTGTGATATTTAATTATCATCACATATCAAGATATCACATATCACACTTTGCACACAAATATAGTAAATAAAAAAAAATTGGTTATTGTAGTCACATGATTCAGCAGGAAACGTTCTTACTAATCAAGCTTTTAACTCACTATGCCATTTCTTCACTATCATGATTTTTACTCAGGATCATCGTGATTGAAGATTACGATATTCGATAGAACTTGGAGCAGATTTTCTGATTTCATAATGTATATACAAGACATCTTTTTCAAACTCTTATGTATTTACATTATTACTTATGGACCGTTTTTGAAAAACTTACATAACATCATAATTCTCATTGTCTTGATCTGGACTCTTCAGTCTTAGTTCGGAATTACATTAAGGGTTAATAATAAATATATGATAAACAATATATTATACTTACGTCGAAAAATTTATTCATACATTATTTATTTATATACCGTACCTTCTTTCCTTTGGCTTTCTGAACGCCTTGGTGATTGCGAATTGTAATATTTATCCAACTCTTTACGTACCAAAATGGTTATTATTATGATAAGGCGTTATCGTAATTATAAAAAATAGCATAAGAAATACATATATATACTCACAGCTATAAATCCCAAAAAGGGGTAGCCAGAGCTTCACAGCTAGAAACTCCTCAGCCACTTTTGGAAGTTGATAGGGGACAAGATGGTAGAAATAAAGTATCTTCGGTGATGGGCCTCCAACCGCATCGCCCGAAAACCAATTAAAAAAGCCCCATGCCCTTAGTAGCCTCTTATGACATCCGTGGGTAGAGAGGGATAGTGTCATTCTATGCCAGAACTACACCGTGAAATAATATTTTATATAAAATAATATTCAATTAACAAAAACTAAAACATTTGGGAAAATTGTTTTGTCATTGAATAAACATGTAATGGATGTCGCTTTTAAAATGTGATAAAGACGCTATAAATCAAAACGAAAAACGACATGTTCAAATTATCTGAACAATTTTGCCTCACTAGGAATGATTGATGTCGCCCATAATATTTCTCTTTGTTTACTAGCTTATGAGGACGAACGTATTCTGTGAAACTTTGTTAACAAAGATTGGATACAATTATATAATATAATATAGTTTACATACATACATATACGCACGGCTATGAATACCTTGAAGGGGTAGCCAGAGCTAGGGAATCAGAAATTCCTCAGCCACTTTTAGAAGTTGCGTGGGGAAAAGATGGTGAAATAAAGGTTTTTGGTGATGGGTCTCCAACCGCATCGCCCAAAAATCCCTTAAAAGCCCCAATACCGTTAGTCGCCTCTTACGTACACCCACCGGAAGAAATGGGGTAGTGTTATTCTATGCCGACACTACACAGCAAATATAGTTCAGTCATATTTAAATGCGTATAATACTTTTTGAATGAAACACGATTGAAAGGGTATGAGATTTTAAGTAAATTGTCATTTATAATGATTGTTTAATCTATAAAGAGGTCAAGAAATAGAGCTATTTAATAGTCGCGATATCGGTAAGAATAACATGACAGAGGACGCTATTTAGTAAATGCGAAAGAGATGGCTGTTTTATAACACGCAATATCTTAACTAGATGGTAAAGGTCGCTCTTACTAACTATGCAGGTTCTAAAAAAATATAGATAGATTTAAATAAACTTATTTATGGTCATAGTTTAAAATATGAAATGAATACTCTAAAGAGATACCGAAAATGGCATGTGATTTTTGTAAGTTTAAGTATCTCTGCCACCCCTCAGGGATTTATGGTGTACCTAAATGTTGAGCTGTTAGTTAATTTGAGTCACTTATTCCGAAAAGAAAATGTTCTTACTTATTTTAAAAAGTCTTTAATATGTGTGTATATTATTAATTATTATAATAATTATTGTTTAAATTTATCTGAAGAATGTTGTGTACTTACTTTTGTCTATTTATGTACGTTGTGGTTGTTATCCTTTTTCATATTTTATTTCTGTTTTTCTGTAATGATAAATTTGCTATTCCTGTTTTTTCTCCTTAATAAATAAATAAATAAAATACAGATTTTTTATAACAAGAGTATAAATTTAACAGAATACGTACATTAAGGAATTCACTGGCTAACTGCCAAAACAGCCAGATCGGAAGCAGTATCGAATTATCAAAAAGATGATTGAGATTTCACCTAAACATAATATTTCTAATATCATCAAAGGGATTCCTGAAATTAGATAGTTTTACTGATCTGCTCGACATTGCATATCTACGAGTATAGTCAAACGGGCGCTATTATTGATATATTGTAAAATTACACATTATAGAGTAAGATCCCGGTGGCCCCAGACGTTACTTATTTTCTCATAAGAAATATAAATGGGATAAAGTAGTGTTAGTACGTACTTTGAGTGTGTGCATACCTGCTACCTTGGGTCGACGGCCAATTCATAGGTACCAGGTGCTAAAGGTAGATAAATACAGTGCTGATTTTTCTTAAATTCTCAATGCTGATTTTTACATATGTTTTAGATATTGTTGTTAAAAATTAATAATCATTATTGCCAGACACTTTCCATCGGCGCTTACCCTTACCAGACGCTTTAAAGCTTTAAAAAAAATAACATATTCTTACTTACAATCTCACTCTTAATTTTTATGTATGATCCTTGGGGAACTATTTGAACACCCCTGGTCAGCAGCCAGACCAATTGGAGGGGTCAAACATCCCCCCAGACACACATAAAGTGTCGCTATGTGTATAAGCGCGAGGTCATTATTTGTACGCTTGAGTGTGAGAGAGATATCTATTTATGGATATCTTTCTTATACTTAGGCTACTATACGTGTTCTATCTTTGGTGGATAGACGGTGTAAATTAAATGCTTACAATGCTTTACAAATTAATATATTTTAAAAGGTTGTTAATGGTACAACGGTCGTAGGTTAAGTGACATGAGTAGACAGATTTGTATATAGTATCTTTAAGCGCCTGACGTACGGGTGACGGCAATTGTTTTCTTGATTGTATTCTTGCGTAATATTTTGTTCAGGCGTTAAGTCTGAACAAGAGATTGTAAGTAAGAATGTGTTATTTTTTTTGAAGCTTTAAAGCGTCTGGTAAGGGTAAGCGCCGATGGAAAGTGTCTGGCAATAATGATTATTAATTTTTAACAACAATATCTAAAACATATGTAAAAATCAGCACTGAGAATTTAAGAAAAATCAGCACTGAATTTATCTACCTTTAGCACCTGGTACCTATGAATTGGCCGTCGACCCAAGGTAGCAGGTATGCACACACTCAAAGTACGTACTAACACTACTTTATCCCATTTATATTTCTTATGAGAAAATAAGTAACGTCTGGGGGCACCGGGATCTTGGACTATTAGTATGTAGACTGTAAACCGAAAATTGACAGATTGTGGCAGCACCTTTAATCGCATTTATTTTTTATCGACTCAACGTATTTTTTCCAGAGTCGTTTGATCGGTTATTCTACCTTGCGGGAAGCCGATGGATGAGAGCAGCGCAGGACCAAAGAAAGAAAGAAAGAGAAAGAGAGACATTTATTTTGGAGCCAGCCATTGTGGAGATCTTGAGAGAGCCCTTTTTCCTGCAGTGGACCGTTCAGTATTTGATATGGGTGAAACTCTTAACTAATGGATGAACCCATAATAGGATACTTATCTGCACTTATGTTCTAATTTTCATTACACACCGTTCAAATACTTTTGTCTGCAGTTTGAAGGAGTTGTGGACTTAAAAATATGTCGACACCTTAAAGAATCCATCTAAAATTGAAAATACAGACATACATAAACTCACACCGTTAGTTCCCATTGGGGTAGGCAGAGACTATCAATCGCTACTTCGTACGATGCTGGCAAACCTCTCAATCTTCGTTCATATCCATCAATATTTTCATACATGCTCTTTTATTCTTCATATTTCCGACACCGGCCTTTTTGAGTACATTCTCTATTTGGTCCAAGGATTGAAAATAATTTTGTTATGTATGATAGTAAAGTAATAAAAATAAAATAAGATAGCAGTTCAAAGTAAATCACAAGAAACTCCTGTTGGAAGTGGACGGTAACAAATGTGAGTGTACAAACATTACTTCGTTATCTAGAGGATACTAAAGCATCCTTTCTGTCTAGTAACAAGGCATAAATTAACTCTAAATCTTGTTTAAGAAAAGCCCTTTGTTACTAGAATTTTGGATGTACAATGGAGATATAAGATTTATTTTTAAAGTTCATTAATTCGTGAAATTTACATCGCAGTATATTTTTGAAAAATAACTAAGCGAAAGGGTTGATTATATTAAGGTGTGTATCAAATACTATCATAAGATCCAACATTTGCAGGCCTGTTAGTAGGCAGGTATATTATAATATGAATTGAGTATTCATATGAATGTTATATAACTGGTTCCTTAATGTGTTTAGTTTTCAATCAAAATTTACAAAAAAAAAATATTTAATATAAGTGAACATGAAAAATTGTAGTCAGATATAAATTGAAAGACATAGTTGTGCTATAGTATGACAATATATTCATTAATCGATAAATAATACTCTTTCAAGTGGTTTGAACTCGGCCACAGTATATTAATAAAATACTAACCTAAGTAGTTCCGAATTCGAAATTTCTCAACCACATTTTGAAGTTAAATAGGCACAAAACAAAGGCATATAATAATTAAAACTTATAAAATACTATATATACTTATAAAATACAACAAAAATTTGAACGAAATAAAGTAATGAATCTGCAATCACATTCTCTGCCAACTGCCAAAAAATATTCAATTATATTCAACCTCATTCCCTAGCTTTAGCTACAAGGGATATATCGACGTGAGTATACGTATGTATATTATTCACAACCTACTGAATATACTCACGCAATTTCACGATAATTGGTAAAGCCAAAAGGCTGAGTTTTGCTAACAACAACTGGAAATCTATATATATAAAAGAAAGTGGTGTTAGTTACACTATTTATAACTCAAGAACGGATGAACCGATTTGGCTGAAAATTGCTAGAGAGGTAGCTTAGAACCAGGAAAGGGACATAGGATATATATCATTATGCTAAATATCGTAGGGGATAGGCAGTATAAAAACTTAACACCATCCGTGCGAAGCCGGGGCGGACCACTAGTACTAACTAAAATTAAAATAATCGAGACAACACTGAATTCCAAAATCCAATTGCACAGCTACATATTACATTTTTAATAACTTCCTTTATTTCCTTTAAAGTCATTTCAAAAAGAGTATCAAGTATTATCTCACTAAAAACACCTTAGCATTTCAGAATTTTTCTTGCGACTTCGTTGGAAGTGAGCCAAATTATTTTGGCGGCTTTACTAGGAACGCGAGTCCACTATTTATCTAAGTGGAGTAACTAAGTAGATATTAAAACGACTTAAGGAAGTGATGTTATTGTTGTCATGGAATAAGAAGGAGATTGTGCTTACGTAACTCGTTCTCATCAACCCCACTGACAAATAATATACATAGACTCACGGGTTTAAATCCCAAAAAGGGTTGCTAGTGTGCCAGAATTGGAAATTCCACAGATATTGTAGGAAATTGAGTTGTGTAAAGATTTCAAAAATTACTTAAAAAAACCCAATACTCATAATTGCCTCTTGCGAACATCCACGGAAAGAAAAGTGTGCTAGTCTAAACTGACACTACGCGGCATTATTCTAAATTTTATACTGCTTCAGAAAAATAATACCAGTGTTATTTAGAAGATTTGAAATCTTATCATTTAATTAAAATTCCATTAAACAAATTGTGTACAAAAATTATGTTAAATTTGTGTTCTTTGCTATTTAATTTGTAAAACTGCAATAACAATGAAATAATAAGACAAAGTATACAAGGGGTTTACCTACCCTTTACAAAATAAAAATAAAAAAAAACTCTTAAAATTTATTTTAACACAATAATCACTCACAAATATTCTTCACTCTTGAACAGAACAGCCAGCCGTGATAGCCCAGTGGGTAGAACACTCGGTTAACGTGCAAGCGACTAGTGTTCAAATCCCGGGTCGGGGCCTACACCAATTTGTCTTTTCTAAAGACATATGTGTGGTTAATTTATCATGGTTGTTAACGGTGAGGGAAAACATCGTGAGGAAACCCACATGGCTGAGTTATACTTAGTCATGTGACAGTGTATTCGTACAAAACGGCGATAGGCCTGCCCCCTATCACGTGAGTACACTGTCCATGCAAAACGTGGGTACTCTGAACACCAGATGACAAAGTCACGTGATGTTCAGAAGTATTAGTACCTCTGCCAACCCCTTCTGGGATATGCGGCGTGAACGTTTATGCTATTATGCTTATGCTTGAACAGAAACCCGAATTGAAAACCTAATCGAAAAACAATCACTAACAGCCAAAACCAATATTTCAGACCGTTATAACTCATACAATCGGAGAACAATCACAAAATACTGCAAATTGTTCTGGATTCAGACAAAGAACGGTTTTAAGTACGAAGTATGATTCCAGTTACGAACAGGGAGAGCGGCTCAAAAACAATTTGTTACCAAATGTAGCTAAGGTCTGACCCATCTCTTTTCTAGATAGGGTTGAACTTACAATATTAGTTTTAGATAAAATTGTCTCTTTGTCATTGATTCTAATTAAATACACAGATCAAGTTAGCCCCAAACTAAGTAAGACTCGTATTATGGGATACTAACTCAAATATATATTTCAAATTATATAATACACATATAAATAACACCTAAGACTAAAAAAACAAACATTTATGCTCATCACGTCTCATCACTAGTGTTGCTCTCAGCGGGGATCGAACCCGCAACCTCCGGACCCCGAACCTAGTCACCTAACCGCTTGACCACGACGACGTCCTTGGTTTTTATTTTTATGGGAGCAATCGTTTTAGTAACATTATAATTCTGCGTTTGGATAATATATCAATAATTTTATATATTTTATATTTTGTAATACGAGTAATTAGATATATTTGACTTTTTAAACCTACGGATCTTCAAGTTAAGTCTTGAGTCATTACGATCGTGATAGCTCAGTGGGAGGACCATCATTTCTCATGCAGGAAACGTAAGTTTGATTGAAGATTGAGGACTCACCTCAATCGAGGCTATACCAATTTGTTTTTCTAAAAGTCATGTATGCTAAAATATGGAGGTTTTAACGGGGATGGCAAAACTTCGGGAGGAAACTCATATTGCTGAGTTGTACTCAGTCAGGTGACAGTGTATTTATAAAAAAAGGTGATCGTCTGCCCCCTATCACGAGAATGCACGAGGATACTTTGAACAGCATATGGCTAAAAGGTCACGTAATGTTAAGAGGTAATCGTATCTCTGCCACTCTTTTGGAAATATACGGCGTGAAAATTGAGTTTGAGTTGAGTTGAAATTAATAAAACAGTAGCCATTTGTAATTAAAATCCCTCGATGCATTTGCCACAACCAATTAAGTTAAGACTACATCGATATAATGGTTATATCATGTAGGGATATTTCATAAATTGGGTAAAACAAGTCCAACCGGCCCTAGTTATAGCGCACCTATAACATAAATTCATTCTGTTCAGATCGCATTCTGTCCCGACTTTCGAAAATGGTCCTTAACGTCCCCCAAGCTTTAGGTAAATAATGTTCTTTAAATTTATCGCCTTAATAAATGGGCACGCGATTCCTTTTTCTATGACCATAACTTTAAATTTGTCTTTTTTACGGATTTCTGTTTATGTTCCGGTTTAAAATTGGATTTCCGTGCTTTTACTGACGTGTTTTTGAAATTCCCATCAAAGTTTATAAAACCTCCATGAAGTATATCTTTGCTGTAAGTTTACAAACAATGTTTATTATCTACTGATATAATAAGCATTTTAATTATAGAATTGTCAGCCTTTGCTGCTGCGGTTTTTCTTAAATGTCAAACCGATAGACACAGATTTATATTAAAAAACAAACTTGTGATAAAAGCAAAAAACGACGTGATAAATGGGTAGAACACCGGTTCAAACAAGTGTTCAAATCCCGGGTCGGGCCTAAACCAATTGGTCTTTTCTAAAGACATACCCATGTGGTTAATTTATCATGGTTGTTAACGGTGAGGGAAAACATCGTGAGGAAACCCACATGGCTGAGTTGTACTTAGTCATGTGACAGTATATTCGTACAAAACGGCGATAGGCCTGCCCCCTATCACGTAAGTACACTGTCCATGCAAAACGGGGGTACTCTGAACACCAGGTGAGAAAGTCACGTGATGTTCAGAAGTATTAGTACCTCTGCCAACCCCTTCGGGGTCATTCGTCGAACGATTATGTTTTATGTAAACTTGTGATAAACACTTATTGCGTAGTAATCCATTCCATTATCAAAGAAACATTCACCTGAAAACACTGCTTTATTTACAGAATTTACTCAAGTATCAATGTACATATTAACGTGTTTTAAAGTAAAATGGTTTCAAAGTAACATAACATAACATAAACGTTCACGCCGTTTATCCCCGAAGGGGTTGGCAGAGGTACCAATACTCCTGAACTCACATGGCAAGCGCCATCTAGTTTCCAGAGAAAGTACCCACGTTTTGCTTAGACAGTGTACTCACGTGATAGGGGGCAGGCCTATCACGTGATATGGTTTCAAAGTACATAAAGAAATATCTATTTACTTTTTGTGGACTTACCCAGCCTCACGCAAGTATTTTTATTTTTCAAATATCGCATGTTTTTAAGTTATTGCTCATCTTTATAATAATTAGCGTGATCGTGATTATATGCAACATTACAAAAGAATGATCACATTTGGTTGTCTCGTTTTAAAACCTTTCCATTGCAAATGTATAAATATTATACCTATATAGAATAAGTTTATCAAATGTTCGTTACCTGCTTTTGTTATATAAAAGGGTTTCGAGCAAATTGAATAGTTCCCAGTAAATATTTTGAATGCCCAACGAAATAGCTCGCGTACCGATGAGCCAAAACTTTCTATTTATTACCGGCTATCCTAGAACAAACAATCATTTTGTAATATAAAAGCATGTTTACGTCCAAATATTTGCCGAAACCAAATTAATAACTTGATGAGAATCTCTGTATTAAATTAATTTACATTATGAGAGTCATGTTTAGGATGGATATATTTCCATTGGCTACGGATAAAAAGCGATAAAATTATTAGATAGAGTGAATTTTCAGAGTAGCAACTATGAAATTCTAGTAATTTATTTATTTATTTATTAGGCATGCACACAGTACAACATCATATATAAAAAAAATGTTTATTGTGACACAAAGAAATAATAACAATAAGTTGGAACATAGTTAAGATGAAATGGATTAATAACTATTATCTGATTTCACTCTTTGACACACATGTTCTGAGTTATATATGAAAACAATTACACAGGGGTTCCTAAAAAGGCTAAGCCTGTGACTTAGGAAACCAAGTAATAACAAATTAAAATGTAGTAAATTGAATCAATCAGAAATGTATTAGAAATAGTATTAATAATAGTGAAGAGATTAATATGAAATTGAACATGATTGTTAGTACAAAACTTATAGCTATGTTAGTAAATATGAAAAGGTTTAATGAGTATCAATGCTAAATAATAATAAATATAATATAATATAAAATATTTGTAAAACATAAATGAATGTATGTGTTATGTGTTTATATATGTCAGTTTAATACTAGAAATCAACCATATATAATGTTTTCAGTGGAATTGTAATCTAGTTCCTGGAGCCAATTTACAATTTTAGATTTTATATCCTTAATACTGTCCCCCTTGTTTATTCCTGCATTTGATATTGCCTTGTTGTACAAGGAGATGGAAGAAGGCAAACCTGTTCTTCTTGCAAAGTTAGATTTGTGTAACAAGGGGATCAATCGGGGTTGTCTTATTGATTGGGACCATTTTAAATCGGGACAACTATGAATGGAATTATGGAGATAAGTGCATGCTCTAAGAATGAAAAGTGAAAAATATCATATTATAATTTACATATTAAGACGTATACGTTTTATTCAGATGCAGTACCAGAACAGCATGCACAACATTTCCTATTTAGTTGAACTAATTTACATTACTAAAAAAATATAAATAATTCAAAATTATATTCAACTCTTATTTTATTCAGTGGTGGTGTTACTATACCCAACTCAACTCAAACAATTAAGCTGTATATCCCCAAAGTGGTTGCTGAGGTACTATTACTACTGAAAATCACATGTCATTGTCTCTTGACTTTTGAAAAGAAGAACTGGTGTAAGCCCGATCCGGATTTTGGACCCACGCCCATCTGCATTATAGGCGGGTATCCCACCAGTGGACTATCTTGGTATCAATAAAATTTAAAAAAACCTACAATAGTTATGTATCCCCCGAGGCAGTTTAAAGCTCTGGATACCCTTGTATTGAGAGCTTGTAAGTGCCTCTATGACCTAGCGGTAAAACTATCAGCTCACAATATAGAGGTCTCGAGTTCAATTCACGGGGCAAATAGTGAGGATTCGCCCGGTTTTGTAGAAAATTAGGGGCTTGCATCACCTAATTATAAAAAATTAAGATGATACCGTGCCTTGCTGAGCATGTAAAGCCATTGAGCGGTTACTTTTTCGGCAAGAGCCGTTTAGTCTGCCAACCCCCATTAGGGCAACGCTATAGACCATAGGGAGATAATTACTACTTCGTAGTAGTTATTATAATTCTATGCTATATATAAAGACTATGGCCAATAAGCCTATTTAGGACAGAATTAAACCCCTCGATAACGTCACATTAAAGGCGGTGGTGATGACAATAACTCAACGTGACGTTTAGGAGAGCTACTCATCGATCGTCACGGATACTTAGGGTGATTCTTTGCTGTGCTAAATAACGGAATAATTAAATCCACAGCCTCATAGTTAAAAAAATACCAAGTGCGACTCGATTTTGCCCGTGCAGGGTTTCCTAGTAACAAGGTCAAGTTGGCAAAGAGATATACATATTAAAGAAAATATGTTATTTTTAGAGCCAGAAGCCAAACTCAAACTTATTTTGAATGTTTTTGTTCATGAAAACCGTGGTGATTATTAGTAATAAATAAAGGATAAATAAAGGAAAGAAAAATTTCGACACCTTACAAACTTATCTTTGTTTGCCATAGTGTTTGTATGAAATACAAAGATACATTTGCAGGGTTTCAAAATGTGCTAAATATCAAACACTGCTGTATATATATTTTATTCCAACCAAGCTTACCCTTTTGGGGATATACAGAATGATATATAAGTAAATATAAGAATATAAAGTCAAATTACTCTACATGTACATACGCAATCAAGTAAGTAATTTACAAAAAGTTAATTTCCCATCGTCTCATTCTATACAAAGTGCATGTTCATAATTGTTTCCTGGCTTTTAAGTTCTCTTAAAATCCTTCAAGCAACGATTATCCTCTTGTTTCGCGTTAAGTATATAGTGTAAGAAGTTTTCAGTTTCTCTCGGCGTACTTTTCTCTGTAATCACCCGCTTTGTTTTATTTTTCTTTTCTTATTGTATTTAAAAAAAATAAAAAATATGAGAAATTTCAGTAAAAAAAGGTTTTCATTTCTCTACAAAGGTGTGTATCTGTACGCATTTTTGTACATCGCACATTTATAAATATATATTGGAGATTTGTGATATTCATTACAATGCTTTAACTTATATCAAAATCAAGGTTCACATATCCCCAAAGGGGTTACAAGGTAACTTATACTTCTCTACATAAATACAAACTAATACTACATACATACATACATATATATACTCACGCCATTAGTTCCCATTGGGGTAGGCAGAGACTATTGATCGCCACTTCGCACGATCCTGACAAACCTCATTAGCTTCGTTTACATCCATCAATCTTTTCATACATGCTCTTTTATTCTTCATACTTCGGACGCCAGCCTTTTTGAGCACCCTCTCAATTTGGTCCGCGTGTGTTCTCCGTGGTCGTCCTCTACTAACATTACCATCCACACTAGCTCTATGGATCCCTTTTACCAATTTTCTATCATCCATCCTCTCTATGTGCCCAAACCATCTCAACATTCCTTTTTCTATCTTTCTTACAATATCATCTTTCACACCACACTTTTCACGAATAACACTATTTCTCACTCGGTCACATAATCTAACATTACAATTTTTTCTGAGGGACCTCATCTCTACTGCATTCACTCTGCTCTCATGCTTCTTCTGCCACACCCAACATTCGCTTCCATACATAAGCGTAGGAACAAGAACAGCATCATGCACAGCCATTCGGGCCTTTTCAGACACCGATTGACAGGTCATTAGGCTATTCATTGCTCCATTTACCGCATTACCCTTTTTCACTCTTCTTTCAATATCTTCATCACATTTTCCATCCCTTGTAAACAAACTTCCCAGATATACAAATTCCTTCACCTGTTCCACATCCTTACCATCAATCGCAATCACGAATTCTGTCACATCTTCCTGTCTCTCAAAAACCATCGTTTTGGTCTTATCCACATTCACCCTCATTCCCTTTCTTACAAAAGACTCACATGCAATATTCATCATCTCTTGCAACTCTTCTGCCGACGATGCAAGTAGCACTTGATCGTCAGCATACAAGAGGCATTTAATGATGAATCCACTCATTCTTAGTCCATAATCACTTTCACGCAACTCTGTCAAACAGTCATTCATGAACAAATTGAAGAACCACGGAGAAGCTACACATCCCTGTCGGACAACCCTAAAGATTCCGAACCAGTCAGTGTTTTCCCCGTTTACTCTTACACATGCACTAGAATCCTCATAGAGTGATACTAATGCACGTATAAGTTGACTCCCCAAACCGAACTTGGATAACACTTCCCATAAACACTTTCTTACCACCCTATCATACGCCTTCTCTAAATCAATGAAGGAGCAATACACCTTTTGGTTCTTAGCTAAGAACTTTTCGGTGATGCTCCTTAGAGAGAAGATTTGATCCATACATCCCATTCCTTTCCTTAATCCCGCTTGCACATCCCATATTTTCTCATCAGTTTCATTCATCACTCTTTCAATCAGTACCTTAGCATACAATTTACCAACAATGCTGAGTAAGCTGATGCCGCGGTAGTTTTTAGCCTCTTGGTGTGACCCCTTTCCTTTATATAGAGGCACAATCACCGCCTTGCACCAGTCTCGTGGAACTTTGCCACTCGACCAGCATTTTTGGAAAAGGAAGTACAACCAAGAAGCCACCAACCCTTTACCAGCCCTCAGCATTTCGATAGTAATCCTATCATACCCTGCCGCCTTCCCTAATTTCATACTTTTCATTGCTTTCATTATTTCTTCCATACTAATCTCGCTGTCACTAAATTCACCCATCTCCCCGTTCCAATCAACATTACTGTCGATTGGCGAAGAAATGGATGCATCCTCTTTCTCAAACAGTCCCTCAAAATAATTCTTCCATACCCGTTTCATGCTACTTTCATCCGTCGCCAATTCACCCTGTTCATCTCTTATTACACTCACTCTCGTGTTTTGGGAAACTCCCTTTTCTTTCCGGATATACTTCCAGAATAACTTTTGGTTATTCCGGAAATTATCAGAAAGTTTCCTCTCACACCACTCTTGCAAATCCCGCTCTTTCTTTTCTATTTTCTTCTTTACCTCATTCTTAACTCTCTTATATTCATCTTCCTTTTTCTGCACTACATCGTCAGTTACACTCGCATCCATCCGTTTACTAGCTTTAATCGCTAGTAAATCTAACCACACTTTCTTCTTATCTCCAACCGCCTCTTTCACATCTTTATCCCACCAACTTGTTGGTGGTCTATTTGTCCTTTTCAACCATTGACGATTTGAGCACATCCCATACTTCTTCTATTTCCAATTCATCCTTCATCTCCACGCAACTTAGCCTGTCGTCCAATTTCTTCATATATTCATCTCTAATATTTTCATCCTCTTCCAATTTCTCCACTTTTACTCTCGCAAAATCCGTTGTTGACACTTTAGGCCTGTGACGCCAACGCGTGCACAGACCCCTTAATCGTGATATAACGAGAAAGTGATCTGTGCCAACGTTCGTGCCCCTATAGACCCTGGTGTCAACAACTTTTGCTCTCAGCCTTTCATCAACTATCACAAAATCAATCATACTTCTCTCGCTTCCCCTCTGTCTTGTATAAATATGGATATCTTTGTGCTTAAACTACGTGTTTGTAACACAAAGATTCCTCTCCAAACATACCTCAATCAATTTCTCACCATTCTCATTTACCCTTTGATCATCAAACTTTCCTAAAACTCTTTCGCAACCGTTGCGTGACACACCAACCCAGCCATTAAAATCTCCTAACATTACAAGTCTCTCATTCTGATCACACCCATTCACAACATCGTCTAACAGATTCCAAAACTCCTCCCTCTCGGATAGGGATTTAGACATGTCCGGAGCGTATACGCAAATTATGCGCATCCGGACTAGTCCCAATTTCACCTTAATCCACAGGAGCCTTGGACTCACACATTCGTAATCTTTCATACACTGAGCCATCCTTTCAGATATCAGAAGTCCCACTCCTTGGCTAGCTCGGTCACTGTCAGCGACTCCAGACCAGATTGCTGTAATGTTGCCAAGTTGTGAAACTTCCTTTCCCTTACGCTTCGTCCCATTTACACAAAGAAAATCCAGTTTTCTTTCATTCATAATCATACATACTTCATCTAATTTTTCAAAAATTCCTCCACATACATTCATCGTACTGAAGCGGGTCTCTTTAGCCCACTTTTCGCCCCGTGAGCAACCATGGCGTGATGAGTGGCGAGCTACATCGCCGCCTCCGTGTTTACTAAAATTTGAACACATATTGGACCCACGAGAAGCAAGGGAAGTAAACTGTCCACCTAGCCAGAGCCCCGCTTGACTAGGTAAGGTTATTTAGTACCCGGAGTGCACCAAGCTCCGGGACGGCGGCACGCTAGCGACCAGGCTCACCGCTGGCCATGCATCCCTCGGCGCGGCAGACCTTGGATTGGTGTAAGAGCGAAGATGGAAAAGCCCTAGTCCCTTAGTCGACTTCCACGACACCCACGGGAAGAGATGGGGTAGTGCTATTCTAAGCCGACACTACACAGCACAGCCGACACTACACAGCACAACTAATACTCACGGCTATAAATCTCGAAAAAAGCCAGAACTTAAGAACTAGGGTTTTTTTCAGCTGTTATTGGAAGTTGCGAGAAAAAGGATTGACCATGTGTCATTTTAGGGGACGTGGAGTTCAGAGTTCCCATGTTTTGCTTGCACAGTGCATCCACGTGATATAGAGGCACAACCATCTTATTTTCGTACGAACACTTTGCCAGAGGACTAAGTCCAACTCAGTAAAGTGAGTTTTCTTGGATTTTTTTCCCATACAGTTATTTTCATGGAATAACCACAAATCTGACTTCAGAAAAGTTCATTTACATATATACGTTTAAAATAACTTAAAACTTAAAGTAATTATGCCGTTTTATACACTAGAGTGGAAAAATACATAATCATATTTTTTTAACTCCCTAATTAACTTTTCACTATTTACATACATACCTACATATAATTACGGCCATAAAACCTAAAAAAGAGGTAGCCGGAGCTTCAGAGCTAAAAACTTCTCTGCCATATTTGGAAATGGCAAATATTTAACACGGCAATTGAAATCATTCTCAGGCAACTTTCTATTAAGTCACAAAAAACCAACTTTGCAGTGATTAAATATCTTAGTAACTATTAAACTATTCGCTGGGTGCAAAGTAGGGGGTGGGGAAACTCGAATCGATCACAGCGCGCACTGTGGCAAAAAAAGGAACATTCGGCGGCTAATCAAGTGTAATTGAAATGATGGAAAATGTTCATAGTACTAAAATTTACAAATAATGCCAAGTTAATATATTTTCGCGTGTCGGAAATGAAGGAAAAACATTCATCTGCAATATTTATGCACATAGTGGCAAAGATATATGTGTTTCTGAAGTTCAAACTGAAATATCAAGCAATTTGAAGATTATCAAGTTTGGCAAAAAAAAAACAAGCACCAAGGATGTAATACTATTGTAAAGACTTTCGCTCATCGAGCAACCTTGCTTCCAAATGCCGGCTTGCTTTCATCCAAATTACAGTAACACTAGAGCCATTATTGATGGTACAGAGTTTTAAGTAGAAATACCATCTACAATTGATTATCGTGTGTGGTGCTACAAGAAAGGATTTACTGCAAAGGTGCTCATAGGTATTACACCCGGAGGCTTCATTTCCTTTATATCAAAAGTGGCCGGTGGTGGAAGGAAAAGCTATGCTCAAATAACAGTTCAATCAGGATTAGTTGATTAGGAATTTAGAAAATGGAGACATTGTTTTGGCTGACAAAGGACTTCCACAAATAAAGAAAATTTAAATGAAAGTGGAAAAGAAATAGGAATTGTTATGCCACCTTTTCGAAGTAATAAAAAAGAATTTTCAAGAGATGAGACAGATGCTACTTACATCGGTATCGCTTGGGTTAGGATGCATGTCGATAATGCAACGGCTGAGACTTTATTAAAACTTGTTTGCCATACAGATGATATTTTGCATATTTGTTGAGTATTAGTAAATTTGCAGAACTCAATAAAACAAAATATATAACACAATTTACTTTTATTTAAGAACACTATAATAGAACAGAACAATATACTCTAACAGATAATCAACAACAGTATTCACCTAACTTCATAATTTTTATAGATTTATTATATTTTTACCAGTAAAAGAACGCTTTGGCAGAATCTTATTCTTATTTTCAGATTTAATTTCTTTCACATCTTGCTCATGTTGAGCTAAAACTAATTTTCTTCCTTTTATTGTCGTTTGTAGTTGGAAAGTGATGTCGTGTGTGTTAGTGGAATATCCACATCCCTATCCAGGAGGAGGTAATCAATCAAAAACTCTCAACTTATTTTCTTTAATATATATATTGTCACCTTTTATATTGTATATTAAATTTCACTTCACAGTATTTCTAAAATGTCCAACTATAAAATATTCACTGTATATTTATATCAAAACCATAACATCCTACAACAACTTCTTCACTTCTTCTAAAATTTTCCTAACATCTCCATAACAACAACAAAAACCTAATTCTCTTTTTAAATATGAATTACATGTCAAACCATAGACTAAATTTAAACTTCTCACTCTATAGAATATCATCAACATCCCCTCTAAGTTTAAATTAGACTCACCTTCTCTAAAATCATATTAAAACCCATATTTAATGAACTTCCCACCCAACAACAATAAAAATAATTCGAATGACTAACTTACTATTATAATAACGATTAAAACTAAATTTCAAATTAATTGCCTAAACCACCTTAAATCTACTTATTCTATAACAGAGTTCACAGACACTTCACTGATCACTCACAATCCTATCTTTTAAACGCAAGAACTTAGTTCTGTCTAGTCCTTTTGTTAATATATCAGCGATATTTTCATTGGTTGGACAATAGTAAACCTCAATCTTATTCTGCACAATTTTCTCTTTAATAAAATGGTATTTAACATCTATATGTTTACTTCTTCTATTCAGGATTCCATTCTTAATCAAAACAATTGCAGATTGATTGTCAACATACAGTTCAGTTTTAGGCAATACTCCTGTAATTTCGTTATACAAACTCTGAATATACAACAAATCTTTTATACACTCTGCAGCAGAAATATATTCAGCCTCTGTACTGGAGAGAGCCGTAACTGATTGCTTGCGTGAGCACCAATGAATAGGTCCACCAGCATAGAAAACAATAAAGCCAGTCGTACTCTTTCTAGTATCTGGATCACCTGCAAAGTCTGCATCACAATAGGCTCTTAAAGTTGTATCATTCCCTCGAACATACCTAATACCAGAACTAATTGAACTCTTAATGTATCTAAAAATGCTCTTAATATTTGCAAAATCATTAAAATTCGGACACTCCTGATGTCTACTACAATATCCTACATGAAATGACAAATCTAATCTTGTTTTATTCACCAAATACAACAGTGAACCAATTAATTGTCTATAATGATGCACATCATCACTATTAACTTTCCCCTCTTGATGTGTATCAACTAAAATATTCGGAAAAGGCATACCTTTTAAATCTTTATAATTAAACCTCTCCAATAACTGATCAATATAAGATTTTTGAAAGATCTTAATACTACCTACAGCCTTTTCAACATCTATTCCTATAAATTTACTGATCTTATCAAATTTCTTTATTTCAAATTCTTTTTCCAATTTCTCCATAATATTCTTTAACTGAATCTCACACGGTTCTATCACTAACCCATCATCTACATATATTGCTAAAAATATATCTTTATTTTCACTCACAAATAAACATGGATCTTGTTTCAGTTGACTCAAACCTAAATTTTTTAAAACTGATGTCAATTTAATATTCCACATAAGTGGAGCTTGTTTTAGCCCATATAAACTTTTCTTTAGCTTCAACACCTTATCTTTCCCTACATCAAATCCTAAAGGTACTTCCATAAAAATTTCTTCATTTAAGTTACCATAAAGAAAAGCTGTTTTTACATCAAACTGTTCTATTTTATAACTTCTTTGTGCCGCTAGAGACAACAATAATCTGACACTCGTCGTGTCCACAACCGGACTGTAAGTTTCTTTATAATCAACATTATATTGCTGTAAAAAACCTCTTGCAACTAATCTAGCTTTATAAATATTCCCTGGTTTTATTGTAAATATCCATTTACTAGATATTAACCTCCTGTTCTTTACTTCTGCCCTATTCACAATTTCCCACGTTTTATTCTTTTCTAAAGAATCCTTCTCACTCTTAATTGCATTCAACCATAACTCTTTTTCATTACTCCTTAACACTTCACTATATGTCAAAAATGAAGTCTCCAGATCATAATCCTTTAATCTTTCTGGCAGCCTTCTGTTTCTCATTGGTAAAATTCTTCTTTCCACATTTCCAACATTCTCAATAGCATCCTCAAACAAATCTTCTACAGTACTTACTTCCTCATTATTAACCTCTTGTATCCCCTCTGAAGCTCCATCAGCACCTCGTACCTTTTCCCCTCTCAATACTTCATTTCTTCTTCCCTCCGAAACTTCAATACTTCCATTATTAAAAAAATCTTCTCGCATACTATCTTCAAAAATATCCTCTCTATCTTCATCTAATAAAACATTTCCTTCATCATCATTCAGTTCATCTTCACAATTCCTACTCACCAACTCCTCTCTCATAGTACATCTCTCTTGGCAAACATCTTTCAAAGTACGGCTTTTCGCTCGACTGAGCCTTATTCCACTAGACTCATTCTCACTTGTCCTAACAGCATCATTACTCCTTTCTCTACTTCCCCTCTCAATGTTACAATCTGCTTGGCCAGTAACTATATTTTCACTAGTTTCAACATCACTCCTACTTTCTCTATTTCCCCTCTCAAAGTTACAATCTCCTTCTCCAGTAACTATATCTTCTCTATGTATCTCATCATCTTCAAACAATTTAGAAAACACTGTTCTACTAAAGCTTGGTAAGCGACATTCATTCAAGTACTTATTTACATCATCATAATTATTATAGAATTTTACATCACGTGAATAAATAATTTTATTGTTCATTGCATCCCAAATCTTATAACCATTATTAGTGAAACCAACTAATAAACCTCTATTACATCTATTATCCAATTTGTTTAATTTCGTATTAATTTTATAATAAGCCAATGAACCGAAAATATTGATATGTTTCATATTTGGTATTCTATTTAACCACATTTCAGCTGGTGTTTTCTCATTAATAGTGTTAGCGCACCTATTCGTCAAATAAGCTGCTGTTAGAACTGCTTCACCCCAAAGAACTTTAGGCAACTTAAATTCAAACAGTAATGCACGAGTTCTATCCATAATGGTTCTGTTAAGTCGTTCAGCCTTACCATTGTGTTGGGGTGTATATGGTATAGTATAATCTATTGTAATCCCTTTATTATCACACAACTTTTTGAATTGAGTACTTGTGTACTCCCCACCATTATCACATCTAATAGTTTTAACTTTTTCATTAAAATGATTTTCCGCATTATTAATATAACTAATGATTTTACTATATGCCTCAGACTTTGATTTCAATAAAAATATTTTAACAAAATGTGTATAGTCATCTAAGAACGTCATAAAATATTTGAAACCGTCATATGTTTCAGTACCAATTGGTCCACATATATCACTATGAATAATTTCTAAAGGTTTGTTTGCACGACGTCTTTCGGTACGAAATGGAAGCCTACAAAACTTTGATTGTGTGCAGACCCTGCAGGTTATCACCTCATTAATTTTATCTAAATTTATGCCACTTACTATATTTTTTGTTTTATTTAAAGGTGTATGTGCCAAAGCACGATGCCAAAAGTTTTGTTTTTCCAAATTAAAAACAAGGGGAGTATGGACTGACCTCATCTTTTCTCCATACCTGACAGCTTTCATCTGGATGTAATACAGGCCATCATTACGGAGCTCTCCGACCAGTAGTAGCTTCATATCATTTCCATCATAAATTCTACATCCTTTCTGAAAAACACAATTTTATAATTATTTTCTGCTAGTCTTGATACCGAAAATAGGTTCTTTTGTAACCTGGGAACATACAACACATTTTTAAGATCTATATTTGGAGATTTAAATTTTATATCGCCTATTGTGTCTATCATATGATAGTTTCCATCAGCAGTCATTATTTTATATGAACATTTTTTCTTCTTTTCAAATAAATGGTTGATGTTTACAGAATGACAGGTTGCCCCAGAATCAATAACAAATTCAATTTGTTCTTCCTGCTCATTACTATTATTAAATGAATTTATAGAATAGAATAGAATAGAAAACTCTTTATTGTACATCAAATATGGAAAAACAATTACAAATACACAGAATGAATTAACAAAAGTACAATTGGCGGTCTTATCACTAAAAGCGATCTCTTCCAGACAACCTTTGAATGGAGAGGTCAATAAATTAGAGTCATGTGAGATAGATGTACAACAACATGGTGAAACTGATGACTATGCGTTAATCTGCTTAAACAATACAACAATCCAGTCATACTTAAATCTAGTTATAAAATAATAAACTATTAACAAACATATAAATACTATGATACGAGGGCTGCTATTTATGTATCCGGAATAAAAAAAAGAAACAAACATATATCAATTAATATGGTTTTATTGCTTCTCAAAATATTCGCCGCTCAGATCTATACACTTTTGCATGCGTTGAAACCAATTTTCATAGCACTTTTTCCACTCAGACTGAGGTATCTCCAAAACGTGCATTTTGAACGCATCGACTGCCTCTTCGCGGCTCGAAAAACGTTGACCACGTAATTTTTTCTTCACATTTGGAAATAAATAAAAATCATTGGGTGCCAAATCAGGGCTGTACGGCGGATGACCTGTCAATTCGATCTTTTGAGCTTCTAAAAACTGAGTTGTGACGGCCGACCTGTGACAGCTAGCATTGTCGTGATGCAGAATGATTCTACGTTGTCGGTTAGTCTTTCTTATTTGTTCAAAGACTTCCGGCAAACAAATGGTCGTATACCACTCCGAATTAACAGTTTTACGATTCTCTAAAGGCACTGTAGCTACATGGCCATTTATACCAAAAAAACAAGCGACCATTTGCTTCAATGTGCTTTTTGCACGAATAACTTTTGTTGGGTTCGGCTCATCTTGGAACACCCACACCGTGGACTGCTGCTTAGTTTCGGGGTCGTAAGCGTAGATCCAAGATTCGTCACCTGTGTAGATATTATAAACAGCTTTTGACGCACCACGGTTGTATTTTTTTAACATTTCTTTGCACCAATCGACACGAGCCTGTTTTTGATCAATACTCAAGTTGTGCGGAATCCAACGGGAGCAAATTTTTTTTACAGCTAAATGTTCATGAAGTATCTTATGTATGCTCGTCATACTAATGCCCAGAGATGCCTCTATCTCACGATATGTAACATGACGATCTTGAGTTATTAGTTCCCGGACAGCATCGATGTTTTGAGGTACAACGACCGTTTTAGGGCGACCTTCTTTAATTTCATCAGTAAGCTTAGATCGTCCACGATTAAACTCGCTAAACCAGTGATACACAGTGGTCTTTGAGGGTGCTTCATCCCCAAAAGTCGAAGTAAGCTGATCGATGCACTGTTTTTGAGTTAGACCACGCCGAAAATCGTAAAAAATCATGGCACGAAAATGTTCACGAGTTAAATCCATGGTGGTGAAGACACGCAATTTTCAAAATGACGCTACGATGTGAAAACAATTGACAGTCACATAAAAATAAATGTATTCTAAAGCTAAAGAGTTCTATTTTTAAATGATGTAATTACTTTTTAAATTATTGTTCTGTAAGTGGCCAGTTCCGGATACATAAATAGCAGCCCTCGTACAATAAATTAAAACTACATACAAATATTATGATACATATTTTTATTTATATACTTAATATATATAATTTAATTTGCAACAGTATTATAGCGTTTCAGTGAAGTAGTGCTTTTTTACCATATCCTTAAAAATAGATTGGGATTTAGCCTGACGAATCTCTACCGGAAGTGCGTTCCACAATTGAACAGCCTGCACAGTGAAGGAGGAGCCATAGTAATTGGTTGAATGGGAGGGAATGCTTAATAGAAGATTATGTTCAGAACGTAGATTAAGATCGTGGGAAGAGGAGAGAAATTGAAAACGTTCTTTTAGATAGAAAGGGGTGGCAGGATTGAATAAAATAGAGTGAAGGAGAGAAAGTGTATGTGCATTCCGGCGGAGACGAATAGGAAGCCATTTCAGTTGAGTGCGATATACAGATACATGATCATATTTCCTCAATCCAAAAATAAACCTAATGCAAAAGTTTTGGAGGCGCTCAAGTTTATTAAGTTGCTCTTCAGTTATATCAAGGTAGCAAGTATCAGCATAGTCAAGAAGGGGCAAGAGAAGTGATTGAGCTAACGCAGTTTTAGTAGCAGTAGGAAGAAAATTACGCAACCTTCTGAGGGATCCCGCTGAAGCGAACATCTTTCGGCTAACCATTTCTAATTGTGGCACCCAAGATAAGGTGC
Source organism: Bedellia somnulentella (assembly GCA_963576735.1). Lineage (NCBI taxonomy): Eukaryota > Metazoa > Arthropoda > Insecta > Lepidoptera > Bedelliidae > Bedellia > Bedellia somnulentella. The sequence goes on from OY755179.1 coordinate 15,696,752, forward strand.
TGTCTATCATTATCCCTAGGTTTTTAACTGTAGGGCTAATAGGAATTGATGTTCCGTCAAATAATATAGGCGGTAGTGACTTATAGTCGATCCTAGAAATAATTCGAGAACTACCGACTATAATTATCTGTGTCTTATTTGGATTCACTTTTAGTCCATATGCTTCACTCCATTTCAAAATCCGCTCCAAATCAACATTAATCAAGTTTATGGACATATTTAATTGGTCAAAATTAGCCTGTGTGTAAATCTGAAGATCATCTGCATAAAGGTGGTAGGAAGAAGTTAGTTGAAGAGAAATACTATTAATAAATATAGCAAATAAAAGAGGAGACAACACACCACCTTGTGGAACACCGGCAGTTAACTCGCACCAGGGAGAGTAAGACTCCTCGATGCGAATACGCTGCCGTCGTCCTAGTAGATAACTACGAAACCAGTCAATCACCGTTGGAGATATGTTAAGAGAACGAAGTAAAGCTAATAATATTTCGAAGTCAACTGTGTTGAAGGCACTACTGAAATCTAGCAATGCCAGGATAGTCAGCAGACCCTTATCCATCCCCAAACGAATGTCGTCAGTAATTTTGACAAGAGCCGTGACAGTACTGTGAGAAGGACGGAAACCAGATTGAAAAGGATTAAGGAGATCATTTTTAGTGAGAAAGTCACTGAGTTGTCTATTAACCAATCGTTCAAGAACTTTAGAAAGGAAAGGGAGGATAGATATAGGACGATATTCAGAAAAGGACTTAGGATTGACTTTTTTAGGAATAGGGGTAACTTGGGCTTCTTTCCATATTGTTGGAAATGATCCTGAGGATATGGAATTGTTAAAGATTTTGGTGATAACGGGAACAATTATGTCAAGGATAGGCAATATCATTTTACGGCTAATACAATCACCGCCTACTGCGTTTGATGTAATAGATATAATGTTCTTATTAACATCACAATCGGAGAATTGACACATATTAAAGGGTGGATGATCCGGAGTTGGAAGTGCAGAAAGATAATTTAATGTTTCAGCCTTTTGAAAACCTCCAAAGGCAGAAGATGAGGAAAAATGATTGTTAAGTAACTTGAGGTCAATGTCTTTTGGGATTGAATCTTGACGAGATTTTCCAACTCCTAAGGATCTAAGAAACTTCCAGATTTTAGCTGGATCGCCATTTTTAACGGATTCATGAATGTGGTGTCGTTGTGCATCCCTACACACCCTATTGCAATGATTTCGAATTAAAACATACTTTTCTTTATTTACATCAGTTGGTCGAGATTTAAATTTAGACTTGGCACGTGCTTTTTTAGTCAAAAGATTTTTAATATCAGTACTGAGCCATGGTGCCGGTAAATGTTTCATTTTCACCGCTTTTATTGGTGCATGAACGTCATAAAGTGCTGTTAGTAGAGTATTAAAAATGTTCACTTGTTCATCGACAGTATCCGCTGTAGTACATGACGTCCAGTCAATGTTCGAGGCATCATGTCGCAGCCTATCCAGATCTATACTACCAAAGCTGCGTTGCAGAAGAATTTTTGACTTATTTTTAGGAGGGCGAAGTTTATAGGACAAGTACAGAAGATCGTGATGAGAAAAAGCATCAGCCGGAGTTTGTCCATGAAGAGCAACATGATTGGGAGAAGAGACAGCTATAAGGTCTAAAAGAGACGGCGTACAATTTGGTAAGTTATGAGTGGCATCAAGAGGTAGAATATGAAAATTACTACTTTGGAAAATTGAAACTAGGGATTTAGAGCGGAAATCTCCTTTTTTAAGACAAGTGTTAAAATCACCCATAATAATGGAGTGGTCGTACGAGGGAGTAAGGTCTTCCAAGAGCTTCTCAAACGAAGGAAAATAATTTAAAAGTAGGGATGGACTATAGTAAACACCAATTAAAACTTTATTGTGACCTAAAGCGAGTTCTATGAATAAATGTTCACCTGCATTGGAGGGAGGAGGTTGCGATGAAGTGCTAATAATGGAATAAGGAATATGGTCTCGGAGATAAATAGCAACACCACCACCACGACCGTTTACACGATCGTTTCTGATAAGTTGAAATCCTGGTAGAGTGTAGGAGGCAGAAGGAAGACAAGGTTTTAGCCAAGATTCAGAAACAAGAATAGCATGAATACTTTTACTGTCAAAAGAAGACAACATATCTGTAAAGTGAGCTGGTATGCTTTGAGCGTTAATATGAATGATATTTAAATTACTCTGAAGTGCAGAAAAGTGAGCATCCAACGTTTCGGCTAACGAAGGGATACTATAAAAACTACCACTAGTGTCTAAATCGTCGGACGAAGAAAACGATTGGTAATCGTCACTCAAGTCATTATCACAGAGGTTTTATTGCATTATAAGTTTCTAATATACTCGTAATAAATAAATATGTCTAAACTAATATATACCGTTATAAAATACCCTAAACTATAATTATCAAACTTAGTATTAAAACAATAATACATACAGTGAACCATCACCTGCCAGCAGGGTGGATGGATAAAACAAACAATATTTATATGCGAACTGACACGTAAACAGAACGCATTGTGGCTGCACAAACAAATTAAAAAAGAAAGGTATCTAAACAACAAATAAGAATATTATGGCTTTAAGGAATTTAAATTGCCGAAAACGTAAAGTGCATAGAGAAGACGCTCATTATTGAATTCAGTCTGTGTCTGCCAGGCAAGTAAATGAAAAACAAACAAATTGGAATAAACAGAAGACACTGGCGAAAATAATGTGACTACTAGGTAGACGCCATTAACCAAAAATGAAAGATTACATTATTATCACAACAAACAAACAAAACACAACAAGCAAGACTGAAAGTTTACACAAATATACTTTAATAAAACAATGTAAGGATAAATAGAACGGTTTCAAAAAGAAAATGTAATGTACTATGAGCGGCTCATATTTAACCTTTACACGTAAATTTTATCAGTTCTATAATTGGCAATGTATGAAGAACTAGTTTAGAAACCTACACTATCATTTTCGTCCGGTACGCACGGGCCTGGTTGTTGCCGGCTTCTGAGTTTTCTTCTGCTTAGTAGGAGCCCCGGTAGCAGCCGCAGCGGAAGCAGCTGGTGCTGAACTGCTCGGAATCCTATTCAGTTCAGCAATCGTCGTGAGGCGATGACGCGACCCATCCGGAGCTATGATATGAATGAATCCTTCGCGCGTCCAGCACTGCGCCACTCCAAACTTCTGCCGTGCTGCAATAAAGGCATCATGCCGCCTTTTCGTCAAAAACTCTGACAATGTTGTACCAGTGCCTTTGAGACGAGTCTTGGATGACCATACCTGGTCCCGAACATCTAAGTTCTTAAACTTCACAAGTATTGGTCTAATTCGATCACCTGCAGACCGTCCCATTCGATGACAGCGACTGATATCACCCGGAGCAAAGTTTGAAACACCAAGTTTCTCCACAACCAGCTTGGTAGCGACTGTGGCAGTATCCTCGTCCTTGCTCTCTGCCAAACCATGTATCAGAAGCATTTTGCGTCGACTTCGCATTTCAAGTTGATCAGTTTGACTTGATATAATGGTAACCTGCTTTTGCAAATTAGTCAATACTTGACTAATGAACGAGCGAAATGCAGCAAATTCTGCGGAGAGATCAGTTGAAGTTTGTGTAGGTGAGCCGGACTGCTGCATCTTAACTTCAAAGGCATCCATTCGCTTATTGAACGAGTTTGTCAAGTCATCCAGTGATTCTTGATATTTATTAGCCTCCATTGTTAAATCAAGAAAAGTGAAGTGCGGTTAGAAAATTGTGATTTCACTCAAAACTGTTGCCACTCAGGAAATAATAAATGCTAGCGTGTGGTAGTTCACTGTGATAGATTATAACATTAAATTACTGTATTGTAACAACTATTTTAAATAAATTTTATTACTTAAATTAAGAGCACACTGTTTAGTTATTAACATCTACCCACCATTATTTTATTACAGAGCTTACCGAATTTTTCTTACTTAAACAAAATTTACTAAAATGGGAGTCTGTTTACAATATTTGCAATTGTTCCTAATATTGCAGTCTGTATTCCTGTGACCGACTTTTTCACATTTATAACAGGTGATATTGTTTGACGATAGTTTGCAATATCTTGCTATGTGGCCAATTTTGCTGCATTTGTAACATTTTCTTGTCATGAATACATTTTCAGTTTTTAGTTCTGTGTTCAACTCTGTTTTTCTCATTTTTAATTCTAAATTTATTCTCGATATCAAATTTGTCAAAGTTTTGTCTGTAAATGGCGTTGCTTCCCATGAAGTTCTCAAAGCATTCATATTTTCCGGCAAGCAACATAGTATTTTTGAAATAATTTGCACATCTTTCAGTTCGAAATTTAGAGATTTTATTCTTGACACAATATTTTCTAAACGGCTTATTTCTTCAATTATATTTTGATTATCAAATTTGAAAGTGTAAAACTCTTGTAAATAATTATTCAATTGCGTTTCTTTGTTTCCAAGTATTATATGGTCTAATTTCATAAGCATAGCACGTGATGATTCACAGTCAATAATATAGCTCGTATATTTTTTGTAAATATTATCTAAAATTATACATTGCGCTTTTGCATCATTAATTTCGTAATTTTTCCTTTCCTTTTCATTAGTAAAAACATTCTCTTCCAAAACGGATATTAAGCCTTTTGATTTTAATATAATATTGATTTTCTTACGCCAAAAAGTGTACTCATTTTCGCTTACCAGCGTTTTCTCTTCAGTGGTATTCTCTTCGTGATTTCGATACTCCATTTTTTTTTTATATCACTATATAATCAACTTCATAATTCATTAACTATCACTCGTACGCCATTACCTCCTCCGGGAACGCTTGCCCATAACCTGTTAGTGGAATATCCACATCCCTATCCAGGAGGAGGTAATCAATCAAAAACTCTCAACTTATTTTCTTTAATATATATATATTGTCACCTTTTATATTGTATATTAAATTTCACTTCACAGTATTTCTAAAATGTCCAACTATAAAATATTCACTGTATATTTATATCAAAACCATAACATCCTACAACAACTTCTTCACTTCTTCTAAAATTTTCCTAACATCTCCATAACAACAACAAAAACCTAATTCTCTTTTTAAATATGAATTACATGTCAAACCATAGACTAAATTTAAACTTCTCACTCTATAGAATATCATCAACAGTGTGTTATTGCTTGGAATCCAGTTTTTATAATTAATTTGGCCATATTTAACTGAAAATACATAAAAAGAGTTCATTACTTACAACAACACAGTCATAAATTATCATCTGCAATATTTATAAAATGTATTATTCGATTACATTTATTTATTTCTGTACTTACTTCTCGTGAAGTCAGCGATGAGAAAGTCCGTGTATACTATCTGTAATTTATTTATTGTCACTCTAGACGGGTAATACAAAACATCAGCGTTATTATCGACGCTATAGATTTACATGATCAAATAGAATATATATAAATTACGATACTTTCTTGAAATTATTTGTTTGTTTACAGCCGCCCATTTGACATTTCAATGTCCGCCATAATTGTGAACGCTAGTTGGCGCTGCCGTCGCGCACCCAGCGAATACAAGCAACAAAACTCTAGGATCAAAATACTGAAAAAACGGATGCTACTGTAGGGTATCAAATATATCAAGCGGGATCAGTGTAAAACTGGTTAAGTTATTATCAAACCTTATGTGGCGACTAATTTTTCCGAGGGGATATCATACATTCTTCACTGGCAAGTATTGGATTTCATTATAAAAATACACATCTGGCAGCGATTTTTAGCTAGCTTTAAAACTGAAAATGGGTATTAAAATAATTTATTTGGATATTAGAATATTGTTTGCAGATTCGTAAATTCTTGAAAAGGCGGCAAATGCGCTCGTGTATCTAAGCAGATGCAATTAAGTTAGAGAAGGAAAACAGAGGGGGCCCACAAGGGGGCTCGCATTAAAAAACAATTAATCACCACAATTGTATTTGTGCTAGGTTAGGTTAGGGTTAGCTTGTGTGCCTTAGAGTGGAAATAGGCACCCCGCGAAGCAGGGTGACGTCGACACGCTGTTAGGTTAGGTTAAGTTGTAACTACATATTAAAACGTTCAAACATAGGTTCATTTAAAAGAGGGAAGGTTAATAAAATAGACCAAGAATAGTTTTATAGCATGTCACAATTTGGTTAATTTAGATCCCTACAAATGTAGCCAAAAGTATTTTTTTAAGATCTTGTTTGTATTTATTTCAGATCTTTGTCATGTTTATAGACAACCCCATTTTAGAATTTATGAAAGCCTATTTTAACTTTTTTATCCGCCAATAATTTGTCTCCAAAAGAAAATCACTGCCAGATAAAATTTAAATAAAATCTCAAAACCCATTAAAAAGCCGCCGCTTTCTAGTTAAGATGCTACCTCTATTTAGTCGCCAAAGTAGATTATTTAATATCCATTTTCAGTTTTTTTACGACCCGGAATGGTATCAATTTGACGCCGCGTTAAATACATGTCTTTGGAAATTGATAGGGGACAAGATGGTAGAAACAAAGTATCGTTGGTGATGGGTCTCCAACCGCATCCCCCAAAAACCACTTATAAAGCCGGCACTACACAGCATTATTTTTATATTTACTATTTATATCCTAATTAATTTATTTGGCATACAGTTAACGATTCTTTTCAAACGGAATACACCAAATTTGATAATGCTGTTCTCCAATGTTTAAGTCCTTAATATGCCTCTTAGAAAGTAAGTAATTATTAAATACTTGAAAATACATTCAGATGCTGACAGAGCTACATAATTACTCATGAACAGGGTAGCTTAAACGAAAGAGGCACTCCTTTCGAATATGAAAATAAAGTGTAGAGATTTAAAGTAAAGCTTTGATTAAATATTTTTATACATACATATACATACATATACTCACGGCTATATTTCCCTAGAAGGGGTAGCCAGAGCTAAGGAATTATAAATTCCTCAGCCTCTTTTGGAAGTTGAGTGGGGAAAAGATGGTAAAAATAAAGGTTTTTGGTGATGGGTCTCCAACCGCATCGCCCTAAAATCCAATAAAAAGCCCCAATACCCTACCTTCATTACTACCTACCTATAATTCATTGCGCTCTACCTTATAATTCATTGTAATTTGAAATTCGCGCGCAACCGCTCTCAGTAGCTGACCGTAGTGAACTGATTGTCGCCCTCCGCCCGCTACCTCAGTCCGGGCCTGCTTCAGTAGTGAAAGGATCATGTGATCATCAAAGTGATAGAACATGCAATTTTCCAGTGTGGAAATTGCTATGTTCCTAAAAATGATGTCGGAAATGTAGAAGACTAATTATTTTAGCTTAGAATATAAGATAACGTATGTGCATTATGATCCCAAAAGTCTGATTGTGATTTCTTTAGTTTTAGTTGATTTTGCATGTTTATGAACATAAGATGTTTAATTCTACGTTAAAAAACAAGGTAAAAGTTTAATTAAAAAATCTTTTGAAAATATTATTAATTCGAACACATATTTTATTTAAAACCCTAAAAAACATGTTTAATTTTATTATAAAATCAAAAAATATACTACATTGATATCAATTTGTAGGAAAAAAAAATAATTAAATTTAGGGTCTCACCGACCCACCAGGCACGCCATGTAACTTTTTTCTACCAGGCACGCCGAGGGTTAAAGAGAAGATTTGGTCCATACGTCCCATTCCCTTTCTATATCCTGCTTGCACATCCCAAATTTTATCATCAGTTTCATTCATCACTCTTTCAATCAAAACCTTTGCATACAATTTACCGACAATGCTGAGTAGGCTAATTCCACGGTAGTTTCTAGCCTCCTGGTGTGACCCCTTTCCTTTATATAAAGGCACAATTACCGCTTTGCACCAGTCTTGTGGCACTTCGCCACTCGACCAGCATTTTTGGAAAAGGAAGTACAACCAGGAAGCCACCACCCCTTTACCAGCCCTCAGCATTTCAGTGTTTATCCTGTCATACCCTGCATAAAATAAAGTACATAAAAATATTGCCGTGTAGTGCCGGCTTAGAATGTCGCTACCCCTTTCTACCCACGGGTGTCGTAAGAGGCGACTAAGGGCGCGTTCCCACCTAATTATCGACGACTAATTTATCGTTCGACGACTGTCGTCTCCACCTGTTCCCATTATAACGATTGTTTGTCGTCAACATTTTTTATCATTTAGCGACTGTCGTATCTAGCTGTTCCCATTGGAACGCGACGACATTTTATCGTTTCCCGGCAGTCGCTTTGTCGTTTACACATCATCAGCAAGCTACAAATCTAGTCGCCTCTGCGTTCGCTTGGTGATCACTAGTGCGTTTACTCTCCTGAGTTCAATGGACGAAGATGAAATTTTAATAATGTATTACTTTTTGAAAAACACAGTTGCCGTCCACGATTTTTTATCGTTTTACGACTGTCGTGCTTGCCGTTCCCACTGTCACGACAAAGTGTCGTCACTGCAAAAACTGTCGTAGACGACAGTAAATTGTGTCGTTCTAAATGTGAACACCTCCAATTAAACATATAAGCCACGACACTTAAAACTACACGATTATCTGTCGTCACGACACGGAACGCGCCCTAACGGTTTAACGGCTGCGGTGGGTCTCACAGACCCAACCAGGCATGCCGAGGGTTAAGGAACATCACCGAAAAGTTCTTAGCTAAGAACCGAAAGGTGTATTGCTCCTTCATTGATTTAGAAAAGGCGTATGATAGGGTGGTAAGAAAGTGTTTATGGGAGGTGTTATCCAAGTTCGGTTTGGGGAGTCGACTTATACGTGCACTGGTATCACTCTATGAGGATTCCAGTGATGTGTGAGAGTAAACGGGGAAAATACTGACTGGTTCGGGATCTCTCGGGATGTCCGACAGGGTTGTGTAGCTTCCCCGTGGCTCTTCAATTTGTTCATGGATGACTGTTTAACAGAGTTGCGTGAAAGTGATTATGGATTGAGAATGGGTGGATTTATCATAAAATGCCTCTTATATGCCGACGATCAAGTGCTACTTGCATCATCGGTGGAAGAGCTGCAAGAGATGATGAATATTGCATGTGCGTCTTTTGAAAAAAAGGGAATGAGGGTGAATGTGGATAAAACAAAAACTATGGTTTTTGAGAGAGAGGTGAATATGACCGAATGCGTGATTGAGATTAATGGTAAGAAAGTGGAACAAGTGAAAGAGTTTGTATATTTGGGAAGTTTGTTTACTAGGGATGGAAAGTGTGATGAAGATATCGAGAGAAGAGTGAAAAATGGTAATGCGGTAAATGGAGCACTGGATAGTCTAATGTCTAGTCAGTCGGTGTCTGAAAAGGCCCGAATGGCTGTGCATGATGCTGTCCTCGTTCCTACGCTTATGTATGGCAGTGAATGTTGGGTGTGGCAGAAGAAGCATGAAAGTAGAGTGAATGCAGTAGAAATGAGATCCCTCAGAAAAGTGTGTAATGTAAGGTTATGTGATCGTGTGAGGAATGATGTGATTCGTGAAAGGTGTGGTGTAAAAGATGATATTGTAAGAAAGATAGAAAAAGGAATGTTGAGATGGTTTGGGCACATAGAGAGGATGGATGACAGTAAATTGGTGAAAGAGATACATAGAGCCAATGTGGAAGGTAATGTCAGCAGAGGACGACCTCGGAGGACACATTTGGATCAAATAGAAAATGTGCTCAAAAAGGCAGGTGTCCGCAGTATGAAGAGTAAAAGAGCATGTATGAAAAGATTGATGGATGTAAACGAAGCCAGAGAGGTATGCCAGGATCGTACAAAGTGGCGATCGATAGTCTCTGCCTACCCCAATGGGAACTAACGGCGTGAGAATATGTATGTGTATGTATGTATGTACTTTATTTTTCGGTTCAGTAAGTTTTATTTAAATTACTATGTTTTTTGTTTTATTTTTTTATTATTGTTATTACTATACCAAAAAACTGCTGTGTCGGCTTAGAATAGTAGTATCCCATTTCTTTCCGCGTACGGTATAGGTGACTAACGGCCGGTTTCACATCTGAGAATTCAACGATAAAAGCGTCTTAAACTGTATTTAAGTACGTACTTACCAAAATTACGTTTCTGATTTGATGAAATATTGTAATTTAATCAAGTTTTGATTAAATGATCAAAATTTTGCGCATCTGTCAAAAAACTGACCTAAACGTCGAAATTTGCGTTTCTGAACTCGTTTGATAATACTCAAACAGTCATCATCGCAGATTTGAGTGAGTGACAGTTAAGTTGTCGAAATCGGCTTCTTAAACGGTGCTCCAATTTGTAATTGTGAAATATTAGACGATAAACACATTGTTTTCGACAATATTCTGAAGATGTCTACGGATACATCGTTATCTTCACTAGAGGAAGCACAGCAGATACCTCAGAGGTAAATACGCCGTCGCCGAGGAGTTCCTAGGATCCGGCCAAATTTCTTTGAAACGCTCAGTGAAAACCAATTTAAAGAACGTTTCAGGTTCAGCATCTTTAGGAAAGTGCAACGAAGGATCCCACCAGCAAGAATGCAACGGAGTGATTGTTTATCACCATTGCTCCAACTGTTAATAACACTGCGGTTCTATGCAACTGGGAGCTTCCAAGCTGTCATTGGGGATACTGCAAATGTCAGCAAAGCTATCGTGTGCCGTGTCACGGATAGGGTCACAACAGCAATAGCACTATTGAGACCAGAATTTATTTATATGCAAACTCAAGAGCAGCGTCCTACAGTGGCTTCAAGATTTCATGACATAGCTGGATTCCCTAGAGTTATTGCAGCTGTTGATTGTACCCATGTCAAAATAAATACCCCAGGTGGCAATAGGGCTGAGCTTTACCGGAATCGAAAAGGCTTTTTTTCAGTGAATGTGCAAGCATTATGCGATGCAAATGTAAGAATATGCAGCTTGATTGCAAGATGGCCTGGATCAGTTCATGACGGGTGTAGTTGGGAGACCTTTTTTTTAATTCTTTTTCCATGTCTAGTCTCCCTGCTCGGTGTTTAATTAATTAACCACGAAAGATTACACGTAACTCCGTAACTATCTTTCCTCATTTACAGCAAGCACGAACTACCGATACCGAACAAATCGATCATATATATTTATATATTAGATTTTATTGATATATATTCCAAGTCATTTTGGTATCTTTGGTAATGAAAAATAGATAGGCTTGCAAAACTGACATAAAACACTATTATATTGTGGGTTATGACTTATGACCAGCGTAATGCAGCTCTTCCTCATCTTCGTTCTGCCTGGCAAAGAAGATGGGACGAGGCTAGCAAGGGGTTTTATTTCAAATCTATTCAACCAATTATTCCATTCATATTCTAAATAAAATTAGGGTTCGAGATAACTCCCTATGCGAGTGTGGTGTAGATGAGGGAACATTAGATCATTTTTTTTTGCATGATCACGTAATTTATCTTTTAATCTATACATTGCTTTAGCCAGAATTCGCATCCCGCTTCCCACTAATTTTCATAGTATGTTGAGTTTATCATCTTCTTCCTCCGATCTAATTACGGTTCTAGGTAAATTTATCAGAATCAACAATATAAGATTATAGTTTTAATAATACAATAATTAATGTAAAATGTCAGTTATTGCTTAATTTTTGATTTTAAGATAGTTTTTCATTTTATTTTTATTTGTGTCTTCACTTAAATTGTTTTTAATTTAATTTAATTTTACTTTTATATTTTGTCTAAACTTTAGAGCATGACATAATTTGTTGGGATTCGCGATAATGGGATTTCATTATTATTTTTTCTTTAATATTATGTTCTTCCCAAAATATAAATAACTCTTAACTTAGTCTTTACTTAACCATTGATTAAATACCTTCAAGATCTAATTGTTTAATAATTACATTCTTTATATATATTTTTTTTCGCTTTAATGATAAAAATGTTTACAACTAAAATTCACATGCGAGACTAAATCACGCTGTTTGTGGCGAAATTGTTGAAAAAATATTCGGCAGATACCACCAATAACAAAAAAATAATAATATAATTTTGATTGACGTTTGATCACAATAATTGGTTTGCTCTATGGTTTGGTGTATGTACGTTCCGTTGCCCAGTTTTATTGTTTGTTTATTTCTATTTTTTATTTAATTAAATGGTCTCAAAACCTCATAATAAATGTAACTACTAATTAAATATTATTGAATTAAGTTTGTAGATACAATTTGCTAATGAATATAAAATATAATTAATGAAATATAACTTCATCGGTATTACCGGTTTGTGTAGGTAAATTGAAACGTTCATAGATTTTGATTAGAATCTTAACTAAATGCTTTGTTGATCACATTATAGCAGCGAGCAGTGTTTGTTCTGTGAAACACCTAAAACTTAAGTACTTACTTAGAGTTTGATAAAAACTCAACTGATTAGAGCTAGAATGCTCAGATGTGAAACCGGCTGTAAGGGTATTGGGGCTTTTTAAGAGATTTTCGGGCAGTGCAGTTACTCATCATTTTACTACTCATCTCCCCATCACTCCCCAACTTCCGAAAGTTGCTTAGGAATTTATAGTTCTCACTACCCCTTCTAGGTATTAATGGCCGTCTGTATGTTTATGTATCTATGTATAATACCAAAAAAGTGAATTCATTCTATCAGAAACCATAAAACAAAAACATAATGTCAAATATCAACCCAAAAATGCCAATCAAATTCATCCGCAAATCCGTAAAGCATTCGACTAAGCAAGATTTATCCATATCCCGTCCAGAAAGGGTGACACACGACTTCGTGAGGGTTAAAAGGGAATGTTACCGAAAGATAAGAGCGCATTCAAACTCCGTGCTTTATGTTACATAACTGAATGTTTTATGTCTTTTGATAGAAACATTAGTGGTAGAACACAAAGCCGTATTACTCTATCAACCCGTTAAATATCTTATAAAACTATTGAAGGTCTTCATGCGTTTTGATTTATTTTGGGTATTTGGGTTCTTTTAAGCTTTATTAATGTGTTTTACAGAAAGTGTTCTTTTTTATATATTCCAATTTATCTAGAAAATACATACATACATATACTCACGGCTATATTTCCCTAGAAGGGGTAACCAGAGCTAAGGAATTATAAATTCCTCAGCCACTTTTGGAAGTTGAGTGGGGAAAAGATGGTAAGAATAAAGGTTTTTGGTGATGGGTCTCCAACCGCATCGCCCAAAAATCCCTTAAAAGCCCCAACACCGTTAGTCCCCTCTTACGTACACCCACCGGCAGAAATGGGGTAGTGTTATTAGTGTAACATTATCATCATGTTATATTTTAGGCGCTTGAAAGATTCGTAGTAAACTTATTATATATTTACTTTTATAAATTATTTGCACTTTTATTCAATCACAGCAAACACTATTTTGGAAATATGTGTATAATTAAAAAAAAAAAACAAATTTTGTAATAAAATGTTTAATAACTAAATATAAATCCAAATTTTTTATGAAGTATATATCGCAAAATCAGTACATAAAAATTAATTGATAATGAGTAGAAATAACTTTATACACTTAACCTCAAATTATCACAATTAGAACAGCCTTAACCAATGATATGTTTCAGCTTAATGTATGCTCGTATATCTACACAGGTCATTGACATAGGTCGGGCAGCTATTAGCAGATTGAGAACCCTGTCAGTAGGAGCATCAATCACTAAGGATCTGACCACACCGATGTCTCACAGATTTATTGATCACGTGTCTTCTACCCCATACCCTATAGGACATGTAGGTGTAACTATGTATAAAATTGTGTTGGTATATCCCTAAAGACCAAGCTTGGGAAATATATATCTTTAGTAGAATGATAAACATATTTAAAGATAGTATATCGAAACACATAAAGTCATTCCGTCTACGCGGAATATCTGACTAATGTTGGCTCACTTGGCGTTCCTGGGTCACTTAGTTTTGACTAAATAGTCCACTCACTTTATAGGGCAAATCTATAGCAAATTTGGCTAATTTCATTTTTTTAATTTCATGCCAACGCTGCCTATCCTTTTAACGAGTTGAGTTATCAAAATGTTTTCGGATTAGGAAGATCGTTTTATCGTAACATCTTCATCAAACAAATATAGCACAATAAATATAAACTAAAAGCTGAGGGTATCTATGAGTGTTTAAAATTTTTTTGTCATATTCCAACGCCACCACTAAAAGTATTACCTATATACAATAGAATAGAAACAACTTCACATCACAAAAGAAATATTTAGAAAAATTCAGTGACAAGAAAAGTAGTATTGGCATTCTTATCATCAAATTTCCTAGGCACCCCTTTAGGCTGCGTCCCCAGTAGGCAAACTGTTAGCCGCCGACTAAGTTAGCGGCGTATCGGTTTAGTACGCCCTTCCATATATTTCAAATGGAGTGTTCACAGTTTGCTAGTTTTGCACTCACTGTACGCAGTTTGCAGCGTTACGCGCGCCGACTACCTTAGTGAGCGGCCGACTCCCACCAAAACCGGTTCCAGTCGGCGGCGGCGATTGGTTGTTCGCCGGGCGTAGTGACTCCGTTTGCTGCAAACTGATTACAACAAAAGTAAAGTGATAATTCAGTCGGTCGGCTAAACTCTTACAGTTTGCTTGCGACGCACGAAAATTGATTTGAGTCTGCAGCTAACTCAAATTTCAGTTCGCTGCAAATTTGCGGCTCACTCTGTCGGCGGCTAACAGTTTGCCTACTGGGGACGCAGCCTTACATACATAAATCTTACGGAATCTAGCCCTTATAAAGTTATCATTAGAAGGACAAGTCCTTATTAGTAAATTAGAAATAATAATTATGTAAATAAAGAACAATCATAATTCAAAAGTCAGTAAACTTCCTAATTAATTAGAAAAAAAATACTTCAGCGATTTCAAGGTCTAAACGTAATTAGTTGAGAATAAAAAATCCGACAAACTTTCCGCGGCTGTACTTTGTTATCCACAAATTTTGCTTTGTAAAATATTAACTTGAAAATAAACCTTTTAATTGACTTTTCCCAGTTTAATTTGTTCGAAATTTACGAAGCCCTCGAAAAGTTGATAGAACAACTCGATTCTTCATGCACAATCATAATTAATTTAATATTAGATTTGTAAAGAGCCATTAAAGCTTGTTATCGATCAGTATTCAGTTTTTTCATAAAAAAAAAACATTTTTTCAATTCTTTACAAAAATAGAGATAAACCCAATGTTAATAATTATTTATTTTTTATCAGAATGCTATACATTCCGACAATATTCTTAACTACTACTACAGTGCAGTATATTAACTATTAAACTCATCGTTCAAGCCGCATGTCCTCGAAGGGATGATAGAGGTACTAATACTTATGACAATCACGTTGTTTATTGGTCATCTGGAGTTTCGAAGTACTCACGTTAAGCTTACACAGTGCATTCATACGATAGGAAGTGTGCTCATCAGCCATTATCACAAAGCAAAGGTGACTGAAATTTAAACCAGCTTCGTACGTAAGATTGTCGTATATAATTATTAATCATTGACCATGTAATTCATCTTCATTATGAGCCAAAAGACGTCAATCGTTGGACATAAGTTTTGAACTGCCCTAATCCAATGGCTTCTCGGTTTCTCGATTTTTCATCAATTATTCGATCCATCTTCTGGGAGATCGAACCACGCTGCGATATTTGGTTCGTGGACATCATTATTATAAAGAACGTTGTAAACACCATTTGACATAAGAATACTAAGAAATATGCGTATATATAACTGTATAACTAGTACGAGCGACGTTTTAATTAGATATCACGTGATACATAACTGCCGTCTCTAACGCACTTACTTAGTATCTTATACTTTCATCCCATTCTAACCGATACCGTGACGATAAAGTAGCGCTCGTGCTAGGCCTTCTGTGCGTGATTCCTATTTATCTAGGTTGCTAGATTTTTAAATTGCCACTACATTACAGTAGATAAGAGAAAAGGGTTGTAGAATAAATACAATTAGGTTGTACATTTTATAATACGACTGACATTAAAAGTCAAAACAAAAGTGAATCCACGCGGCAAAATATCAATCACTTCTCACATTCAGAAGTATTCTGCTATTTGTTACATGCTGAGAGGTAATAAAAATAAGAGACCAATAAAAGTAACACCAACATTTAATGGCGGAGAAATTTGAATATCGATCTAATTACACGCTGATTTGATCAAGACTTACATGCATGTCTCACATGCATTATATTCAAAAGATACAAAGACATCACAAAAACTATTAAATCAACAAATAAGTTCGTGTGTCGATAATCATTGAAAGTGAAATCTCAATATTGATTTTTTTAATTCAGTATTTGTCCGATTAAATGCTTTTCTTTGTAAAACATATTAGTTCCAAAACTCCGGCTACTCCTGTTTTTCGCATTAATAACCGCAGGAGTATAGGTAGGTATTCAAAGTGATTCACAAGTTATAAGGTAAAACCAAGTGGTGTGCGTTTGTTGCCAGATTAGACAGAAAACTCTGAGCCTTTGCTACTAAAGTTACCTAACTTGTCGCGAATACTAAATAGTGTAAAATACAACAGCATCACCTGATAACATCTCACATTTGAGTTCCATTGTATTCCCGCCTCCTTTGTGCGGTAACTTCGGAATTGTTCTTAGCTAAATTAATAGAAGTTGGCGCTAGTGTGTGCTTACCCCGAAGCCCATTGTTAGCTGATTTATCGGCAAAGAACAATGATAAATCAAATTGAAATTGGCGCCTCGTGCGCTGTTCGGGATTTAGTGTTCAACTTCAATCTGCTCACCTTAAACTTGCAGAAATGTACTTCGATTATTGCTTCGTTAAATAGGGTTGCTTCAATTGGATAGGGCGCTCTAAAGCGTGTTGAAGTTTCATTAATCTGGATTCAAAATTATGGACACTTTATGAGGTTATTCTAAGCCCTGACTGCATATTGATTTGGAAACAATCTTATTAACTTATACTTGTGATTGATGAAACGTTAGATAATAAACTTAATTTAATACAAATACTTAAACTATAATTGCCATTTTTGAGGATCCCAAATAAATATATCCTTGAAACAAGATGGTACGCCATAATTTATGTGTATTATTTCATTCTTTTGATCTTTTCTGTCACCAAAACAAGATAAAAAGAACACAAAGCGTCCCAGAGACAATTTGCACGTATTATCTTTTCAATATACCAAAACACGTAAAACGACCCCAAAAACAATACAAAGAAAATTACTTTTCTAGCCCTCAAAACCTTTAACGTTTAAACTTATCAAAAGGTAAATAAAGTGCTCGATAATTTTTCCTCGCCCCTTTTCAAAGTCTCCTACAGCCATCACTTCAGAACTCAGGACACGTAGCTCTTCTTTCCGAACGGAATTGCTTCCAATAATCCTCGGTGCCAATAGGATTTGAGTCGTATCGCATAGCAACAAGTCTCAATGTCGCGCTGCCAGTTTAGCCGCCGTGATTCTGAAGGGCGTATCTGAAATCTTCGAGTGGTTGTCGTGAATTGTACAGCTCACGTTTGTGACAACTCGAGATGCAGACTTTACAACTAAATGTTTTTATATTGTCACTCTCATACAATATTGTACACTTTATTTATTTACCAATCAAGTTTAAAGTTATAATAATTCTTGACTTTGAAAGTGTGTTGGGTAATAAAATAACTGTTGTGTGAATATGTAAAATGTTAAGTGTTTTGAGAAGGCAATACATAACATAACATAAACGTTCACGCCGAATATCCCCGAAGGGGTAGGCAGAGGTACTAATACTTCTGAACATCACGTGACTTTGTCACCTGGTGTTCAGAGTACCCACGTTTTGCATGGACAGTGTACTCACGTGATAGGGGGCAGGCCTATCGCCGTTTTGTACGAATACACTGTCACATGACTAAGTACAACTCAGCCATGTGGGTTTCCTCACAATGTTTTCCCTCACCGTTAACAAACATGATAAATTAACCACACATATGTCTTTAGAAAAGACAAATTGGTGTAGGCCCGACCCAGGATTTGAACACTAGTCGTTTGCACGATAACCGAGTGTTCTACCCACTGGGTTATCACGGTTGCTTAAGAAGGCAATACTTGCAAAAAAATATGTGATATACATTAAACAAGATTTCAAAGACACTAAAAAAAAAAAAAATTTATTGAAATGAAGGAAACGAAATATTTACTAAATTTTCCCTATCCCTATTTCAATACGCAAAAACTGTTGCGACTCTCTATTTCTTCCTAATAAATTCTGAGGGCAAGATAAATGATTGTTTTGGTGTTTGATTGATTTACATAACATAATGCTACATCCTATTTTAATAAGGTACTCTAAGAAATAGTTCTTGCTCCTTGATTATAAGTACGTGACAGCTGTCTATGAAGACTGTCGTGTTGGCTCTAAACATAAATTTCTTCTTTCTTCGAGGAACATAATTATGATATGTATTTAGTAGATTCACATTTAATAAAAACACCCTGCAGTGGTCAACACACGAGATTACTGTGTAATATATACTGATGTGTGGTCATCAACATTTTTACATCAATTTTCGTATTAGCAATGGATTAAAGCCAAGGGTTATCCCCGGAGGAAAGTTCTCGATTGGATTGGGAAGTTCCGGGCACGTTTCCCGTGAATCAATGTTATGTAATTTGTATTCAGACGACGGAGATACAACTTTGCGAGCCTGGACATGACTTTAGGGACAATTTAAAGATACATTTTTCTAAACATTCAGCACTGCAAGACGTTTTTGAAGAAATTTTCGGTGCGTGGGTAAATGTTTTGTTTTGATTCAACTTTGGTTATATAACGACAAATCAAATAAAGCAAAAACAATTTGTTCTTAAAGTTGCTTCCGATATATTACATTAGGTAGTAAGTTCAAGCCGTATATCACCGAAGGGGTTGCAGAGGCACAATTACATCCCGTGACATTATTCTTACAGACCAGTGTACTCACGTGATAGAGGGATGGCCTATCGCCATTTTGTACGAAAACTCAGTCACGTGACTTAGTATAACTTAGCCATGTGGTTTCCTCACCACTAGCTTGACTAGCTTGATATATTAACCGCACATACCTATTACTTTATACTTGTGTTCTACCCACTAAGCTCTCGTTCACAGCTGTAATTATGCAAAAAAAATATACATACATATACTCACGGCTGTAGTTCCCTAGAAGGGGTAGCCAGAGCCAAGGAATTATAAATTCCTCAGCCACTTTTGGAAGTTGCGTGGGGAAAGATAGTGAAATAAAGGTTTTTGGTCCCAAAAAAATCCCTTAAAAGCCCCAATACCGTTAGACGCCTTTTACGATCTCCCACGGGTAGAAATGGGGTAGTGTTATTCTAAGCCGACACTACACGGCAAAAAATATATTAGGATTTAATGTTTATTATTTTATTATTTCTTAGTACCGGCTCCCCCTTCTAGGGATTTATAGTCGTGAGTGAACGTAAGTATATACGTACGTATGTACGTTATATTCGTATTACATGGAAAAAATATCCGCAGTGGCTGGGTTCAAGATCACAGAACCCAGAAAAATAAACAATTCAATAGCAATGTCTTTTCCTTTTCAAATACTAATTACACACTTTAAGTACTATTTAGTATAACAAAACCGGGGTATATTGCTAATGAGTGTACAACAAAGTTAATTTGTTCACGCGACAGCAACACGCGTTATGTTAAATGCTTATTATTGGAGTTACCTGCGCAATATGTCTCAATTATGATCTTTATTATTTACAAACTTTTCAGAAATAAATTTTATTTACAAGCTACTCGTAATTTGAGCCGTAACCACGTATTGTGAAAAATCTTACTTTTGTTACTTTTATTTTAAGACTTATATCTTCTTTGCTCATTGGGGAGAGCACTGCATTAGATGATCAAATGCATCGATTCGAGTTCCGAACGAGGTTTTGGAGGAAAAGGGAAGATCTTCCGCCAGGCGGTGGTGTGCCACGGGACCGCGGTCCTACTGTATTAAGTATTAATCCTTACCACTTCATCATCATCATCAGCCTATAGACGTCCAAACTTGGATATAGGCCTTCCCCAAAGATTTCAAAAACGACCGCTCCTGTGATGCCCTTATCCATCGTCGGCTTCCCACTTAGTTATACTTAATCATATGACAGTGTGACTAAAACAAATCAACGATAGGCCTGGCCTCCTATCACGTGCATTAACTATCACGGTTATAGGATAATCAGAAAACTCAAACCTCTACTTCTAATCCGGGGAATTAAGGCTTCAGTAATGTGTTAAAAAAACACTGGAAAAATTGTTCCTTGGTTTTTTACACAGCCATTTCACAACCAACTTTTGCCTTTGTTTGCCTCATGTTTTTCAAACGTAAGATAATAGAACAATAAATATGACATTTACTTAACTTATCTGTGTTTACTAACGCACTGTGCGCTGCATGATATACTACGACTTGTTTAAAATAGCACTTTAGCCATGTATATTATAAGGTAAAATATAAAAATAAATGTAATAGTTGGTTTTGGAACAAAGAAGGAATGGATGAATGTAAAAAGGTTAACTAGATATTTCTTCCATGTAACAAGGTTAAAGATATATGGAGCCAATTTAAAATCAGCAATAACCCTTTATTTCAAGAATATTTTCTCACTATACTTCAATATGTTCCGAAGTCCTTTTTGGCATTTCGTACAATCGGTGCAGGCAGGTTTGTTTTTCAAAAGCAATGCGTCCTACGTAAGCACATAACTTTTACATACCTTTTAATTAGCATAGTCAATACTAGAGTTTCTTTACTGTATTACCACGGTGTGATATTTTTTTTCAGCGTGTAACAGAGCAGCCTGTATCAGACAATCACTTGTTCAAACAAAGTGACTAATCTAACAAGTGACGACACAGTGTACCTGCAAAGACTGACACAATGTGTGTTTTATTAATATGTTTTTAAATGTAATATAAAATAGTGAGTCACTCTTTAAACATCGGGGTATCACTTAGACATGAATTTTTATTTATGCTTAGCAGTACGAGGAAATATTTTCACGAATGATCATTTATACGAAAAGGGATGGATAGAAAATTTCAACAAGGGTTGAGAATTTCTTAAGATGTTTTTTCTTTACATAATCTAAAACTGACACAAAGGTTACGGAAAGAACATTAATTTACATTTTTGAGACTTATGTCGTTTAAATTAAAACATCTTTGGCCGCATCGTATGATAATTGCAAAAGCGAAGGAGGTTCTGTGTTGATAGGGGCACATTTTAACTTTTGGTATCGTTCTAAGGCACTCATAATGGTAGTAGTTGGTCGTAGCGGTTGAAGGTCTACCAGAACGAGGCAAGTCTACTACTACTTCTCGGCCTTCTTTAAAAGCCTTATACCATTCATAAGCCCTTGTTTTCGATATACACGATTCGCCGTAGGTATTTCGCAACATTTTTAGTGATTCACCACATGAAATATCATTCGAAACACAAAATTTAAGGCACACTCTTTGTTCAACAATATTTTCCATTGTAAAAATCGCCGAGGACTCAAAACTATGACCAACAAAAAATGTAGTTTTAAACAAATTAAATGACAGATCCCGCTCAAATTTTGCGCGCTAAATCAATACAGTCCTACCAACATGCAGTAAAAAAATTTGAACGACCTCTTTTACGCGGGTCTTTTTATTGACAAATTCCCGATACTTAGTACACAGAATGTATATCTGCTAACTGCACCGAGCCTTGGTTGATAGGCTGGATCTTTTTACTGAAGATAATGAGATTAGTCAAAAATTATTCTTTGTATCATAACTCAGATACTCAAACTAACAGACCTCCTGGCGTAGTCAGAAAAAAAACTTTAGTAAGAGATAAACATTTTTAAGTTGACTTTATTACCAACATTGAACTAAAGTTGTTTCGCATTTATTTATTACTTGTGACCCCTCTAGTACCTAGTACTCATTTAAATAATTACATACTTAAGTCGACGTTGATCAGATTTTGTCTGCAGTAATTACAGTTATTTAACACGTCTTTCTCACAGTACATAAAAACATTACAAGGTTTGAATGCGCGCATTTGCATGCTCTAAGTTGATGTAAGAAATTGCATAAGAAAGGAATAAAAACCAAACTGGAGAGTAGAAAATAAGTATGTTCTATGGAAAATATGTAGTTTATTCCAAAGACAATGTTAGCTATTGTATGGCTTTTGTAGACACGATTTTTGATTTTAAGACTCATATCATAGAAAAGGCATCGTTTTTTTGGGGCATTAAACTATATTTTAAGTATAAACAGTTAGTACACGAAATGATTTTGGTATATATTTAGTCGTATATTGTGTTACTTATGTGGCATTTCTACCCGTGGGTGATCGTAAGAGGCGACTAAGAGTATAGGGGCTTTTTAAGTGATTTTTGGGCGATGTGGTGGGAGACCCGTCACCAAAAACATTTATTATTACCATCTTTTCCCCAATCAACTTCCAAAAGTGGCTGAGGAATTTTTCATTCCAAAGCTCTGGCTACCCCGTTAAGGGATTTATAGCCGTGAGTATATGTTTGTATGAATGTATGTAATATTATACATGAAGTTCTGCATTGATTATGGTTATACTCGTAACATGCTTCAGTATAATTCAGCTGACAAGTGATGAACCTGTCACCATTTACAAAGATAAGGTTTTTTGTTTCGACGTTTTTCTCCTCTTTGTTTCTTAGTTACGTATTACCTAGCTAGTCTTAAATTATTCCAGTGTAGTTTTGTCTTAGAACCAAACGCTCCAGTTTCGTTCGTTATTATAAAATAATTGAAAGAATTTGGTACTAGTGAAAAACTTGACTTATACACACACAAATAAGTAAAATGGTCAATGTTCAAATAGACGATCAACCTTGCTTAAATTTAATTGCTGTTAACCCTTTAGAACAGTCATATATAATTGCACATAACAGATCATAATAGTCTTAAATGATATTTTGTATTAATTATATTAGATATTTATATAATTAAATTTAATAGTTTGGGTTTTGGAACTTGATTTTGAATCTTTGGATGTCTCTTGTACGACTATAATTTTAAATATCATAAGTACGATTGTCGATAAATTTAGGCTAATTTAAGCCTTAAAATTATTCTCACACATACAAAATAAAAACATTTGAGGATTGAAAGCTGAAATCAATTTTAGATAGACGTCCAGTTCGTCCTCTATTACCACAAAATAAAAAATATTTCATAGTTAACCTTCGGAAACATAATACTTACAATAACACCATCGCAAACTTTGTTAAATTAAAGGGCTGCACAAGAAACAAAAAGTATTATTATCAAATGAAAAAATGCGTTTAAATAAAAGCAGTCTAATCTAGATTCCATAAAAAAAGTTCGTCAATCATATCAATAATCATAGCTTTCAGTTCCTCTTAATCCTAGTTTTTTTCCGTTTTTGAAATCATGAACACGAATTATAGTTTTGAAATACAACTGTAAAGAATAAAAAAAAATTGATGAAAAGTTATTTGAGTCTTACCTAATTTGATTCAACCATGTACCAACTAGCGAATATTCATGTTTTTCAATGTATTGTCTGTGGAGTAAATGACCGAATGCATATTTATATAACAAAAGACTTTTCTTTCCTTAAACAAGCGTTTGTTTAAAAACAATTATATAGGCGGAAATAAATACTATTCTTCGAGTAGAGAAATAAACTGTCTTGTCATCATCGTTAACTTAATTTTTCCTATAAACCGAACCATTCAACTTTACATTTATAACTTTTGAAATTTGGCCCCTAGTAACAAATGTAATACTAACTTTAGATTTCATTATTCTGAAACTCAGCTCACTAATTTATGTAAATATATTCACAATATCTATCTATGTACAGGTACATTATGACAAGTTAATAGTTTTGTTAAGATAGAAATATAATGAGTTAGTGATGGGCACCGTCCGTCGCGGTCATGGTAAGCGGTAATTAAAAAGTGTTTTTATTTAGCTGGCGCGTGATAATTTCCATAACCAAGTGCGCTGCGCGGTCTAGCGTGGCTCGCGTCTGAGTTCATAGTGATGTGACATTGTCGATAAAATGTCTTTTTCACATAATTGTTCCATTGTTCAATGTTCGATGTTTAAAGTTGGTATTTTTAAAATTTATTGATACGTTACGTTCGGTTTGTAGTTTCACCTTGAATAAATTATTTATTAATATCAGGGATTTCATATTGCAACATACAACTGCCGGTGTATATTTTCTGAATAACTTTTGATAAAAAAGTAGAGAACTAACGCCTATACCAATGGGAACTAATGGCGGCAGAAATGATATTTATATGTGTATGTACGAAAACCTCTTTCATGCTTATTTCAAAGAAAGAGTACCTACCAATATCTTTTCAGCGTGGGTGTCACTTTGTTCAGCTTTCGGATAAACGAAAGATATTTTTTTGTTTTTTCTCAGAAAGTTATTTTTATTTTTGTCAATTACTGAAAAAACTATTCACTATTGTTTTCATCGTCCAATTGTATGAATCGTTTTCAATCCATTATTTCATGTTAAACAAAAGTATATTATTAAACTTTTCACACAGATCATTAATCATCATCTGAAGCTATCATGAACAGTAGCTGATAAGTACGTCACAAATGTGAGTAAACTAAACCTATAGTAGTGAAGTACACCCAACACTATTTTTTGTATATTTCAGTTGAGGTTAAACCGCGCCTGCGCACGGTCGCTTTTACCGGTCAGAGAGTGAATGTTTTTTTTATGGCATTGTGGACAAGGCCTTGTGATTTGTTTCTCTGTGTGCGTCAATCGGCAAGATTTTCCGTGTCTTCGAGATATGGCATGGTATTTGCTTTGACTACATTTTTCTTGTGCCCTTGACTTAAGATCGCGCAGCCGTTTAATAAGATCGCGCTAATGTGATTTTGTTGGGTATTAGAGCAACAAGTTTGTGTTTTGCCGTGAAATAAAGTAACTTGGGATATACTTTCTTACGCTCTTTTTTTTTTCAAGTATCGTAATTTTTCGTAATGTTCTAATAATTAAGAAATGTACCTCACAGTTTCGCGCAGGAATCGAAATTTTATATTATTCCACAATGTTTTAAATTTGGATTGCCCTTTGGAATTGTCTAATTATGATGTTCAGGATATTGAAAATGGTAAGATGTTATTAACATATAAATACATAAAAACCGTGTCGTTTCCTTGGATGGTAATTTCCTTAAAAGTGCCTCTGTATATTTTTCGACTAATGGTCATCGTACAATTATTATCTTACAAAAATCATTACGTAGACGTAGATCAATAAAAGATGACTTTTATGATTAAGAGTTTGTCTTAATTTCTTAATTTACCTCTCAATACGTAATAATATCTCAAAAGTATTGCACAGAGATTAAGAAATCAATTGGCTAGGTATATTTTTTCCGCTGATATATTATTTATTACAGATTAGTCATGCCATTACCGCCTTTTTAAGAATATATACTCATCAAGCCGTGCATAGTAAACTTTGTACACCTTTACGCACGTGTGAGTGTTAGATCTAGCATATTGTACCAATATTAAAGAAATACCGTCTAGTAATAATTTAGTTACCACTCATTGGCATTATATAAGTCAACAAATAATAAAATATATTGAGGTACTTCAAATGCCAAAGAAGTGTAACTGAGTCAATTATGAAATTAAATTAACATCAAAAACAATTTTAGTAACAAATTAAACAAGCGCACTTTCAAACTATCTTATCACCTACGCTAAAAGTGGCTATTTTTTTTTTGTTTTTGTACTGGACCGGGCTAAGCAAAACCTACGGAATAAAAAATCAAAGAAAACATTGCTTGTGCTATTCTTCGTCACAGTTACACTATACATCAAACATGCACACTACATTACACATCTGACATAAAATAACTGATAAAATATTTTTTACTGCATACATAGATTAAATATGTTAAATAGACCTCAGAACTACATTGCACAGGACACTCCATATATACGAGCGATTCAGTTTAAACCATTTTACCACAAGGTTGACCAAGGGCTTGATAAACAATATGAAAATATATTAGAAAACTAAATCATACCGGACCTTTTTGATATTTTGCATTGACCAAGTCCACTTCTAAATAGTAGGCCGTCATTAACTAAGTCGCGAGACCATAACATTAAAAAAAGAAGATACAAGAACAAGTAACGAGTCATAAAGCCCATTAGTGCAAACGAGTAAGACATGAGTGTTTGGCTGTGTAGTGTCGGCTTAGAATAGCACTACCCTATTTCTTCCGGTGGGTGTACGTAAGAGGCGACTAACGGACTTGGGGCTTTTTAAGGGATTTTTGGGCGATGCGGTTGGAGACCCATCACCAACAACCTTTATACCTACCATACCCTACCATCATTTCCCCACTCAACTTCCAAAAGTGGCTGAGGCATTTATAATATCTCAGCTCTGGCTACCCCTTTTAGGGATTTATAGCTGTGAGTATATGTATGTATGTATGAGTAAGACATAGGTAAAATTTGAGTAACTTTGAACGCTAGTACTATGGCTGAAACTCATACTGAATGTATTACTCATGTCTAGAACTTCCAGAAAGGGATAGCCAGAGGGTTAGAATAAGAAATACCTTATATGTTTTCGGATGTTGAGTAGGAAAAAGATTATAAAATGAAGGTTTGTTAGTGATGGGTCCTCAGCCAGATCGCCCAAAAATTATTTAAAACGCTCAAAACCCTAAGTCATGCATGTCTTATGACACTCGCGGGTAGAAATGGTTTTGTTATATACTATATTGTAATAATTAATTTATCGATCTCACCTTCCAAAGGTTGTCTGGAAGAGATCGCTTTTAGCGATAAGACCGCCAATTGTACCTCACTGTAAACTGTTTGATCATATTATTACTTTTGTAAATTTGTGTTTGATGTGCAATAAAGAGTTATTCTATTCTATTCTATATTGCAGTGTAGTGCTAGTTTAGAATGTCACTACCCTTTTCTACCCACGGGTGTCGTATGAGGTGACTCAGGGTATGGGGTTTTTTTAAGTGGTTTTTGGACGATGCTGTTGGAGAACCATCACCAACGATACTTTATATCTATCATCTTGTTTGTAGCAGTTAAGCACTGGCTAACCCTTTTTGGGATTTCATCACCATGGGCCTGTTACGTCTAAGATAGACGGTTCAAGTGTCTGATTTAAGAAACTCCAGTGTTTTGACAGCACCTACGTTGGCGGCTTTGCAGGTCAATACGAGTCTTACAAAGCCTACCACATCTATTACAAGGGAAATCACTTATTGGTGGTTGGGAAGCGGCCAAATGTTTATGCCTCCTCTTATTGGATTTATGGCCGTGAGTGTATGTATGTATGTATGTAATATACTAAGCTGACACTACACAGCTCAGTTAAAATTCCTCGTTGTAAATATAAACAATGATGACTATGCTTTGATATCCTGTTCAGAAAAAATTAAGATTTTGTTACATTTTCCTAGTTTTTTCAAAAAGAAAGCCAAAGAGCATATCGTTTCACTAATACAGGTATAGAAGTATTTTGGTAGCAGTCAATATCCGTACCACAGAGATTAAAAATAAAACTAGGCCACCTATTCCTAAAATATGATTTTACTTTTACTGTAATGATGTTTCGTTCCCGATTTATACTTCATTTGACGTTGTGTGTTATGTAGTGTCGGGTTATATTAACACTTTTCGATAGTTTTCCGTGATTTTATCCTTTTATATTTTAAGTTTCGACTTCCTGTGTCCAAGATAGTGTTTGCGCAACGTAATCCAAATAAGCACCTCGATAATTTGCCTAAAATTATAAAAGTATCGTTTTTAACACGTAATATTAGCTTCACCTGTATGTATGTATGTATGTAACCGACTCCTTTGGATACCCTTAGTCGCCTCTTACGACACCCGTGGGTAAAAAGGGGTAGCGACATTCTAAGCCGGCACTACACGGCAATCTAAGCCGGCACTACACAGCAATTATTATAAGTGTACTTTACAATCTTTATTTTTTTTTTATTTATATCCTCGTTTGGTTTAAGTTTTAATACTTGTACGGATAGTGCATTCTTATAATGTACAAGTATTTTTTTGTAATGATTATGATATACGGAACTTTATTGTAAAATAACATTAATAATGTCCTCAAACTTTGGAATGCAGCTAATCCTCTTTAACAGCATTTATAGTGTTCTAAAAATATTTTTTTGGAGATTTTCTAATTATATTACATTTGCTAAAATCAGTTTTTTTCTAGTTTGAACTGATTCATTTTATAAAATTATTTCACAAATACTTAAATAAACATAATTGTCTTACAGAAGGTTATGTAAATTTCAAAGTTATTTAATCAATAATTGTTAAGCAAGCTAAATCATCGTGTTTGCATTAAAGAACCAGTGAAGCATATGATGGTATTTCTCACACATTTCTTTGGAATATCCATATCAGGTATTCATTTCCCCTTCAATAAATCGCATATATTACGATTGCTTGCACTACAATTGAATGATTACATAAAAATAGTAAGATAATAAAAATATAAAATAGTCATGGATAATAAAGTCTGATACTGAAAACCTATACCTACAAACTATATTATTCTTATACTACTATAAATCGTAAAAATGTTATGTAAAGAAAAGAATTAGTGATTCCTTAGCCACATGTGAAAGGTAATTGGGCAAGAAGGTAGTAATTATAAAGTTTTGTTGATCCCATTAGTCTCCAGCCCACAATAATTGTTGTTCTATTCTTTTTCATCTTTTCACGGCCACTGGTTGCTATATTAGGTAGCCGGCAATAGATCGGATGCGATGAAGTGTATGGCCATATTTTTTAGCTTTCATACGGATCGGCACAGTTTGTCGGGCGAGTTCATACTCACAGTAACGGCTATCCAAAAGAGATTAATACTGATACGTTCTTAGCTAAATTAGTATGAGAGATCCTAAAAGAACTAGCTAGATCTTGGGAAAACACACTTATTCACTCAATTTTTAAACCTTAAATGTGAAATAGCTTGTAAATGTACCTAAGGTTGTTGGTTTCTCGTTTCCTATCTCTGAGCTGCTTCCAACGCCTATCGAGAAATCTGTTCAAACGTAAATACGAGTACATAACGTCACGCCATTAGTATTCCATTTGGGATAGGCAGAAAATATTGATCGACATTTTGTACGAACCAGGAACACTTCAGATTAACATTTTCAATATTTTTTTATCAAGCTATAATATTATAATTTATCTTTTTCACACGTCCAGATTCCAGCCATTTAAACATATTTTCTATTTTAATATAAATGTGCCTTGAATATCCTTCTCTACTGACATTACCATCCACATTCGTGTTCTGAATAAGAACTATTTCGACATGTGGCTCTACTCACCATGGATTTCTTTACTTGCGTACATACTCACCTAAAATTACCAACCATATTCTCGGACACCCAAAAAAATAATTATTATTATTTTACTTATCTAAAGTATGGCCAAATGAAACTTGGTTAGGATTTGCTTTGCAATAGCAGTAATGATTTAATAGTATAAAATATACAACTTAAACACAAAAAAATATTTTCGGTGTACAAAAAAGAACTTATAAATAAAAATTGTGTTTTCAGCGTCAGCACTCATATTCCCTTACAACCCAAAAACAGCTAATCTTAATATCATGTAATTTTAATATCAAGCGACATGATAGTCCAGTGGGTAGAACACCCGCCCGAAAACAGAAAGGCGTGAGTTCCAATCCTGGGTCGGGCCTACACCAATTTGTCTTTTCTAAAGTCATATGTGTGGTTAATTTATCATGGTTGCTAACGGTGAGGGAAAACATCGTGAGGAAACCCACATGGCTGAGTTGTACTTAGTCATGTGACAGTGTATTCGTACAAAACGGCGATAGGCCTGCCCCCTATCACGTGAGTACACTGTCTTAGCAAAACGTGGGTACCTTCTCTGGAAACTAGATGGCGCTTGCCATGTGAGTTCAGGAGTATTGGTACCTCTGCCAACCCCTTCGGGGATAAACGGCGTGAACGTTTATGTATGTATGTTTTAATATCAAGAGCCGTGATAGCTCAGTGGGTAGATCACCGCTTAGCGTGAGACGATGAGGGTTCAAATCCCGGGTTGGGTGTACACCAATTTGTCTTATATGTGTGGTTTATTTATCATGGTTGTTAACGATGAGGAAAAATATCGTGAGGAAACCCACATGCCTGTTTTCAACCCCTTCAGGGATATACAGCTTGAACGTTTGAGCTTGAGTTAATATCATATAATATAGTTTCCGATCCCAATAGCAGATTAACAATGAAAAATATCACACAATTGAGAATATTATATTTATTAAAACTATCAAATCCAAATACTATATGTTTCTTAAATAATATACGGCAGAGAATGAACATAATATTATTTTTACTTTCATGCAGTACGGAGTGGGCTGGATTAATTATTATAAATTTAGTGTATGGTATTACAGCAGTACAGATAACAAACCTTTTTCGTAAGATACTAAAGTAAAAAACTACTTATTTTTCAACGATTCCATATTCTCTACATCATCCCGTTTACAAACATATACTCACGCCGTTAGCCTGCATTGGGGTAGGCAGAGACTATCGATCGCCACTTCAATCTTCGCGTTTCAACTGCAATAATTTAATTCCAATGCTTTGGTTACCACGGATATGGATATATATGATGTATGGATTTAAGCCGTGATTACACGCCGATACTGTAAAACTGTAAATAATTATACAATACGCTACCTGAGAATGACACGTTAGCAAAAACTCCTACTGATTACAGAGTCAATGTATGCATGAATCTGCTTCTTTCATGTAACAATAATTAGGAAGTATTTTAAAAACTGGAAGTGTATATCGCGCTCCAAGCGACTGAACAGGCATCCAACCTCCGTTATACAACCAAACTAATTATTGCTATCAATAAATTTACACAACTGTAAGACAGCCCACTCGCTGACATGCGATCATTACGTGCATCATAATTGGTTATTAAATAGGAATAGACCCTTTTGGTAAGAGCAATTTCTTTGAAATGAGCATTAATAAGTGCTATTATGTTTTTTATACTATAATCTAGGCTAGACTGTGGATATTAGTATTTGAGACTTAGGTTTCCTCTATGAAAAATATATTACAACGCAATCAAGATATAAATCATAGTAAAAGAATTTTAATAAAATGCTTTGTTTCAAATATCTGACCATTTACAATTAATAAACTGTTGTATAATCAGCAAACACAGCAGCACAGCAGTTAGCTGTGTAGCGTCGGCTTAGAATAACACTAACCTAATTCTTCCCGAAGGTGTCGTACAAGGAGACTAAAATTTTTAAGTGATTTTTTGGTAATGTGGCTCCGTAAGGGAAGGAAGTACTATACACATACTTTTCACATAGGTTGGTGATGGATCGCCAACCGCATCGCCCAAAAACCACTTAAAAAGCCCCATACGACACCCATGGCAAAAAAGAGGTAGTGATATTCTAAGCAAGCACTACAAAAAAGGAAGTATTTAAGCTATGTAAAACCACAAAACTAACACAAATACCATCACACAAAAAATATAAACGAATAGTAATTTAACATTTAAACGTTGCAAAATATACCTTATACTTATAATGTGATCAATCGGTGATAAATTATAGTGTCTTCTTTGTGGCACGGCCACCAGCAGACCATGGAGGACGAAGAATGAACTATACTTTTTGCTTCTAAACAATTATGAGTCTAAAATATAAACTATTGTGTGTCAATGCTAGTTTTACATTAAACCATTTCCAGTATTTGTTGTTTTTTTTTACAAAATCTAGGGTTTCAGGCACGTAAATGTATTATAATACTAGTTGGTAAAAGTAGCAATAGTGTAAATTAGGAATTTGTAATCTATACATATAATAAATCTGTAGAAAAGTCATTTTTGTACATTGAAGAAATTGAAAAAAAAATAGCGAGCGTGTGAACAGATAAGTAACAGAACCCATTTCCATCATTTTTTCAATTTTTGTCTGTTTGTCTGTTTATATGTTTGTTTGTGCGCACATCACGTAAAATCTACGAATTCAATGCTGAAAATGTTTATATGCAAAATATACCTTATACTTATAATGTGATCAATCGGTGATAAATTATAGTGTCTTCTTTGTGGCACGGCCACCAGCAGACCATGGAGGACGAAGAATGAACTATACTTTTTGCTTCTAAACAATTATGAGTCTAAAATATAAACTATTGTGTGTCAATGCTAGTTTTACATTAAACCATTTCCAGTATTTGTTGTTTTTTTTTACAAAATCTAGGGTTTCAGGCACGTAAATGTATTATAATACTAGTTGGTAAAAGTAGCAATAGTGTAAATTAGGAATTTGTAATCTATACATATAATAAATCTGTAGAAAAGTCATTTTTGTACATTGAAGAAATTGAAAAAAAAATAGCGAGCGTGTGAACAGATAAGTAACAGAACCCATTTCCATCATTTTTTCAATTTTTGTCTGTTTGTCTGTTTATATGTTTGTTTGTGCGCACATCACGTAAAATCTACGAATTCAATGCTGAAAATGTTTATATACAAAAATTATACGTAACTTGAGGTATAACTTAGTTTTTTTTTCATCGAAATCGGTTCACTTTATCAAAAGATATGATTAATTTTGTGAGTTCAAGAAGAAAAATATTACGTCACGCAATTCAGTATAGTACTTGCAACGACATCTTAAGTCTAAATATAGAACTAATGTTGATAGTTGGAATCCAAAGTCCGAATCGCGATCTGAAAGTTTAGATGTTTGGATGTTTGTGTGTTTGGAACAAAAAGGCTACTCAAGTACATATTATATATGAATGAAATTTGGCTGATAAAGACCCAAATTATAACAAAGGATACTTTTTATCCCGGATAAATTTGACCAATAAAATATTCACGCCTTATTGAACTAAGAGTACCGGGAAAAATGCCTTAAGCTTTTGTCATAAAGCAAATTTGACAGTACGAAGTCTGTCGGGTCATCTAGTATTTTTAATAAAACTGAATTGATTTCTTCACAACCGACATTTTATTTAATGTGCATATCGACTTTACTTTGACAAAAAAATAAAAATAAGACGAATTAGTGCAGCTAGCAATAAAATACGAAAAACTCATACGTTTTCAAAGACACGTTTATAAAATTGTGATTATCCAATACTGCATTTAATTGATAAATAAAGAATAAATAAAGGAAAGAAAAATTTCGACACAAGATTCGAAGGATAGAAGAATTTCGCGCTGGCAGCCATTGACACGGTAGCTCAATTGACAGAGCGACGGGGGCGTATACCCGAGGTCGCGGGTTCGATTCCCGCCTGTGTCGAAATTTTTCATTCCTTTATTTATCAGTAATAATCCCCACATGAGGTTTTCATGAACAAAAATATTTAAATACTGCATTTAATTTTTATTTGACAATAAGACCAAATACGAGTCAGATTAGTCATTATTACATTTAGATAGTTTGTACCAACTCCAACATATCATTAAACGAGGCGAGGCATTAACTAAGCGAGGGAAGAACACTAGCAAGACTCCAGATAACATTAGCTCTTTTTGTACATAGCAAATATTAAACGCAAATGTAACTTAAAATTTTGTGAAGGTAGTTAGTATTAATAATTTTATAGTACTGTATAATGACAAATAACACCTCAGTCTTCCCGTGACCATGATAACTGAAAAGTTTTCGAAACGTCGGGCTTTAAAAATAATGTAAAAACACGCGATTAAAATATCCGAAAATCAAAAAGTTGTTTCAATTATAATGTGCAATCGTGAAAATCTTAGAAAATACTATATCATTAAACTTT
The DNA here is from genome assembly GCA_963576735.1 of Bedellia somnulentella. Taxonomy (NCBI): domain Eukaryota; kingdom Metazoa; phylum Arthropoda; class Insecta; order Lepidoptera; family Bedelliidae; genus Bedellia; species Bedellia somnulentella. The sequence continues at coordinate 15,730,747 of OY755179.1, forward strand.
CTTCGAATAATCCTCAGAACCAATAATATTCATTTGATAGGGAGGAAGTATCGCAACTTTTCTTTTATACTCCGAATCTTATTTCACTAGAAAAATACTCTTTGATATCATCTATAACTGTTTTTTCACGTGAGTACACTGTCCATGCAAAACGTGGGTACTCTGAATACCTGGTGTTCAGAAGTAGTTGTACCTCTGCCACCCCCTCCGGGGATATTCGGCGTGAACGTTTATGTATATGTTTTCTATTTTCCAGATCAAATCAACATGTTCCATCATCCGAACGCATCTTTGCACGATAGCAATATCTCTGACGCTTTACAACTCCCTGCGTCTGCCTCGTGAGGCGTTCTACTATGGTCCTATCCCGTACTTACTGGTGTACACAATATGCCAGATAGTCCTTGGTCTAGCCACTGCACTGCTCCAGTTGGCTACGGGACAACTCAGCCAGCAGGATGCCGTAGGAGTATGGAGGGCCGTACCGATATTAAAAGGTTTGTGACTGATTTTAATGATAATTTGTATAATCTATACTTATAATAAATCTGTAGAGAGGTCAATTCTGTACATGAAATATATTTTCAAAATAACTATCAGGTGGTGATTAGGGATCGATACTGATGCCAAAAATGCAATCAGTAAAATTTTTGTCTGTCTGTCTGTCTGTCTGTCTGTCTGTCTGTCTGTCTGTCTGTCGGTTTGTATGTTCCTTATGGAAACAAAAACTACACGACGGATTCTAACGAAACTTGGTACAATTATTCTTCATACTCCTGCACAGGTTTTTGTATACTTTCCAGCAGAGTAGTAAAGGGGAATTTTGGGAAATTTTGGGAAAACGGGAGAAGTTACTCCATTTTTTAAGCTTCCGTCGCGTGTGCAGCCTTAATGGTTAAACTTACATAGAAATCACGTATCACGGAATTTTTTTCCATAAAATTATCTAAAAAAAAATCCTCAACAGTTTATGTCTATCTTTTACGGTTGACTCACAATAACACGTGTAATTCCTGATAGCTTAGCAGTTCGGAACATTCTGATTATATTTGTTTACTCTTAAGTTTGTAAACCTCTCACTCATCCCTAATTTAAAAAAGGTAATATTATTACCTATTCAATAAAAAAAGAATCATAGAAATCGGTAGAGAAACACCGAAATGATACATAAAACAAGCCATCGCGCCCGTGACCAAAACCAAATCTTTACTAATTTACATATAACATACTAGATGGCGCCAGTAGTTGCATCCTACATCACGTAATGATTTTTTTTTAGATTTTATAAATACTTCATAGCGTTTTATTCCAAAATTGGCTATTAAACGTAAATACAGAACTGTTCGTTAAAGCGCATTCAAAATCACCAAACTACACTGTTTAGGGAGTGCTATAAATTTAATAAATTGAAAACATTGCGCTGAATTTCACAATGCTTGAGCAGTGACTGAAGAAAGAAACCTCAGATATTTAAAAAAACAACGCTACACGTGCGAAGCTGGGACGATCCACTAGTCAATAGTAAGACTAATATGAAATAAAGCGTAATAAAAATTTGACACCGCCCCGGTAACGTCTCCGTGGCGTAGCGGTATAACTAACTACTATGAATATTTAATTAGAACTATTATGAATCAATCGTCCCGGGTTCGTATCTCAGGTAATTCAAGCTCTTTGTAAAAAAATGTTTTGTTAGCTTAAAATAACACTATATATAATAATAACAAGCACTATCCCTTCAATTTAGCGATTATTTTGGAAGGAGATCCACCACTAATCATCCCTATATTGCCGAGCAATCGCTGCAAGCTCTCCCACTATCACCAACGGTCAGTGTAGGGGGCAGCACCGGGCCGTCGCCGCAGCGCCAAACTACTATCCGTATCTGTACTTAGTAAAGATAATCTCATTTCTGAACATAAAAACTTGGTATATTTGTTTCATGATTCTTATGAACAATTAAAAAGGAATTTTTGGAACTCAACCCCTAACGGGTTGATATAGCAAATGAAAGTTAATATAGAGTTTTTTTACATTTTATAATAAAACTTGGTGCGATTGAATTTATGAAATCCATCTATCAATCATTCATGAATATATGCTAACAACCATAAATTCCATAAAAGGGTAGCCATAGCTTCGGAGATTCTTTATCCAATTTTGGAAATATATTGATAAAAGATAGGTTAATAAAGGTTGTTAGTGATGGGTCACAAACTGCATCGCCCAACAATCACTTAAAAAGCCTCAATGTCCTTTATGTCATATACAATGCCCGCGGGATTATAAATATAAAAAACAGAAGTTGAGATAGTGTTTCGGTATTTTGGTATTATGTAAACTGGATGCAAAAAATGAAGTCCACGCGGACGAAGTCGCGGGGCAAAAAGCTAGTTAAAAATATTTAAGTTAATCTCAGTATTTTTAGGTAACTTGAGAGACTTGCCAGTATCGTACAAAGTGGCGATCGATTGTATCTGCTCACCCCAAAGGGAACTAACGTAGACTGGTTTAGATGAACAATCATTTACATTTGGTCACGAGAAAACATTAGCTATATTGATTTTTACGTATCATAATTATCATGTTGGTAGAAAATGTTGGTTCTCAGATGCAATAATATGGATGCAAGTATTGAATAAAGCCAGAGTTTTGTGTCTTTTGTGATGTTATATGAGGTGTTTATTCATATAATAAACATAAATAAACGTTTACGCCGTTTATCCCCGAAGGGGTTGGCAGAAGTACCAATACTTCTGAACTCACATGGCAAGCGCCATCTAGTTTCCAGAGAAGGTACCCACGTTTTGCTTAGACAGTGTACTCACGTGATAGGGGGCAGGCCTATCGCCGTTTTGTACGAATACACTGTCACATGAGTAAGTACAACTCAGCCATGTGGGTTTCCTCACGATGTTTTCCCTCACCGTTAACAACCATGATAAATTAACCACACATATGACTTTAGAAAAGACAAATTGGTGTTGGCCCGTCCCAGGATTGGAACTCACGCCCTTCTGTTTTTCGGGCGGGTGTTCTACCCACTGGACTATCATGTTGCTTGGGATATGGGATAAACATCATGGTTAACTCACGTGGCTTACTCATACTTGTATTTCCTAAGTCATGGAATAATGTATATCCGTACAAATCATTCATAGGCTTGGTAATGATACCGTTGAAAAGCTGAAGGTCATAAGTCTTTATCTATTAGGGATTAAGTGCGACTCTTATTTATACTTATAATGTTTTTTTTCAGGTGTCGGCTACATTCAGCTGCTGACGTCATTCGTGAGCTGTGTCTACAACATGGTGTATGTGGTGCTTGCATTGGCTTACATCATCTGGATTAGCAAAGACAGTTTCCCGCTAAAAGCATGCAGCAACGTTCACATTACACCGGTTAGTGCAAGGCTATAAGAATGGACCATTATAACTTGAACCGGGTCGTGTTTGAAGATCATATTTGAGTCACGGAATGCCAATAAGATTAAGATTATTTATACTACCAGCTCACACTGTTTGATATGTGCATTGTCTTAGTAAAACTAGGTGTTTGGTAACAAATGACTCAAAAATTTATATTTATTCTCGGATGCGTATTAATAGTTATCTGTGCCATTTCTACAATATTTACAAAGTTTTTGCAAATATGACTGACAACCAACCAAAACAAAACAATTTTATTTCTCTTGCTTTCCAAAATTTGCTAATCATCGTCATTGTATTTCTGTACAGTGTCTGTTTAAAATAACACTTACCCAATTCTTCCCGTCCGACGTTGTTGTAAAAGGCAACCAAGGGTTTTTGGAGAATTAAAGTGATTGTTAGGTGATGCGGTTGGATACACATTAATAACCATACTTTATTTTACAAACTTTACCCCACTCATTTTCTAAAAAGGGCTCAGGATATTTCAATTCCGACTTTTTTGGAATATGTTACTCACATTACTAGACAGTACTCATGTGATAAGAGGCAAACATATCGCCTTTTTGTACGAATACACTATTACATGATTAAGAACAACTTAGCCATGTGGGTATCCTCACGATATTTTCCCTCACCGTTAACATTCATGATAAATTAACCATACATATGTCTATAGGCCCGACCCGGGATTTAAACTTTCATCTTCTGCATGATAAGCGGTTCCTGCCCACTGAGCTTTTACAGTTGTAAGTTTTAAAATACGTGTTATCAATGAAGTGCACAAAACCACTTTTTTAATTTAAGTTAATATCTGCGACCCCTTTGATAATTTGTAAAACGACATGTCCAAGGAAAGCCGAGGCAGCGCGACTAGTTTAGGTGACCGATCACTAATTGATACGTATTCACGTGAAGCTATAGTTTATGAAGAAATTAACAAAATTAGTGATCGTTTACTTCTTTTAAATAAAATACGTACATATATTCCACGTAAATTAAAAAAAAAAACAATGCTGATAAAAAGTTAATTTTAATTGCATATGTTAAAATTGTTTCATTGCAATCCCACTAACGATAGAAGTATAATCTTATTCCCACACAGGTGGCTGAGGAATTTTTTATACCGGAGCTCTGGCTACTCCTTCTGGGATTTGTGGTCGTGAGTATGTGTACGTATGAATGATATAAGTATAAGGAATTGCAGTAATAAGCAATAAACTTTCTGAAACGCATGTGCATGGTGCAATATGACAAAGATAAACACTTTAATAAAATATTGTAAAACTTAGAGAACACTCGCGGTGTGCTATTCGCTAAGTACTTATAAGACCGAAGACGAAGACGCAAACTTCTGAAATTACTACCATATTAAACAACTTGTTTGTGTGCTAGCCTTATTTGTTGAGAGGGGCATAAATATATTTGAATTATGTCATGTACTACACTCATGACTTACATACAACAGATATTCAGAAGCTGCAGGGGCATAGTTGATATAAAAAAGTTTGATTATGGCGAAGAGCTACATAGAACCAAGGTTGATAATATCAGTAGAATAAAACAAATAAAAATAAAAATGTGAATGTGAATGTGCTTAAAAAGCTAGACGTCCGAATTGTAAATAAAAATGGGCATATTTACTTAAAGAAACTACATAAACATAGACATAAACGTTCACGCCGTTTATCCCTAAAGGGATTGACAGAGGTACCAATACTTCTGAACTCACATGGCAGCGCCATCTAGTGTCCAGAAAAGGTACCCACGTTTTGCTTGGACAGTTTACTCACATGATGGGGGGCAGGCCCATCGCCGTTTTTGTACGAATACACTGTCACATGACTAAGTACAACTTAATTTAATGTTTTTTGACATGAATTCCTCATGTGGGGATTATTACTCATAAATAAAAGATACGGGGGCGTATACCCGAAGGTCGCGGGTTCGAACCCCGCCAGTGTCGAAATTTTTCTTTCCTTTAATAACATCTTTTATTTATGAGTAATAATCCCCACATGAGGAATTCATGTCAAAAAACATTAAATTATGTGATAGTTAGGCGTTTCCAACATTTGCATTCTATCTGAAAAGGTAGACAAGTGGCCGTCCGAATTAGTTAAAATTCGGAGGTAGGAAACGCAAACACTACTTGAACGTGTAAAAAAAAAGAAACAAAGGATAGAGAAATTTCGCGCTGGATGCCAACTGACACTGTAGCTCAGTTGGCAGAGCGACGGGGGCGTATACCCGAAGGTCGCGGGTTCGAACCCCGCCAGTGTCGAAATTTTTCTTTCCTTTAATAACATCTTTTATTTATAAGTACAACTTAGTTATGTGGGTTTCCTCACGATGTTTTCACTCACCGTTAACAACCATGATAAATTAACCACACATATGACTTTAGAAAAGACAAATTGGTGTAGGCCCGACCCAGGATTGGAACTCACGCCCTTCTGTCTTCAGGCGAGTGTTCTACCTATTGGATTATCATGTTGTCTAAAGAGACTAATGTATGTAAATTAAACTAAAACGTTTTCTAGGATAGCATAAAGTGGTGATTGATTGTCTCAGCCTACGCCGATGGAAACTTATGGCTTGCGTTTATTTAATCATGTAGAAGATGCCGATATATTAGAATGGGTTATAATTATAATGGATATAATATTTTTTTATGTGATAAGCTGCTACTTGCTGACGATATCTTAAATGTCAAAGATCTTTCGTTTTTTAGCCTTATTTGTTGAACGGATATAATAATAATAATAAACGGATATAATAAAAGTAAGGCGTAGGGATGTGACGACCCCACCGCCCATTGTTGGAATGGCAGGATGAAATGTTTACCAGCTTGCCATTCCAGCAATGCAAATAGTCAGCGCTTGAGTTTGTAGATGTTGACCGTGTCTACAAACTGGTCTCAGCGCAAAATAGAGCAGTAACGGTCTCCCCGGGGCAAGTGAGTGAAACCCCGGGTGAATCTTTGCTCATCGTAATGGTATGGAAGACAACGATGAGCGTATAGGGCCGCTCCCCAGGGGTTATCGCTGGGGCGCGTCTGGAGCTGGGGCTGGACGTGGCAGCATGCGGTCCCCCAGCCGCCGCAGACCGGCCCGACCACCTGGCTGGCGCGACCACCTCAGCCACCAGATGGCTTGGCATCGGTTGGGACTGGGGCAACTCAGTCCCAGCAGTCGGTGCCCACCGCTGGTGGAGCTAGGCGCCGCATGGCATAGACGGTTGATATGAATAGAAATGCCATGCGGGCCTACCTTAGGGCCTCAGGATCAAGAACTGGGCGGACGGGTTATCGGGCAGCAATGTTCCGCGAATTTCAGCGACTGGAGCCCAATTTGACCGTCACAGAACAAAACCTGGCGGATCGAGTTCGGTACATACAGCGCTCAGAACTTTTTAGCACTACCGAACTCGAACAATTGCGACACGAGGCTGTTCCCCCGCTAGACGAAGAGCCACCTTTGCAGGTTCTCCCTCCAGTCCCTGAACGGGAAGTACGGAGGGAGCCAATTGCTAACCTGCCGGATGTCGGTGGTGCGGAAAGCGATTTGGGAACAGTCTCCCTGGATTTTGATTTGGTGAGGAGCGCACTCAAAGAGACGATCCTGGAATATCGCCAAGTGCCTCTCGAACGGAGGCCAAGGCTGCCCTGAGTTCCTCTCAGCATCAAGGTTCGGGATGTCGTGGAGGTCGTCAATAACATACTGCCCTCATTTTTAGAGAGCAGCATGGACCTTTGGGATACGGATTCAATTCTCTTTGGCGCCGCAATGACAGTTTGTCAATTTGTCGGCGTCAGGATGCCGCCAACAAGAGCTGGTGGCTCCCGCCAGGCTGGCAGTACTAGTCCCAGGACTAGAACTAGACCAGCCTGAATGAGGCGGATTGAAAGCCGTATCACAAGGGCCAGGGTCCTCAACTGACCAGCTTCAGATCAGGCAACAATAGGCCGAGGGTGGTGCTCTTCGTCAGGGAGGCATTCCCTGGTGAGAATGTCTTTGACAACTCACCGGAGTTTGCCTGTAGACTAGTGGAGCGCATCGATGATCTGAAGCAGAAGATCGCTGCTTGGGGTAAGCAAATTAGACGATATTCTGAAAGGGTAAAGAGGTACCAACAGAATCGTCTCTTCATGAGTGACCAGAAGAAGTTCTACAGAACTTTGGAGCGTCCCGATGTGGTGTCGACGGGTCAGCGACCGGAAAAAGCCGATGTGGTTGCCTTTTGGCGTGGGCTTTGGTCGCTGCCTGTTGATCACGAAGAGGGCCGATTGTTCAAGGCGGTCGAGGAAGCGTGCGAGCCCATAGCGCCCATGAACCCCGTCAACATATCCGAGGAGGATGTGGTGGCTGCGATCCGTAAGGCTCCGAACTGGAAAAGTCCGGGGCCGGACGGATTGCACCATTACTGGTTGAAGGGGTTCACGCGCTGTCACGCTACTCTCGCCCGTCAGTTCCAAAGCGCCCTCGAGAGTGGGACGCTCCGAACTTCTTAACTACTGGGGTCGCTCATTTAGCTTCAAAGAGCGATCGATGCTAACGCGGATCCATCACAATACCGCCCCATTACTTGTCTTTGTACAATTTACAAGACCTTGACATCCGTTCTGAGCTCCAAGATTACTCAACACATTGTTGATAACAATGTGATCTCTGGAGCTCAGAACGGATGTAGGGGCGGTAGTCGCGGTAGCAAGGAGCTGCTCCTCATCGATGCGGTCGTAGGCCAACTGGTCAAACGCAACCGTCGGAACTTCTCCGCTGGCTGGATAGACTACAGGAAGGCGTTCGATTCGGTACCTCATTCATGGCTCATGAGGGTCCTCGAGCTGTACAAAATTGAAAATACAGTTCGACACTTCCTCGGGCAGTGTATGGGGTGCTGGAGAACGATCCTGAGTTGAGACGGTCAGCGGATGACGGACGCGGATGACCAAATTGATATAAGGCGAGGGATTTTCCAGGGCGGTTGCCTGAGTCCAGTTTGGTTTTGCTTGGCCCTGAATCCTCTAAGTACACTCTTGGAGAATTCAGGGACAGGCTTTCAGTTTCGGAGAGGCGGACCACGCTTGCCTCATCTCCTTTACATGGATGACCTGAAGCTTTACGCCCCCACGGCTGACAGATTGGCGGAGCTACTGACGATCACTAACGATTTCAGTGGTTCCGTCAAGATGGAGCCCGGGGTCGATAAGTGTGCGGTCATTCATGTCGAGGAGGGGCATGTCGTGCACTCTGATGGTGTCGATGTCGGCACCAATCATTTGAAGGCACTCTCCGAGGCTGAAACATACTGGTATCTGGGCATGTCACAAACCATCGGTGTGAAGGTGGCAGACGTGAAACAGGGTGTTTGCGAGGAGTTTTATGAACGCCTGAAAAGTGTGCTTAATAGCTACTTGTCGGGCGTTAATAAGATCCGAGCCATTAACTCCTGGGTCATGCTTGTACTGATGTACACGTTTGGCGTGCTCAGATGGACTCAGTCCGAACTAGACGCTCTGGACAGACGAGTCCGCACGACGATGACCTCTCATCGAATGCATCATCCGAGATCGTCGGATATGAGATTGTATATCCCGCGGATGTGTGGTGGTCGAGGCCTCTTGAGTGCCAAAACCATGCACAACCGCGAGGTATGCAACCTAAGAAACTATTTTTTGACGATGACGGATGATAATATTCGGGGAGAGGTGGTCGCTAGTGATAAAAGACTGACTCCCTTATCGTTGGCCTCACGGGATTTGCGAACCCCGGAGGTACTAAGCACCTCTGATCGGGAGTCCGTATGGAAAGAGAAGGAGCTGCACGGGAGGTTTTACAAGGTACTTCGGTTGCGTTTCGGGGACCTCTTTGGGGAAACCGAAGGTTTTGTCTGTGCAATACAAGACCAGGTTATCAAGACGCGGAACTATCGCAGATACATCCTAAATGACGGTACCACAGACATCTGTCGAGCATGTGGCCGTCCCGGAGAGTCACTTAGGCATGTTATTTCCGGTTGTTCGGCTCTTGCTAACACTGAGTACTTGCACAGACACAACCAAGCAGCCAAAATCGTGCATCAGGAGCTCGCTCTAAAATACGGACTCTTGCAACAGAGGCTGCCGTATTACAAGTATCTGCCGTAGCCAATCCTAGAAAACGACCGTGCCAAAATCTATTGGGACCGATCCGTTATCACGGACAGGACTATTCTAGCGAATAAGCCTGATATCGTGGTATGGGATCGGTCGCAGTCGAGGGTATCTCTAGTGGATGTCACCATCCCTCATGACGAGGGTCTCGTGAAAGCCGTTACCGAGAAGCGTCGGAAGTATCTCGATTTGGCTCACGAGATCACCGACATGTGGGGTGTGACTTCGACAGAAATAATCCCAATTGTTTTGTCCGCGAACGGGTTAATTCCAACCAGCCTCGCGACCAACTTGAGGCGGTTGGATTTCTGTGGCGTGTCGGTTCCAGCACAGATGCAGAAAGCGGTGCTGCTCGATACGGCTCGGATCGTCCGTCGGTTCTTGAACCTGACTCCCTGACCCCGACCGACTGTGCTCTTGTCGGGGAGTACCGCCTCTCCCATTCAAAATTCTAATTTTCTGTTTCGGCCATGGGAGAGGCGAGAAGCTAAAAGTGTTCCCGAAATAATAATAATAAATCTTTCTTTCAGACAAATGCAGTCCATACAAAATAATACAAACTAGTGTTAGTAAAGATTGACTTAAAAAACTATGTTAGAAGATAAAATAAACGACACAATAAATTTATATATGTAAGAAAACATAAATACTATTTATAAGTTTTCATAAAGAAAAATATGGTTGCGATATTATTATATATATTACTTTTCATGCATATCCTTTTAATGTTTTACATACCATTCAAACAAATAGCCTAAGTTTGACGACTTAACTACTTGAAGGTTACTTAGAAACAAAAAAGCAAACTCAAACATCACTAGCGATGTTAAGTAGGTAGTAAAAACATCTTGACATTCACCTTGACTTTACATTTCAAGGTGTAATAATAATGATTTTCCTTATTTCGCCAAAAAATACTGTAGATTTTCCGTGTTTCCAACAAAAAAGATATACCTACTTGTGATTATTTCGAAAGAAAAAGATCAAATTACCATGATGACAAAAAGACATTATCGACGCGCCCTGACAGCACTAGCTTGTCTTCTGCCTATTTAAAAGAATGTGTAGGTTTTGATGTTAGATGTAAGAAAAAATAAGCCCTTGCTTAACGATGAATTTGTATATATTTTATTAACACAATAATGTAGCGAATACGCGATAATGACCTAGACAAAAACATCTGTTTTCGTTTAATACAAGTACAAGGTAGTTGAAAAGCAATGACAATAATCATACGTATAGCCATAGCCAGACCTTCAAAATCAGAAATTTCTTCGCTGTGTAGTGTCGGCATAGAATAGCACTACCCCATTTCTTCCGGTGGGTGTACGTAAGAGGCGACTAACGGTATTGGGGCTTTTAAGGGATTTTTGGGCGATGCGGTTGGAGACGCATCACCAACAACCTTTATTCTACCATCTTTTCCCCACTCAACTTCCAAAAGTGGCTGAGGAATTTGTGATTCCTTAACTCTGGCTACCCCTTCTAGGGATTTATAGCCGTGAATATATGTATATATGTTCTCAGCCTCTTTTGAAAGTTATGTGCATGAAGACCTATGTGTATATTTTTTGACGCCTTACTAACAAACTAATACTAATAGAAAGGTCGTGTACTAGTTCGTATCAGAATACCCATGATCTGATGATTTTTAAAATTTTCATGTGTTTTATCCATCTTTAGTTGTATATATGTATTTGTTAAAGAATAGTATATTACTTTATAGCTTTCCATTGTTTCAGCATGGCTATGAAAACAAGATGAACGCTTCTACATGCTTTAAGTAAGTACAATTGAGTTTTGATAAAAGAATTATTGCTTTCACACCGTATGTCCATAGTATTTATTCGTACGTTATACGTTCACGCCGTATATTCCCGAAGGGGTTGGCAGAGGTTCTAATACTTTGGTACAAGGACACTGTCACATAACTAAGTACAACTTAGCCATGTGGGTTTCTAACATTTTTTTCCCTTATCATGATGACAAAAAGCTTTTTGCAAATATACTTAAATTGGACTTCAACTACAGAATAACTTACATACGTTTCCTGATTTTGGGGCATAGGATGTTTCATATTTTTTATTGCTTCGTTAAGGCGCCGTTGGTTCAGCGAAAAATATCATCTGAGGGGGTGCTGCCCCCGCGGGCGCGGGGAAGCGCCTACGCGCCGATCGAGCGGCCGTCTCCCCGACGCGACGCCGCGTGCGCGCGTTTTAAAAACATACAGTAGGGTAAGCAATACAGTTATTGTCAACTCGACAGTTTTAGCCACTCGCAAATATTTTCTATGTTATGGGTTCGGACATTTCTTTATGATTATTTACATTTTCTTTCTAAAATATTTACGAATGGTTATAACAGTCAGGGTGACGAAAACTGTATCGCTTACCCTAGGTTATCAATTTCAAAAATAGTTTCTACCATGGCTGTTTACAATATAAAATATAACATAACATAAACATAAACGTTCACGCCGTTTATCCCCGAAGGGGTTGGCAGAGGTACCAAATACTTCAGAACTCTCATGGCAGCGCCATCTAGTGTCCAGAGAAGGTACCCACGTTTTGCTTAGACAGTGTACTCACGTGATAGGGGGCAGGCCTATCGCCGTTTTGTACGAATACACTGTCACATGACTTAGTACAACTCAGCCATGTGGGTTTCCTCACGATGTTTTCCCTCACCGTTAACAACCATGATAAATTAACCACACATATGACTTTAGAAAAGACAAATTGGTGTAGGCCCGACCTAGGATTGGAACTCACGCCCTTCTGTTTTCGGGCGGGTGTTCTACCCACTCATCATGTCGTCGTCGTATAAAATATAATGATACGATAGATTTGTCTACCCCTGTCAGTTGAACAAAATTATTACAGTGATAATTTCATAACTTTTGTCGTGTTGTGTCGGCTTAGAATAACACTACCCCATTTCTACCCGTGATCGTAAGAGGCGACTAAGGGTATAGGGGCTTTTTAAGTGATTTTTGGGGCGATGTGGTTGGAGAACCGTCACCGAAATCATATATTATTACCATCTTTTCCCAAATCAACTTCCATAAGTGGCTGAGGAATTTCTCATTCCAAAGCTCTGGCTATCCCGTTAAGGGATTTATAGCCGTGAGTATATGTATGTATAAAATTTTCAGTTTACACCTGTAACTATTTAATATTATTAATTGAAATTAGAAGTTACTTTAACGGTTTTTTTCATTTCCCATTCCTAATAAATTAAACAATAAAATATAAAAATGAGTGCAATCTATGAATTTAATGAATTCTTTTATATTTGCTAATGCTAACCGTACGCACGGTCACTCTCATGCCTACATTAACGCGCATCGTATACAGATAGGTCACTCGCACACTAACGGCGCCGCACGCGCGTAAATTGTAAGATCTGTAACACAAGGCGCGCGCGACATAGGTCCATCCCCTAAAGCAGCTCGCCGAGCACTGAGCTGGCGGCGGGCGGGGCGCTCGGGCACGAGTAGGACTGCGAATATCGATGTTTTTAAAATATTTGTTTTATTGAACTTATTAAAAGAGAAAACTAATCGCCAATAATTATTAGAAATGCAAATGCTCAAATTATGATGCAAGTTATATGTAAGTAGGTAAAATAAATAAAACATAAAACCATTTTAAAGAGTGTAATTAGAGGTATGTTGGCGATTTTTTTCTATCGAGCGAAAATGTATTAATCATGTTTCGAATCGCCAATTTTACAGCAGAAAAGCCTCAAGATTTTGATGTATTTTTTTCAAAACCATATTGTTATAAACATACGCATTATAATGTTTCAAAAACTCTGTTCGCTGCACTAACGGCACCTTAATATATATTTTCATTGCAGCCAAACCTTTCTCACAACTCTTTCTCATCGTCCGGAGTATCTTGGAGTTATGGCTGTGCTTATATTTATACTATGGATATTCATACCAATTATGTAAGTTGTCATAAGTATTTAATTTTTTGCAATAAATTGCATTTGTTTGGTAACTAATTTTTACATAAAAAATAACTATAAACATCTTTTATACTGCTCAACATTATTTAAGGTGGTAGAGTCCTGATTTTTTTATGATTCTAAAGCTGATTAAGAAATAACGAAACCCTTATAAATTATAGACACATCAAAGTCTGTCTGTCTATACGTTGTTTTGCCATGGTCATTTATTTCCAACTATTAGAGTCAGTTCAAATTTAATAGCAAGAAATATTATATTAAGTTAGTAAATTTATATTTTTCGGTGCCCGATCAGGGTTCAAGATATGGCACATAAAATAAACATATCCTGAAACATCTTGAACATCACCACATTATTGCAATAAACTATTTTAATTTGAAATTTAAAGAAAGTTACAAATTATAAGATAAATGCCGTTTAGTGCCATATTAGAACGCACTACCCCTTTCTACCTACGGCTGCCTAAAGAGGTGACTAACGGTTTGGGTTTTTTTAGTGGTTTTTGGGCGATGTGGTTGGAGACCCATCACCAATGATACTTTATTTCTACCACGTTGTCCCCTATCAACTTCCAAATGTAGCTGAGGAGTTTCTAGATCTGGAACTCTGTGGCCGTGTATTTATTTATGTAAAAGGTAAGTTTAGCACGCCGTGGATGAAACCAATACAAAACAAATGTAACTAAAATTACGCCTTGTGGCTAGGCTAAAAGAACCATTGCACATCGTACTTTTATGAGTCCCATGCATTGACGCACGTTTGAAGCCATAAAGACGCGATACACACACAAGTCTCACGCTGATAAATACAATTTTATGATACCACGTCAACGTTATCTTAATATACCAAAAAGTCAGTGAGACCCACGCTTACTTCAGTCCTATTCTTTAGGTCTTACTAAATACACTTTTTTCATTCCAGGCTCAACGGACTTATGAAATCCTTCCGAATAACAGTCAGCATTTTAACACCAGCAACAATAATACTAGCTATTATACTATCATCGTTTTTATCAGAAAGCGCTCCTCTATCGACATTCATCGTTTCTTGCAAGGAATGGCGAGTGTTCTTCGAGCCGTACATTTGGTTTAGTTGCGTTGTCCAATCACTTTTAGCCAACCAAATAGCTGGTGGATATTTGATTAGTGCTGGAAGTACTGTTTACAAGCATTCTGATGTGCGATGGTGAGTTTTGTACATGTTTTTCTTTTCATACTTAAATGTAAGAATACTAAATAGTTGAGTAGCCGTGTAGTGCCGGCTTAGAATGTTGCTACCCCTTCCTACCCACGGGTGTCGTAAGAAGCGACTAAGGGTATTGGGGCTTTTTATTGGATTTTTGGGCGATGCTGTTGGAGACCCATCACCAAAAACCTTTATTTTACTATCTTTTCCGCGCACGACTTCCAAAAGTGGCTGAGGAATTTTTAATTCCTTGGCAGTGGCTACCCCTTCTAGGGAGTTACAGCCGTGAGTATATGTATGCATGTATGTAAATATTTTTTATAAGTTTTTTCTTTATCTTTGGAAAATTAACCACATCTCATCTTTATAAACATTGCTCATCATAGAATCAAATTGCCATTTTTAAGGGATGTATTTTATAAACAGAATTTTTAGGGTTTAATAGCCGATGGGCATACCTGAAACCTTTATAGTTTCGTCATGTATTGAGACCGAAACTAATGAGACTTTTTAGTTGAATATTTATAGGTAGGTGTATCTGTAAACTACTTCATAGATTTATGAGAAAACTTAACTGGGGCTCTTGATATAAATTGAATACATGTCATACATTTGGTTTAGTTGCGTTGTCAATCAGTGTTAGCCAACCAAATAGCTGGTGGTTATTTGATTAGTACTGGAAGCAGCGTTTATAAGCATTCTGATGTGCGATGGTGAGTTTTTATACATGTTTTTTTCATACTTATATGTAAGAAATCTAAATATTTTTTATATATTTTTTCTTTATCTTTGGAAGATTAACAACATCTCATCTTAATATACATAGTTCAATATAAAAATAAAAGGCAATTTGAAGTGATATATTCACAAACGGAATTTCAGTATTTTTGGGGCAAAACCGAAACCCTTATAAAAACTACTTTCTGTAAACTACTTCAAAGATTCAAGAAAATACTAAACTGGGGCTCTCCATACATATAATTAAATTGGAAACATACCATACATAGGTTTAGTTTTGTTGTGCAATCACTGTTAGCCAACTAAATAGAAAAGAAAACATTAATTCATTGCTACACTTAAATATACAGTAACACTCACATAAATAAACTCGTCACTACTTGTTTCTACCCACGGATTTTGTAAGAGGCGACTAAGAGGGATTTTACGTGGTTTTTGGGCGATACGGTTGGGAGACCCATCATCGAAAATACTTTACTTTCTACCATTTTGTCCCCTGTCAACTTCCAAATATGGCTCTGGCTGACCCTTTTTGGGATTCAAAGCCGTGAGTATATGTATTTATGTACTAAATAATTGGAAACAATATGCTTTAAACCGCCATTTCATCATCATAATTGTAGGTTTTCAAACATGGGCTCTCCGTATTGTTAAAGTTAAATTGCGGTAACAATTGATCGAGCGTAGCCTTTTATAGAAACAAAGAAACATAACGACACGCTTTATTGAATTAAAATAAAATGAGAGATAAAAAGATCAAAATTTATTGTATTTTCACCTACATAACATAAAACCTTCTTTTATCACATTTGATTGGTGATAATATGTTTAAATTAAAATGAATTCACTGTGACAATAGCTTGTCGAATAACATCTGTAATCAAATCAATCACTTCCCTAAAATTATAGGTTGTCTTATTAAAAGTTTAATAACATAACTTTCTATAACATACCTGCCATCATGACGTGGTTGGAAAGATTATGCCGTGTAGTGCCGGCTTAGAAAGTCGCTTCCCCTTTCTACCCACGGGTGTCGTAAGAGGCGACTAAGGGTATTGGGGCTTTTTATTGGATTTTTGGGCGATGCGGTTGGAGACCCATCACCAAAAACCTTTATTTTACGATCTTTTCCCCACTCAATTTCCCAAAGTGGCTGAGGAATTTATAATTCTTTAGCTCTGGCTACCCCTTCTAGGAAATTTTAGCCGTGTGTATATGTATGTATGTATTCTTTTTTTTTAGGGTGACAATATCGATAACAGTGTACAATATAATGGCTGGGTGGCTGTGGGTCTTATTTTGGGAAAGCATTGGAGGCAGAGATGAGAAAGACGTCAGTTCTGTGACGGTGCTGTTGTTAATATACCAGTCGTCTGCAAGTTTGAACAGACCTAGTGTATGGCCAATACTTGCTTTCTTGCTCGTGTTCTTATCTGGAGTTATCACTATTGTAAGTATGTGTTTTATGTTTTTTTTTTGTTGGAACAATGACGTTTTTGGTAATTTGGGTAACATGATAATGGGCTTTTGGTTAGGTATTTTTTTGGCTTCAATATACTATTACTATTGAAGTATTAGTGGCTAGGTAGCGCAGTAACTTGAATTTATTTATTTTTTTTGTTTGTAGCTCATCTGTTTTTATGTTTGTATGTTTGTAAACCTAGTTGTAAGTTGTTTTTTTGCAGCAGCGTATAAATGTGTTCTTCTTTTTAATTATATTTTTATCTTAATTTTACTGAGAAATAAATCTTTGTATATGATAACTTTTACATGTACAGTACGGTTTCTTAGCTTTAATTTTCTCACTACTCAGAACAGAAATCCACCAACATGAAAAACAACTTAACGAACTTTTATTTGGATTGAATCAGGCGTTACTTTGCGGAAATCCATAGCAATACTAATATTAATAAATTTCTTCGCTTAATTCCGCTGAATATTATTAATTTAGCGGAATTAAGCGAAGAAATTTATTAATATTAGAACTTTCACTTTTAAAACTTGCTGTGGAAAATATAAATTGATTTGTGCAATAATAACAAGTTTAATGTGAATGAATGAAAATAAACCCACATCTTTAATTATTATATTTTTTCAGTTATTTCTGCTAATGCCAATATACGACCGCCTGCACCGAGTCACAGATGACAAATGGAAACTAGTGGCTGGGGTCAGCTCAGTTCTTGGGATCACGTTGTCTTTAGTCCTCCTCATTAACACTTTGGAAGCCATTGCGATCGTCGATGATCTGCTTGTGCCAGTATTAGCAGTGTTCACTACGACTTTGGAAATTGTTGGATTCGTTTTTATTTATGGTAAGTGCCACTGTATATGCCCAAAACATGAAGAATAAAAGATCTATAAGATCTTTCTAGAATAAAAGATCTAGAAGACAGGTCAGAGCTGAAAAGCGAAGCTATCTGCTTGTTGTGGATTGAACGAGCTTTGCACCTTTTTGTCTGTTGTTTGATATCATTGTTGTTTTTTTTGTTACTTTATTTTCTTGTGTGTTTGTATTTTAAGAGACAAATAAAAACATTTATTATTATTATTATCTTTGTAAGAAAAGATTGATGGATGTAAACGAAGCTCGAGAGGTTTGCGAGGATCGTACAAAGTGGCGATCAATAGTCTCTGCCTGCTCCAATGGGAACTAACGGCGTGAGTAATGTATGTATGAATGCCACTGTGATTGTTAAATATATAACAAAATTACATTATTTTTTTTTGAATTGGTTTTTAATTATAATATTTCTTGACGAATAGTTAAACTTTGTTCAGTAAATGAATAAATAAACTTGCATTGCTGATAACTCCACTAGCTTATAGTAATGGCTAATATAAGTAAAAATATTAATTACCGTATTTTTTTATGAAAAATCGGTTCTGTCAAACCTCGTAGCTTGTTAAACATTTGATATTTTAAAAATAAATTTAGTCATATAAAACGCTTTTTTTATGTAATAGACTGTTCTGTTGTAAATATTATATTTATAATTTATTTAATTCAAGGCAAAAAGACCCAAAATAAGATTAGTCAGATCTTGAATGTTGGAAATTTCTCTGCCAATTTTAGAAGATATGTGGGTAACATACATACATACATACATATACTCACGGCTGTAAATCCCTAGAAGGGGTAGCCAGAGCTAAGGAATTAGAAATTCCTCAGCAACTTTTGGAAATGTGAGTGGGGAAAAGATGGTAAAAATAAAGGTTGTTGGTGATGGCCCTTAAAAGCCCCAATACTGTTAGTCGCCTCTAATGTACACCCATCGCGGTAGAAACGGGGTAGTGCTACTCTAAGCCGACACTACACGGCAACATGTGAGTAACAATCGGAAACATATTGTAATATAAATTGATGGTTGGGCATACTTATAGGTCTCCAACTCAATCGCAAAATAATAACACAATCCATTGAAATTAGTTATCTTCACATCACAATGACAAACACAAATAATATTATTTTTTGTCGTGGTAATTCAAAAAATGAAGTACATTTCCAATCATGTATTTTTAAGTTGCCACGGTACACTAACCTCAACATTATAATTATTTAATTTTTACCTGAATCTTTTAGTTCTGTAAGTATTATGTAATTTTTCTATAGGTGAAGATTTGTAAATGGCATTGTATATTCATAATTAGTATTATATTGTTTGTATTGATCTGTTAATCTTCCAAAGAAAATAAAATAAAATAATTAAAATAAACTGCTTAAAAATCCCTGTTTGAACCATAGGTGTGTGATTGCCCATTAACAAATATATCTTCATTTCAGGTTATCGTATGCTTCGTATCGATATAGAATTCCTAACCGGAAACAAGCCTCAATTCATCTGGATCCTGTTCTGGTGTATAACTCCAGTCATCCTCATAAGTTCGACAGGGTGGTGGTTAAGGGCTTTGCTACGAGAGACTGTTGAAGATAAGAATTTGTGGCCTTTGGGTGGCGTCTTGATTGCTATGCTGTTGATCATGGCTATTGCTGCGGCGATTTCTGTGGCTAAAGAGGAACAATATAATCTTATATCGGTATGTTGAATTGATTGTTAACAATGTACATCTAAATGTGCTCCAAAATTCTTCTATCATATCGTATCAACCAAAGATGTCATCCATAGGTACAACTTATGATTGACTTAATAAAATAATGTTACTTTAAATTATACTTCAGAATAAATATATGAATATTATACCTAATACTTAGAGAAAATTATTGTTTCCATCTATTTTCAGAAAATATCAGCAGCATTTAGATCATCCCGACAATGGGGTCCCGAAGATCCAACTATCAGATACAACTGGATGCTCCAAAGAAACACTAACGACCAATATAGCAATGGGGATGAGCAGAGTATTGATTCCTACAGCAACTATAGGAAAACCTTCCTCAAAAGCAACGTACAACAATACAACGAATTTCCGAACGACTACTACAAAACTTATAGTATTTATACAAACAATATTTATAGTAATGATCATAGTCATGATCAGCCTTTTAATGATAGATTATATACAATTTATTCACTGCCAAAAAGTAAGCATAAAGCTGATAAATTCTATTCTCCAAATGTCTGCATAGCTAATAATACGCTCGATGGGAGAATATTTTGTAATTGTAATAGGCATTTTAGTCTTCACGTCCCTAATTTACAGAAAAGTGAAATTTCTACTAGTTTATAAAGTTAAAATGATGTCATCATCTCTACATATGTTTTTGAAATATTTGTTTTACTTTGTTGATAGAAATAATAAATTATTTATTATTTTATGTATAAAACTAACGCTGCCAGACTATTCTTTTCCATTTGTTATGTTCTTATTTTCTGACTTTGTCTATGTAATTCAGCCTCTAATACATTGAAACAAAATGCATTTTTGTAAACGTGGCTGATTTATTTATATTTGCATGTTTCCAATTTGTCTTCTATTTATTTTCTTGATAATATTGTTATCTCTAGGATTAAATCTAGCGCTTTGCATCGATCGCAAAATATAAAGACATATTTTTTTGCAATTTGAGGAACTCGAAGAATAATATCGCTGAGATATAACTTGTTCAGTCCACATGTTGTGCATTTATAATAGCTAGGTATTCAATATTTTTCGGTTCCTATATTTTGTGTGTATTGGTTGTATGCACATTTTTTCTTTGATCCTTTTAAATATTTTTATTTATTTCTTAAGGGAATCTATTTCTAAAACTATGTGATTTCATTAAATTCACTGTAAGTTGTATGAATGCTTGAACATTTTTAATGATACATATCATATAACACAAAGATTTAGGAATGAATTGTATTTCTTTTATTGGATATATTGTCTCTTTAGATACAGTGTATATTAAGGTCATCATAGTTTAGACTATTCCATATAATGATGTCCATATAAAATAAATGAAGCTTACGATTTATCATGCCCATAATATTCATGAGCATTACACGTTTTCTTGAATGGTGTTCGGTTTGATTTCATGTACTTACCTTCATCAAGATCTTATAGCAGAGTTTTTTTTATACCTTGGATTTCAATCTTACTAACGCATTATTAAGATTTGAAATTAATGAATGCCTACTAAATCTGCTTTCTTGATATCAAGTATTACTGAATGGTCTAAAGATAAATTTTGTACATGTGTCGATACATTTTGGGGTTATTCGGGCGCCCCTTAACAAGTCGAAATCACTAATGCTTACTAAAACAAGAACCTAAACGGTGGTAAGATGAATGATATTTTGTTAAAAAATATCATTTTATGAATTTATTCTTATAAATCAATCGATTTTTTAAAATATTTTGGTGTTTTGGAAACGTATTTATTTTTATTCTTTACATTAATATGTGTTATAATATAATATATAGTATTTTCTGATTTTATCTTCAGGAAAAAATACTTGAAAAAGGCTGTTGTCTGTTTTAATTATTTTATTCATTATTTACTCTACAAGCTAATAAAATAAATGTTTTATTATGTGTTGACACATAGGTAATACAATCAGAAATATTAAATATTTTTTTTTAAAGTTTGAAAAACCAGAGAACAAGCTTGGAGGGGTAACTAGTCGTTATTTAATTTTATAGATTTATTTTATTTAAGTGAAAACTATTTTTTAATAAAAAGTTTCCCAAATTCATGTTTATTTCTTTCAAGTGTACTCTTTTGTCGTGAATTTCTAGTATGTAACTGCCTGAATACATACATATACTCAACTAAAACGTTCACGCCAAATCTCTGCAGGGGTTGGCAGAGGTACTAATACTTCTGAACATCAAGTCACATTGTCACCTGGTGTTCAGGGTACCCTTGCTTTAATTTAAATCTTTTTGTTCATGAAAACCTCATGTGGGGGTTATTACTAATAAATAAATAATAAATAAAGGAAAGAAAAATTTCGACACAGGCGGGAATCGAACCTGCGACCTAAAGGATAGAAGAATTTCGCACTGGCAGCCAATTGACACGGTGGCTCAGTTGGCAGAGCGTCGGGGCGTATACCCGAGGGCGCGGGTTCGATTCTCGCCTGTGTCAAAATTTTTCTTTCCTTTATTTATTCTTTATTTATTACTCTTGCTTTGCTTGTACTTTGTACGATTACACTGTCACTTGACTAAGTACAACCTAGTCATGTGGGTTCGCTCACTACGTTTTCCTAACCGTTACACATAGGTAAACATACGGCTATTAATTTTTAGAAGGGGTAGCCTTCAGAAAATGAAAATTCTCTGACAGTTTTGGAAGTTGAGAGGGGAAAATATTATAAAATAAAGGTTTTTGGTGATGGGTCACTAACCGCCCAAAAATCAACTAATTTTGTAGTACAATTGAATTACTTACATCTCTAGGAAACTTAGATGTTTTTTATTCGGACAAGTTCGATCCTGGGTGGTTGTGTACAGCCTCGGACAGGGATGTGTGGGCTCAAAATTGTGAGGCCTTTGCCCAGCAGTGGGAAATAAATTAGATGATAAATATGCATTCTTCATATCTATTTACAACAAAATAACACAAAGAGGTGTCATTTACAAAAATTACTCCACCTACCAATTAAAAAATAAACTGTATAAGTGGCTGCTCGATACAGACTACAACGAGACAGAAAGCATATTACATCCCTGTATATAATAATATATTTATGTTGCATATTTATTTTTTAAAAGTTTATTATTTGTATATTTATTCATTTCTACATTACTAACCCGACTAACCCCTCATGTAAATAAATATTGTGTCAACTAGCTTTTTGCCCGCGACTACGTCCGCGTGGACTAAATTTTTGCATCCGGTTTACATCCAAAGTACCGAAACACTATCTTAACTTCTGTTTTTTGTATATTAATATTCCCGTGGGCTGCAGCTGGAGATCTATTTGACCACCTTTTCCCTTTAAACTGCCAAAAGTGGATAAAGAATTACTATGTCCGAAGCTGTGGCTACCCTTTTTTGGGATTTGTAGCCGTTAGTATATATTCATGATTGATTGATGGATGAATTTCATATATTCCTTTTTGTAATTGTTATATCAGTCAATCGCATCAAGTTTCAAATTTCTAGATACAGTATATTTATAGATCAAAAATCTGTATACTATATTTCAATCCCTTAGGGAATGAATTCCAAAAAACCTTTTTAATTGTTCAGAAGAATCATGAAAGAAACCATTTTGTACCAAGTTTCAATGTTCAAAAATAAGAATATCTTTAGTAAGTATGGATAGCAGTTTGGCGACCCGGTGCTGCCCCCTACAGTGACTGTTGGTGATGTGTGAGAGATTGCAGCCAATCAGTCATCGGTCAATAGATGGCGGTACTGAATTAAAATTGAGATAATTGCTATTATTTACTAACTATGCATTCTGAGGCTTAAACAGAATATTAATTTATGCGTAAATATAGCACAATATATATATAAAAATGTTAGTTTAAAAATAGTTAATAAAAAAGTTATAACATATTCTCAAACCTACCAAATGAATACGCAATATTCATACAATATACTTTCTATTATCATTATTCATACATATTCGCATAGTTAAATGTAAAAGAGAAGGAATAGTGCTTCCTATTATTCTAAGCTTACACAAAAGCAAAAAAAAACGCAAAAAGATTGTGATGCTCGAGATTTGAACCTGGGTCTTCCGTGCGATTAGTATTAACCGAACGGTATACCGCTACGCCACGAAGACGTAAGTGTTGACTTCAAAATTTTGATAAGGTATATATCTAGTAGTCATACTATTGACAAACAATTAAATGGAAATTTATTTTGATGAAAATGGATGAAATCCTTATTTTGTCCAAAAAAACTATTATGTCTTTTTATGTTCCTGTAGGAACCCTTGCGAAATCCGGGATAAATGATTTCCTATATGTTGGCCAAGTGTATAAGCTACATTCATACCAAATTTGATCAAGATCCGTCTGGTAGAATAAACGTGATGACCGGACATACAGACAGACAGACAGATAGACATTTTTTTCAAAAAGCGCAAATTTGGCATCAGTATCTAAAATTAAACATATTCCACCGGTTTTTAATTTTTTTTCTCTAATGTACAGTTTTGACCTTGGTACAGTCTTATTATAGTATAGATTACCATAACTTTACTCAATTTTCCTATTTTAGTAGTGTAACATTTAAATTCAACTGTTAACTGGTTTCCCGAAATACAGGACTAGCCTAGTCTGGAAACCCCTGTAAAATTCAGAATAAATGTAAACGTCTTTTTATCAAATAAACATTTTATTTTATTATTATTTATTCAAAATCAAAATAAAATACTTGTACACTGTTATTATTCTATCAATTTCTGGAACCTGGCAACGTGCCACATATATAACCATCAATCATCTTGTGTAGCTTATGATCACAGATTAAATATTAGTAGTTCCTACAGATGGGACAGTAAAGAATGAAATGTAGTTTCCTCTGCCCTCGGTTATGACGCCACCGTCGCGACAGTAATGGCGTCGATAGAGACCGAACAACAGGAACGCGTCGTTCGGTCTCTATAGGTTGTCGTTCGGTCTTTATGGGTTGTCGTTCGGTCTATATAGTGCTGTACCTTTTTCTTTTTTTGTCGATATCGATAAAACTTTAGTGATGCCTCTGTCGATATGTATATTAGTTTAGTACCAGACAAGATTGTTAATTTCAAAAAGATAAATAAAAGGACAGTATTTTCATAATATTTTATTTCTCTTCTTCTTAACCTGTAAGTAACATATATCTTGTATGCAAACTGTTACCCATATCATAAACATGCCGTTTTATATTTTCCTGTTTCATATTATATTGCACCAGTTATGGCCAAGCAACCGTATAATTAAAACTTTATAAAACAGTTTTACTCTTCTGTCATGCTCCATACAATCTGACCAAGACATGTAACTTTTCGATATTAATTTCTTACGGTTTCTTTCTAGTTGTGCTTTTGTTCCATATATATTTCAATATTTGTGGATTAACTAACTACTTTCTCTATATAATCTTAGCATTTGTCACTTGGGATACATTAAATTATTATTTTTAGATCTTTCGTAAGCTCTTAAATATACAAATATTTATGGATACCTCTGAATTCTTTGGCCGGATAAGTTATTTTGCATTCTTTGCAGTTATTCTTTTTTGTTACTAATAAATAAAGAAAAGAAAAATTTCGACGCAGGCGGGAAAAAAAAATTTTTTCTTTCCTTTATTTATTCTTTATTTATTAGTACTAATCCCCACATGAGGTTTTCATGAACAAAAAGATTTAAATTATTCTTTTTTGTTTTTTCTGCACATATATCCACTTGTTCCTAATTTTGTTTAGTTTCATTTAGCATTAAAATAAGAACGTAATTATATATAGTCTTTTTGTCAAGCCCTTATTGCAATTTTTTTCATTCGTAAACATACGATTAAAATCTACAATATTTTCACCTTCACCTTCTTTACAGTTTGTGAATTTTGATACTATGCTTAAAATGTTAGTTAATAAAAAGATTTTATTTTATTTTCTTTGGAAGATTAACAGACCAATACAAACAATAAAATACTAATTATGAATACACAATGCCATTTACAAATCTTCACCTATAGCAATTAAAAGAATAAATGAAATTTTAGCATCAGGATTAGTATATCAGTGGCTCATTGCTGTTATATGACCAAAGAAACTTTCAATTCTTGATTTAAATATCTTGGATAAAAATAACTTATGCCAAACTTGGAAAACAATAACTTAGACAATCCCAAAAAACTCTGCAGTGTAGTAATTCATCCATCCAATGAAGGAGCACATACACATCTTGGTTCACCTGCTTGCATAGTCAAATTACTAGTGGAGGCTATAAACTTAATGTTTTTGAGACCCTAATCGGTTTTTGCCTCAGTTCTATGAGCTTGGATTCGGGCTTCACAGTAGACCACAGCTTTCCTCTTCTTGTTGAGCCTGGTAAACATTTACGCTGTCAAACAGTTCACCAAAAAACTTCACGACATCAGCGGTGGTCTTCATTGTTTCACGTGGCTGTCCCAAGCCCGAATCTATAACAAAAAAAAAAGTTTCAGATTAGACACAAAGGAACTATATCATACTTAGTCTGCTGAGTATCCTTTTGCTGGGTAATGTAAACATTGTCTTCATTAATTTATATCCCTTTGGACTTTGTTTCCCAAAAGCAAATGTCCTAGCCATTTTATTCTGTCTAGCAATCCTTAACTGTATTAAAAAAGTACTGAGGTTTTTATTCAGGCTGTCAAAATCCTCAAGTTTAATTTGAGTGCTTGCAAGTTTATGCATGTTTAACAGTCCTTGGGTAGATGATTTACCCTCACTCTCTGAAGAAATTAGAAACAATGTATATATTATGTTTTTATTTTTAATAAAGACTTAGCACTTTTAATCTTCTACAGTAAATGTGGAAGGAAAAATATTTACTAACCAATAGTTTGCATTGGGATATGGACTTCTTGTCTGCTTGATGGGCAGGAATAATTATGTTTTTGGGCGCTGATTTCATCTGTAATTCAAAAATAGTTATTTTTACATCGCAGTATGTGCACTTTTATATATATGTATATATATATATATATATATATATATATATATATATATATATATATATATATATATATAAATACAAGACACCTTAATATGTTTAGTGATGAAAGGCTAG
Organism: Bedellia somnulentella; assembly: GCA_963576735.1. NCBI lineage: Eukaryota > Metazoa > Arthropoda > Insecta > Lepidoptera > Bedelliidae > Bedellia > Bedellia somnulentella. The sequence goes on from OY755179.1 coordinate 15,757,395, forward strand.
ATAATATTATTATTCATTGTTTTCATCTATTTGTAGAGAAGTAAAATATTGTTAATCGGTACAACTTTGCTCTATATTAGAACATCATTTTTGCTCATCGACCAATTGAATTATTTTTTACAATGGATTTAAAACTAACACAACATTTAAGTAATATTAATTTAAATGGCCATATGTATTACCTGTAAACATTTATAGTCTGCAGCATCCTGTGTCATCCTTTGTGTCATGAACAGCAAAGTAATTATGATCGTTGCAACTGTTGTACTCTGTAAATAAATTAATCATTCTTATTACATTAATGGACCAACTACAAATTTTTAATGGATTAAAAAGAGTGATTCAAACATATATAAAATGAGTTCCTACAACATAGCTCTAATGAAACTTGTTGTGATTCAAATGTAAGAGTTAACTTTACTGGAGTATACCCTATCTAAGTAGTTTTATTTCTTGAATGGAAAATTACAGTGAACTCACATAAGCAAAGCTTGGTCGTGCGTGCAAGTGGTCGTACAACTAAGAAGAAAACCTCGTAACATACCTTCACCAGTAAGGAGAATTCCACTTATGATTTCCTCCTCCGAGAATAGACATGGATATAAATGTCGTAGAAACTAAATATGTCAAGTATAAGCTGGGTAACTTGTAATTTGTCGGAAAGAAAAACACACAGTTTTGCTTTTGCGGTTTGTTTGTTTTGGTTTTTTGTTTCGTTTTCAATCTAAAATGGCGACCTGCGATAGTAGCGCCAAAACCGGGGGCATGCGAACTAATACTGTCTAGCCCCTGCTTATGATGATTCTGGTCCAGCGACTAAAATGAAGCTCTATATTGATAAGAATTTCTTTATACACTTTCCTACATACATAAAGTAGTACAAACAAAATTGAGTTATTTTTAAATAGAAGACATATAATATTGATCGTAAAGGCGATGCGAATTTAAAACTAGATATGAAAAAACATTCTTTTTTAAATTAGCAAGCTTACCTACTAAGTTATAATTTTGTTTCACAAAGAAACCTTCAAAAGCAATTTATCGAAAATTCACGGATTAAGAGAGTCCAAACCAAACATAAAAAATGCGATAATCGTTTACCAAAGGAGGAAAAACGTGAAAAAGAAAAGATGAAAAATGGATAAAGTTTTTTACATAAATCATAGGATAACTGCGAAAAAATATTGCCTGTGAGAGGTTTGCCAGTCTTTGCATTCATCAGCAGTAAGTTACAGTGCGCACAGTGTGTTAGACTTGCGAAGTATTGCTTTCAATGCTTCATATTTTTGAACAGAAATCGTTCTGATAATTTATGTTGGCTTACAAATCATTTGTCACCGCTCAGTGTTGAGGTTATTCCAGTGAGAAAAAGTTTGTCGTCTTAGCAGTGTTTGTTCATTTTGAACTAAGCATTTTGTTGTAGTATGGTTATTTAAAATGACATAAAGTAAATGCTCAGACCATTAATGGTTGATGGCAAGGCGTGCACATTAAGTTTAAAATTGTAATATCTCTGTTAATGGAATATTGATACTATACACAGAATACTGGGACCTCTATATCAGAAGTTATTTGTTTGAAAATAAACAAATATCGGTATATTCATCAACATTCATTTAAACTACACCGAAACTCACGTCTTACACGGCAAATAGTTTCTAAGGAAGCTTTGATGTAGTAAATTAGTATATAGCCAATATATAATTGTCAAATTGCCAATATGTTAAATGTACGTACTCACGACTTTTATTCAAAAAAGGGTGACCGAAGTTATAGATTATTTGTTTTTAGATAAAAGTAAAAGTTCTGAAGGGGTTACAATGGTAAATTAAATTAAAAGGTTTCCGATCATTAAGTCACTTCGTACAAGACCCATAGAAAAGTTACATAATATATATATTACATACATCAAGTAAGCCCCAAAAAACATACTTAAGTTATAACTCATGATGTTATATAATATAAAACAGTGGCTGAGAAATTTCCACTCCTTAAGTTCGAGCTACCCTTTCCAGGGATTTATGCCGTAATGTACATACATACATATACTCACGGCTATAAATCCCTAGAAGGGGTAGCCAGAGCTAAAGAATTTGAAATTCCTCAGCCACTTTTGGAAAGTTGAGTGGGGAAAAGATGGTAAAATAAAGGTTGTTGGTGATGGGTCTCCAACCGCATCGCCCAAAAATCCCTTATAAGCCCCAGTACCGTTAGTCGCCTCTTACGTACACCCACCGGAAGAAAAGGGGTAGTGTTATTCTAAGCCGACACTACACAGCCGTAATGTAGGTATTTGTAATATAATACACATTTAAATACCATCCATGACTAAGAAGAAACATTTCAATTCATCCTATAAATATTATCGTCAGCGGGGTTTGACTATGAATGCACTAATTAAAACCCTAACACCAACTTGAAACCTATCTACGCCGAATTGAACAAACCATTCCCCACATACAAAATATTTTCAGTAATAAAAATAATCTACTGCTGCCCAGTAGTTCTCAAACGTAATATCCAATATGATGGAAGATATAAACTAAGAAATCTCAATGGAAGGTGGCTCTGAGTTACGAGCTCATTTGTCGGTGCCGCGCGAGGAGACATAGGCTATCTGATGGGACGCGCCGAAGACAATCGTTTGACGGGCTTAAGACGGCCGCATTGTATGAATCACCGAGTTTGTCGTTTTAGCAGTGTTTGTTCATTTTGAACTAAGCATTTTGTTGTAGAATGGTTATTTAAAATGATATATAGTAAATGCTCAGGCAATTAATTCCACAGTTAAAATGAGCATAACATTACTTTGAGATACTTAAATAATACGAAACACTCGAAATAAAAATATATATCTATATATTTGCATGGGCTTAAATAATTTGTTGGGAATCTTTTCTTACGTAATATGTGTGGTTACTCTAAAAAAATTAATAACAGAGGCGGAGAATGCTTCCGATAACCTACACCTTTTGCGTTGCCCTTTTTTTAATGACATTTGATGTTGATGGCAAGGCGTGCACATTGAGTTTAAAATTGTATTATCTCTGTTAATGGGATATTGATACTATACACAAAATACTAAGACCTCTATATTAGAAGTTATTTGTTTGAAAATAAACAGATATCGTTATATTCATCAACATTAATTAAAACTACCACGAAACTCACGTCATACACGAAAATACTTATTAATAAAACAAATATCTTCAAATGATCAGCTTAAGCCCCCTACAGTTTACTTCATGTACCATTATTAGTTGCTATTAATTCCGCACCCTCTCTCACCCGCCCAGCCGACATCGACGCCTATTACGAAGATTTTCTCAGTGATTTCGTATTTTTTGGTGGCTTTTCTGAGGATTAAGAATAAACTGGCCGATCATTAGAAGTAAGTTTAAGGGGGAATCAGTGCGAATCTATTGGGTAAGACAAAATATAGGATATTTTTAACCTTATGGGGTAGCCAATTTAGTTGTTTTTAATATAAATTCATACTAAAAGGTAGTCTCTAATTTCCTTTGGATTAAAAACAAGATGATTTTACTACAGTAATTTGTTGTTGATGACCAGATAAACAGTATTATAAAACTATGAAACCAAGGCTAAAATTTCTGAAATCATAATTACCATCTACCTAGATTCTAAATATCTCCGATGCAAAATACCGTAAAAGCATAAATTAACAAACCAACATCAACTTAAAAACCACCAGAAAACAGTATTCCAAAGATATTCAAACAAGCATATTTATCTCAGTTACCCATCTCTAGTTGGAAGGTTATCAAAAGCCAACTCAATGAGTTTAACTCAGCAATTAAGAGTTAAATCCCTCAGACAGGTGGCATCTTATTAAAGTACGAACCGGCGAGCAATTTATGTGACTGCAGACTAAGCTACTAACTTGCTGTATGACTTTAAGATAAAGAACAGATTTCGTAGTCATTAATTTGTTAGCGTTTCTCTTTGCTATTGAAATAAACTGGACGTTTCAGTGTTTATTTTTTGTTTGTAGAAATGGAATGTAAATTTTTGCGAAAATACATTGAAATGTGGTCCACAAGTTTGTTAGTCTGTGTCAATGTGGCTGACTTTCTTTCTAGCTCTGAGGCTCTGGGTACTCCTTTTTGGCCGTGAGTATATGTATGTATGTTTGCTGTGTAGTGTCGGCTTATAATAACACTACACCATTTCTGCCGGTGGGTGTACGTAAGAGGCGACTAACGGTATTGGGGCTTTTAAGGGATTTTTGGGCGATGCGGTTGGAGACCCATTATCAACAACCCTAATTTTGCCATCTTTTCCCCACTTAACTTTCCAAAAGTGGCTGAGGAATTTCTCATTACAATGCTCTGGGTACCCCGTTAAAGAATTTATAGCCGTGAGTCTAAATGTACGTATATGTATGTATGTATGTAACCTACTAACTATGCCTTTTCTTCGTGTAGATGTCGTAATTCGTCGTGGTTTTACTGTTATTTGTACTAATTCGCTTCCAAAATTGACAGAGGAAATATAAAAAAAGAATAAGTTGTATTAATTTACATTGGTAGTTTTGCACTATATTTAACACAACAATATTATTATTATTATTTTATTTCAAATTAAAGTCATAAATATAATAACCCGATCTGTTTGTAGCCCAAGTCAGTTAGAGTGTATATAGACGTAAAATATGTAAAGTTACTGAGTACAGACAGAGCCCATAATATTCACATATTCAAACGCAAGATATCATTCGAAATGATATTTCCCAATTCGAGCGAATTCATTTATCATTGGCGACTGTCATACGCATTCTTGTTGTAGTAAATAGAAATAGATTTATGAACGTTCGGTACTTTGTCATTTGCAGCCGAAACTACTAGCAATTCATCATGTAACATAATTTATTCATTGCAGTTAACTTTAGAGATATGAGCATAATCTTGAAGAGTTCTGAGTAGTTGTATTATAATTATTATAACTACGACTCTACTACTGTTAATAAGTTTCTTCACTTAATTCCGTTAAATACCTGCAGTCTTCATGCAATTCGAAGAAATTTATTTATATTAGTATTGCTATGGATTTCCGCAAAGTAACGCCTGATTCAATCCAATAACAAGAACTCCCTTACGGTAGCCTTAGCTATCGAGTTACCGCTATATTTTCAGAAAACAATCTAACTATTCTTTTTTAAACTAAAACGTACCACTCTCCTTTACGGCATAACGGGATAATTACTGAAAATTTTAGTACGTTTTGTTAGGGGATTAGTTGATGAACTGTAGTTTTGAAAACAGGATGAGTAGAGTACTGTAAATTATAACGACATTGAAGATTTTATTGTAGAATCTATATATGTAATACGGAGAATCCAAAACGTAATTTCTTAAAGAAAACATAATTCTCATATCGTAGGAGGTGCAGCTAAGGAGTGTATGGGCGGCGGAAATCAGGAATTTGTACGTCATATCCGGCATGTACCATCAACTTCCGCCAACGCGTGCTATTAACTTCCGGATGTAAGTTGGCTCAGTAATAGCTAAGCATAAAGGCGTATGTTCACAAACAAGTATTCAGCTTTTTGTGTTTATGTTAGGTGCAAGCTTCACATAAACTTAAACTTAAGTCGGTTTCAAGGGAGCTTAAAATAGCTAGGATGTGAGAAAATTGTAGTTTATACATACAATTCATACATATACTGAGGGCGGTAGTTCCCGTTGGGATAGGCAGAGACTATGGATCGCCACTGTAAGTGACAGTATCAAATAATTCAGTTATAAGTATTTCATACAGATATAAATATTTGTTTTACTTCGTCTCAGCTTTTGTTTTAATTGTGGCTTTATTTCGATTGTTAAATAGTTTTTCCTAGAAAACAATTGCTTCTGAATAAAAGATGAATAAAGGAAAGAAAAATTACGACACCGGCGGGATTCGAACCCGCGACCTCGGGTATACGCCCCCGTCGCTCTGCCAATTGAGCTACAGTGTCAATGGCTTCTAGTGCAAAATTCTTCAATCCTTTGTTAGTTTTACACTTTTTAATTTATGTTTGCGTTTCCTACCTCCGATTTTTTTACAAATTCGGAAGGCCACTTGTCTACCTTTTCAGATAGAATGCAAATGTTGTGAACGCCTTGTGCGAGGTCGCGGGTTCGAATCCCACCGGTGTCGAATTTTTTTTTCCTTTATTCATCTTTTACTTATTAGTAATAATCCCCACATAAGGTTTTCATGTCAAAAACATTCAAATTATGTAATTCCTTCTGAAGTTGTGTTGATTAATACATTCGTATTAAGTCAACTTATCATATACGTTTTCATACTTGTGTCCTCATTTACAGTAGTGCTCCTGCAAAATATAAAATAATGATATTATTATGTTGAAAACTATGCTTTATAATATTTTTATTGATACTCAGTGGTCTACCAAACCGCAAGTCTGCTTGGTAAACGCGGCCTATGACCAAGCCAACGAATTCATCATAGACTTGACCCCTGAACAGATCAACGCGTCCTCACCTTTTAATTGTATAAATAAATTCGGACATAATAGAGAGATCAAATTATCCCAAAAGAAAATAGTTTAATAATTTGCTGTTGGGCATACTAACTGGATAAAGTAAATAATAAACTTACATACCTAAACTCATGCCATTATTTCCCATTGGGAAAGGCTATACCTTTACCTTTACCTATCGCTACTTTGCTATTAAATAATCCATATGATATATCTTATACAATATATGATGATTGCCCTCGGCGTGGATTAAACCCTCAACACCAAATCAGGATGTTGAAACGACTCTTGTAACACAACAAGACAACTAACGCTACATATTTATAGACTTACTAAACTGTAAAAAAAATCACTTTTATATTTATGTTTACATTTAATGAAATGTGTTGATTAATTTGCATAACCATAAAATAATTAAAATATAAAGTAATATCGAAATAAAATTTCGTAACAAGTTTTCCTTCTGTTTCCGAATTTTATTTTGCAAGTTAACGGACTTAATTACTTAGCAAGTAATAAAGGCCTAGGTAAACTTAAAAACTATTCTAATAGCATAATATATATAATATAATTAAGACTTTTTTCAAACATCTTCAAATAAACCATTTCATTAACAGAAAGGAATACTTACAAACTTGACTGAAACAAAAACAATAATACTTTAAAATTTAGGAAATTAATCCTTATGTCAAAATGTTGTTCACGTCAACCTCAAAAACATTTTAAAGGCGTTCTTAACAATACTACTCAAGTTATGATTTATGAGAAAATTATCATCATAACACTAGAGCTCATAATAAAATATTTGATTGGTTTAGACTGTTATGGAAATTTTATTTACTCATACCGAAACAGACATAGAACATAGAGGTTAGTTGCTGACTACGAAACCTAAATCTAATTATGATAATGAATGAAAACTTAAACCGGTCATTTGAAATGATATTGAGGTTTCCGTGATTCTTATTTCAAATTTAGTAGATTGGAGGACGGAAACTTATGAAACCCTCAAAGTTTTAAATTATGAACGTAAAATCTCCAAAATTTGTATCCTTGAACATAATAAAGTCTAGTCATAGTAGATCTGAAATAAAGTGGATTTTAACAACCTTAAATATTATTATTTTTTCCAAAAAAGTTCTCAAAAATGCTACAAATACATTTCACAGACTTTAGCTCGCATTGGGACATTTTCGCTAACATTTATTGTTTAACTAGCTGACCCGACAGACTTTGTACTGTAAATTTGCTTATGCCAAACTTTAGGCGTTTTTTCCGGTACTCTGAGCTCAAGCAAGCGTGAATATTTTATTCGTCAATTTTTTTCGGGATAAAAAGTATCCTATGTTATAATTTTGATCATTATCTAGCAATCTCCTAAAATTTATTCATATAAATTCTGTAATTGAGAAACCTTTTTACCTCAAACACACAAAAATCTAAACTTTCACATTTATAATATTAATAGGATTGTTAATTTACAGTGAATCCATAGTTTGGGTTTTTCTTATATAGCGTATATTGTTTCCCACTGCTAAGAAAAGACGTCACAATTTTGAGTCCACACATCCCTGTCCAAATCTGTACAGATCCACCCTAGTTCGAACTTAAGAGCTTATTCCATTACACTTTGTCGTTGCTGAATTCAGACGTCCTTCGAAGTTACTGCCGCAGACGCTTGTTATTCCACTACACAAATTTCAGTTTGAACGTTATTCCACTAGTCTGAATTCAGATTCTGTGGCTTTCAGACGTCTTCATTCAGACAAATGGAATAAGCTCTTTAACAAGTCATCCCCATCTTCTTCTGAGCCTTCGCCTACGCCGCGCCGGTGTCCATCTGTGGGCATCCATCTAGATTTTAGTGTTTGTAAGAAAAACCAGATATAAAAAACTACTTATATATTATATTACTAGTGGATCGGCCGAACTCCGCACGGGTAGCGTAGTTTTCAAAATATCTGAGGTTTCTTCAATCACTGCTCAACCTTTGTGAAATTTATCGCAACTTATAGTACTCCTGAATAGTGTAGCTTTGTGATTGTGAAAGCGCTTTTATAGACGGTTCAATATGTCCGAAGTATCAGAGTTGAAAAACTTTGCATACATCATAGCCGTGAGTATATGTCACGCAAACGTTACACAAAAATAATCCTTATAACATGATTCAGTATTTACGTGCGACGGCGCGATGGCTTATTTCATGAATTAGTTTGGTGTTTCTGTACCGATTTCTATGATTCTTTTTTTATTGAATAGGTAATAATGTTAACGTTTTTAAATTAAGGATCAGTGAGAGTATAATAGACGTGAAAGTAAACAAATATTATCAGAATGCTCCGAACTGTCAAGCTATCAGGAGTTACATCGTGTTATTGTGAGTTAACCATAAGAGATAGGCATATGCTGTTGCGGGATATTTTTTAGACAATTTTATGTAGAATATTTCCGTGATATGTGATTTCCATGTAACTTTAACCATTAAGGCTGCACACGCGACGAAAGCTTAAAAAATTGAGTTACTTCTCCCGTTTTCCCAAAATTTCCCAAAATTCCCCTTTATTACTCTGCCGAAAACTATACTATAACCTGCCCAGGAGTATGAAGAATAATAGTACCTAGTTTCGTTTAAATCCGTCGAGTAGTTTTTGTTTCCATAAGGAACATACAAACCGACAGACAGACAGACAGACAAACATTTTACTGATTGCATTTTTGGCATCAGTATCGATCACCAATCAACCCCTAGTAGTTATTTTGGAATTATATTTCATGTACAGAATAGACCCCTCTAAAGATTTATTATAAGTATAGATTAGTACTAGCACTAGTATATTATTATAAAACTTCACGAAAAAGTAGGAACCGTAACTGGAGTAGAACGAAAATCAACTATATAAAATCAAATGTGTTTCGTAATGTAAATATAGTAAATCCAAGCATATCAATGTCATACTTTATTGAATTCAGACTGAAATAAATTGTGTTAACATTAGAAATCACAAAGCCGATCCGGTTTTCATTCAGTTAATTGAATAAGGATCTTACAGCCAACATTGGATGTAGGGTTGGGCTTTGAAATATATGTCGAATCTATAATACAGGAACAGAGTAACATAACATAACATAAACGTTCACGCCGAATATCCCCGAAGGGGTTCGCAGACGTACTAATACTTCTGAACATCACGTGACTTTGTCACCTGGTGTTCAGAGTACCCACGTTTTGCATGGACAGTGTACTCATGTGATAGGGGGCAGGCCTATCGCCGTTTTGTACGAATACACTGTCACATGACTAAGCAAAACTCAGAGCACAACTCAGTCATGTGGGTTTCCTCACGACGTTTTCCCTCACAACCATGATAAATCCAGAGTCTTGGAAGTATTCCTCAATGGCGGCTGACGACTTTAAGAAGGTTGCCGGAAGATGACTGATAAGAGCAACCAGTCATTGTAGATATTTTGAGGAGGAGTCGTGTATTTTTTATGGTGATAATGGATCTGATTTATTTTTTCCAATTCAAATTTTATCAGTTCAGCATATTGAACATAATAGTTATATTTAAGAAGTTCTGTTTTTTAATATGAATTATCACGATGATTGGAAACAGAGAAAATGCATTACAACACAAACTACATAAACTCTGATAGCTTATAACATGTATGTGAATTTTGTTTCATTTGTAAGTTGAACTGTTATTATTTTTTGATGACCTTTATACATACATATACTCACGGCTATAAATCCCCAGATGGGATAGCCAGAACTAAGGAATTAAAAAATCCTCAGCTACTTTTGGAAAGTTTAGTGGGGAAAAGATGGTAAAATTATTGTTGTTGGTGCTGGGTCTCTAACCGCATTGCCGAAAAATCCAATAAAAAGCCCCAATACCCCTTGTCGCCTCTTATGACACCCGTGGGTAGAAAGGGGTAGCGACATTCTAAGCCGGCACTACACGGCGATATCCTTTATATTCTTGTATAATAGTTATTTAATATATTATTTCAAAAATACTTACAGTTAAAAACTAATTTGAATGTTTTGTTCACCTGTTTTGTTAGCTGTGTAGTGTCGGCTTAGAATAGCACTACCCCATTTCTTCCGGTGGGTGTACGTAAGAGGCGACTAACGGACTTGGGGCTTTTTAAGGGATTTTTGGGCGATGCGGTTGGAGACCCATCACCAACAACCTTTGTACTACCATCTTTTCCCTACTCAACTTCCAAAAGTGGCTGAGGAATTTGTTATTTCTCAGCTCTGGCTACCCCTTTTAGGGATTTATAGCCGTGAGTATATGTATGTATGTATGTTCACGAAAACCTCATGTGGGGATTATTACTAATAAATAAAGGTAAGAAAAATCTCGACACAGGCGGGAATCGAGGTTGCGGGTTTGATTCCCGTCTGTGTCGAGATTTTTCTTTCCTTTATTTATTCTTTAATTATTAATGAACACAAAAGTTTTTTTTTAGAATCGGTCATCGTGAAAGATTTATGTTACAAATAATGTTACGCTAATACGAGGATTTAGAATATTATTCTACTGCAACACCAATAATGAATAGTGCGAAGTATAAAGAGTATGTATGAAATGACTGATGAAGTAAACGAAGCTCAAGAGGTATGCCAGGATCCTGCAAAGTGGCGATCGATTGTGTCTGCCTACCTCAATCGGAATTAACGGCGTAAGTATATGTATGTATGAATTCACTATCGGGTCGGAAATTGATCTCACATTTTATTTAAGCCAGTACTATTAGCAGGATAATTCAGTGTTTCATGGCCTCATCTAGAGTGCTGACTAATTCTCGACCGGCTCGTCCGAGTATGATTAATTTGGTCAGTCCACCTGATCCATTCCACACTGTTGTTACTTCGAAGCCGCGTCTATGTGGACAACCAATTATTACGAGCCTGTTATTTGATTACTTCTCTTAGCTGACTATTGGATTTTGACAGCTCAGTCTGATTCTACCTGTATAGTTGGTGATAACGTACTGTTTAGTAATAATAAGATATTGTTCTAATATTGCTCCTATATTTTATATAGACATTGCAATTCCTTTTTCTTTTGTTTCCTCCAAATGTGGCCGTGTAGTGTCGGCTTAGAATAACACTACCCTATTTCTAACCGTGGGTGATCGTAAGAGGCGACTAAGGGTATAGGGGCTTTTTAGGTGATTTTTGGGCGATGTGGTTGGAGACCCATCACCAACAACCTTAAATTTACCATCTTTTTCCCACTAAACTTTCCAAAAGTGTCTGAGGAATTTCTCATTCCAAAGCTCTGGCTACCCCGTTAAGGGATTTATAGCCGTGAGTATATGTATGTATGTTCCTACAAATATGAGTTACAGCAATAGGCCTGGCCTCTTTCATTTTAAAACACTGTCCATGTGAAACGTGGCTACTTTGAAAATCAGATAACAATGCCACGTGATGAAGTATTAGTACCTCTGCCACCCCTTTGAGGACAAACGGCGTGAACAATTGAGTTCTTGGGATGTAAATTGGGAGTTCTGGTTTTGGCGCGGAACAATTTTAAGAAACTCAAAACATTGGTTTTAGTTTTGTGGAACGTTGGGTATGGCTAGGCAACACATTCATTATAAACCATTTCTCTAAACATTTAGACTTGTTTGTATTAAAAGTAAAATTTGTTAAAATATGTAAATTAAATATAGAATCCTAGCAAATTTATTAAACTATACTTACTATAACATGTATGTATATATAAATTTAAAGTCTTTGACTCTTAGTCATATTTTGTTTTTGCATACGAGCAAGGGTTTAATGTGAAAGGATACAATTATTATAAATAAAGAGCTATGGAAACTGCAAATGCTTAAAAATTAAGTACTATTTGTTGTACAGACATACATACATATACTCACGGCTATAAATCCCTAGATAGGGTAGCCAGAGCTAAGGAATTAGAAATTCCTCAGCCACTTTTGGAAAGTTAAGTGGGGAAAAGATAGTAAAATAAAGGTTGTTTGTGATGGGTCTCCAACGGTTAGTCGCCTCTTACGTACACCCACCGGAAAAAATGGGGTAGTGCTATTCTAAGCCGACACTACACAGCATTTTTTTTGTGTCTCCGACATATTTTGAATTTAAGTTGAACCGCATTTGTTCAAGAGAAATTTATATTAGTAACAGCGTTAAGACTGTTTTTTTTTAAATTAGTGTATCTTTTGTACTATAAATATTTATTTTACGTTATGTATTATACCTATAAATTTTCTTCACAAAAATATAATACAGTAAGTTTGAATTTACGCAACATAAAATACTCTCTGGATATTTTTCTTAAAATTAGATAAACAAAACAGCGTCTAAACATTTTAGTACAGCTAGAAGTAGACGTAATTCAGAAAACCATTCAATTCTCAATCTTTTATGGAATAAAATCGTTTATGCGTTTAGTCATAACGTCTGCAGCACTTGACAGCCACCTGGTTTCACGGCAGTTTGCTCAACCATTTGGCTCTTAATTACACTGATGTCACTAACAGGGAGGGCTACTTAATCTGGAGGGTTCTTTTCCAATCTACGACAATATTCACAAACCATAAACTACGCCTAAAAATAATTACTTTACTTATTTCACAAATGCGTTATAGTGTTGAATACTTAATAAGGCGTTTATTTCACTGATAACTCGAAATTAACATTGATAAAGCAACATGTTTCGGATACATAGTAGAAGCAATTATGATATTTCAAATACTCTCACAACCGCTACTATGTAATCGATTCTGAAAGCTATATATTATATATTTAACAGAACTTTTTGCTCTCATTGAGTTATATTTTACAAACTTTTGTATTACTGCCGGTTTGCCATCTTTTTATCGGAATCGAATGACCCGTCTGAGACGAGACGTACGATGGAACAGCAGTCAATTATTCGCCAATTAGCTTTGCCATAACCTTGCAATTAATTCACTGTATTATATCAATTGATAATAACACACCTAAATACTATAAATACAGGGCGGAATATTGAAATAAGACAATAAACTATATAGTATCTATATTTCTACCATAACATATGTTTCTCTGCATTATATATAGATTTTACCCGAGTGGGACGAAACGGTACACTTACTTATTCAATTTGTGAGATTAAACTTACTTTATAAGGATGTTCATAAACAAAAGATGTTATTAAAGGAAAGAAAAATTTCGACACTGGCGGGGTTCGAACCCGCGACCTTCGGGTATACGCCCCCGTCGCTCTGCCAACTGAGCTACAGTGTCAGTTGGCATCCAGCGCGAAATTTCTCTATCCTTTGTTTCTTTTTTACACGTTCAAGTAGTGTTTGCGTTTCCTACCTCCGAATTTTGACTAATTCGGACGGCCACTTGTCTACCTTTTCAGATAGAATGCAAATGTTGGAAACGCCTTACTATCACATAATTTAATGTTTTTTGACATGAATTCCTCATGTGGGGATTACTACTCATAAATAAAAGATGTTATTAAAGGAAAGAAAAAAAAAGCGACGGGGGCGTATACCCGAAGGTCGCGGGTTCGAACCCCGCCAGTGTCGAAATTTTTCTTTCCTTTAATACGAGTAACATCTTTTATTTATGAGTAATAATCCCTACATGAGGAATTCATGTCAAAAAACATTAAATTATAAGGATGTTGTTGTGTGTTTTATTAGAAGGTAGGCGTCCGAAATATGAAGAATAAAAGAGCATGTATGAAAAGATTGATGGATGTAAACGAAGCTAGAGAGGTTTCTCAGGATCGTATGAAGTGGCGATTGAAAGTCTCTGCCTACCCCAATGGGAACTAATGGCGTGAGTATTTGTATGTATATGTTGTACACTTACGACTGATTTCTAAATTGATTATTCCAGCTGACAACAACTAAAGTATCGTTCTGTCGCATTCAAATCTTAACAACTGAATGAGACAAAACGATACTTATGTCGTTCTCAGCTTGAATACTCAATTCAGAAATCGGGCGTTAATCATCAGATTTATTGGAATTTTAAAGTTACTCCATGTTTTTAATGGCCTGATAAATTTTCAAGTTCTGCTACTGTATAGCGGTAGCATTGTTAAAGTCTGACAATGCATTGTGGGCCATCAGGGTGTATAGCGAAAATAGAAAAGGGGTAGGCAGAGATTACTCTCGCAACTATTCTCTTTCACGGAACAAAATCCTTCGAGGCTTTATAGATCTGAATTACTATTTTCAAAAGCAAAACACGTTGAAACCAAAATTATTCATCCTTTGCCACCCTTCTAAATTGAAAACATGCATACATATACTCACGGCTATTAATCCGTAGAAGGGGTAGCCAGAGCTAAGGAATTTTTCAGCCACTTTTGGAAGTTGCGTGTGGAAAAGATGGAAAAAATAAAGGTTGTTGGTGATGGGTCTCCAACCGCATCGCCCAAAAATCCCATAAAATGCCCCAATACCGTTAGCCGCCTCTTACGTACACCCACCGGAAGAAATGGGGTAGTACTATTCTAAGCCGGCACTACACATCATTGAATTAAAAACTTGCTATTATAATGATATTTACTTACTACCTACATTTTCAGAAATTTTCTTTAACTTGGTGAATGGTTCATATAGAACTTTTACAATATGTATGGCGTTCATCTAACTTCCCTTTTTCAATAAAGTAGAGAAAACTTTCCTACTTCGAACAAGTGTTGAACATTTTAGTTTTACTTTTCAATGACATAAACTTTTAAGTGCGTGGTTACGATATCTAGTATATTTTGTACAAATAGTAGTTGTATCACCGTTTCATTTGATTGGACGTACATATATACATATATTCACGGCTATAATACCCAAAAAGGGGTAGCTAGAGCTTCGGCGCTGGAAACTCCTCAGCCACATTTCGATTTTGATAGGGGACAAGATGGTAGAATGAATAAGCCCCATACCCTTAGTCGCCTCTTACGACACCCGTGGGTAGAAATGGGTAGTAAAATTCTAAGCCGGCAATACAAGGCAATGATAGGACGTATTTAAGCAGAAAGGTCTCAACCCACAAAAAATATTTTCCGAGATATGAGCGTTTCAATGATTAGAATATTTTGTATACGATTCCCGCTGGAGTCAAAATTTTTCTTCCTTTATTTATTAGTATTAAACGCTTGAAGTTTAAATTTTGTGTTTTAGCATAATGTGGGTTAAGTTTAGTGTTTATAATAAACAGCTTGCGTGAACTTTTTATAAGTATAGGTTCACTATTTCATACATTCAACCCTCGGCTATCGCATACTTAATTCCGTCAATTTCGGCGAAAGTGTGTAATGCATCTTTCTGCTTAACTACGTCTAATTTCGATTAACAATAACGTGTGTAATACATCTGTTTGGTTTAAGATTCAAAATAGTTTAGGATTAATAGAAAAGGTGAACATGATAATTCTTAAATTTATGAGAATTTATATTTAACTTTGATCGAGATCTGACAATAATTTACAACTTAACTTGTACAACTCACGTAAAATAAAATATAAATATATTAAACATAATTCACAGATCAATTTAGCCCAACTAGATAAGTGCAATAATGACTTGTGAAAAGGAATACTTGCTCGACAATATATTAAATTAAGATTTAAATAACATCCAACAGTTAGCAACAAATATTCACCCGAAGAGGTTGGCAGAGGTACCAATACTTCTTAACAAGTGACAGCGCCACCTAGTGTCCAAAGTAGGTACCCACGTTTTGCTTAGACACTGTACTCATGTGATAGGTGATCGATCACCTACCAACTTGGCCACTATTAAAGTTAATCAAAAAATAAAACAGTTTTTTTCTCTTTTTAATTTCAATACATGTACTTAACATATTTTTATTTAATCTGCTTATTGAAAATGAAGCTTCCACACAATACAAAAGATGCATGGATTATTTATTATATATTATTTTCTTAGGAAGATATACAGACAAAAGTATACAATACAGAGGTAAGATAGATTGTCCAATGCTATTAACAAATCTCCACAAATAGAAACAACTTTTTTCTAAAAACAATGAGTAAGTAAATATAAATAAATAATAATTGATATAGTTATACTTACCTTCAAGATCATACGTATCTTTCGATAAATTCTTCACATATTTCTAAGAAACGTTCTCGATAACTGTCATTTTTGTACGCGTAGTTGATAACTGGTGCAGATCGATCGATGTTCATATATTCCTCGAAAGTTTCAGGGTTGTCAAATACTTTCTTAGCTGTTATAGGGTCCATAAAAATATAAGGGCCAATAACTGCAGCTTCTAAAATCCCAAAAGCGCGGCTAATTTGGCACCATTTGACAAATTCTTCAAATGTGTAATTCATGTCTTGTAATATTTTTTTCGTTTGTTTATCAACTGACTCTTGAAATATGCTGAAGTATTTTTTTAATAATGCCTGTTCATATTTGTCTCGAATTTCGCGTCCCGTAGTTAAGTACAAAAGCATCATAACATCGAAGGCTGGGGGTCCATACCTCAAACACTGGAAGTCTACCAAAACGGCATGCTCAGGTTTGGAATTCGAGTACTTGAATAGTATGTTGTTAGACCATAAATCTTTATGTAACAAAACGTTCAACGTATTTTCGTGCTCCCTCAAACTTTCGCAAGTATTTAGAAATGATTTCACAACTTTCGATTCCAAATTAGCAATTGCTGTTTTCTCATTCGTAGAAAATTCTTTTACAAAATTTGTTACCAACTTTGCTGATGCACGTAACCATGGGGAATCCTTAAAACTGTATTCGGTGAGCTCAGTGCTATAAATAATATTTAAGTTAAAAAGTTTGCCAGTTTCGGAAGATTTCAGTATTTCAAACCTTTTAGTAAATGCATGTAATTTTGCAACAGCTTCTATAGATATAAATAGATGGTCTATATCAAAATGTATAAGAGGCGGAACTGTTTTGTAACCTTCTGCAGAAAGATCTGGCATAATAAGAACAGTGTCGTCACAGATATATGAGGGCACCACACTTGAACGGGGCAAAAGACCTGCAAAGTAACATTACATTACAAAACACATTTTGATTTTAGAGATGGCTAAGATAGGTTGTTTTTAACCGACTTCAAAAAAGGAGGTTCTCAGTTCGATTGTTTGTATGTATGTATGTATGTATGTATGTTTGACCTGTATGTATGTCTGTTGGTCCGCGATTATCTCACGTTTGGCTTAAGCTATTTGGATGCGGTTTTCAGAAAAGTATTCGGTACATTTAGAAGATGGGTTAAGTGATTTAACCGACTCTAAAAGAAAGGAGGTTCTGTGTTTGACCTGCATGTATGTATGTTGGTCGGCGATTATCTCGCGTTTCGCTTAAGCTATTTGGATGCGATTTTCAGAAAACTACTTGTTACTTTCAGGACAAGGTTTTAGTGATCTAACCGTTTCAAAAAAGGAGTTTCTGAGTTTCACCTATAAGTATGTATGTAAGTTTGAAGGTTCTTAGTTATTATTAGACAAAGAGTTATCAGTTTATGTTATTAGATTCAGGAGAGGATTTAAGTTCTTTAACCGACTCGAAAAAAAGGAGGTTTTTTAGTTGGCAATATAAGTATGTAGGTATGTAAAGTTATCAATACTACACAGAGATTTATCAATATATGTTAATAAAGTTTTTTATTAGTAATAAACAGAGTTACTAAATTATTAAACAAAAAAGTATATAAAAACATGAATAAATTACTCTTAATTATATTGAAGAAAAAAATATATATTGCAACATCATGTTTTTCATCCTGGTCATTTCAATCAAGGCTCTTTCGTCATGGGGATGGTTAAGTAATTTCTTTGAATCTATATCACTTAAAGCCATCTCATCAAGGGATTTTACACGACTCAACGCTACATATATATAAGAGTGTTTCTTCGCATTTGTGATAGGTGAACTTCTCTTTGCTCATCTGTTTCGGCAGCAAGAGCAGCACGCTGACGATCTCTCTCATTCTGAAGGGCAAGCACGAGTTATCGACGCGATAACGGTTAGAATGAGATGGCAGTATACGATACTAAGTAAGTGCGTAAAAGATGGCTGCTTTATCCCACGCGATAACTAGTTTAAATACGGCTCGTGCTTGCCCTGCTGAAGTCTTTGTTTTTTTTCGATGGGTGTTTCGTTCTCCCTTACGCGACTTTTCCTTAAAGCATCCTTTGATTTTCTATCTAGGCCCGCAGGTAAACAAAATAGTAACAAGTAAGCTAAAGTCATAATAACAAATATTATAACTACCTGTTAAAAAAACTATAAAATAAACGGTCAGTAAAACTTATCTCTAAAAAACTATCACTGATTCACTAAAAAAACTCAGAGTGATTTAAGAACTTATCACTAAAAAGTATAAAATAAAAAAGAAAAACAAAAACTTCAAATTAAAAACTAAACAGAAAAATTAAATATTATTATTTTTTATTTAAAAAAGAACCGCCTTCAAAAATCCAACTGAAAAGTATAAAATAATTTTTATTTATTTTATTATGTACAACCCTATTCAACTTCTTCTTTTTGAAGTCTGTGCCAAACAGACAAATCCAAAGTGAAAATTGCTACATAGAGAAAACCATACGAATAATAAATCAATCGATAGTGCCTCAACAACAGTAGGTAACACAATCGCGCTCAAAAATCAAGAAATTTCATCCGCTCGCAACGAAGTCGCTTTATAAAGGATGGAATTGGGGGACAGTGCGCGGTGCTTAGCCTGGTGTGCATGCGTCGCACTCCGCAGAGAAATTATCATATATACATGTCACCGTAAAACTGTAAATACTAGTAAATTATAATTTTAGATAGATAGCGAGATAGTAAACTAACGTTAGGTTAGGTTATGTAAGATTATCAGATTTCAAACTAACGGAATTAACAATTCGACAGAGACATGCATGCACCGAGTTGGCACAACCAATACTTCTAACACTTTGTAAAAAGACGATCGAGAATCTAAATCACTACATAGTATAAAACAAAGTCTTTCTCTCTCCCTGTCTGGGATATAGGGACATCCTTATGTATACTTTAATCTGTAAAACTACGAAATGAATTTTGATGCGAATTTTTTTATTAATTGATTAAAAAGGAAGGTTTATAAGGATGACATACGCTGATGGGGTGGAGAACTCACTCAACTTGGGCGGGCCACTAATATTCGTTCTTCTTTGTCATGAAAATTGGTTTGGCACCGACTTCAAAAAGAAGAAGTTGAATAGAGTTGTACATAATAAAATAAATAAAAATTATTTTATACTTTTCAGTTGGATTTTTGAAGGCGGTTCTTTTTTAAATAAAAAATAATAATATTTAATTTTTCTGTTTAGTTTTTAATTTGAAGTTTTTGTTTTTCTTTTTTTGTTCATTAATTTCAAAATTTGGTTAAATAAACATGCATACATACATATATATACTTACGGCTATAAATCCCTTGATGGGGTAGCCAGAGCTAAGGAATCAGAAATTCCTCAGCCACGTTTGGAAAGTTAAGTGGGGAAAAGATGGTAAAATAAAGGTTGTTGGTGATGGGTCTCCAACCGCATCGCCCAAAAATCTCTTTAAAGCCCTATGTAAAGTGCTATTCTAAGCCGACCCTACACAGCATTGGTTAAATAAAGTATGGTAATATAATAGTGCAACCGTGATAGCCCAGTGGGTAGAACACTCGGTTCTCGTGCAAGCGACTAGTGTTCAAATCCCGGGTCGGGCCTACACCAATTTGTCTTTTCTAAAAGACATATGTGTGGTTAATTTATCATGGTTGTTAACGGTGAGGGAAAACATCGTGAGGAAACCCACATGGCTGAGTTGTACTTAGTCATGTGACAGTGTATTCGTACAAAACGGCGATAGGCCTGCCCCCTATCACGTGAGTACACTGTCCATGCAAAACGTGGGTACTCTGAACACCAGGTGACAAAGTCACGTGATGTTCAGAAGTATTAGTACCTCTGCCAACCCCTTCGGGGATATTCGGCGTGAACGTTTATGTTATGTTATATGTTATGGTAATATAATAGAAGTATTATAGCTATTTTATGTTTAGTGGTAATAGAGTGCAAAAATGGAGAATGGATAACATGTATGGTATTTGTAAAGCCATGAGTATCGTCACATCATATTCCATCCCCTCTAGCTTAAATAGGGTGATTTGACTACTACAGACTACTACGACGGACTAACAATTATTTCTGTGGAAGTAGCCGGGGTAGGAAAAATAACAAACTGAAACACCAAATAGTTGAGATGAACGTAGTGATGTTATTGTGTGTTCATACCAAGAAAAAGCTTTTCCTCCTTATGAACCGAATGAATGGACTGTAAGTCCAGGCAAAAAATATCAAAACATGCACCAAATATCACGTCATGTGACACCGTGATGTTCAGGTGAATCATTACGCTTAAACAATAAGTTGAAAAATAAGTTGTAAGTTGTTATTTGTTTTTTGGTATCACTGCAATAGCGAAAACGATGAATGCCTCATTTCTATACAAAATATACCAAAATGTCCATTCTCCTTTACGGTGTTTACCCTATACTAAAAAATATTAATGATAATTTTTAAGTAGCCCAAAGCTTGAAGAATAAAAGGCCATGTATTAAAATATTTATTAATGGAGATGAAGCTCTCGAGGTTTGCCAGGATCAGGCAAATTGGCGATCAGTAACTCTGTCTACCCCATAGAACTAATGAGTATACGTGCGTTATTATTGTATTTTACTATACTACTATCTAAACCATTGCAAAAATATACTTAGGATAACAATTGTACATATCTACACACTATATCATAGATATACTCACGGCTGTAAATCCCTAGAAGGGGTAGCCAGAGCTAAGGAATTAGAAATTCCTCAGCCACTTTTGGAAATGTGAGTGGGGAAAAGATGGTAAAAATAAAGGTTGTTGGTGATGGGTCTCCAACCGCATCGCCCAAAAATCCCTTGAAGCCCCAATACCGTTAGTCGTCTCTTACGTACACCCACCGGGTGAAATGAGGTAGTGCTAATCTAAGCCGACACTACACAGCAAACAATTGTGTGAGGTATTATCACTGAAGTTTTAGTTTCTACAAATTTTTATTTCATTTGTATACTTTTTATCCATAGCAAGCATACAGAACTTACCCTTTAATTCGTTCATCTCATCAATGGTCATATACATTATTTTCTCTCGTCTGTTAAAGTTACCTTCATCAATAAAATCAGCTTTTGGTTTATTGTATCGCGGTAATGTTTTGGCAAATATACGAATTTCCGTGAAATCTTCCTCAATTTGTACTGTCAGTTTGATTTTGTAATGATCTCCTAAGAATCCAGCAATCCCGTTTGATGCTATATTTTCTTCGTATTTTAATAATTTCCAAGATGTTATTTCCTTTACACCGTTCTTTTTGAACCATTTCTTTACTATAATTTGTATTTGATCAGAGCTTAATACTTGATCGTTCGCCGTTGTTAATTCATTAAAATTCATTTTCACACTCCAGTTGGAAATTATAATTAAACCTTTATATACACATGTCATGCACAAAATGCATAATAGTTCTTTATAATATCTAAGATCTTTTGTTATTAATTATCAGTTAAGATAGTCGGTTTCAAATGCAATATTATATTTATACAAACGATAGAGAAGTGACATGCTGTGTGTAAGTATTATTATTTTAGACTAAATATGATGTCGGTTGTGACAGCAAGACAAACTTATATTTATATAAATAAAACAGATAAGTTCACACCAGATATAATCACAAAACGTATCGTAAACAAGAGTGTTAATAGATTTGTTTCTTTCGATTACAAGTTTTATGTTAATAATGAGCAAGTGAAAATAAGGTTGAATACATACATGCGTACATACATATACTCACGGCTATATTTCCCTAGAAGGGGTAGCCAGAGCTAAGGAATTATAAATTTCTCAGCCACTTTTGAGTGGGGAAAAGATGGTAAAAATAAAGGTTTTTGGCGATGGGTCTCCAACCGCATCGCCCAAAAATCGAATAAAAAGCCCCAATACCCTTAGTCGCCTCTTACGACACCCGTGGGTAGAAAGGGGTAGCGACATTCTTAGCCGGCACTACACGGCACTAAGATTGAATAATAATGATAAATAATAGTCGGCCTGGCGGGGGGCTCCGCCGTGCCCCCAGATTTGAATGTAAGATTAAGGCAAATGTTATTTTGAATGTGAATTACAATGGATAGACAAAGCAGTGTTATGGCCAGTTCAGGACTCATTGATATGCCAGAGTTTTTTTTTTTTTATAATTTCTTCAAATAAAAGACCGTATGTCATTTTATTGTCAGGTGCTAACTGAAAATCAGTGTTGTGAGGTTACACTCACAACAATACGCTGAGTTAGCAACCCTTTCGTTGCAAGACTTTTTGATTTTTATCTGGATTTACTGTACTTGTTGTTTGTTTTTGTGTTTAAGTGTTTTAAATTTGTATGCAACGAATAAATATTTTTTTTCTTTTCTTTTAAATAATTACAAAACAACCGTGGGTGTATTCAGTTTTGTAAAAAGACGTCTTAAAGTAAGGTCTGAAATACAACTTTCAATTGTATATTATCATAGTATTTTTGACCTCGTAAATTTAATTTAATACATTTTAAAATACTCTTTCATAGTTTATTTAGAACAAATATTGACATTTATAGTAGAAAAATAGTTTTTCTTATCAACAGTTTATTTTTATTATCATGTTAATTCAGACACGAATATCTGTAACAGGTGGGCAGATACATATATAGACAATACGAATCGATATGGGTTTTGATTATCTATCTTTTTGCTTGATGACTTGTCGTCATTGTCATCATAGCTTTTTTACACAGCACTTTGCTAAAATATTCTTTGTTGTGTCGGTAGATTTCATATCAGCTTTCAAATTTTCTAAATTAGGTCATCATATCACTACAATATTATAATTATTCGCAAACATATATGCCAGATGAATATTGGTATCTTCAAGCGTAAATATTGACAATAACAACAAACAAAAGCCATATCGCTGACTGTTTAAAAATAGCTTACTATCTTTATTTAATAAAATATCATACTGTAATATGGCTTAGAATAATACTAACCCATTTTTTACCGCTTCTTGCCCCTTACTAGGTTATTGGGGCTTTTAAGTGATTGTTGGGAGAAGCGGAGACCCATCGCCGACAAACTCTATTTACAATCCTTCCCGGCACAACTTCCAAAAGTGGCTGAGGAATTTTTAATTCTGAAATTCTGGCATTTTAGTTCTAATAGCCGTGATTTTTGTATGTATGTATGAATCAAAACTTTTGAATAGTCATGATATCATACAGTCTACCTAATAAAAGAATAGAAGACTCTTAATTTGACAAAAAAGTTTTATCCGTTTATATACAAGAACTTAATAAATAAACGTTCAAATCTAAATCAAACTAATATCAATCCTTACTCCATTTCTAACATGCAATATCTTTTTGTGGTCGAATAAAGTAACAATAGGTTTAAAACTGTACCGACCAAAGAGGGCTGATATGTCGCGACAGGTAATCGAGGCTGACAAGGGTCGCTCCACCTGAGCCTGCTTGAAATATTATACCGCTTCCGAAAATAGTCTCTGATTCACTATATATAAAATGCATATGCGAATATAATGTATTTTATTTTTTTATCATTTATTCATTATTAAAAGTAAACTTTAGAGAATCTTTCTTGTAGACTACGTGTTATTGCATTTTAATTTGCAAAAGGCTCAAATACTAACTAACTTTTACTCACACACAGCTGTACATGTCCCAATTAAATTTCATTCGATATTAATGATTTCTTAGCCCTCTTTTGAAATTGTGTAGAAAATGATGGTGAACTTAAATCTTGTTGGTGATTGGTTGACATAAACACAACATCACTCATAGATTGCATAGGAGCCCAAAGCCTCGTATTCACTGTACGAAGCCCTTGTGAAGAATATGGGGTAGTACTATTCTTAGCCGAAACTACGCCGATTACCGAAAAAACTAGTTTATAAATCGCCAATTTCTAATGGACATAATTAATGAAATGGATTGTTTAATATATAAATTATTGTCGCGTCTCATACTAAAACTGGTGTATTTATATGCCAATTTTATTTTCCCAAAGCCCTGCTTCAAATAATTCAATCCACAGTATAGCTGTTACGGCACCACTTTATCCTGGAAAAAATATAGAAGGTACCTTGTTTCATTTTACGTCAAATCCAGTGGCACTCTGAGGTGAGATAAATGACCTATTCGCGCGACAGTCGTTGCCCATTGTACGAAATATTTTGATAGATGTTTGTTCAGGAAAATCTTCCACCTGCTTAACGGAAGCCCTTTTTGGGGGATTACGAGAATAATCTTTATTTATTTCATATTTTTAACTGGATACGCATCCGGTTTTTAACATGTCACTGTTGTTTCTTCTCTAACAGCTGTATATTCTGTAGTAGCCAAACCTACCGTGTTTTAAGGGCGTCCCCGGAATAATAGGTTGACATTGATTGTTTGGAAATTCTATAAAGTCTGATTTGATGATATTGATATGACATGAATAAAATATATGTTGGTGATTAGTTCATGGTGTCAAAATTTGATGTTTAACATTTTAATAATTTGTTGAAAAATATGATGAAAAAAATTGAATTGGAACATGCTTTGTTTTCATAAAAACCGTATAGGCTCCACTGGCATAACATACATGTGAACTCATTATGTGTCTATATACGCGTAGCTTTAAGATCTGTAACTTTGATGTTTAACTTTTAATCATCATGAACATGGTGATGGCCATGTTCATGATGATTTTCATTTAAACATTATAGTTATTCAATAAAACGGAATAAACTACATTTATCCTGCGCGCGCGTTTTTTCCGTCCCTGTCACTCTCAGTAAATTTGACGTAAGAGTGAGCGCAATTGCTGCAAAATGCGGGGAGGCCCTTAAGGAAATAAAGAATTTTATTTGATTTCAACTCCTTCCAAATGGGGAATCAAAGAGTTCACAACACTCTCAATTCAGGCAATGTCAAAATACCTACATTTTTGTTGGTCTAGGTTTTATTAAAAAAATTGAGTAAAAAAATCATAATTTCTCGATTTTTTATTAACACTTATTATATAAAAATTAACAATTTATATCTAGAAAATTGTGTTACGAAGGACAACATAGAAGTTTTCATTTGATCAATGTTTTCCATGATGGAAGCCCCAATGTTTGTGATCCTCATGTCCACCTTTTTTACCATGGTCATGATGATGGTGATGATGTTCTTCGTGACCATGATGACCCTTGTGACCTTTGTGATCATCATGATAGTGATGCTTGTCATGGTGGCCATGGTGGCCGTGATGACCATGATGATGACCTGAATGGTGATGACCACCCTTTTTGTGATCACCTCCGTGATGTCCATGGTGTCCGTGGTGGTGTCCATGTTTGTGGTGTTTACCTTCTTTGTGGTGATCATCGTAAAAGTGAGTGTCTTTGTGGAAATGGTCCTTGTGGTACTTCTTGTGGAAACCATCAGTCTTTTCACCTTTGCCGTGGTGTTTCTTATGGCCATGTTTTCCACCTTTGTGGTGATGGCCATGTTCATGATGATGACCATGATGTTCGTGCTCATCATGATGCTTCTTGTGATGTCCGTCGTGCTCGTGATGATGGCCTTCGTGATGGTGCTTCCCGTGGTCTCCATGATCCCCCTTGTCATGGTGATGATGAACTTTATGGCCTTTGTGTCCTTTATGGCCATGCTCATGGTGATGGTGTGCATGGTGTTCGTGTCCACCACCTTTTTCATGATGGCTGGCTTTGTGACTAGCTGCTACTTCTAAATCCTTTTCTTCTGTTTCCTTTCCTGCGGCTAATGCCACAAGGCATAGAAGCCCTACTGCTAGCCACAACTTCATTATTGTGCTAGCTATTGTCGTATGAATTCTAACTGAAGATATGACTTTATATAGCTAATTTATTTTAGACGAAGTAAATGTTCCGTAATTGTAGTATGCGCAATGTTTCAAGGACAAGATCGTGTTAGTTTCATTTGGTGTCGATCGTCAACATTGTTGAGGTGCTGTCACGGTTCATTGACTACTTTTCGAAATTTTGTTGGATGAAAGAAACTTGACTTCTTAACAGAGGTAAATGGATTGCATTTTGGTAAGCTATTTAGTCTTAAGTAAAAATTACTAGGTTTAAACTACGAAAATACCAAATTTTAGTAATCATGTGAAGTTTCAGCTAGTAATGCTTTAAAAAATTGCCAAGTGTGATTTACACTCGACCGTAATTGGCTTAGGAGTAGCAAATATAGGTATTTAAAGATAAATCACAAGATCAGCGAGTAAAATTTTCGAGTAGAAATTAAAATGCGTTGCTAAATTATAACGACGTTTGTGATCGAGTACGTAGGTAGGTCTTAGCTTCTAGGTCCGGAGGTCGCGGGTTCGAATCTCGCTGAGAGCATTATAGCGGTATTTTTATGTAATATTTATATTTTTATCATTGTATTTAAGTTAGGGAGGAGAGGTCACAAATTTTATCAGTTTGGAAATTTATATCTTACAAACTATTAAATAAAAATAAATATTTCTTTGTAATTTTTAAATACCTGTGTTGACGAATTGTTTCTTTTATATTTTCGATGTGTGAAACTAAGTTTTCTATGCATAAACAATTTATAAATTGTTAAATATAGTGTCGGCTTAGAAAAGTACTACCCAACTTCCCGCCCGCGGCTCGCGGAAGAGGCGACTACTGGTTAGGGGCTTTTCAAGTGGTCGTGGCTCTGTTACTGGAAACCCATCAATAACGATACTTTATTTTTTATTATATTTTCCTTAAGTTGCTTCCGACTAAAACTGGCCGAGCTATAGTCATATCCAAGGCTCTTTCTGCCACTTTTTGGGATTAATAGATATGACTGTATGTTTTATATTTATTTCATACATACATATACATATATACACTCACGGCTATAAATCCCTAGAAGGGGTAGCCTGAGCTAAGGAATCAGAAATTCCTCAGCCACTTTTGGAAGTTGTGTGGGAAAAACATGGTGAAATAAAGGTTGTTGGTGATGGGTCTCCAACCGCATCGCCCAAAAATCCCTCAAAATCCCCAAAACCGTTAGTCGCCTCTTACGTACACCCACCGGAAGAAATGGGGTAGTGCTATTCTAAGCCAAGACTACACAGAAAATTGTTGAAATTGTCAATATTGTTGAAATAAATATAAAACGAGTTGTTTAAGCACTGCCAAGGTTTATTAGTATAGACATAGCAGAAGATAAAGCGCTGTGACATAGTGACGGACCAATAGATCCAGATTTAAAACAATCATGCTGATATATTTTCTTTTTTCATTCATTTGACTACTCGAACAAAATCCTAAAAAGTATTTTGTACTTAGTTACTGTATGATGCTGCTTACCGTATTTTCTCCTTAATATTTTATTTTCTTCATAGTCTATGTAAATTATTATTCGTATCTAAAGGTATCGAAAGAAAATCATTTATAATATAAACTGATTGCTATTTGTGATCCGTAGCAAAAAGGTAAAACATGAACCGTAATAAATAAATAAATAACAATTTTAAAGTTATAATATAGTTCCAATTTGAATAGCACAAATATTCGAGGGGTACCCACATAACAAACCTTATTTTACTTCCACACTTTTTAAACTCTCGCAGTGTGTAGACATTATATATAACTAGCTGACCCGACAGACTTCGTACTGTAAATTTGCTTATGCCAAACTTTAGGCGTTTTTTTTCCGGTACTCTGAGTTCAATTAGGCGTGAATATTTTAGTGGTCAAATTTTTCAGGGATAAAAGAATGCTTTGTCATAATTGGGGTCATTATCTAGCATTCTGCAAAATTCCATTCATATACATTCTGTAATTTAGAAGCCTTTTCACCTCAAATATCCAAACATCTAAATTTTCAAATCATAATATTAATAGGATAATAATTGGGATTAACCAACGTTTTTTTTAAATCACTTACGTTATATTCTTGCCCGACGTTTCGGCAAACCTACTGGTGCCGTAGCCACGGGCTGAACACATAAGTAATTTAAAAAATAAATTCATTTTTTAATCCCGATTCTTATTTTGCTTCGTTATATATTATGATAACATGTCTTTCACGTTCGAAATATCCACATATAGTAATAATATTATCGAAAATAAAAATTGTTAATTATTATAACGTTTAATTGGTCCCATTTAGTAGAAGTTATATTTCCATAAAAACATTATAGGTCAATGAGGAGAATAATAACCGCATGTAGTGGATATGCATGGTTAATTTATAATGGATATTGATGGTGAGGGAAAATAACGTAAGGAAACGTCATGGTACAGTATATACACAAAATATGGTGATGCCTGCTCCATTTTCTATTATTCTATTCTGAACACCAGATGATTATAATGCCACGTGATTTTCAAACATCTAAGTTTCTCTGCAACCTATTCCGAGATATATGGCTGAGAACTAGTGAATTGCGTAACAAATAACTGCTTAAGGGACTTCCCATAATAATTAAGATTTCATGTCGTTTTCATAGATGATGTGCGGAACCCTAAGTACTCAAGTCGACTAGGACTTGGCCGATTTTAATATTTACGATACTATAAGATTATTTTGATTACTTCGATGGCAAACTGATCGGAGATTGGTTCCAAATTAAATTATTCTAGAAATGGTGTATCTTTTCACAAAATATACAATACAAATATCTGATATCAAATTTGTCTAAAATATTTGCGGACGACAATATTCGTGTCCTAACAAAACTATTCAATATTCAAAATAATGTGACTCAGCAAAATGAAGTTTACAAAAATATCGGCAAATATGCTGCCCTAAGTAACCGGGATATAAGGCGTTCGTTCAACGACCCCTGAGGGACAAACCCAGACGAAGGTAGTATAAGAATTTGAAGAAGACAACAAACATTTTCAAGAGAGGACGGATTAAACTGTTTACATCGCTTATTTGCATGCAAACATTTTTTACACAGCACTTTTTTGTATTTTCATCTGTGTTTGGTGTCAATTCAATGTACATAGTTTGAACGCACAAATCGTTCCTAACATAGGATCCCATTAAGTAAAAATTATAATAAGTAAAAAATATGGTCATGGTATGGTATAGCCGTGTAGTGCCGGCTTAGAATGTCACTACCCCTTTCTACCCTCGGGGAATGGGCTTCTTTAAAGTGGTTTTTGAGCGATGCGCTTGAGGACCCACCACCAACGATACTTTATCAAGCTCTGGCTACCTCTTTTTGGGATTAATGGCCGTGAGAATATGCATGCAGGTCATGGTCATGGTGTTTGCAAAGATCGAGTCAAAATTATCGGACTTCCACACCTATGTAAAATAAATGTTCTATCTTCTGTTAGTATGATAATCGTGAAAGAATTCCCTAGCAATGCAGTACCGGGCAAACAACCCCTTTTCCGAATCATAAAACTTTATATAGATCGCGCGGTCCCCACGGCATAGTTCTGTGAAAACTTCCAAATGATAAAAAATATATCTGCGGCAACCCGTCGTAACAAAAGGTGATTTATTGATTTTAAACTTTCTTTGTTTAGAACTTTTAAATGCGGAACTATACTTTGGAACACGGAAATTTATGCTTTTATAAATACTTTCGGTTTGTGTTTGTAATTTCAGAAGTTTGGGTCGGAAAAGTATCAACGAAAATAATTTATAATGTCCTCAAATTTTAAAAGACTATACTGTTTTTTTTTAAATCTGTTTCTATTACATTTTTTGAAAGATTCTCGAGTCACGGGTTTGTATGTAGAATAACTTGAACTTGCAGTATAAATATGGATTTGTCAATTAAGGTTATTTTAATGGCCTTCTAACCGCATCCTCCAACAATCACTTATAGAGTAAGATCCCGGTGGCCCCAGACGTTACTTATTTTCTCATAAAAAATATAAATGGGATAAAGTAGTGTTAGTACGTACTTTGAGTGTGTGCATACCTGCTACCTTGGGTCGACGGCCAATTCATAGGTACCAGGTGCTAAAGGTAGATAAATACAGTGCTGATTTTTCTTAAATTCTCAATGCTGATTTTTACATATGTTTTAGATATTGTTGTTAAAAATTAATAATCATTATTGCCAGACACTTTCCATCGGCGCTTACCCTTACCAGACGCTTTATAGCTTTAAAAAAAATAACATATTCTTACTTACAATCTCACTCTTAATTTTTATGTATGATCCTTGGGGAACTATTTGAACACCCCTGGTCAGCAGCCAGACCAATTGGAGGGGTCAAACATCCCCCCAGACACACATAAAGTGTCGCTATGTGTATAAGCGCGAGGTCATTATTTGTACGCTTGAGTGTGAGAGAGATATCTATTTATGGATATCTTTCTTATACTTAGGCTACTATACGTGTTCTATCTTTGGTGGATAGACGGTGTAAATTAAATGCTTACAATGCTTTACAAATTAATATATTTTAAAAGGTTGTTAATGGTACAACGGTCGTAGGTTAAGTGACATGAGTAGACAGATTTGTATATAGTATCTTTAAGCGCCTGACGTACGGGTGACGGCAATTGTTTTCTTGATTGTATTCTTGCGTAATATTTTGTTCAGGCGTTAAGTCTGAACAAGAGATTGTAAGTAAGAATGTGTTATTTTTTTTGAAGCTTTAAAGCGTCTGGTAAGGGTAAGCGCCGATGGAAAGTGTCTGGCAATAATGATTATTAATTTTTAACAACAATATCTAAAACATATGTAAAAATCAGCACTGAGAATTTAAGAAAAATCAGCACTGAATTTATCTACGTTTAGCACCTGGTACCTATGAATTGGCCGTCGACCCAAGGTAGCAGGTATGCACACACTCAAAGTACGTACTAACACTACTTTATCCCATTTATATTTCTTATGAGAAAATAAGTAACGTCTGGGGGCACCGGGATCTTGGACTATTAAGCATTCCCGCTCCCTGAGTTACCTCGTACATGGCAAATTAAAAATGACAGAGAAGTTTCTTATATGCTGACAGATCATGATGACACAAAAATAACTGTATTTGAATGATTTGAACATTAAAATTGATAGAACACGTTAAATGAATAATTTAAAGAATAATGAATGTAAGGGAAGCAAGAGAGGTTTGTCAAGATCGTACTAAGTGGCGATCGATAGTCTCTGCCTACCCCAATGGGAATAATGGGCGTGAGTAAGTAAGAACACGTTTAAATCTTTCCTTTACTGCATTAGATTGAAAAAGTATTTCACCTTACTACAATTAAAACTCTTAAGCAATAAATGACAGCAACTAGCTCATATATCGTTCAAGTCATATATCTCTAAGGGGGTGACTAGGTAGTATTACTTTTAAACATCACGTGACATTCTGTGCGCCTCTGATCTTTAATTGGCTGGCTAATCACTATATGGCCAAGTTACAGCTATGATTTCGTCTTTAAGCACCAAAATCAAAATTAAGATACATATATATACTCACGGCTATAAATTCCTAGAAGGGGTAGCCAGAGCTAATGAATTCGAAACTCCTCAGCCAATTTTGGAAAGCTGAGTGGGGAAAAGATGGTAAAATAAAGGTTGTTGGTGATGGGTCTCCAGCCGCATCGCCCAAAAATCCCTTAAAAGCCCCAATACCGTTAGTTGCCTCTTACGTACAACCACTGAAAGAAATGGGGTAGTGCTATTCTATGCCGACACTACACAGCTTAAGATTAAGACAAAATTAAGATGTTATTTCTATTCCTTTTAGTATATATACATCATCAAAATTTCAGCTTTCTAGGACATTAGGAAATACCCCAAAATTTTGATGATCATCAGTGAGTCGGTGACGAAATCAGTGTTTTTTAGATATAAGTAAAATCGGAAGTATAAAAGCTAATGTAATTAAAGTTTTATATGTTCAATAAGTCCGCTTTTGAGAATATATACCGAAAATTTTGATCATCTAGCATAGTCCAAACCCAAGTTATGAGGGTTCAAAAAAACGACGAAGCGCTTCGAGAAAAGGTAGGTAGTGCCCGTGCATTTCCCTTGGTCGTCTTGGCGGGGGCACTACCGTGCCCCCAGATACGTATACTCACGGCTATAAATCCCAAAAAGGTAAAGCCAGAGCTTTAGAGCTAGAAAAATCCTAAGCTATATTTGGATGTTGATAGGGAACAAGATTATAGAAATAAAGTATCGTCGGTGATGGGTCTCCAACCACATCGCCCAAAAGCCACTTAAAAAAGCCCCATACTTTTAGTCGCCTCTTACGACACCCGTGGGAAGAAAGAGTGTTAAAGTATATATTACAAAATCTAAAGAAAGTAAGATAAATAGTTTTGTTCAGTACACAGGGTCACAATTGTAGCAGATATACAATAAAAATATACATACATACAAAATAATACGACGACGTGATAGCTCAATGGGTAGAACACCGGTTATTGTGCAAACGACTAGTGTTTCAATCTCGGCTCGGGCCTAAACCAATTTGTTTTTTCTAAAGACATATGTGTGGTTAATTTATCATGGTTGTTAACGGTGAGGGAAAACATCTTGAGGAAACCCAAATGGCTGAGTTGTACTTTGTCATGTGACAGTGTATTCGTACAAAAACGGCGATAGGCCTGCCCTCTATCACGTGAGTACACTGTCCATACAAAACGTTGATACTCTGAACACACCAGGTGACAAGTCACGCGATGTTCAGAAGTTTTAGTACCTCTGCCAATTTCTCGGGGATATTCGGCGTGAACGTTTTTACATCTTTATACATACAAAAATTAAATGAATTTAAAAAACAACCCTGTGCATCAATATTGTTCACTAGCTCAATATGACGACACATGCTGAGTAATCAACAACTGCGGCGCTGATTTTGAACTAGTGTGCCCGTTCACTTCAGACTTGCAGAAAAGTTGCTGCTAGTTTTCACTTTCCCTACATTTATTGTTTTCTGAATGAGCTGTACATGTTCTCGGACTTAATACTCAGAATACCGAAAGGAAGCACATTACAATCATATCAAGTGTTCATATAAACATTAATAATTACACACCAGTATAATCAGATTAAACCTAAAATTGATTAAAGACCGGAATGTTTTTAAAAATGTTTTAGTATGTCCAGTCTAGTAATGAAAGGGACCATCTGAATTAAAAAAATATTTTGGAAGCCATTTAAGGCAGGCGAAAGTACAATATTAACATTACAATACATCTTTAAAAAACTAAGACACGTAATCTTGTTTATATTGTCTAGGCTCACCGAAACAATGTGAAAGCTTTCCAGAGGAAATTTAATTTTAAAATAAAACAGCCGAATGCTTTGAACGAGAGGAAAGAGACTTTATTAAGTTAGCTTCGTAAATGAAAACAAGAGCAACAGGCTGACGAGCATGGGCATAGTAACAGAGCCTTTGAGATTTGATACGATCCTTTTTTGTGCATTACAATAACTAACGATATTTAATAATACACCCTTACAGGAAAAAATTATAATCAACATGTCTTCAAACATTTTATGTGATACCTCTTTCTTTAGCACAAAGGTTCTAAGCTAGGAACTACCTATACAACCCCTTTTTTAAATGGGAACATGCAAAAAATAATCTCTAGATTATGTTTTTTGGCAGATAAAGTTGAAATGAAACTAAACATTCTTTTTTATATGCATTCTAGATATTTACACATGTACGTTTCTTTGGTACACATTATTTTATATATAAATATCTAATGACTGTTGTTTTCTTAGTTGTAGTAGTAAAGGATCTAAGAAAAGAATGGAGCGTAGTGAAAACGCTAGACATGAGATATAGGGGTGTCGGAATAGCTACGATGTTCATCTTTCTATGGAAAAACTTGGCAGTATTACTATCGTGTAATCTCGGGTTTTAAGAATCTGCTATTTACTTGACTTTCTGGTTACTTGTTTCAATAAATGTTTTCTACTAAATATGTCTATACATTAGTTTACATAACATAAACGTAAACGTTCACGCCGAATATACCGAAGGAGTTAGAGGTACTAATACTTCTGAACATCACGTGACTTTGTCACCTGGTGTTCGGAGTACCTACGTTTTGGATGGACAGTGTACTCACGTGATAGGAGGCAGGCCTATCGTCGCTTTGTACGAATACACTGTCACATGACTAATTACAAATCAGCCATGTGGGTTTCCTCAGGATGTTTTGCCTCGCCGTTAACAAATATGATAAATTAACCACACATATGTCTTAAAAAAAGACAAATTAGTGTAGGCCCGACCCGGGATTTGAACACTAAGTCGCTTGCAAGTTAACCGGTGTTCTACCCATTGAGCTATCACGTCGCTACGTATAAACACTTAATACAAGACTATATTAATTATAAAAAATAAGGATTAAAATTATATTTACAATGTATTATGTAGTTAGATAATTATGTCACTTACTAAAACAAGCGTATGGAAGATGCATTAGCCAAGCTGTTTGATGCATAGACGAGTTAATTCATAATTTGCGTACGATAAAATTAATTATCGGTTACAAAGAAACGGTTTTTATTTCTTTCAACCAAATAGTATATCATACACTTTATGAAAATAATGTTAGTAAATGGCGAGTGGGGAAAACCAAACTATAGTCAACGAGCAAGTTTAAACTAAGGCAGTTTGTTTACTAAATCCCTAAGCTGTAGCTACACTACGTAGAACAAGAGTTGCTCCGTCAATTATGTATACTCCCGTTATTGTGAATTATCCTGCTTAAAACAGCTTGTAAAACTAGCTAAAAATACTGTTTTCATAAAGAATATAGTAATGTTTTTCACCTGGAGGCGTCAAATGTGACTTAGAATAAATCATAATATCTAGGTTCAATCATCAAATCGTAGTTGTGGGTAGTAATTATATAAATAAAGTTATCTAAAATAAACCCACCAAAAACATTTTCATGTAAAATGTTGCCAAGACGAGCCCATATGACTCGCACTGTCAAAAAGTTATCAGATCTCATGTAGAGCCAAGCTTCTAACACTACACGCCCTAACTCTACAAGGCCTAACTTCACAAACTCTACACCTTAGTCAAAATATGTGGCTTGGCCATTTCGCTACATTCACATCGGCGTAAGATGAAAAATCAATTCACTGTTCATTACTTTTGTGTTATACAATAGTTCTTGTAGTAACGAACGGCCAAGCCACATATTTTGACTAAGGTGTAGAGTTTGTGAAGTTAGGCCTTGTAGAGTTAGGGCGTGTAGTGTTAGAAGCTTGGCTCTACATGAGATCTGATAACTTTTTGACAGTGCGAGTCATATGGGCTCGTCTTGGCAACAATTTACATGAAAATGTTTTTGGTGGGATTTCATTTCTTTTTTGTAAGTTGTTTGTAACAAAATTATTATTATTTTTTCCTTTTTTTTTGGGGTGTTTTTCTTGCACATCAGAGACGCCTTTTTTATAGCCCACTCTCTATCTTTGCCTTTTTTCTTTGTTGATTTACTGTTTATAATAAGTGATAAATCAGATACTGTCGATATGTCTCAATATATGTCGTTTTTTTTTTTTTTATAACAAGGAGTACCTATACATATATATATCTGAGGGCACCAAGTTTTAGATTATTATTAGATTAGACCTCTAGCGTCATCAAAATTTAATCTTTTAAAATTACAGGTCTCATACAAACTCCCATCCCCTAGTTTAAGGGGTTGGAGAATGTAAGTTACAAGTTTTATAAATTTTTTTGTTGTTTGTGTGCTAATACTAGCTTACATACAAAATTTCAGCTTTCTAGGACATTAGAAAATACCTTAATAATTTTGATGATCATCAGTGAGTCAGTGACGAAATCAGCGTTTTTTAGATATAAATAAAATCTGAAGTATAAAAGCTAATGTGATTAAAACTTAATATGCTCAATAAGTCCGCTATTGACAATATATCCCGAAAATTTTGTTGATCTAGCATAACCCAAACCCAAGTTATGAGGGTTCAAAAAAACGACGAAGCGCTTCGAGAAAAGGTAGGTAGTGCCCGTGCGCTTCGCTTGGCTCGTCTTGGCGGGGGCACTACCGTGCCCCCAGATACTCATGCATTCATATAATAATACTCATACGGCAACATATAAAAAAAGGGAACCAGAGTTAGAGTTAGAAATTCCTCAGCCGATATTTAAATATCCAACAGAGAAAAAAATATTAATAAATGATAGTTCGTGATAGCCATTAGCCACAACTCCCAACAATCACATAAAATCCTCATTCGCTCAAAGCTGTAATCAATCGTTTTATGAAAATACATACACACATATACTCACGGCTATAAATCCCAAGAAGGGTAGCCAGAGCTAAGGAATTTGAAATTCCTCAGCCACTTTTAGAAGTTGATTGGGGAAAAGATGGTAACAATAAATGTTTTTGGTGACGGGTCTCCAACCACATCGCCCAAAAATCACTTAAGAAGCCCCATACCCTTAGTCGCCTCTTACGATCACCCACGGGCAGAAATGGGGTAGCGTCATTCTAAGCCGACACTACACGGCTATGTAAATATATTTGTATATTCAATAAGCTGGATAATCGAACACGTCAAATCTATTTTAATACACATACCCACTGATAGGGATGGTCTTTTTCATTTTTTCAGACTACTTTTGTTGTGTCAATGCAATTCGTTAAGGAAAATATTGTATAACTAGCTGGCCCGACAGACTTCGTATTGTCAAATTTGCTTATGAGAAAGCTAGGCGTTTTTTCCGGTACTCTTAGTTCAATCAGGTGTGAATATTTTATTGGTCAAATTTTTCCGGGATAAAAAGTATCCAGTGTTATAATTTGGGTCATTATCTAGCATTCTGCCAAATTTAATTCATATACATTATGTACTTGAGGAGCCTTTTGGTCTCAAACACACAAACTTCTAAACTTTCACATTTATAATATTAATGGGATAACATGGAAATTCCAATCAAAAGTCTATTAGCACGTTCTTTTAATGCCAGCAACTAAATGAAGTAACAAGATGCAGAGTACCACATGTTCATTTCAGCTAATATGCGCCACAGCGCTAAAATAAGCTAGAAATGCCAATACGAACAAATATCAGTAACGTACTTAGCAGTAATGTACTCCGCTACCTTTTACGTACAGTGCTATTGCGCTCGATGTAGCTAGCTAATTTAGCAAAGTATTGTTTTCATTAAGTGTACGGATAGTACTTGGTGTAAATTAAAATAGCAATCAACTTCATTTAGATTTAAAAGATGCAAATATTGGTTTCTTTGTAATATTCATAGTAATTAAAACTTTTGTAATGAATCTTTATGGTGTGTCGGATAAGATTAGCATTAATCGAGCGTACCTATATGAGTATTGCTCATCACCCAACATGCTTTATTTGCAACCTTTTTCCCTTTCAACTTTCATAAGTGGCTGTGTTATTTCTGAATATTCTATTAATATCATAAATGTGAAAGTTTAGATGTTTGGATGTTGGTGTATTTGAGGCAAAAAGGCTCGTCAAGTACCCGTAATGACCCAAATTATAACATAGGATACTTTTTATCCCGGTGAATTTGGCCAATAAAATATTCACACCTGATAGAACTAAGAGTAACGAAAAACACGCCTTAAGCTTTGTCATAAGCAAGTTTGACAGTACTAAGTCTGTCGGGTCGGCTAGTGGGATATACTTATTTTTGGTGGTGTTGCTGTGAGTTGAAGTACTTTTTGATATTACCATTATGTAAAAGTAAAAAGGCAAGGTGCTGTTTTTATTTCCATACCTTTCATACATACATAAATCGCCATTAGTTCCCATTGGGGTAGGCAGAGACTATTGATCGCCACTTCGTACGATACTGACAAACCTCTCTAGCTTCGTTTACATCCATCAATCTTTTCATACATGCTCTTTTATTCTTTATACTTCGGACGCCAGCCTTTTTGAGCACACTCTCAATTCCATACCTATCAATCCTGAAAATTATCTTAAACATTTTTAGCCGGAAATAATCTGAAATACAATACTCAAATAAGGAAGGGGTACTCAATCGTCTTTTCGCCTCTCAACTCCCAAAGGCGCCTGGGAAATGGTGGAAGATTTTCTGGCTACCTTTTTCTATATAACCGTTAATACTTTAGCTACGAGTATTAACCTCAACACGCGGGCTTTTTTGTTCACGAAATGCATGTTTCTAATTTCCTATATCAATGCCATCAGTTCCCATTGGAGTAGGCAGATACTATCGTTTGTCACTTTGTACGATCCTGGCAAATCATTTGAGCTTCGTAGAAATTTAATTATATTTTCATACAGCCTTTTTAGGCACATTTTCTTTTTGATCTAAATGTATTCTAGTATACGTATACGAACGTATACCGTGATAGCTCAATGGGTAGAACACCGGTTATCGTGCAAACGACTAGTGTTCAAACCCCGGGTCGGGCCTACACCAATTTGTCTTTTCAAAGACATATGTGTGGTTAATTTATCATGGTTGTTAACGGTGAGGAAAAACATCGTGAGGAAACCCACATGGATGAGGTGTACTTAGTCATGTCAAAGTGTATTCGTACAAAACGGCGATGTACACTGTCCATGCAAAACGTGGGTACTCTGAACACCCGGTGACAAAGTCACGTGATGTTGAGAAGTATTAGTACCTCTACCAACCCCTTCGGGGATATTCGGCGTGAACGTTTATGTCATGTTATGTTATGTATCCTACGTGGTTGTCCTATACTAACATTGCCATCCACATTGGCTCCATAAATCTCTTTCACTTAACGACCATCCATCCTCTTAATGTGCCCAAACCACCTTAACATTCCACTGTATCCATTCTTATGTTTATTAAACTTACATGTAACCGCAAACAACGCATTCGTGAATTCGGCTGGCGGCTGGCGATCTGGGACAAAGTTTGAAGTAGAACGTATGGTCTTCAAGATATATGACCCTTCAGTATGCAGTTTCGGCCAAGAAACTTATCCAAACTTTGCCCAACTGCAATCACTAGTTTGCAGATAGAGTATTTGTTGTGGAAACTTGTCGGTCGCAATATTCGTGCTCGAACTAAAAATGTTACTTCAACTTTTTAGTTTATATATGTAGTTATTGCACTTGTAATGTAATGTTTGAAGTGTATGGTAGAGTGAGCTGTGTTATGTTGGCTTCGGATAGCACTCACTCATTTCTATATATTTTATATCTTGGAATTAGTGTGTATGATATTGTCTTTTTATTATCATTTTTCTGTGTGTTTGTATATACTTATTTTTGTGCTGTGTCTTCCTTTGTACGTGTGTAGCAGCGAATAAATGTTTTTCTTCTTCTTTTTCTTCGACTTTGGGTATTTGGGCTTTTACTACTGCTGCGGTTGAAAACCCTTCACCTTTATTATATAAACTTTTCCCCACTCAGCTTCCAAAAACGGCTAAAGAATTTAAAATTCCAAAATTCTTGCCACCCCTTTTTATAGCTGTGCGTTATATGTATGTATGTTTAATAGAGTGGGAGAAATATATAAAACATTTTTAGGGTTTTACACCGAAATGGTATAATGAAACTCAATTACCAATTCGCAAGCATCATGATTCTTAATAATGAACGAATACTTATTTCTAGAATTTAATATTTAAGGGCGTCCCCCGAAAAGATGAGAACCTTGAAAAGGCATTTGCGCTTCCCCCTGCCGTTTCCTTACCTTTAATCAAACTCGTAAAATAAGCCATCTAGTGACTCACTAGTAACTATTATAAATAACCATAAATTAAGCGCCATCTACGGAAATAGTCTCGTACTACGTTGTAGAATCGCTACGTGCATATTGATATTACAATTATGTCTCGCTTGGATGTATATAATTATTGAAATTAAAATAACTAAAACAAAAATTTTAATTTCACAAAACTATTTTTATGACACCTTCGGAATATAGGAGGGGAATATGTCGAGAAGAAAACTCGTGATAGTGGGTTTCAGGTGACACCAAGTAAAAGGGGATTATGTTATTCTTAGCCGACACAACAAAGTGTTCGTGGATGGCAGTAGAAATAACGTAACGTGCTATTATCGCAACGTCCAAAAATCACACTTGAATAAAAAATCGGCATAAATTATAAAACAGGAGAAAGCATTTAGTAAATACTACCACTCGCCTCTTATGTACACCCACCGGAAGAAATGGGGTAGTGCTATTCTAAGCCGACACTACACAGCAATAATATATAATTCATAATAATAATTAAAAAATATATACTTGGTTATAGTTTCTTGTTAGAAGGAGACTATAAATATGCGTCTTTTGTATTTGTTTATTTACTTAATTAGAGGTTTGCTTTTTAAGGGATTTTTGGGCAATGCGGTTGGAGACCCATTACCAACAACCTTTTATTCTACCATCTTTTTCTTACTCAACTTCCAAAAGTGGCTGAGGATTTAGGCAAATTTCTCAGCTCTGGCTACCCCTTTTAGGGATTTATAGCCGTGAGTATGTATGTTGTTCAAAAGTTTTTTGTTTAATTGGAAATTTTCGATTTTCTGCACATGTTTATTTCCTTTATTTAATTTTCCGACGTTATTAAAAGGTAAACAATATTTTTAATCTTACTAAAAAGAGATGTAAAAACATCACATAAATTTAAAGCAAAAAGATAATAATTGTTTCAGCTGGATTTACAGAACATTAGGATAAAACGAGCGTATTCACAAAACAGAATTATTCGCAGTATTTTAAATCATGCATTTATCATCATAACCGAAACAAAATTATTTTACGTGGAAAGAAATAAACAAAAAGCATATTCTGGACAGAAGAATTGAACTCACGCCCATATCAACAGCGCATGGCCCCTAATGCGTTGGACCATTCCGTACTTATATAACAGGGTGAAATTAACGATAATATTACGATTGTTATCAAACTTATAATGTAAAGCAAAACAAGCGACTATGTTGCGCACAACCAAAATAAATTATCTAAAAAGCGCGGAAAGCGGCAAGCAGCTCTATTACAGAAAAAATCGACATAAGCTCTGCGCATGAAGGCTAACAGCCATCTGCCGCCCCGTTCTCCGCACAGGGACCCGCTGAAGATTGAAATTGAAATTTAGGGAAAATGCTTTATAACTCCATAATTAGGATGAAAAGACTAAAAATTATTCATACAGATGATAGATTACCAAGTACTCAAAAAGGCAGGTGTCCGTAGTACGAAGAATAAAAGAGCATGTATGAAAAGACTGATGGATGTGAATGAAGCTAGAGAGGTTTGCCAGGATCGTACAAAGTGGCGATCGATAGTCTCTGCCTACCCCAATGGGAACTAACGGCGTGAGAATATGTATGTATGTATGTATGTATGATAGATTACTCAGTTGTCTACGCAAATATTACGTAATCGATAACATATATGCAGTATTCTGACAGCAATATCAGACTTTACGATAAAAAAGCCCCCCACAAATTATTTTTTTTCTTAGTCGATTATTATCGAAAACGAAATATGAACCGTCATTATTGAAGAAAAGA
Source organism: Bedellia somnulentella (assembly GCA_963576735.1). Lineage (NCBI taxonomy): Eukaryota > Metazoa > Arthropoda > Insecta > Lepidoptera > Bedelliidae > Bedellia > Bedellia somnulentella. The sequence goes on from OY755179.1 coordinate 15,799,480, forward strand.
TATTGAACTTGAACATATATTTTATTTAGAGTGTGATTGTTTCATTGAGCGGATTTCATTGAGTTTGAAAACTACCAAAATCAGTGAAATTTTCGAGGGAGGCCCTTAAGAGGGCTGCCATAAAACAAAATATAAAAATATTTGATTATTTATCCTGTATAAAAACACACATTAACATCAACAAACACTAATGAGCTAGGCTGACATGCTAGATCTATTTCAAATTTAACATCAAAGGTTATTTTCCTAGTAATCCAGACAAGACGCTAGTTTATTATAATAAAATATTCGCAACCTAATTACCAAATGTCAAGAATATCCCAATTTTCTTACCCCATAAACCAGCAAACTGCTCCTAACCTAACCCACCTCTCAGAAAACTGACGTCGTAAAAGCCTGATCATAAAAATATTTGATTAGCTTCCCAGCCCTTCGCTCCAACCAATCTTGTTCTTTGAAACTTTTATTAGGATGCGACATTGATTACTGTAGCCTTCATAGCGGGATAAGAAAACAACAACTTTATTATGCTAATTAAAAGCTAGAGAAAACTGTTATTTGGATTTTGTAACGAACTTAACCAACCCTTGTACCTCAGTGGGAGGGAAGAATATCGCGCCTAGTTCAGAAAGTGTGGGCTTAATTCCAGAGGCAGGGTTTACACTAATCTATCTTTTCTTAATTAAAATGTGTCATTAGTTTATCAAGGTTGTTAATAGTGAGGCCAAACATCGTGAAGAAACCCACATTGCTGAGATGTGAGTCATGTAACACTGCATTCGCATCGTAGAAATGGTTGACAATACCAAGTCCAAGCAAAACGTGGGTGCTCTGTACCATGTCGAGTAGTATAAAACCAAAAAGTTGTAACAACAAATTCAGAGACAAGAACATTGCCGGGAAGCATGGTTTGGAGTCCTGGCTTGGGCTGGGCTGAGTCTTTTATAGAATTGAATTTGTAATAGTGGATTTCTTAAAGATATTATACGTTGAGGAAAAATATTGTAAGAAACCCATATGACGAGTTATATTTAATAATGTGGCAGTGCATTCGTACAAAGTGATGGTAGGCCTACCTACTAAAACGTGAATACTGTGTCTGTGATAAAAACAGTGGAACACCATTGACGCATTTGCGCGTGTAGTGCAGATACTACTTACTTTACGATACTATTTACTCTTTCTGGATAATTCACGATATTTTTGCTAGCTTGATATTTTAAGTAGAGAACATAAGTGAAAGGTTAACGAAAAAGGACATACGTCCGCCCTGCAGACAGGCGTGGGTTCAAATCCCCGGTCAGCCTATACCAATTTGTCTTTTGTGTCTTTGAAAAAATTGTGAGGAAACACACATGGCTGAGTTTTACTTAGCATTTCACAGCGTATTCGTACTGGTCTCGTCCTCCTCCTTCGTCCTCTATCATACGAGTACACTGTACTTCCATCACATCAGTACTCTGAACACCACGTGACAGTGTCATGTAATGTGTCCACCCCTTCGCGCATATTTGGCTTGAACGTTTGAGTTGAATGAGTTGAGTCTAAGATCATAAAAAATAATAGTCGTAGAATACATTTATAAACAGAGTTCATTTTTATTTTTTTATCTAATTATTGTGAGTTATATCTATCTGATATTGGATTCTTGTTCATCTTTATTGAATTTTATTGCTATTGATGGTTCCAGCTAACTTTAGTTTTCCGTGGCGGATTTTCGTTTTCACTATAGTTTTAATAATAATATTTAAACCTGGCAGTTATTGGATTTTAGTTTCTTAGTTACCAAGAAATCATACTTTGTTTCTTTGTAACTAGACTTTCTTCACAGAAAAAGTGCTTTTCTCTTAAAATGACAAAAAGCAATTTGCAAAAAGCTTCAGAGTATGATACAACAGATAATAACGCCTACAATTTGAGTTTTGCAATGAAGCGAATGTGTGTACTTCACAAATAATTTAGTTCATTCAATATAATTTTTAGTTTTTAAAAAAAACTTATATCATCTTTCTTTACTCGAGGTGTAGTGTCAGCATAGAACATCATTCACCTACCCTATTTCTTCCTGGAGGTGTTTGTAAAAGGCGTCTAACGGTATACGGGCCTTTTAAGTGATTGTTGGGCGATGCGTTTGGAAACCCATCAACGAAAACCTTTATTTTAGTGGTAGAAGTAGCAGTATATATACAACAGAAAACATGTTTTAAACTATGGGGAATCAACTTATACGTGTATATTAGTAGCACTCTATGAGATTCCAGTGCGTATGTAGGAGTAAAAGTGGGATAAACGTTGTGTCAGATATGTATTTACAACTAAAAAGCGAAGAAAAGCTAAAGACAGTGGGTCGGGCCTACGCCTATGTGTTTTTTCTAAACTCATAAGTGTGGATGTTTTATCATGATTGTAAACGGTGAAGGAGAACATCGTGAAGGAATCCACTTGGCTAAGCTGTAAGAAAGCCGTGCATTACCGGATACTGCCCCATATTAGGTGATTACACTGTCCAAGCAAAACGTGATTACTCTGAACACCAGGTGACAATTATGTCACGTGACGTTCAGAAGTATTAGTACGAATACGCTTCGGGTATAAATGGCGTAAACATATGAGTTTGCGAAATACTAAACTTAAAGAAAAAATTACACAAATAATATCTAGAAATAATTGTGCTATTTTGGGCCCAATTATGTATAATACATTGTATAGAGAGAAGATTTTTTGTTAAATCCTTACATTTGACTTCTAACCCAATAAGGCTGAATAGTAAAAAAGTAATGAGGTGCCATTAGCAGAGAAATAAAAAAAGGGTCTTTTTCTTTTATTAAGCGGAATCGACATTTTTTATTATCTTGAAGTCAGTTGAGTGGAAAGGTGATAATTTTATGACGAAAATTCGGAACTTAACGGTTCTTGGATTTTGATTAATAAATAGTAACAAATTAATGTATTAAAGATTTTATATACATATATATATATTCACAGCTATAAATCCCTATAAAGGGGTAGCCAGAGCTAAGGAACTAGAAGTTCCTCAGCCACTTTTGGAAAGTTGAGTGGGGAAAAGATGGCAAAATAAAGGTTGTTGGTGATGGGTCTCCAACCGCATCGCCCAAAAATCCCTTAAAACCCCCAACACCGTTAGTCGCCTCTTACGTACACCCACCGGCAGAAATGGGGTAGTGTTATTCTAAGCCGACACTACACAGCATAATATTAAAGATTTTGTGTAGTTAAGATATCCAGGTTTTTGAATAAATTGTATTTGTGTTTCTCTTTTCATATGAAATATAAACTATTATAATATAAAATTGCTAGATTAAAAATTGGTTTGTTAAGTTTATACACAGAGTTAAAGTTTTATTTCAAACAATAATTTTATTGCAGCCAGCCAATATTTTTTTCCATTTATTACTAAATCTAGGAAATTTCTAAAAAGATAAAAACAAAAAATTAGGGGTTGATAACCTTTATAACCGATTCTCAGACCTACTGAATACATATATTAAATTTTATAAAAATCGTTCAAGGCATTTCGGTGAGTATGATAACGAACACTGTGACACAATAATTTAATATATTACAAAATAATACACGAAGAATATAATGAGAAGTTTTTTCACCCAAAACTACAGCATTTAGGAATAGTTTTAGGTTTACAATATTCAATTTATTTGCCGTGTAGTACCGTCTAAGAATAGCACGGGTGTCGGAAGAGGCGACTTTTTTTTTCGTTTTTATACCGGGGGGAAATCCTCATGGATACCCCGCCTCTCGAGAGAGCGGCGGGGGTTTGTCAGACTCTTACTGACTAAAACCCCCCGGTTTTGGTGCTGCAGGCCCTGCGGCCTATGCGGCGTCACCATGACTTGTTTGCCGGGCGGCTGAAGGCCGCCCTGGCGCGGAAAAGGAGTGTACCTAATCTAAGTCGGATGTACCTAAGCTAAGTCGGAAAAAGAGGCGACTAATGGTACGGGGCTTTTTTAAGTGGTTTTTGGGCGATGCGTTTGGAGACCCATCACCAGCGATTCTTTATGTCTACCATCTTATCCCCTATCAACTTTCAAATGTGTCGTTGGTAAATCCCGATTATAATTATATATAATGTCTTCAAACCGCGAGAGTTCAAAAAGTGTATTTTCAAACGTGGCTGAGGAATTGTTAGCTGTGAATCTCCGGTTACCCCTTTTTGGGATTTATGGCCGTGAGTATGTGTATGTATGTAATTTGTTGTGTATATTGATCATTTATCAACATATATTTGCAAATTATACGTCAGCGTGCTGCTATATCATATTTATACCTAGATACACATTTTTGTCTTTTGATAAAAATAATCAGAATTGCACGAGTTGAATTTCAAACAGTGGAAGAAAGTAATAAATTATTTTCAAGACATTAGGGAGACTTAAGTAGATTTTTATGAAAACATTCTTTAATTTTACTTGTTTTTTTTTTACTTTTATAAAAACTTATATATATACATTTTATACAGATACAATCACATCCCTATGCATTAAAACCTTTCAGCTGGCTAACAGGAAGTGTACGAAATATTTCACAACCTTTTTACAGACCCTCTTCAGTTCAAGTATCTTCGGAAGGCTCTACATCATTGTCACGTGACTATTGATCAATCACAACCCCGTTATCCAACAATGCATCCCAATTTTTATTTCTATTTTAACTTGAAATGTGTTTTTAGAGGGGTCTGTTCCGTAGTATCGTAGATAAATAACTAACAACCGTTCTGTTCTGTACTGTTCAAAGTATCCACGTTTTACCATGACAGTGCATTCACGTGATAGGGGTCACGCCTATCGCCATAATTGACGAATATTTGGTCCAAAATAAATTAGAACAACTTAGCTATGTGGATGTCTACGCAAAAGTTTCTCTCACAGTTGACTACTTTAATAATCCGCTCGTAAGGCATTTGAAAATACAAGATGGCACAAGCTCGATTCTCGACTCAAACCCTAGCACCTCAGCATTAAAACAGTACAGAGCTACTAACTGAGTATGTTATGCTTGTTATGGGCTCCAAAACCTTAAAAACCAGGAAAATTAAACAAATTTTGCATCTCAAATTCTTTAATTAATATAAATACCCAAATAATACTAAACGTTCAAACACACCATATACCTACCTACTTTTGCCTTAGTTTCATTCCCTTGAAAGGTGAGAATTTCAACCAGATGTCGGTATTAAGAACCCTTCCAAAATTGTGGTCGGTAAATTTCACAGATGCGGGCGTTTTGCTTGAAGACTCTACTTTGTACTTCCGGAGAATCGCCAGGGACACTTCCCTAATTATACTCTTGGATAGATCTTCAGCTGAAACAAAAAGTATTTTTCTTATTTAAAAAGTGGTAGCTGTGTTTACTGTAAGTATTATATCTTGACAGATAGACATTTTTGTTAGGAACATAGTTTGTAACGAAATAAACTAAGATGTCCTTTTGCACCTGTTGCGAAAAATATGTAGAAATATTACAAAAGAAAATAAGACTACATTATTTTTGAAATCGTATTTACACACGGCTGCAGAAAGTTAAGTTTATTATAATTTTTCACAGGATTTTAAGAGGCCCGGAATAGTATTTTATGGGACATGATATATATTTAAAAATCAAAGTAAGGGTCCATAACAGTGAAGCATACCGGATCCCTAAATGAGAACGCGACAATTAAATTTAAAAATTAATGATCACCAAACAAGTTTCAAACGCCGCCGGTTGACAGTAAGTCGAGAAAGTACCACATACTTCTAAACCTTTGGGAAGTTTAGTAACGGAACTACTTTCACAAAGATAAGTTGTAACATATTGAACGATTGTGTTAGAAATCAAGGTCAACAACAAAAGTGCGGCCCCGATAGACGAAGATTAATTTGGAAATATTCCTATGACATCGTAAGCTAAAGTTATTTCTTATTGTGTCCAATACAAACGGTCAAGTTAGCTGATATAACGGTAAAAACGGTATTTTTTATGAAGAAGCTTTAATTTGCAAATTTGCTATGTTAACTTGTACATACATACATATACTCAAGGCCATAAATCCTAAAAAGGGGTAGCCAGAGCTTCAGAGCTAGAAACTCCTCAGCCATATTTGAAAGTTGATAGGTGAGACAAGATGGTAGAAATAAAGTATCGTTGGTGATGGGTCTCTAACCGCATCATACAAAAACCACATACAAAAGTCCCACACCCTTAGTCGCCTCTTACGACACCCGTGGGTAGAAAGGGGTAATGACATTTTAAGCCGGCACTTAACGGCAAATGATAATTTACATTTAAAAAATACTAGACGTTCACTGAAAGGCATAAGGCCTTCCCCATTTATCGAATTCCAGTGAACTTTACTGATTGACCTTGTAAGCGACCTGAGTAGGTTCAGGCTCAGGGTTTTAGAATATATGACCGGCTAACTCGAACAGGCAAGACCTAATAGTCATTTGTGAAAAAAATAATTGAATGAATCACAAAATTATTCTATACCGTTTGCATAAAACACGTTATGATAAGGTTTTAAGATCAAAATAGTAAACTCTGCAGGTAAACAATTCCGAACAAGTTTACTAAGAACCAGCATTATTTTTTCACAGAAATGTACCACTAGCAATCGTTAATATTTAAATTTTAAATATAATATAAAATAAAGCTAATGTGTAAATTTTGTTAGTTTAAATAAATTTATAAAAAGTTAATAAGAGAGAGAAAACAGCGAGAGAATTTTTTTACCAAGGGTAAAATCTCTGACTACAGAAATGGGAATTGATTGCGTGAATGTATGAATATAAAATAAACGTTGCATTCCAACTATCTCTTCACTCATTAAGGCAATTGTTATTCCTTATTACTAAAAATCGTGATCATGCATAAGCACACTCACACAGAAACAAATGCAGCCTTATCTTTGACACCGTTGAGTCATTAAGTCTTTGGTATCAAGTTCAGAATTTGATTCTCATAATACATGTCACTGGAAATTGCTTATTAATTAAATTGGATATTTGAACAAATATACGTATATGTTAAATTGTATAATTGAGTTGCTGAATGATGGAAAACCAGCCATTGCAAGCATTTAAAAAATTACAATATTTTTAAAAGGGGTTTTGGGTAGGATTTTTCGCTTGTATTAAGCTAAAAAAACTATTTTCGCCTCACTATTCTTTATCCATCCATGGCTTTCAAGACTTTCAAAATTTTTGTTGGAACTCCATCAACCACAAACCATTTTTTTCAGAACTTTTCCCACCTCAACTACCAATAACCACTGAGAAATTTGTTGATCACAAGACTCGTGCTACCCCTTTGTAGAATCATAGGCGTGAGGATGGTGAGATAGGTGCAGATAGATAATTTTACAATGCTCAACTAAATTGCAGGGCCAAGAAGGTTAAACATACTTACATTTAAGAATAATAGTATGACTAAATTACCTCTTTTTTCCATTGTGTGTCTCAGTCAAATGGAAAAAAACTGAAGCCTTACATAGACAGTTTTTTTGCATGTTTCTCCGTATACATGTCTTGGAAAATAATTAGATATGACACATACAGACATATATATCTATCTACCTGTATACTAACGGCTGTAACCGTACGACAAGGTAGGCAGAGCCTCAGAATCATCACTTCCTTGGCCACTTTTGGAAGTTGATTTGGAAGACAATTGTTAAATAAAGAATCATTGCTGATAGATCATCAGCCACATTGACCAATAACCTCTTAAAAGCCAGGTACGCTAGCCCTGGTAAGAAATGGGGTTATGCAAATCTAATGTAACATAAATTCACACCATGAGTTCACATTGGTGTAGGCAGTCCGTCGATCGTAACGTTTTATGTGGGATAATTTTCTCTGCATTGATGCATGTGGTCGTAATAAGTATGTTTAGCATATTTTGATGTAATACGTATGTAAGTGTAATTACGTTTGTTATTGACTTTAATACATCATACATACATATACTTACGGCTATAAATCTCGAAAAAGGTAAGCCAAAACTTCAAAATTAGAAATTCCTCAAACACTTTAGGAAGTTTTTTGCTGTGTAGTGTCGGCTTAGAATAGCACTACCCCATTTCTTCCGGTGGGTGTACGTAAGAGGCGACTAACGTTATTGGGGCTTTTAAGGGATTTGGGCGATGCGGTTGGAGACCCATCACCAACAACCTTTATTTTACCATCTTTTCCCCACTCAACTTTCCAAAAGTGGCTGAGGAATTTCTAATTCCTTAGCTCTGGCTACCCCTTCTAGGGATTTACAGCCGTGAGTATATGTATGTATGTACTTTAGGAAGTCGAGTTCGTAAAAGATGTAAAATAAAAGTTGTTGGTGATGGGTCTCGTCATACAACACCCTAAATCACCCAAAGAAGTGGAGTGGTGCTATTATATGCCAACACTACACAGCTACCACATTTTATTACGATATGGTTTACTAAGTTCGCAACCAAAGAAATGAGTATGAGGTTGTAAAAAAGTATATATTTATATAGTAGTTGTATGAGTTTTAAACCGTGATAGCCCAGTGGGTAGAACACTCGGTTATCGTGCAAACGACTAGTGTTCAAATCCTGGGTCGGGCCTACACCAATTTGTCTTTTCTAAAAGACATATCTGTGGTTAATTTATCATGGTTGTTAACGGTGAGGGAAAACATCGTGAGGAAACCCACATGGCTGAGTTGTACTTAGTCATGTGACAGTGTATTCGTACAAAACGGCGATAGGCCTGCCCCCTATCACGTGAGTTACACTGTCCATGCAAAACGTGGGTACTCTGAACACCAGGTGACAAAGTCACGTGATGTTCAGAAGTATTAGTAGCTCTGCCAACCCCTTCGGGGATATTCGGCGTGAACGTTTATGTTATGTTATGTTATGTAGTTGTATGAGTTTTAACTATGTTTCAACAACGTATTGCACTGGTAATTGTAGGCAGGTTGAAAGGCACTTGGTTCCATGAAGTTGTTTAGTGGTATTTCGCTAAACTCATCTTCAACATACTACAGTACATTGGTATATTTTCGTCTTTCAATATTTATTAATACTAAAGCGATGAGTGGCGGGTTAATCTATAATTATGAATGACTAATCTAAATGAAAAAAAAGCTATGATATATTGAAAGTTTGTGTGTTGTGTATGCAGCAATTATGCTTACCTGGACATTTTTTCGGACCTACGCCATAAGGTATGTACGAATATTCCGGTCTTTCAGCAGTCCCTGTGAATCGTTCGACATCAAACTTGTGGGGGTTCTTAAAATACTTCTGATCTTTATGAAGAACTTCTACCGGAATATTCAAGGTCACTCCTCTATCGATCAAGAGATCACTTTCAGGAAATTTGAATGCTTTCGTACATTTCCTGCTTATTACCGAGTATGATGGGTATAGCCGCATCACCTCTTTCACGGCAACGTCTAAATAGTCGCACTCATTAATTCCAGACGAGTCCCGAACGTTCTGCTGCAGGCTCTGGTCTTTAGATAACTCGTAGAGCAAACAAGTGATTGTATTTAGACAAGGGGTGTAACCCTCCGTTATAAACGAACTTAATATTGAAAATGCTGTGTCAGTTTCTAAAGTCTGATTGAGTTTCCCCTTTCCTTTTGATGATGTCGCGAAGTTAAGTGTCTTTACATCTTCATATAAATCAGATTTTTGCGCCAATTTATTTAGCTTAGAATTTGACTTCGACATCAAAGAGCTTATCCCTAATAACGTGTAAATAGAAGGGAATATATTCTTCAGATATGTTTTTAGTTTGCTTATAAATGTTACAGTTTGTAGTTCAGTTGTCAAGTTCAATAAAAGCGTTTTCTCTTCGAGTGTCAACGGTTTGCTAAATAACAAATCTTTTATGACGCCATTCATTACGTTTTGCAAGTACTTTACAACGTTCACCTCGCCTTCTACTTCATCCAAATATTTGTCAACGTTCTTCTTACTTTGTTCAAATTTCCTCATCCTGCCTTTCAATATTGACTCGAAATTTTCTCTCAACAAGTCCCATTTTTCATTATCCGCGTAAAACAAATTACTGCGCAAACAACCATCCTGTGATCTATCCAAACAGAGGCCTCGACTCTGAAAATTCTCCGACTCCTTTGAAAGCATCAATTTTATAATTTCCGGGTCTTTGACGATCAAATCAGGAATCCTGCTTTTAATGCAACCGACAAACTTTTCGTTTTCATATTGATGACACAAAGTATTAACTTCTTCAGTCGTGTTTCTGAGTCCCAATACCCTGTGGTAATCACTGCCGAAAAAGGGTAGCGGGTATTTGTAATGGATATGTCGAATGTACCAGTAGCTGAAAAACTTTGTCACATAATCGAAAATGAGTGCTAGAATTAGTATTATTATGACCGCGAGATTGAGTAAAAAACTTTCAAAGAACATATTGACGCTCGCCTAATGCTGCGTTAGATTGAAGACTGGTCGTGACTCGGCACTCGGTCAAACTAACTGTTAATTCCTGATGGGCTTTGAGATGCACTTGAATAAGATGCGTATGGATATGGTAAGGTGAATGGCACTTTGTAGTTGTAGTGTTGTGTAGTCTGACCCGTTTAGTTTGATTGCTTGTGGTTTCTGCGAGGTTGACATTATTGGATAAATATTGTCGTACCTGTTTGAGACAAGAACTCGTCTTTTATATATTTTTAAAATAAAAAAGAGTATTTTTTTAATAAGCAATTTATTGTATTAGCTTTTACTTACTCTTTCAAGCCTTTGATGAATTTTCATCAATCATAACAAAGATTTTTATCTTTAAAAAAACTATTGTTTTTCACTAATCTGGTAGAGGGTACAAACAAATTATATATTTTATTTCTAAATCGACAAATTCCGAATTAAACCAATTTTGCCTAAAACACCTCCCAAAAGTTTTAGTTTATTTTACATAACATCAACATGTGCGCCGTAATTCACCGGAGTGGTGGCGGAGGTACTGATACATCTGAACACGCAGCATGTTTTTGACATAGTCTGTTGTTCAGAGTACCGACGTTTTGCTTGAACAGTACATTTACTAGATATGGGGCAGTCCCTTTCTCAATTTGTACGTACACTGCCGATTAAGTACAACTCAGTGTGTGGGTTTTTTTGAGATTTTTTCTATCATCCCGTTAGCAACCATGTTAAATAACCGCACATATGATTTAAGAAAAGCCATATCTCTGTAGGCCGAAATGAGGATTCGAACTCACGTCTTCTGCATAAGAAGCTTTGTCACAGTGTCCCACTGAGCTATTGCTAATAGTAAGTGGGAGATTACAGTAAAAGATCACGTATTTAAAATTTCATGGTGGAGTTACGAAAGATAATAAAGACATAAGTTTTTTTATCTTTATAGGAGTTTGAACTTGAATTTTGACTCCAGCGGGAATATTTGTTAGAAATAATCTCCACATAAGGTTTTCATCAACAGAACTTTCTAATCTATATATATAAAAGAAAGTGGTGTTAGTTACACTATTTATAACTCAAAAACGAATGAACCGATTTGGCTGAAAATTGCTAGAGAGGTAGCTTAGAACCAGGAAAAGGACATAGGATATTTATCATCATGCTAAATATCGTAGGGGGTAAGTAGTATAAAAACTTAACACCGTCCGTGCGAAGCCGGGGCGGATCACAAGTTATATAAAAAAGGAAGTTGAAAATTTATGACACGAACAAATTGTTTTTATTTTTGAACACAAAGAATATAACATTAATGAAATCAATTTCCAATATAAATTTAAGTTTTTCTTTCGATAGTTTTTACAGACACAAACACTGCAAACAACTTGACCGACCACACATTGTGCATCCATAATGCATACTTCGTTGATTCTACATATATCTTATTAGCAATGGATGTATGAATTCTTCAATGATTTTATAATCGCAGCACTTCGTATGTTTTTGGAGCTAAATATCATTTTCATATTAATCTTTTGAAGATTTGTCGTGATCTGAGATTTGAAAAACATCTTCAGAAGATTTTTCGCCAAATTTACATTAGTATTTTTTTATACAAATAGATAGATAGATTTTGGGACTATTCCGTGATCCACACAGCTCAGGGGAACAAAAAGATTACTTAAAATTATTTTGTTCTTACAAAATTGTATAATAAAGTTGATCTAGCACTGTCCGAACAAATTTCATGGAGGGTCACGAAACTCACCTCCTTATAATACCCTTTAAGTACGAATTCCTCTCTACGAACCCGTTGCTATATGTAATGCTGCTACTAGAAATGTCAAGCAGAAATTCTCTTACAAAACAAAATTATATACCGTTAAGTCACTGCCTTAGGGCTTAATAGACGATGATTATGAGTATTTAAAATAAGGGCGCGTGAAAAGGCGCTATTAGGATTAAAAAAATCATACTTATGCTAGAAATTTCACTATAATATACATTTGAATAACCAGCTCCTAAATGTCTCCCATATTTTGAGGTGTTCTGCTTTATATTTGTGGTGTTTTGTTTTTTGCTTTGTTGCTTGCATGGTTTGAAACATATCTCTATCGTAGTATTTTCTAAGACTTTCACGATTGCACATTATAATTGAAACAACTTTTGACTTTCGGATATTTTAATCGCGTGTTATTACATGGTTTTTTAAAACTGTCTTCCCGTGACCATGATAACTGAAAAGTTTTCGAAACGTCGAGCTTTAAAAAACCATGTAATAACACGCGATTAAAATATCCGAAAGTCAAAAGTTGTTTCAATTATAAACGAATTGGTAGAGGTAAATACACACATCAAAAGTGTATTGGGATCAACATATATTTTTGCAATAACTTTTCTCCTGATTGATATTCATTAAAATTTTCTTTAAGGATTTATCAAATAAATTGTTTCCGTTTGTTTACAGTAACGATAAACCAAGTCACCTTTGCATTAATAAAGCAATTTGCCATTTTCCTAATAAAGGGATTTTTGACGTTTGAACCACTAACATTAAAGTTCGAAAAAATACTGTAATAACAGTTTTCTTTAAAATTTTATTGGGTAACTTAAACAATTAATAATCCGTGTTTCTACCGCGAACACTAACAACACAAGAACATCGGTTTAGCATACTCAAAATGAGTTCTTCCAAATCACGCTATGGAATGGCCGCTCATGTCCGTTGCAACAACAGAAAAAGGTCTTCTTGCGACTGGATACCCTCCATATTCGGCAGAGCTCTTCTCTGTAGCATATCCCATGCATGCTCAATCGGGTTCAAGTCTGGCGACTGAGCAGGCCAGGGCAGGACATTGATGTTAGTTGCGGCGAGAGTCTGTCTTACAACTCTTGCGGTGTGCGGTCGTGCATTATAATGCATTAACTGAAATAAGGGACCGATTTGCACGTGCAGAAGAACGATGACGTCTGATACAATCGTCTCAGCATAAATTTGAGCGTTGAGGTTACCTGTGATCCAAATCAATTCAGTTCTTCCGCCGATTCAAATACCCGCCCATACCATGATTGTTCCACCACTATATGGATGGACTTCCTGGCAGGATTTTATCGCTGTTGGCGTCCACGAGTCCTCCAGTGTCGTAGACGTCTTGTATCCGATCTCATATCAAAACGAGACTCATCAGAAAAGCACACGAAACGCCATTGTTCCTCTGCACAATTTCTGTGTTTAAGAGCCCATTGATATCGAATCCTACGATTGTGCATTGCTATATAGAGGTGGTACCCGTAGCGATTTTCGGGAATGAAGGTTTACTTCATACAAGCTGTTTCTGATTGTTTGGTCGCTAATTAAGTTCCCTGAAGAGCGATGAAGCCTCACGGCTTACATCATTGCGGTTATTTTTGGAGCTCTTCGAGCTGTGATTTGAATGTATCGGTATTGTCTCCGTGTGGTGCAGCGATACCGTCCTGTGCGTGTCCAAAGTCGACTGATAACACTCTGCCTTCTATTCAGAGCTTAAGCCACAGTACGTTGCTGGGAATAAGCTTCTATCATTCCCACGGCTCTGAGCATTTCTTCCCTGCTTAAATGACGTGGCCGCTCCATAATAAAGTTGGTTTAATCAGGAGTAGTCAAACAATAGCACTAATAATGTTTTCAATGCGTTGTATGTTTATAGGGAAAATAATGATAGCTGATTTTCACCTTTTACACGAATTTGATTGACAGTTCCTGTTTCAAATTATGAAATGCACCAAAAAAGGATCCATATAATTTTATATAATCATAAATTTATTACAAAGCCACATCTCAATCTCAAGAAATCCGTATAAAAATGCTTGATCCCTAGACACTTTTGATGTGTGTACATAGCAAAATACTCCTTACCTTCTTTACCCTCATTGCCTCGTTGCCATCACCAGCGCCTAGCTTGATGTAGGAGTAAGAAGTGTCTATAGGTATTTTCAGAAATATAAAAAAAACAATCTTCAAATATCACCCCTAATATAAATTCTCAAAAATTTGCTGTTTTAAAAGAAAATAATTTATCATTTCTTGATTAGCTTACGATTATGTCTACCAGGTAATTTCAATCATTTAAACTATATCTGCTCTCTATCAATTGCGTGATCAACTAATTAAAAAGTATCTCTTAAATTCATATACATACATACATATACTCACGGCTATAAATCCCTTAACGGGGTAGCCAGAGCTTTGGAATGAAAATTCCTCAGCCACTTTTGGAAGTTGATTGGGAAAAGATGGTTATAATAAATGTTTTTGGTGACGGGTCTCCAACCACATCGCCCAAAAATCACTTAAAAAGCCCCCTATACCCTTAGTCGCCTCTTACGATCATCCACGGGTAGAAATGGGGTAGTGTTATTCTAAGCCGACACTACACGGCAAACTCTTAAATTCGTTTTAAATAATGTGCATAACGATAATTTTATACTAGTTAATAATTCAGGTAGAATACAATCAACAGTTATTAAGGTTTATAAGAAAGGCCAGGGGAAAGAACAATCCTAAGTGGCCAGCTATCAGCAGTGTGAATTTATTAGAATTATTTAATTAGGACACCCCATGAAAAAGGTACGATAAAGATTATAAATGTTCGTCGATTACTTATGTATAATCATAGGATGTGTTTTTATTAGTACATCTCTGTGTATTGTATAATGTTTAAAAATGCGTGTATATAATGAACAGAAAAATATATCATATTGTTAGGTTTATTTTATTTACAAGGTTTTCTGATAAATTACTTTCGTAGTAATGTTTATTATATTAATTTTAAAAAGAAAAATGTATTAGGGCGCCATCTATGAATAAACGGAAATAAGGAAAGGGGTTGACTTCTAGAATAAATACACTCGTCCCACTGACTAGTGACAGTTGTCTTTATAAAGAGTTAACTTGTGCAATATTTTACTCGACATTGGCGAAATAATTGTGGCAAACACGATTGAAGCCACTTAATAAAAAATGGGATTAAAAAATGGATACTTGATTGTGTGGGTGAAATAAATAATCTATCTCCTGAACCTGAGTTTTATTGAAGATCTCGTTACTGAGTATTATAACAATTCAGAAGTGGAACTATCTACGCAAAACGGAGCTGAACGCGAGTACCGTATTATTATTCCTTAATATTTATATTATTGTATAAATAAAGTTCACCAATGAACCATGATTCATGGTTTCGTATTGTATTAGGGTTATAGCGGGGCACAAGCTCTATAAATATAGCCAGCTACTCTGTTTGTGGACGGTTCATTGCTTCACTATCCAAAATACGTGTAAAGTGGAAGTAGATTAGTGGAACTAGATTTTGTTTCATGCCGCCCTACACTTGGTCAGGGTTGCTCCCCGATAATAGAAATACCACAATTTTATTTCTGCACACGTGCCTAATCGTTCGTATAGCCATAATGCCATTGCTTACTTATATGCCTCTATTTTGTGTAATAATGTCCGGTAGTCTTTTACGTAGACGAAAATATTAAAATTTACATTCTTATATATAATACCTATATGCACATATATGTTCGTATTTGTACATCCATTGTATAGGCCCTACTATGATTGGGGTTTGTAAAAGGGGGGTAAAATTTCAGTCAGTTTCTGAGATACGAACAAAAACTTGTCTAATCATCATGTATTTCTGCATTCTCGGTCGAGGCATGGCGTCAACAGTTAATGAGACAAAGCAAGTGCAGACGTCAGTTCCTAGGACGTCACGTCATCGCAAGGCCTTGTTCCAAAGATCAAGCCTAGGCCTGACCACCGCAGTCTAAGCTGTAGCAGGGGCTCACGCGTGGGACGGCATCATGGTCAACGGTGTCGTCGTAGCTGGAGCCATCTTAGCCAGAGCCGTCGTTATGACGGTCGCAAACGCGGCCGAGGCCTCATCCATTGCCGATCTCGGCGCCCTAGCGCTAGTGATTGAACCTGATGAGTCGAATGTGTGATAGTGACGTATCGCCTATAACAGAATCGGCTGTGTAATCGCTGGATCTTCTATAATGTACAGGTTACTTATTTTTAGTTAATTAGTTATATAATACATAAATTTATATTCACGTCATTATTTCCCATATCATATATGCTGTAACCAAACCATCGTAAAATTAAATTTTCTGTTTATATTTTTACAATGTCAAAAACAAATGCCTGAATAATTTTAACGAAAAAGAACGAAACAAAGTAAATACAATATTAATAGCAACAAACAAATGAGACAATATCAATATATCAAGAACAGCATTCAGAGTTTCCTTGTCATATGCTTGCATCAGCAATAAGAGGGCATCTGGCTCAGCACTTAAGTGCTATCCCACAACACAGATTTTCAGTCAGTACTCTATAAGTGAAATCACAGACACTGTATACCATACCGATAGTTCTATTTATATCATGTAATAAAATATAACCAATAAATATAACTATTATATATCAATAACTATATCATCAGGGATACTGTGAATTTTGAGTATATGAAATACACACATAAACAAAAGGTCGTAAGTATGCAGTAAGGAAGAATATGAATAAAATAATCATTTATTTCAAAGTAAACGGATAGATCTTTGTTATTGGACGTGACATTAAATTTTAAATTTTGTGTTAAAATATACTTTTATATATAAATTCGGAGGGTCTTTAGTTGGGAGGGGAGCCCGAAAGAAAACTCACCCAATACCTGTGATCATCAGTATCATCACACATCTTTTTAAGTCAACTACAATGTTTGTGTTAGCCCGGAAACCTCCTGCACAGAGCTCTGACGACGCCAATCCATCTTATCATTGATGTTAAAAACACAATACCCTGTATCAACTTAAATATACATAAACAAGTCATTGATTAAATTGTCAGATAAGAAATTAAAACGAAGTGCTGGAAACATTGGAGTTTGCTGAACAAGCAAGTAGCTCTTAGTTTTGCTTCAAAGTACTCTTATTTATCTCTCACTCGATCACATACCTAACCTACTATTTCAAACAATACACTTACAATCATATGTATAATCTTAATACCGACATATTATAGATCGTCAAATCACTAATTACTGGCGAGAACAAAGATTTAATGCGCGTGTATCATATATTTATATTATCTTATTATATTTATCTTATTCTTATAATTAGTATATTTGTGAACTGCGCATGTGTGCGAGACAATTTGAGTTGGGAATGCGAGCTGCGAGGCAATTAGAGTTAGTTTATTATTAGTTTAGTATATTAATATTTTGTAAATTTGGCCTCGTATTTTATTCTAATTACATAATATGTCTCAGTGATTGTTTTGATAAGCAAACATTCATAGAATAGTAATCTTTATTTGCCCTTATAACATGGTACAATAAGTTTTTATAACATAGAAAAGATCAACATGTTTTACCTTTTGCAGGCATGCAATTTTTAGTTCAATAAGGTAAACAATTGGCTTTGTCACTGATTTTTAATTCAACGTGGCAGATTCGTTTTTATTTTAATCCTCCCCTAGTTTCCAAGTAGTCATGGGAAAGTTTGTAAGTTGTCAGTTTTTCCGTCGGTATAAAATCAACAATCATACTTTTTAAAGCTATTGTATTAAGTAAAAACCCGTTAATACAGTGTTAATACAGGACGTCCCTCATAATATAAATTTTGGATATAATGGTTAACTTTGTCACATTCACCTACTACTTTTTATAATTAAGCCTGCAAGATTTTTGAATTTCTTAGAAAGGGCATTTTCAATTCGTCAATGCAACATTTTAAACTAGTGGCAACGGAACAACTAAGTAGCTGAGCTGCTTATTTTATATTCATTTTATGATTGATAAAATTAATATGTTTTACTTTGTTAATTCATTACCTAAGTGAAGGCCACTATAATTTTGCATTTGGCAAAGATGACTATCGAAGTCATAACGATATTATTAATTATCAAAAACTCAAACGTAAATGAGAAATATAATCGAAACTTCACATTATAATGATTTCAAAGAATATAGAAATACATCGATAAAAAAAAAAGAAGTTAAATCACAATCAAAGTAGGTCTTACACTTTATGAAATTGAGCAAAAATTAGCCTATTTTATATCCTTTTCGAATATAAGTCCTATGAAAAAAAGAGTGCTCATGTGATGATATGGCAAAGTATTTCCGAAAAATTCGTATACAAAGCTTTTGTGGTAATTTTAAAATATATGTATAATGAATGACAAATAACACCTCAGTTTTCCCGTGACCATGATAACTGAAAAGTTTTCGAAACGTCGGGCTTTAAAAATAATGTAATAACACGCGATTAAAATATCCGAAAATCAATAGTTGTTTCAATTATAATGTGCAATCGTGAAAATCTTAAAAAAATACTATATATGTTTGAATACTACATCTATACATAATCCGGTTTGGGGTAAATTAAGATCAATTAGTGCTTCTATCCAGAATTTTACGTGATTAATGTATAAAATAAAGACAAAATTAAAAATCAAACTCGTGAGAATGGAATTGGTTCACATTTTGTCAATGCCTATGAGAATGGAATGGGTTCGTAGGCTTTGATAGAAAAAAGACTAATAATCCTTTCTTTCCAAAATTTTATACATCCCTTTTATAAAATAAAATTCATAGGATTTGATAAAAAAATAAAACTAATAATCGTTTCTTTCCAAAATTTATACATCCCTTATATAAAATAAAATTAAAAATCAAACTCGTGAGAATGGAATTGGTTCACATTTTGTCAATGCCTATGAGAATGGTATGGGTTCGTAGGCTTTGATAAGAAAAAGACTAATAATCCTTTCTTTCCAAAATTTTATACATCCCTTTTATAAAATAAAATTCATAGGATTTGATGAAAAAAAAATAAAACTAATAATCGTTTCTTTCCAAAATTTATACATCCCTTATATAAAATAAAATTAAAAATCAAACTCGTGAGAATGGAATTGGTTCACATTTTGTCAATGCCTATGAGAATGGTATGGGTTCGTAGGCTTTGATAAGAAAAAGACTAATAACTTTCTTTCCAAAATTTTATACATCCCTTTTATAAAATAAAATTCATAGGATTTGATGAAAAAAATAAAACTAATAATCGTTTCTTTCCAAAATTTGTACATCCCTTATATAAAATAAAATTAAAAATCAAACTCGTGAGAATGGAATTGGTTCACATTTTGTCAATGCCTATGAGAATGGTATGGGTTCGTAGGCTTTGATAAGAAAAAGACTAATAATCCTTTCTTTCCAAAATTTTATACATCCCTTTTATAAAATAAAATTCATAGGATTTGATGAAAAAATAAAACTAATAATCGTTTCTTTCCAAAATTTATACATCCCTTATATAAAATAAAATTAAAAATCAAACTCGTGAGAATGGAATTGGTTCACATTTTGTCAATGCCTATGAGAATGGTATGGGTTCGTAGGCTTTGATAAAAAAAAAAGACTAATAATCCTTTCTTTCCAAAATTTTATACATCCCTTTTATAAAATAAAATTCATAGGATTTGATAAAAAAAAAAATATAATAATAATCGTTTCTTTCCAAAATTGTATCCCTTTTATAAAATAAAATTCATAGGATTTGATGAAAAATATAATAATAATCGTTTCTTTCCAATATTTATACATCCCTTATATAAAACTAAATTAAAAAACTTACTCATGAGAATGGTGTTGGTTCACATGTTATGAATGCATGGAATTAGTTCATAGGCAGGCTTTAATAAATCAAACTCGTGAGAAAAAAAAAAAAAAAAAGAAAATGATGTAAGTATGGAATAGGTTGATGTTAAAAAAAAAATATGAATAGACCATGTCTAAATGAATGCATTTGGTTTTTAGTCATGAGAAAACAATATACATTTATTTATTTATTACGGATTGCCAACAGTGAAAATAGTAAACAATCTTAAAAAGTACATGAATTGAAATGACACACATCAACTAAATACACCAAATCACATCATTCGATTTAAAAATTGAAATAATTAATAATATTACTAACATTACAGATACAACATTTTAAAAAATGATTATTATAAAATTTAATTAAATTGATTGAAACTAAATTAAAATTAAATTAAAAATAAATTAAAAAAAAACAATTAACTATGCTAATTATAGAAATTACAACAATAAATATATTTAGATCTACTTATGTTGTTACTTTTTATTTGTTTTCTAATTAGTTTTTTTTTTATTTCATTATTGTTGCTCTATGATTTTAATTTAGTATATGAAAAAAGTTTATTTTTCCATACTTAACAACGAAATGATAATTAAATTGATTTATCTCTCCTCAATTTTAAATAGTGTTATTTTTAGTTAATGTATGTAATCTAAGTAAGTGAGTTAAAAAGAAAAAAAAAACAAAAGGAAAAGAAAACAGTTGTAGTCTACCTGTAATGTTTTTGTTGAGCATATTTTATATTGATTAAGAATTAAATGTTGTTGTAATGGGAACTCAGATTAAAAGTGTTCATATTGTATCTTTATTTAGCATATGTCTTTGTACCTTAATATGTTAAACCCAAAATTGTACAATATATTTTTGAAAAAATGAAAAAATGTGAATGCAAAGAGTTTCTTTGTTGCTTCTTCTCTTTGCGAACACCTTCCGAAGCAACGGATTAGTCAGTAAATTTAATTTTATAACTTTAAAGGGAGATATGATAATTTATTAATTTTATTTTGTTTCTTTTTAATAAATAAAGTTTATCTTAACCGAGTGTTAGGTTAAGTAAGCTATTGAATGAAATGCGTGTATGAGGACATACACGAGGTCAGGATGGACGAGTGTTAGGTTTATTTTATTTACAAGGTTTTCTGATAAATTACTTTCGTAGTAATGTTTATTATATTAATTTTAAAAAGAAAAATGTATTAGGGCGCCATCTATGAATAAACGGAAATAAGGAAAGGGGTTGACTTCTAGAATAAATACACTCGTCCCACTGACTAGTGACAGTTGTCTTTATAAAGAGTTAACTTGTGCAATATTTTACTCGACATTGGCGAAATAATTGTGGCAAACACGATTGAAGCCACTTAATAAAAAATGGGATTAAAAAATGGATACTTGATTGTGTGGGTGAAATAAATAATCTATCTCCTGAACCTGAGTTTTATTGAAGATCTCGTTACTGAGTATTATAACAATATTTTGTTATTATTTATAAAGGCCGATTAATGTTTTATTAGCAACGACACTTGAACCTAACAAAATAAATAAACACGCTAAAGCAATCGAAAATAAAAACTACAAACTTGAAACATACACTCAGGTCGATAAATCCCAGAATGGGATAGCCAGAGCAGAATTAGAAATTGTTGATAGAGTAAAAGTTTGTAAAATGAATCACCCAAATATAACACTACAAGCCCCAAAACCTTCAGCCGGAAATCGGTTAGTGCTATTCCAAGCCTATACTTCACAGCTACATTGATTTAGTTGTGAAAATACTTAAATCACACAATCAAATATTCCACCTTGTTTGAAAGTTAGCTAAATTGTTGCTGGTTTAATAATAAAAGAGGTCCTTGAGGTAAAAATGCGTGTATTCACCAAACGTTACATGAAACCGGAACACTGAACCGGAATGACATTTGTGAGTTGCGGGCTTCGCATTACAAAAAATGTTGCCAATATTAAAATTAAATGTTGGGTTTCCAACACACCTTCAAATTGGAATAATTTCACTGTTATATGGATTCCCCGATAGTTCCCTGCCATACTAGTTTGGGTACCTTAATGGCATGGACTATTTAAAGCAAGCAGTCAAAATTGGTAGCTTTAACCTGAGTCTACGTTGTAAACCACAGTTTTCCACGAAAAGCCATACACGTACCCATGAAGACATACACAGTATGACTATTATTCATAATCAAACAGATTCAAGCGCTTGTCAGCCCAGTTATTTTGTGTAATCGAGCTCAAATGAGCTTTAGGCTATAACAGTGACTATTGAAATAAGTCCGCGTATTTCAGCTCCTAATTTCTTCTCATTTCATTGTTATTGACATATATCTCGGGACTAGTGGCAAAAATAGTAATTTATATTCCTTGTTGTTCAGATTTTTTTTATCAAACACTGTATAATTTAATATTTTATATCAATATAAATACCTATACGAACTTTGAATTAAAATATGTTTTTGGTACCAGCGACATCTACATTTTTTGTCTTGAACTTCTATGGCCGTAATTTAATAATGTTTGTTACATGTTATGTTACATAACTTTGACATAGTTATAGAATGAGACCATAGATGGCAGTTTTGTTGGAAATTATTTTAGTTTAATTAAAGGCACGTTTCAAAAAAATGTACACACCCATGAAAATTATAGCCAAAACTAAACTATGCTATCAATTGCTAGTTTTGGACACAAAATGCTATCTGAGAGTTATAGTTTATGAAAATAGTTGAATTTCAGAGACAAACTTGGGATCAGTTTGGTGACAGTGTAAAAACCTGTTTTTTGGAATTTGTATACGATAAATATGATTAAATTTATATAATTATAAAATATATACTTTATTTGAATAAATTGTATGTCATTAGAAAATGCAGAACCTATTCAAATCTACTTTATAGAGCTTTGTTCCTCAGTTTGGTGACGTGTGATGACAACAAGTCTAATATTTTTCTTCTAGCATTAAATTTAGGGGATTGTATATCTATATTGTAAATATATCTTTAATATAACATAAAATCGTTTAAGGAAAGAGGAATATTACAACCCAAATAAAATATATTTTTACCAAAATACTAGTGGGATCATCACCAAACTGACACGGCTGATAAAATTAAGGTAGGGTTCCATGCTTGTAAAATAAAATCACATTTCTGTAAATGACACTACACAGCAATATATATATTTAAAGAAATTACTTAAATAAAACATTATTGATTATCAAACATATAATTTAATACAAAAAAAATAATAGAAAATAACAAAATCGTTTATTATTTGATAATTATATGAATAAGTATTTTGCATTCATGTAAGCTCATCCTAATGGCGTCAGTTTGGACACTTGGCTTGGCAGCTGACAACTGACCGTCACCTCTGGTTCTACACAAATTTATTTTTCAGTCATCAGAGCGAAAATATATGTTTATTTACTACTGATTCTCATTATAATTATATGATATTTATTGTAGTGTTAGTTTATTAAATAAGCTTTCATTTAAAAATACTTCTGCAGTAAAATGTAGCTACTCATAACTTCCCAAAATCATCAAACTTTTGGGACAGTGCAAAAACAGGGGGTGTACGTTTTTTTGAAACGTGCCAAATAACAGATGTAGTAATTAATATGTGATCAAATACTATAAAACAAGAAAGAACCCGTTGGTACTGTTTGTACCCTTTTAGAAGCAAAGCAATCGCGGAAAAAGCTGATTATCTCCCACTTTTATTTATACTTACAGCGACATCTATTATATAACTCTGGAACTTTTATGTAATGACGTACTCTATTATCATAGTTTAATAAATTTATTATAGTTACAGAATAAGCTCAAAGATGGCAGGTGTGTCTTTTCTATTTAATAAACTATTTAAGTTAATCTCTCTGTCGTTACGTGATCTAATAACGAACCTTCCTGTCTTTAATTTATCTATTTAATACTCCTAGGGGTGAGTAAAATCTATTACTACTAAGTACGTATTAAAGTTACGTATTTTATTATGGAGTAATTTATATAAAAGTAACCGATGATAAGGTATGTACAGAGCCAATGTAGATGTAATGTTAGTAGAGAAGTCTACAGTATAGGACATATATTTATATCAAATCAAGAATGTCCTAAACAAGGAAGACGTCCGAAGTATGATGAATATAAAGGGCATGTTTTTAACACTGATGAATTTAAATAAAGCTGGAAATGTAGGATCTAGCATCATACAAAGTGACAATCCATAGTCTCTGCCTACCCAAACGGCAACTAATGTCGGCAACTATATGTTAAATGTAATGGGAGCCGAAATATTGGTATTCGTAAAACGACGTGATAGCTCAATGGGTAGAACACCGGTTAACGTGCAAGCGACTAGTGTTCAAATCCCGGGTCAGGCCTACACCAATTTGTCTTTTCTAAAGACAAATGTGTGGTTAATTTATCATATTTGTTAACGGTGAGGGAAAACATCGTGAGGAAACCCACATGACTGAGTTGTACTTAGTCATGTGACAGTGTATTCGTACAAAACGGCGCCGGCGATAGGCCTGCCCCCTATCACGTGAGTACACTGTCCATGCAAAACGTGGGTACTCTGAACACCAGGTGACAAAGTCACGTGATGTTCAGAAGTATTAGTACCTCTGCCAACCCCTTCGGGGATATTCGGCATGAACGTTTATGTTATGTTATGTATTGTATTACCTTCATGAAATGTATACATGTACTCACGGCTATTTATCCTAAAAAGGGGTAGTCAGAGCCTTACCTTATCGGGGGAAGATAGTAAAAATAGAGTATCATTGCTGATAGTCTCCAATCACATCGCCCAACAACCAAGAATCCCCTACCCTTTGTCGTCCTGTACGCAACCCGCGTGAAGAAATGATGTAGTGCTATTCCAAACCGACACTACACAGCATTTGGTGACTTACTTTGTGTATTTTATCCGTTTGGACAGTTAATAGAAAAACTTACCTACTCTCTGCCTGGCCCCTATTTCACCAAAATTACAATTGTCAGTGACATATGTCGGTTGAAAAATGTCAGTGACAGGTAAAAACCGATAAGTTTGAAAAATATTTCCAATAGAAATACTTCTTAGCATGACAGGCATAATGTTACAACTGTCGATAACTTAATCTAATGACAATTATGTTGTGAAACAAGGATAAGTTTTCCAATTCGACATATTTGTCGATTTGTCGGAAATTATTGACATGAGATCGAGGCTGTGTCAGGCTAGCGTTACAATTGCCGTATTTTTTAGTTACAAAATGGCGCTCATAGTAGTGGCAGTGATAGTGATTTAGATGAATTTGCATATAGGACAATGTATAGAGAACGAATAAATTTCTCCTTCAACATAACTGAATTTGCGTTTAGGAAAAAATTTCGGATAAGCAAAACAAGTGTCGAATATTTAATAAATGAAATCGGCGCAGTCATACTTTTTCTTGACAATTGTCTGAATTGTCAGAGTGGTGAAATAGGGGCCTGATGTTTTGCTATTGGGAGTGAGAAATAAGACTCGTCACAGCACAGCTAAACGAGAGTTTATAATTTAATTAAATCATGAATAATAATCAAAGAGTGACACCAATTTTTTATTACAATAATTGGTATCACTCTCTGAAGATTCTAGTGCATGTCTAATACTATACAGAAAAAATACTGACTGGTTCGGAATCTCTAGGGGTATCGGAAAAGGACGTGTATCTTCTCCATGGCTCTTGAATTTGTTCAAGGATGACTGTTTGACAGAGTTGCATGAAAGTTATCATGGACTAAGTATGGTATTAAATGCCTCTTCCCAATCGCTCTTACGCGGACAATCGTTGCATCATCGGGGTAAGAGTTGCATCAGATGATGAATATTGCATGTATGTCTTTTGTAAGAAAGGGAAGGAGTTTGAGTATTTGGTAAGTTTGTTTACTAGGGATATAAAGAGAGATGAAAACATCTAAAGAATAGTGAAAAAGAGTAGTGCTGTAAATGGAGCACGGAATAGTCTAAGTACTAGTCAGTGCAAGGTGGGTAGTGCGATTTGACTATCGGTAGTCTCTGTTTACCCCAAACAGGAACCTAACGGCGTGAGTATTATAGTATTATATTATCTGTGGTATTATGTTAATAATAATAGTGACATCGGCACACGGATATAGGTCGATATTAGCGCATTATATTATATAGTATTTATGCCGACTATGTCGCGTGGACCACACAGTATTGATACACTATGAATTTTAAATAATTTGGTTATTTTTCTATATCTGAAGGGCAAGCACGAGCGCTATTTTATCGACACGATAACGGTTAGAATGAGATGGCAGTATACGATACTAAGTAAGTGCGTAAGAGATGGCTGCTTTATCCCAAGCGATAACAAGTTTAAACACGGCTCGTACTAGCCGGGCTGATCATACCTTCTGTACAATTTCTTTACTCATGTTAAGGGTCGAGTTTTGTCAACATCGTTGTTAGTGAAACGTTAAACCTAATAAATAGGCTTTGTTTTGCATAAGAACCTCATGCAGGGATTATTACTAATTAACAAGCAAATAAAATAATATAATTTAATATCATTGTAATATTATTTGCTTAATTGATTAGAAACGTTAAACCTATTTTTGAAAATTTCATTTCACGATCAGTAGTTTTGGCATTACATAAGAGAAATATAATTATAATGCTTATCATCTGTTTTACATCATGTTTTTTGTATAGTAAAAGAAAACTCGTTTCTTTCTGTACTATATATATTAAGACGTGATAGCTCAATGGGTAGAACACCGGTTAACGTGTAAGCGACTAGTGTTCAAATCCCGGGTCGGGCCTACACCAATTTGTCTTTTCTAAAGACATTTGTGTGGTTAATTTATCATGGTTGTTAACGGTGAGGGAAAACATCGTGAGGAAACCCACATGGCTGAGTTGTACTTAGTCATATGACAGTGTATTCGTACAAAACGGCGATAGGCCTGCCCCCTAACACGTGAGTACACTGTCCATGCAAAACGTGGGTACTCTGAACACCGGGTGAATAAGTTTATGTTATGTTATGTTAAATTAAGAAAACATATTCTTACGTATTAAGGCTTAGCGAATAGTAGCCGTTAGAATATTACTTTAAGCGTGGTAGCTTAATGGATAAGAACTTATGTCCGTTATGCCGACAAGCGTGGGTTCAAATCCCGGGCAGGCTTAAACCAATTTGTTTTTTATAACGACGTATGTGTGGTTATTAATCCAAAATCCGTATTACCGAATCTTTTGCGAATGTAAGCGATTGCGAGTCGGCCTCTCTACAATAAAAATATGATCCAATAAACCTTCAATCTATCTTGCATCTATCTTGACTCACGGAAATAGAAATAAAAAAGGTTCAGAATAAGAAATCATACTATTGGATGTTGAGTATAAATATATTTCACTATCGCCCGATTTCTGAATTGAGTATCGGAAGTCTCTGTTTACCTGCTGCTGCTGGACAGTTGAGAACAACTTAAGTATCGTTGTGTTGCATTGAAATCTTAACAACTGAATGAGACAAAACGATACTTATGTCGTTCTCAGCTTGAATACTCAATTCAGAAATCGGGCGTATAAAGAGTCAATCGGCTCTCGACGTAGTGCTGAGTGAGTACCAATTTGCTATTGCAGTGGTGCAAATATATTTAAGTTTTTGTTAATTACTTAAAATGTTGTTATAATGTTCTTATTTTTATTTTGTTAGTTTTTAGTTTACTTTCATATTTAACTTTGTAATTTTTATTCATTTTGTATGTTTTTTTTGTGCCACAAATGGCGAATAAACATCCTCTTTTCTTTTCTTTCTTTCTTTGTTTAAAGCATGATTAGAATATTTTTGTTCATTAATACCTCATCTGGGGATTATAGTTACTAATAAATAAAGGAAAGAAAAATTTCGACATCAGCGGCGTCGAACCCACGACCTCCGGGTATACGCCCCCATCACTCTGCCAATTGAGCTATTGTGTCAAGTGGCTACTAGTGCGAAAATCTTCTTTCCTTTGTTTCTTATACACTTTTTTATGTAGCGTCAGCGTTCCCTACCTTCGTAAAGCATGGTTGAAAAGGAGTCATCAGCTCCATCACCCAACAATCGTTTGAAAAGGCCCAGAAAAAGGGGAACCCACGGGAGGAAATGAAGAGTGCTATTCTACAGCTAAAATAATAACTTATTAATTAAAGGGAATTCTTAGTAACTAAACTAATCACAGCTAAAATCAAACCTAACCTACATTTATCTGTTCACAGATATAATCTTGAAAACGAGTAGCCAAACCTCTACAATCATTGAGGTAAAAAGTTAGCCCAGCAACATAGCTCACACCACACTCTCTTCATAAACATCTTACTACACGTATTATTTGCATATCGCAAAGAACAAACAGTTAAGCAATAAATAAATAGACGTGTCAGCATACCAGCCCCTCATGAGAGCTATTCAGACATATTAATCACGTGATAGCCCCGAGGTTAACGCATTGTAATTTGTTATACAATTGCATCTACAGTAGCATTCAGTTTTACAATGACTATTTAGTTTGAGAATTATTTATAATGGAATTTTACTTGCAGTTTCTTTGGTTACTGGCAAAATGGAGGGAGGCATTGGGTTCAAATCCCGATTATCTTTTGGTATGTTCTGATCTTATAAAGTTGTGTTATGTATAAGTTGCGTTAAAGTGTGGTTTTCATTTGCTGTGGTTGGATGATGGTTGTGGAAGGAAAATCATGTCAGCAGACCAATATAGCTAAATTGTACTTGGTCATCTGAATATTTATTCCCACAAAGGACTTCTATGAATCGAATGCTCGAGACAAATCGTTTTTGAACGCCATCCCTTTGTCGATTACGAACTTGGCGAACACTAATTAATGTAAATAATTATAAAACCATATAGACACGACACGACATGGTTTTGTCGGAAGACATTAAAAAGATATTGACAACTTGTATCGTGAATCATGAATAATGCCAAAACAGAAACCTTAAGTACCAGGGGTTGTCAAACAGACCATACTTTTTAAGTGCAAATTGGCTGACGCTCGAACCA
The DNA here is from genome assembly GCA_963576735.1 of Bedellia somnulentella. NCBI lineage: Eukaryota > Metazoa > Arthropoda > Insecta > Lepidoptera > Bedelliidae > Bedellia > Bedellia somnulentella. The sequence continues at coordinate 15,828,706 of OY755179.1, forward strand.
GTTTGGCCTCTACAGATTTTAGTTATCAGCTGCATCAACCTAATCATTAATGCTTTCTTCACCTTCGACGGCACAAAAATACTACTCACAGTTCCAAACTGACAACACAGCATTGACATCCTAATCCTATTTTTAACTTCAACCAATATCCAGTCTAGTCTTTCTTAGATTACATCAGTAAAGCTGCGTGCGCGCAGCTACAGCCAATGATTCAAACGCACGTGACGTAATAACCACAGAGCACAGACGATCTAGATAAGGCAACGCCGCAAGGTCGGGTGATTACTCAAACAGTTCGACTTGGTTCGACTCCGGTGCAGGGTTTGTGACATCGTTAATTATTGTGTTCGGAATTATTATCACGCATTCATCTGCTAACAGAAGACTGGTAATTCATTATTGAATTATCTAGTAGTTGGTCGGTTTGGTTCTTATCTCTTTTAGGAAAAAACGTCCGTCTTAGCTAAAGGTTTTGTTACTAAAAGAGCTAGTAAGAGCTTCAGAATAAAAAAATATGTCAGTGGTTTTTGTGATTAAATAAGGAATGCGTTACATCTACAAATCCTAAAAAGAAGTAGCCAGAGCCGTCTAGTGTCGGTTTAGAATAGCACTACCCCATTTCTTCCGGTGGGTGTACGTAAGAGGCGACTAACGGTATGGGGCTATTAAGGGATTTTTGGGCGATGCGGTTGGAGACCCATCACCAACAAACTTTATTTTTACTATCTTTTCCCCACTCAAATTTCCAAAAGTGGCTTAGGAATTTCTAATTCTTTAACTCTGGCTACCCCTTCCTGGGATTTATAGCCGTGAGTATATGTATGTATGTATGTAAGTAGCCAAAGCTTATTAATTAGAAATCTCTCATCCTATTTTGGAAATTTTAGCTTAGAATTAATTACTAAGTAAAAATCACATATATCTCTTAGCGTTGTAGCCTCGCACGAAGCTCGCGGGAAGAAATGAGTTTGAGCTTTTCTAAATCTACAATACACAGTTTTAAATAAGAACATGTTATGGTAATTAGTTATCTAATACAACTGTTATAGCTCAATGGACAAGAACTCCCGTCGAACATGCACACAGGCGTGGGTTCATATCCTAGATCGGGCCTGCACCAATTTGTGTTTCTTAAAGACATAAGTGTAATTAGTTTATCATGGTTGTTAACGGTGAGGGAAGACATTGCGAGGAAAGCCACAAGGCTGACTTGTACTTAGTCATGTGACAGTGTATTCGCACAAAACGGCGTTAGGCCTGCCCACTATGACGTGAGTCCACTGACGAAGCAAAACATGGGTTCTCTGACTGGCGGGCCAACCCCTACGGGCATTTTCGGCGTGAGCTTTTGAGTTGAGTTCTCTAATAAAATTCAATTAAATGAGAGATATACAAATCTCTTCTTGTTTTAAGTCCTTTCCTCCTCGTTAGAAGCCAGTATTGTGTAAAAGCATGATTAACTATTTATGTTAGGTTGATATTGTTTCGAAAAGATCATTTCAGACATAAACCGGCAAATTGTAATTATGTGTCAAATTAAAATGTTTGAAAAATGCTTAAATTAAACCTATGCAACTTGTAATTTGTGATTAATCGGAAATTCAAAGGTTAAACAGATTTTTAAAAAAATATGATAATAACATTTCATCGGCGCGGCGTTACCATTAGTCATAATTAGTCATAAATCAGTACTATCCTGTCCCAGCTTTCAAAGGTGGCTAAAGAATTTTATAATATGAAATTTAGGGCTTCAGCTCTGGCTACCTTTTTTTGAAATGCATAGCATAACGTTTTTTTTATTAACACAATTTACAATTAAATTTTACATTTGCCCTTGCACTAGGCTAAGCCTGTATCGCTAGTAGTAATATGCATATATGAATAGATATATTTCTCATTATAAGAACTGAGACAGAAAGCATCTTATTCTCATATTTAAGATCCTAAAGAAGCAGTTATAATATCGTTTAATATAACCGATTTCTCTAGACACAAAAACCTAATCAAACCGTTCCAAAAGGCAAGTCAACGCGCGACAATACAAGAAAAGGTTATTTATACCAATCGATCTATTCGTAAAGTAATTGAACCCCATCTCGGGATCTATCAACAAAAGATCTATAGATCACTGATAAAAATCGATCTCGCACTGTGATCGAGAAGGCGATCTTGTAAGACGCTATATTGATTTTTAATCGGCATGACGATTTATATGAATAGGGAGATCGACGTGACGAAAATTGCTTTTTGGATTGCGCGTACGCAAGCATTAGTGTTTAAAGAGCTTGAAATGTTTTGAAAACTATACGATTCTAAAGTTTAAATGTATTTATTTCTAAATTTGTAACTACCAATTTAATTTTAATAATATTATTACTATTAATAACATTATTACTTTACCATGTTTTTAAATATTGATTTTTAAGAAAGAATTTCTATTCTCTATTGTATAGTCTAATATGATATTATTAAAATGGTGTAAATACTAATGGGTGAACAGTTCTTGAAGTTTTAAACTTTATTGTCTGATCTTAACCCAGTGAGTTATGATTAATATAATAGCAAGATGCAATATTGACAATGTCAAAACGCATACAATTTCTTCCCATTTCTTCCGGTGGGTGTAACGGTATTGGGGCTTTTAAGGGATTTTTGGGCGATGCGGTTGGAGACCCATCACCAAGAACCTTTATTTCACCATCTATTCCCCACGCACCTTCCAAAACTGGCTGAGGAATTTCTTATTCCTTAGCTCTGGCTACCCCTTTCTTGGGATTTATAGCCGTGAGCATATGTATATTTAAGCAGACGGGTTTCGGTATTTGATCTTATTTAGAGACTGGTTAACGAAATAATAACGATCGTATATATTTGTTTAAATTTTGTTAGAGGCTTAGAACTATGTATTTTTGGGCAAGAATGACTACTACGGACTATTAATGTGAACACTACTCCTCTAAATATATTTTTTAGTTTAAAACGATGAAGTTACAGCAGTTAACAAACAAGAAACCAAACACAGCCCCATGAAAAGATCAAGATTTACGCCTCCTTTTCCGTGGTTGGCGAATGAAGTCGGTCAAAATATTATGACTAACCATTACCGCGAATAAAGTCCTCTTAAAACACTGATGTAATTATACCTTATGATAGAGTAATCATAAAGATAAAATCATTGTTTGAGTCATGACTAATGTGATGTAATGACCACATCTGTCGTTTTTTAAGGCTTTGTGGCGACATAGAGTCCCAAAACTAATAGATGTCGCCCTCGGGCTAGTCTCATTAAAATACTGAGCTATCCGAATATCAGGGCAGGATTTAGGCTTACATTAATAGTAATGTATAATCTGATTTTAAATTTAAACTTTAGATTCTGCTTAAATTCATTTTTTTATGCTTCGGATGAAGATTGTTTCCAATGAAATCGACAGTCTGAACATGATAGGTATTGAATGCGAAATTATATGGCAGGATATAGATTATATGAAATAAAAATAAAATTTATCATATAAATACTGACGTAATACGTTTTCTAATGGTAGAACGTTCGGCTTACGATCTGGTCAGGGTCTCATGATACCTGGGGATTCCTGGGGTATATATCAAAAATCATGTTTTGTACAACATTGAAAAATAAGAAAAACATTTATCTGTTGCTACATCACTTAAGCATTATACACGTAAGCGATTGCACCCTCGAATCACCAACAGATCATGAAAGTAAGAGGATACTCTGCTTCGACGACTAGTCAAGCCATCATGGCTGGCTACTATCACAATTTTTATAACCAGTGTAATACTGAGAAACTAAGAAACAAAATAAACATCATCATTGTAAGAAACAAAGTTAAAACTGATTAAAATACCTATACATACATACATATACTCACGGCTATAAATTCCTTAACGGGGTAGCCAGAGCCTCGGAATGATTCCTTAGCCACTTTTGGAAGTTGATTGGAGAAAAGATGGTAATAATAAATGTTTTTGGGGATGGGTCTTGTAACGTTACGTGTCTTAAGTCTTAATCCCCTTATGGAAATAAAACCTAAGACACGAAACGCGGAGAGCAAGGAGACAATTAGAACAAGAAAGAAGTTACACCAGTCTATTAAAAATTAGATGTACACAATACAAAAATATTACAAGAAGGAATTATATAAAATAAATTTAACTAAATAACGATACTGATGCGATTCCAAACTTCCACGTTCTGGCTAGAGCGAAGGTATTAGCATGGTATACCATCTCATACAAAATGTTTTTAGTTACCTCTACGCTCAATAGATGGAGTTGAGATATAGTCGACTTTTAAAATAAAAACTTAAAATGTCTAATTATCGTTTAAAAAGCCAAAAGACAATTAGATAATTATAACATGGTAATTTATTTTGTCACTTAATACCATAAAACATAAATTATTACAAATATAAGCAAAATATAAAAAAAAACTGTACTTTTGTTTTTATGAAATTGTATTCCTAAATGATTATTGTAGAACTACATCTATTTAACTTAAATGTTTAGTGATTTCAACTACTGACAATAGATGGCGCCTTAATGAGATTGTGTTTATTCTTGTTTTGATTTGCGTCCAAGTAATCGAATTGGTGATAATTGTCGACTTAAAATAACACTACCCCATTACTACTCGTGGGTGATTGCAAGAGGCGACTCACGGGGTATAGGGGCTTTTTAAGTGATTTTAATTTTTAACGACCTCGGCGTACACGTTTGGACCAAAAAGAGACTGTGCTTAAACAAGTGTCCCAAGTTTGTCAGGGTCGTACAAAGTGGCGATCGATAATCTCTAACTATCCCAATGTGAACTAACGGCGTGAGAATATATATGTAATTTTAATTCCTGCCGCATCGCTCAAAAATAACCTTGTTCCATTTCTTATCACTATTTTTTAGCCGTGTAGTGTCAGCTTAGAATGACGATACCCCATTTCTTCCGGTGGGTGAACGTAAGAGGCGACTAACGGTATTGGGGCTTTTGGATTTTCGGAGACCCATCACTAACGATAATTTGTTTATACCATTTTCTCCCCTATCAACTTTTCAATGTGACTGAAGAGTTTCTAGCTCTGAAGCTCTGGCTGCCCCTTCTTGGGATTTATAGCCGCGAGTATATGTGTGTATGTTATTTTTATATCTGTTAGTACTTTGTTGTAGAAAGTTGTTTTTTAGTGTTAGTACCTCTGCCTGCACTACCGTCGGGGATTTGCGGTGTGAATGTTTGAATTAATATTAATAACTCAGTGATTGACTTTTTCGAAGCTTTGGCTACCCCTTCTAGGGATTTATAGTCGTAAGTATATTTATGTATGTAATAATGTTTTTTTTAAAACAGCCAGGTATACAGCATTTTGCATTATGATGAAACAATGAGATTTATATTTTCTGTTACTCCAACGGTATGAGAAATAATAATATGTATGTCAATATGTGATGTGGCAAGATTGATAAATACTTTTTACAAATAGGATAAGTAGTCTGTACTGTAGGTGTAGCGCGTAGGTACCTAGATAAAATAAAATAAGTAGTTTAATGACGACTTGGTAGCTCAGTGGGTAGAACACTGCTTATCTTGCAGACGACAAGTTTTCTAACCCTGGGACATTGTATTTGTACAAAACGGCGATGGGCCTGTCCCCTATCACGTGAGTACACTGTCCGAGTATAACGTGGGTACTCTGAACACCCGGTGACAATGTCACGTGAATATCAGAAGTATTGATACCACTGCCGACCCCGTTAGGGGATATTCGGCGTTAACGTTTGAGTTGGAGTTAAATGTCCGTATGTTTGCAGTTGAAACCAGCTATAGATTTTTTTTAATACTTCTCTAATAATACTTTCAACATTTTCAAATTATTAGCCGCTTTATGTGGAGAATAGATTATAAAAGAATCATTAATTTTGGAAATGGGTTAACATTCGAGCCACATAACCCAGTAAAATTAATTATAATGTATTATAATATTAAATGATACCATTTTGAGCTGACATTTTAGTATAGTAATCAATAGTAATAACCAGAAGTATGAATGCGACAAACCCACAGATGCTTGTGGAATGTCAGCTTGTGGAAGATACATTTTTTTAATTAAATATTTGTGGTCTATCACCACATCGCCAACCAATCAATGAAATTAAACCCTCCAGCCACAAACTTTATTCTATGCCTCAAACTAAACAACCCAAATCATTTAAATCTTTTTGTTCATGAAAACCTCATGTGGGGATTATAACTAATAAATAAAGAATAAATAAAGGAAAGAAAAATCTCGACACAAGCGCTCAATACCTCACTGACGGAATGATGCGGAGTAGTGCTATTATACGCCGCCACTACAGCACGAATACGTCTTGCACGATGTTATTAAATAAATAAATGTGTTTATTCTGTTTATTTTATTTTAATAAACAGAATATCGTTCATTATTCACACATTTATTTTCCGCTATAAATCCCTAGAAGGGGGAGCCAGAGCTTAGGAATAAAAATTTCGTTCGCCACTTTTGGAACTTGTGTTGGGATAAGATTATAAAACAAAGATTTTTGATGTTGGGTCCCCAACAGAATCGCCTTAAAATCACCCAAAAGCCCCAATACCTTTAGCCGTCTATTACGAACCATTACGGTAAGAAATTTGGTAGTGCTATTCTAAGCCGACACATAGCAGAGAAGAATATCGACAACGACACTGTTAAAATTACAAGCAAAAATATCTACAAAGGGATGTAATACTCGTACGCGATTGGCCTTGTCGACGATTTTGTCCTTGACCATATTTGCAAATTTGCAAATAAACATTTAGTGAAAGAAAGTCATAAAGTAATAAAATCTGTCTCGCTTGTGTTTGTGTCGTGTTACCGAGGCGCCCCCGCCCCGCGCGCCTCGCAGCCGCCATTTCCTAATATTAGCCGAGTTAAGATATCGGGCTTTGTTTTGTTATCATTTGGTTTATGTTTTTAGCGCCATCTAGCGAACAATAAAGAACTAGAAAATAGCCCGCCGAATAAGGGTATTTAAGCACATCACATTTCGTTGTATGGGATTGGGTATCTGTACTAGTATAGTATTATATTATCTGTGGTATTAGTAATCTCCAATACCAGTAGTATAGCCGGCGAAATCAAAGGTCCAGATATCAATCTTTGATGATTTTTAGTCCACAAGCCAATAAGACCAAATGATTGGTCACTTCGGAATACCACTCTGACTGGTTTAACAAATTCTGCCAGGGTATAAAATTATATATATTATTCTTAGGTGTTTTTAGCAATAGGACTCCAAGTAGTAAAGATCGTTCCATATAACAACGGTAGTAGTAGCTATCAGAAAAAATCTTCAGTAAGATATACTTTTTAAGGATCTCTTGTAGAATGATAAATCCGTTCTTCCTCCATAAAAAAACATCTTGACAATCAATAAAAAATCCCAATAGACAATAAAACCTAAAAGAAGGATTTTTTAAAAAGAGTTTCAGTTAACATAAAAAGATGAAAACAGATAAATTTGAATAAGTAAAATGTCCTAGCCTTACATTAAAAATAAAAATAAATGCCTGCGCAATCATTTTACACACCAAAAATGAATTAAAATTATATCATTTAACATATTTTAAAACTATCTAACCTTCGTACACAAACACATTGAAAATTGATCACTAAAGAAAAGTTTAAGATAAAATAAAATTTGACAGCTCTCAGCTCCGTCGTTGCCATAACAACAACAAAATAAAAACAATAACATAAACCAGAGAAATAAAAATATTATCGACAAATCGCAGAGAAATAATAAAAAGGAACTAAACAATGATAAATAACGGCAGGCGACTAACATAAAAGGAAATAAATAATAATAAAAAGTATTAACAATATTTACAGGTAAGGTTTTATATATTATAGTCTCCAACCACATCGCCCAAAAATCACTTAAAAAGCCCCAATACCCTTAGTCGCCTATCCCGTGCAGTGTCGAGTTATTCTAAGCCGACACTACACGGCATATTAAAATACTTAAAGTTAAAGCTGTTATATCGTTACATCACAACTAAATCGTTGAAATATTCGCTTTACAAAAAAAAAAACACATGCCTCAAATACGTCCCTAGTAATGAGGCAAGCGTATTTTGGACAAAGGACTATATTTTTGTTTATTAAGGATAATAACACTAACATGTATCCTAAGCCTCAAATCTTGTTATTATAAATTGATATCGCGACTGATTGGTGACCCAAAATTATAAGGTTGGGACCACTTTTTGTGGGATTGGGTTGATGACGAGGTCATTGGTTCGGTGAAATATGTTTTGAATGTTGAACAAAAAATGTTAGAACCCAAAACTACTTGCAATTTTTATTTATTTTTATATTCTTTAAAGCATGTTAAATCACCAACAACCTTTATTTTTACTATCTTTTCCCCACTCAAATTTCCAAAAGTTTCTGAGAAATTTCTAATTCTTTAGCTCTGTCTACCCCTTCCTGGGATTAATAGCCGTGAGTATATGTATGCATGCATGTTTAAATATAGGTAGTATGAATGCATTTTTAAATGTAGGTATGACCATTATTTCAGAAAAATATGTTTAACATATTTGATTGTAAATCGAAAAAAAACCATTTTGATTGACTGAAACGTTTTATTTCCCAGATAACTAATTGAGTTCTATTGATAGTTATTTTCATAATTTTGAATAATAGTGTAATGGAAGAAAAATGTATACTTTGTGGTATCTCAAAAACTAAGTCATGCTGCATTATGGAACAAAACTTATGGAACTACATACAAACATACATATACTCACGGCTATAAATAGAAGGGGTAGCCAGAGCTTCGGAATAAGAAAATATGGTAAAGTAAATGTTTTTGGCGATGGGTCTCCAACCGCATCGCCCAAAAATCATATCAATAGCCCCAATACCCTTAGCCGCATCTTACGAGCCCCCACGGGAAGAAATGGGGTTGTACTATTCTAAGCGGACACTACACAGCATGGGACTAGTTTTCTATGAATGAATATTTGCAAATAAATAAAGAATAAATAAAGGAAAGAAAAATTTCGACACAGGCGGGATTCGAACCCGCGACCTCAGGTATACGCCCCGACGCTCTGCCAATTGAGCCACCGTGTCAATTTTTCTTTCCTTTATTTATTCTTTATTTATTAGTAATAATCCCCACATGAGGTTTTCATGAACAAAAAGATTTAAATTATGAATATTTGCAGTTATTAAATATTCGCAGCCTGCACCGCGTACCCAAACACTGAGTGAGATCTCTCATACACAAGACATGGTTGCTTTTTGCATCTTGACTGACTTGGCAAGAAAGGCTTGATGTTGTTTGTGTTAGGGAATGTTAGATTAGATTGGTATTACGATATAATTGTACAACATAATAAAATAGAGAACTCATTACTGCACATCAAAATTAATATATAGTACAGAAATTCTATTGTTAAATCGAGGTACAATTGGCGGTCTCATTTATTATATACAATAGTTTGAAAAAAGATTAGATGTAGAAACACACTTTGTTCTTTGATTTTATTGAACATTTACTCAGTATGATTTTTATGCATTGATCTTACCAGCCAAGGGTTTTCTGGAAGAAATCGCAATTAGTGATAAGACCACCAATTCTACTTTTGCTTTTGTACTGAAATTTTGTAAATATTTAGTTAAGTAATATTTTGTAAAGCCATTTTGTGTGTCTCCTTTACCCATATTTGAATAACCTACCGCTTACTTGATTCAACGGTAAAATGACGCGTCCTATCATAATGACAGACAAAGGCTCAATAACTATATTTGCAATGTTCAATACATATAAAAATAAATATTCAAACCACAATATTTTTTAGCTTACCCATATTAGCAAGAACTTTAAAACTATTTCATTTACCCCTAAAAAGTGTTGACCTTTAGGGATTATTTATTATTATTTTAGGAATTACTAAAATAGGAGATACTTCAATTTCTTTCTTCTCCTTCACCCTCAAAGGTGTTAAAGGAAACAAAGTGCCTTTGTTTTAGCTCAAGAAAAACAACCTCCTCAAAACAACTTGCGCAAATAATTCAACAGTAGCAACGGGACATAAACTGGGATTAAAGAAAAATGCAAATCGTTTTAGAAGTGACCTTGCAGCCACAATCCCGTTACTCCAGACCAATTCGAGCATCAAATAAATAAATCCTGAGGGCAGCGCGGGCGCACAAACGAGCCGACTTCAGAATACAAACTTAGGAACCGTTTACAATGTACCGACTATGCTTTGATTGCATTTTGAAAGCTGCCAATCTAAGTTAAACTTTTGTGTATTAGAATAGCGCTAGCCCATTTATTCTACAATCTTTCTCCTATTGAACTTCCAAAAGTAGCTGAGGAATTTCAAATTCAGAAGCCTGGCTTCTCATTTTTGGGATTTTTATCCGCGAGGATACTTTTGATAGCGATCATTTTCTAACCTGCACATTGTTATAATGAAGATGGCTAGAGCTCCGATTTCAGCAAACCTTAGGTTTTTGTAAACTTATAATTTTTCTAAATGCAATCAATGCAAGAATTTGTTTCAAACCCCTTGGCTGTTATTGGTTTCATATGACATCTAGAAGAAATGGATACATGAGAAATTCATGATACAACTAGACGGAAATAAGTTTTAAATCTTTTTGTTCATGAAAACCACATGTGGGGATTATTACTAATAAATAAAGAATAAATAAAGGAAAGAAAAATCTCGACACAGGCGACATTTAAATTATGTGATAGTTAGGCGTTTTCAACATTTGCATTCTATCTGAAAAGGTAGACAAGTGGCCTTTCGAATTAGTAATAATTCGGAGGTAGGAAACGCAAACACTACTTAAACGTGTAAAAGAAATAAAGGATAGAAGAATTTCGCACTGGCAGCCAATTGACACGGTAGCTCAGTTGGCAGAGCGACGGGGCGTTTACCCGAGGTCGCGGGTTCGATCCCCGCCTGTGTCGAGATTTTTCTTTCCTTTATTTATTCTTTATTTATTGGAAATAAGTTTTCTTGAAAATAATCAATAAAGGTCATAATTAACATAGAATCATTAAATGTTTTAGTTAATAGTATAACTAACTAAAATACCCATACTACAAATTAAATGACTTTTAGTTTTCTCCTAAAAGTACGAAAAGTATTATAATGAAGTCCTTCAACAAAAAAGTGATGTGATGTGATTTTTTATTATTATAATTTTTTCTTCCTTTTTGAAATATTCTTGGCCAACATGTTTATACGTATAATAATTTGCAACTAATTTTCCCTACTAGTGTGTTAAAATAGTCCTTACCACTCATTTCGTAAAAAAGATCCAGAAGGTTTTTCCCATCTTAATACCTTATCCTCTATTATACCAACAACATACATACATATACTCACGGCTATAAATCCCACGAAGGGGTAGCCAGAGCTAAGGAATTAGAAATTTCTTAGCCACTTTTGGAAGGTTGAGTGGGGAAAAGACGGTAAAATAAAGGTTGTTTGCGATGGGTGTCCAACCGCATCGCCCAAAAATCCCTTAAAAGCCCCAATATCGTCAGTCGCCTTTTACGTACACCCATCGGAAAAAATGGGGTAGTGCTATTCTAATCCGACATACACTACACAGTATACCAACAACCTATCTATTAAATCAACATATTAAGTACCACACACACCAGTACCTCCCAGCATCCCCAACTCTCATTGTGCAAGGCTCTCAAGAACAATATAAGGTCGATCCCTATGGAGCGGGCGGTCGTTTTGACTATAAATAAGTGTGGTATTGTATTCAGTGCTCCCAGCTACTGTATGCCAGCGGCAGCCGACAAAAAGAATTTGGCATCTTTTAACCATAATGCTGAGTTTAGTTTGAATTTCATTTCACCTTTTTATCCTGTTTTCTTTGCTAAATCATTACAGGTTTTGTTGTTCATTTACTTTTACGTGTGTTGTTGGTGTTGTTACTAAATGTTTAATTTTGGTCTGTTTCACTTGCCGTGTAGTGTCGGCTTAGAATAGCACTACGCCGTTTCTACCGATGGGTGTACGTAAGAGGCGACTAACGGTATGGGGCTTTTAAGGGATTTTTGGGCGATGCGGCTGGAGACCCATCACCAACAACCTTTACTTTACCATCCTTTCCCCACTCAATTTTCCAAATGTGGCTGAGGAATTTCTAATTCCTTAGCTCTGGCTACCCCTTCTAGGGATTAATAGCCGTGAGTATATGTATGTATGTTTCACTTAAAGATCAGAAGGTACGAAAACGTAATCGTTGATATATTCTACTTTAAGATTGCTAATGTTTATTACTACTACCACAGTTCGACTAAAGATATTTATGTCGTACTAATATAAACACACAATTATGAGGAAATAAGCATATTATTGTGATGTCAATCAGATCGTTTGAACCATGAATTTGATTGCCTCATTAGAACAGTGTTAGGTTGTAACATATTCGGTTATATATTTCCAAAAAACATGCTTTACGTTGCACCAATCTTAGTCGTGGTTTTTATTACTTAGGAAAATAATATCACAGTAGCATCACTCGTCTTTGCTTACCCGAATAAAAATAATAGGTTGGACATAAGTAACAGTACAATAAAACGAATAAGACTATCGTCCAGCGGCCAAAGATAGTAGATTTATAAAACACATATACCATACCAGTATAGATGGACTATCAATTTCGTAGCCACGCCTTCTTCATAATTAATATGTATGAGTGCTCTACGGCATCGGAACAAAAAAGAATTAAAATCTCATCCGGCCCGTAACTACTGTAGATTTATTATTAAAATCTGAAGCGATCTAATAAAATCGATACTGACGTAACGTGGGGCAAGTAACTTCTGCAGAGCGCGGCTCTAAAATTACTATAATCGATGTAGTAACTATAGGCTGGGCGAGCTACCGCGCAGGCTCTAGAAGCTATCAAAATTCCTTCGCGTCACGTTTTTAATTGCAACTGAAGAGGATTGATAGGTTTCATAATTAAAATTTGGTATTGGTTTTATCTTGAATTGGTTTTCCGTTTTAGGCTATAAAGCAACACTATGAGCCTTTTTATTATACTGGCTTTCGGATTGAGCTTTCTAATCGATATAGAAAATCGAAACTTTGATAATATAAAAATAAGCTGTAAAGTATTTATTTCTGAATTAAGTAAAGCAGTATCATCTTTAATCAAATAAAAAAAAACTTATATTCGGATTAAAATATATTATCTTATAAATACCTTCGAAGAAATTCTCTAACTAACTAACTCTAAGATATGATGTTAAGGTATGGTTAAATTTTAACCTAGAAACATAAAATTTAGTGAATAGATTGCTTCTATAAGTGCACTTAAAAATCATATTAACAATGAATCCTTTAGTTAGGAGTTATAATTATGGGGATATAATACTATATAAGTAACTTTTTAGGTAGTTGGGGCAAAATTAACACAAAAATGGTAGAATGGCGGGGTGAAACATATTTGTGTTATTTTTATTTATTTCTGTATCTGTAAATATGTGTACTTTATGAACTTTGCAATTAACAATTGGTATATAGGGTCCAAATTACCAATAAAAATATCTACGCAGGCACATAAACCTGAAGAAGTTGGTTTCTACTTAAAGAGAGGATCTTCTATGAATTCGAAGGTTTCGAAGGAAGGTTCGAAGGAATTTCCTGATTTTGAAGGTGAAGTGGTAATTTTATTGAAAGGGTGGAAACTTATAAAAATAACTGTACTACAAATTAAATTGAAACGCACTGTCTGAAATCTCTGTATTCTTCCAACTCTGTAATATTTCCGAGGGTATCCTTTTAGACGACCTATGGGATTTAGAGTCTTCTCTTTAAATTATTGGCGAGATGGCTGGAAAACAATCAACAACAAGAATTTATTTTACCCAATTTTTTTTTCATATGTTAGATTAGAGAAGAAAATAAATCTTGGGATATATATATTTAAGGTGTGTGTGTGAATATAGATAAGATAGTGGTTTGGTAATTAATTAAGAATTTATTAAATGTGTCTGAACCTGTTAAGAAACGACTTTTTTTTAACAATTTGTTCTACAAATAAGGCCCTTATGTTCTTCATAAATTGGACAAATGCCTTGTCTTTTAAAGCATATTTTATACTTCATCTGAATGTGTCCTGTGTGGTCATCTTCTACTACGTGTCCTCACTTCTGTTTAGATCAAAACTACCTAAATTTAAAGCCTAGCTCTTCAATCGTGCTAAGATGGCCACTTTCCTCAACTGCCCTTTACTGTGAATGAGATGAAATATATTTTTTACCGATCCCAATCATTTATAGTCTTACAAAATTGTTTTGTGGGTGCTCCGTGTAAAAGCAATTTCAGATTTTGATCGGAAACACATAAAACTTGTAGCGTGCGACTATGATGGCTTCCACTAATGCGTTGCGCTCGTTAGCGATGGGATCTCTTCAGTGGCCATCTATCGATTAAACACTTATTAAACACCTTTAATACAAGAGGTGTAATGATATAAAAAAATGTTTATCAGTTTTATGAAGAATAATCTAGTATATACTATGTATATTATTTCTATTGACAAGTTATCTTGGATTTCTGAAATGTTTAGTCAATATCAATCACAATACGTTTACCTTGAAAATTTATATAATTTAGCATATTTTTTATTTTCTTGTTTTCTATTTTATTTTCAGTTGCATTAATTAACGAAATTACCTATTTATCGAAACAACCATGTAAAAAAAATCAATATAAAAATGATTTAAAAAAGTTATTTCTCAACACTAGCGCAGCGCTATCAAAAGTGCAGGTAAGGCGCCACAGAGATTCAATTTCGATACAGTGGGCGTTCCTTTACCAGAGCAAAACAGGAGCCAACCATTACAATAATAATTGTACCACAATCGATTAAATTATTAACTCGAGAAATCCGACTCTATTCATATGTCGTACGGGTAACAACATCGGTATCGATTTATGGACTTTCATTATCGAATGTAATTGGGACTACTTAGCTTCCCTATTGATTATGCTTGTGATGTTTTGAACAAATGATTGTCGTTTGTATAATTAGAGAGAGCAGGGTTGATATTTGAATGAGACGTATTTGCTTTGGATTCTGACTTGATTTATATTGAATCTTACTTCAATCTATATCTTAAGAAATGTTTTCGATCTAGATATCTTTTATCGATTTAAATAAGTCTTGAATATGTGTTACTGATTTATCCTAAAATATTGGTTTAATCTTATGAGGTGATAGTGATACAATTTAGTTTTTTTGTCTATTTGATTATAGCTCGCTGCAGTAAAGCATATTAAATTCTGTTTTTATAAACTTCCTACTACTTACATTGATTTATTTGCATTCAAAGCGGAAAAAACTGAACGTTCATGTATATTCACAATTAACACCTTAACGTCCATATCAACATTTTGGGTCTATTATTCATATATTTTTTAATTAGCCGTGTAGCGTCGACTCATCACCTTTTACCCACTCAAGTTCCAGAACTGGCTGAGGATTTTTCTATATTGACGCTCTGGCTACCCTGGTTAGCAATTAATAGTTAATTAATTTATATAAGTCAAAGTAACATATATGTATGTGCAAAAAAAAAACTGATAAAGAAAGTTGATCTGGTAAATAAACTACTGTTATGACATACCAAATTTTATCGAACAAAACCATGTCGGTAGTTCAGACGTAAATAAATAACAAAATACATACATACATACATATACTTACGGCTGTAAATCCCTACAAGGGGTAGCCAGAGCTGAGGAACTAGAAGTTCCTCAGCCACTTTTGGAAAGTAGAGTGGGGAAAAGATGGTAAAAATAAAGGTTGTAACCGCATCGCCAAAAATCCCTTAATAGCCCCAATACCGTTAGTCACCTCTTGCGTACACCCACCGGAAGAAATGGGGTAGTGCTATTCTAAGTCGACACTACACAGCAGAATAACAAAATGTAAACATAAAAAAGCTAATGTGGAAGGTAATGTCAGTAGAGTACGATTACGGAGGACACACTTAGACCAAATTGAGAGTGTGCTCAAAAAAGCAGTCGTCGGAAATATGAAGAATAAAAGAGCACGTATGAAATTATTGATGGATATAAACGAAGCTAGAGAGGTTAGCCAGGATTGCACGAAGGGGCGATCGATAGTCTCAGTCTACCCCATTGGGAAGTAATGGCATCATTATATTTTATGTTTTATTTTTCCATAAGCTAGAAGATTTTTAGCCCTCTCACAGTTACATAGTTGAATTTCAATGGGAGGTTTTCTTTTTGAGAAATAAAAAAACAACATAGTTTCCTAGAGCTCTGTAGATGGCGTTGATGTAATTACGTTATTTACTTAAATTTTTTCTCCGTGGCCTCAATCATGTTGCCACAATAATTTCGCCAATGTCAACTTTAAAAACATGTGTCACATCACCATAGAGTAACTTTTTGGCGAGTAAAAACAACAAAAAGAATGTTAAATATAAATACCGTCTTTGTTTATTTACTTTTAAGCTATCTTGGCTTAAACTGATATTTATTTAGACTTTCAAATCAGAACGTTTTTATGTACGTTCCGTTTTACGATATCATTACGGCCGTGGTGGCGGAGTTGCTATCTTTCTCCGGGCCCATATTCCATATTCAGTTATCAGCACCTCAACCCAACCCCCGCCATCAAATGCCGGTGAACACCTTTTCTTAGAATTAGTCTTAGGACACAATAAGGTTTTATTGGGTGTCTACTATAGTCCGTCACTTCAATTAAATTTTTTTCCTTCTTTTGAGAAGATCTTAGAAGATCTCACCCCCTCTTACGATCACTCAATTATTATGGGTGACTTCAATACCTGCCTCTTAAAAGGTGATTCGCGTTCTAAATCCCTAACTTCGATATTCCATGGCAGTAATTTTCATATATTACCCCTTAATGCCACTCATAACTTACCAAATTGCACGCCATCTCTTCTCGACCTTATAGCGGTCTCCTCCCCTAACCACGTGGCTCTGCATGGCCAAACTGCTGCAGATGCTTTTTCTCATCACGATCTAATATTCTTGTCCTATAAAGTCCGGCCCCCTAAAAATAAGTCTAAAATTCTTCTGCAGCGCAGTTTTGGTAGTATAGATCTGGATAAGCTGAGACATGATGCTTCTAATATTGACTGGATGACATGTACCACAGCGGCTACTATCGATGAACAAGTCAACACTTTTAATACAAAACTTACGGCACTGTACGATATTCACGCTCCCGTTAAATCAGTTAAAATGAAGCATTTTCCGGCACCATGGCACACAGACGAAATTAGGGATCTATTGATGAAAAAAGCACGAGCCAAGTCAAAGTTTAAGTCGCGACCATCAGATCTAAACAAGGAAAAGTATGTGTCGATTCGGAATCACTGCAATAAGGTGTGTAGGGATGGACAGCGAAACCACATCCACGAATCCGTTGAAAATGGCGATCCAGCTAAAGTCTGGAAGTTTCTTAGATCCTTAGGAGTTGGAAAATCTCGTCACGATTCTATCCCAAAAGATCTAGACATCACTTCGCTTAACAACCATTTCTCCACGACATCTACTTTTGATGGTGTTAAAAAAGCTGAAACATTACATTTTCTTTCTACACTACCAGCTCCGGATTATCCTCCCTTTAATTTTTGTCAATTCTCCGATTGTGATGTTAAGAAGAATATTATGTCCATTACGTCAAACGCAGTAGGTGGTGATTGTATTAGTCGAAAAATGATATTGCCTATCCTAGACCATATTCTTCCTGTTATTACTGAAATCCTTAATAATTCCATATCCTTAGAATCCTTCCCTATGGTATGGAAAGAAGCCCAGGTCACTCCTATTCCCAAAAAAGCTAATCCTAAGTCCTTCTCTGAATATCGTCCTATATCTATTCTGCCATTCCTCTCTAAAGTACTTGAACGACTGGTACATAAACAGTTAAGTGATTTTCTCACTAGGAATGATCTGCTTAACCCCTTCCAATCTGGTTTCCGCCCTTCCCATAGTACTGTAACGGCTTTGATCAAAATAACTGATGACATGCGTTTGGGAATGGATAAGGGACTGCTGACTGTTTTAGCACTGCTTGATTTTAGTAGCGCCTTTAATACGGTTGACTTCGAAATATTACTTGCTTTACTTCGTTCTCTTAACATATCTCCAACGGTAGTTGACTGGTTTCGTAGTTACCTACTGGGGCGTCGGCAGCGCATTCACCTCGAAGATGCCATGTCTCCGTGGATTGAGTTAAATGCCGGTGTTCCACAAGGTGGTGTGTTGTCTCCTCTCTTATTCGCTATATTTATTAACTCCATTTCTCATAAACTTACTTCTTCCTACCACCTTTATGCAGATGATCTTCAGATTTACACACAGGCTAATTTTGACCAAATAAATATGTCCATAAGCTTAATTAATAATGATTTAATGCAAATTTTGAAATGGAGTGAAGCATATGGATTGAAAGTTAATCCGAATAAAACGCAAATAATTATAGTTGGTAGCTCACGAATTGTTTCCAGGATTGACTATAAATCACTACCGCCTGTTTTATTTGATGGCACATCCATTCCTTTCAGCGCTGCTGTAAAAAACCTTGGTGTGATGATAGATAGCACCTTATCTTGGGTACCGCAACTGGAATTAGTAAGCCGGAGGCTGTTTGCGTCAGCAGGGTCCCTCAGGAGGCTACGTAACTTTCTCCCTACTGCTACCAAAACTGCGTTAGCCCAATCTCTTCTACTACCTATTCTTGATTATGCTGACACCTGCTATCTCGATCTAACTGAAGATCAACTGAACAAACTTGAGCGCTTACAAAACTTATGTATTAGATTTATTTTCGGACTGCGTAAATATGACCATGTCTCTGCGTATCGCAATAAACTTCAGTGGCTTCCAATTCGTCTCCGCCGGAATGCACATACTCTGTCTCTCCTGTACTCTATCTTGTTTAATCCTGCCACCCCCTCCTACCTTAAAGAGCGTTTCCAATTCCTTCACTCTTCACATGACCTCAATCTGCGTTCTTACCACAATCTTTTGTTGAGTACCCCTTCCCATTCCACCAATTTTTACAGTTCCTCCTTTACCGTCCAGGCTGTACAACTATGGAACGGTCTTCCTGTAGAGGTGCGATTAGCCAAGTCTCTCCCTATTTTCAAGAAAATGGTAAAAAAACACTTCCTCTCCGAAACATTATAATAATATTTGTGTTGCATACAAAAGTTTATATATTCTATTATATATTATGTCGTAAAATGTATATATGTATTTTATTTAAAAATCTTTATATATATTGCATATGTATTGTATTTATTGAATATTATTTATTTTATGGAATACTATCTGTATCTGTAAGTGTATTAGAACTTAATAAATATTTAGTAATACTTAAAATAGATAGATAATAGTTTGATGAATAATTTTTAGTTTTTAAGCAAATCAGTTTAATTTATTGGACATCTACCGAACATGTTTTTAATCCAGTAAATCTTTCCATTAATGGGTTGTCTGGAAGAGATCGCTCTTAGTGATAAGACCGCCAGTTGTACTTTGGCTTTTATACCGATCTTTTTTGTAATTGTTGTTTTTATTTTGTAATGTGCAATAAAGAGTTTTATTATTATTTTGGCATTACTTTTAGTTCCTCGCCTCTCCCATGGCCGAAAAAGAAAATATAAATTTGAAATGGGAGAGGCGGTACTCCCCGACAAAAGAACAGTCGGTCGGGGTCAGGGAGTCAGGTTCAAGAACCGACGGACGATCCGAGCCGTATCGAGCAGCACCGCTTTCTGCATTTGTGCTGGAACCGACACGCCACAGAAATCCAACCGCCTCAAGTTGGTCGCGAGGCTGGTAGGAATTAACCCGTTCGCGGACAAAACAATTGGGATTATTTCTGTCGAAGTCACACCCCACATGTCGGTGATCTCGTGAGCCAGATCGAGATATTTCCGACGCTTCTCGGTGTCGGCTTTCACGAGACCCTCGTCATGAGGGATAGTGACATCCACTAGAAATACCCTCGACTGCGACCGATCCCATACCACGATATCAGGCTTATTCGCTAGAATAGTCCTGTCCGTGATAACGGATCGGTCCCAATAGATTTTGGCTCGGTCGTTTTCTAGGATTAGCTCCGGCAGATACTTGTAATACGGCAGCCTCTGTTGCAAGAGTCCGTATTTCAGAGTGAGCTCCTGATGTAGGATTTTGGCTGCTTGGTTGTGTCTGTGCAAGTACTCAGTGTTAGCAAGAGCCGAACAACCGGAAATAACATGCCTAAGTGACTCTCCGGGACGGCCACATGCTCGACAGATGTCTGTGGTACCGTCCTTTAGGATGTATTTCCGATAGTTCCGCGTCTTGATAACCTGGTCCTGTATTGCACAGACAAAACCTTCGGTTTCCCCAAAGAGGTCCCCGAAACGCAGCCAATGCAGGGAGGCTTTACGGTCCACGAAAGGTTCGTGAAGTACCTTGTAAAACCTCCCGTGCAGCTCCTTCTCTTTCCATACGGACTCCCGATCAGAGGTGCTAAGTACCTCCGGGGTTCGCCAATCCTGTGAGGCCAACGATAAGGGAGTCAGTCCTTTATCACTAGCGACCACCTCTCCCCGAATACTATCATCCGTCATCGTCAAAAAATAGTTTCTGAGGTTGCATACCTCGCGGTTGTGCATGGTTTTGGCACTCAAGAGGCCTCGACCACCACACTTCCGCGGGATATACAATCTCATAACCGACGACCTCGGATGATGCATTCGATGAGAGGTCATCGTCGTGCGGACTCGTCTGTCCAGAGCGTCTAGTTCGGACTGAGTCCATCTGAGCACGCCAAACGTGTACATCAGTACAGGCATGACCCAGGATTATTATTATTATTATTATTTCGGGATCACTTTTAGCTTCTCGCCTCTCCCAAGGCCGAAACAGAAAATTAGAATTTTAAATGGGAGAGGCGGTACTCCCCGACAAGAGCACAGTCGGTCGGGGTCAGGGAGTCAGGTTCAAGAACCGACGGACGATCCGAGCCGTATCGAGCAGCACCGCTTTCTGCATCTGTGCTGGAACCGACACGCCACAGAAATCCAACCGCCTCAAGTTGGTCGCGAGGCTGGTTGGAATTAACCCGTTCACGGACAAAACAATTGGGATTATTTCTGTCGAAGTCACACCCCACATGTCGGTGATCTCGTGGGCCAGATCGAGATACTTCCGACGCTTCTCGGTTTCGGCTTTCACGAGACCCTCGTCATGAGGGATAGTGACATCGACTAGAAATACCCTCGACTGCGACCGATCCCATACCACGATATCAGGCTTATTCGCTAGAATAGTCCTGTCCGTGATAACGGATCGGTCCCAATAGATTTTGGCACGGTCGTTTTCTAGGATTGGCTCCGGCAGATACTTGTAATACGGCAGCCTCTGTTGCAAGAGTCCGTATTTCAGAGCGAGCTCCTGATGCAGGATTTTGGCTGCTTGGTTGTGTCTGTGCAAGTACTCAGTGTTAGCAAGAGCCGAACAACCGGAAATAACATGCCTAAGTGACTCTCCGGGACGGCCACATGCTCGACAGATGTCTGTGGTACCGTCCTTTAGGATGTATTTCCGATAGTTCCGCGTCTTGATAACCTGGTCTTGTATTGCACAGACAAAACCTTCGGTTTCCCCAAAGAGGTCCCCGAAACGCAGCCAATGCAGGGAGGCTTTACGGTCCAAGAAAGGTTCGTGAAGTACCTTGTAAAACCTCCCATGCAGCTCCTTCTCTTTCCATACGGACTCCCGATCAGAGGTGCTAAGTACCTCCGGGGTTCGCCAATCCTGTGAGGCCAACGATAAGGGAGTCAGTCCTTTATCACTAGTGACCACCTCTCCCCGAATACTATCATCCGTCATCGTCAAAAAATAGTTTCTGAGGTTGCATACCTCGCGGTTGTGCATGGTTTTGGCACTCAAGAGGCCTCGACCACCACACTTCCGCGGGATATACAATCTCATAACCGACGACCTCGGATGATGCATTCGATGAGAGGTCATCATCGTGCGGACTCGTCTGTCCAGAGCGTCGAGTTCGGTCTGAGTCCATCTGAGCACGCCAAATGTGTACATCAGTACAGGCATGACCCAGGAGTTAATGGCTCGGATCTTATTAACGCCTGACAAGTAGCTATTAAGCACACTTTTCAGGCGTTCATAAAACTCCTCGCAAACACCCTGTTTCACGTCTGCCACCTTCACACCGATGGTTTGTGACATGCCCAGATACCGGTATGTTTCAGCCTCGGAGAGTGCCCTCAAATGATTGGTGCCGACATCGACACCATCAGAGTGCACGACATGCCCCCTCTCAACATGGATGACCGCACACTTATCGACCCCGAGCTCCATCTTGACGGAACCACTGAAATCGTTAGTGATCGTCAGTAGCTCCGCCAATCTGTCAGCCGTGGGGGCGTAAAGCTTCAGGTCATCCATGTAAAGGAGATGAGGCAAGCGTGGTCCGCCTCTCCGAAACTGAAAGCCTGTCCCCGAATTCTCCAAGAGTGTGCTTAGAGGATTCAGGGCCAAGCAAAACCAAACTGGACTCAGGCAATCGCCCTGGAAAATCCCTCGCCTTATATCAATTTGGTCATCCGCGTCCGTCATCCGCTGACCGTCTAAACTCAGGATCGTTCTCCAGCACCCCATACACTGCCCGAGGAAGTGTCGAACTGTACTATCAATTTTGTACAGCTCAAGGACCCTCATGAGCCATGTATGAGGTACCGAATCGAACGCCTTCCTGTAGTCTATCCAGCCAGCGGAGAAGTTCCGACGGTTGCGTTTGACCAGTTGGCCTACGACTGCGTCGATGAGGAGCAGCTCCTTGCTACCGCGACTACCGCCCCTACATCCGTTCTGAGCTCCAGATATCACATTGTTATCAACAATGTGTTGAGTAATCTTGGAGCTCAGAACGGATGTCAAGGTCTTGTAAATTGTACAAAGACAAGTAATGGGGCGGTATTGTGATGGATCCGCGGTAGCATCGCTCTTTGAAGCTAAATGAGTGACCCCAGTAGTTAAGAAGTTCGGGAGCGTCCCACTCTCGAGGGCACTTTGGAACTGACGGGCGAGAGTAGCGTGACAGCGCGTGAACCCCTTCAACCAGTAATGGTGCAATCCGTCCGGCCCCGGACTTTTCCAGTTCGGAGCCTTACGGATCGCAGCCACCACATCCTCCTCGGATATGTTGACGGGGTTCATGGGCGCTATGGGCTCGCACGCTCCCTCGACCGCCTCGAACCATTGGCCCTCTTCGTGATCAACAGGCAGCGACCAAAGCCCACGCCAAAAGGCAACTACATCTGCTTTTTCCGGTCGCTGACCTGTCGTAACCACGTCGGGACGTCCCAAAGTTCTGTAGAACTTCTTCTGGTCACTCATGAAGAGACGATTCTGTTGGTACCTCTTTACCCTTTCAGAATATCGCCTAATTCGCTTACCCCAAGCAGCGATCTTCTGCTTCAGATCATCGATGCGCTCCACCAGTCTACAGGCAAACTCTGGTGAGTTGTCAAAGACATTCTCACCAGGGAATGCCTCCCTGACGAAGCGCACCACCCTCGGCCTATTGTTGCCTGATCTGAAGCTGGTCAGTTTGCCGATGAGGACCCTGGCCCTTGTGATACGGCTTTCAATCCGCCTCATCCAGGCTGGTCTAGTTCTAATCCTGGGACTAGTACTGCCAGCCTGACGGGAGCCACCAACTCTTGTTGGCGGCATCCTGACGCCGACTAATTGACAAACTGTCATTGCGGCGCCAAAGAGAATTGAACCCGTATCCCAAAGGTCCATGCTGCTCTCTAAAAATGAGGGCAGCATGTTATTGACGGCCTCAACGACATCCCGAACCTTGATGCTGAGAGGAACTCGGGGCAGCCTTGGCCTCCTTTCGAGAGGCACTTGGCGATATTCCAGGATCGTCTCTTCGAGTGCGCTCCTCACCAAATCCAAATCCAGGGAGACTGTTCCCCAATCGCTTTCCGCACCACCCACATCCGGCAGGTTAACAATTGGCTCCCTCCGTACTTCCCGTTCAGGGACTGGAGGGAGAACCTGCAAAGGTGGCTCTTCGTCTAGCGGGGGAACAGCCTCGCGTCGCAATTGTTCGAGTTCGGTAGTGCTAAAAAGTTCTGAGCGCTGTATGTACCGAACTCGATCCGCCAGGTTTTGTTCTGTGACGGTCAAATTGGGCTCCAGCCGCAGAAATTCGCGGTACATTGCTGCCCGATAACCCGTCCGTCCAGTTCTCGAACCCGAGGCCCTAAGATAGGCCCGCATGGCATTCCTATTCATATCGACCGTCCATGCCATGCGGCGCCTAGCTCCACCAGCGGCGGGCACCGACTGCTGGGACTGAGTTGCCCCAGTCCCAACCGATGCCAAGCCATCTGGTGGCTGAGGTGGTCGCGCAGACCGGCCAGGTGGTCGGGCCGGCCTGCGGCGGCTGGGGGACCGCATGCTGCCACGTCCAGCCCCAGCTCCAGACGTGCCCCTTCGATCACCCAAGGGAAGCGGCCCTATACGCTCATCATTATAACTTGTACTCATTATGATGAGCGAAGATTCACCCGGGGTTTCACTCACTTGCCCCGGGGAGACCGTTGTCACCCTATTCAGCGCTGGGACCAGTTTGTAGACACGGTCAACACCTACAAACTCAAGCGCAGACTATTTGCAAAGCCGGAATGGCAGACATATCATCCTGCCATTCCAACAATGGGCGGTGGGGTCGTCACATCCCTACGCCTTATCACATCCCTACGCCTTATTATTATTATTACATCCAAGTGTGAATAACGGTGTGACGTTCCGTTTCTACCAGTAACATAGCAAGTCTGACGCCATCTATCCTGAGAACAGGGAAGAAGAAAAAAAGAAAAAAAGGAAAACCTCTCATTGTAATCGAAAACAGAAATAACAGCTTCATATATACCTAGTCGGTTCTTAAATACTGTCACTGGCCATTTATTTTCAAAATAGAACACCAAGACAAAAATATGAAATGGTGTTCGATTTTCAATTATTTTTTCAATACTAATCTGCTAAATCACAATTACGTTCATTATTTTTTTACGATGGAGTAGACTCGCAAAGAGAACTGAGTAACAGTAATTGCATTGCATCGTTGCGGCCGTCCACCAAAGACGATATTCAACTTGCTTCAAAAATTAAAAATCACGATGAGGTTCGTATACCGTACCATCAAGAGGTACAATGAAACCTCTAGTGTCGATGATGAGACAAGAACTGGCAGACTTAGTTCCGTTAGGACTCCAGGGGTGATCAAAGCAATCAAGGCGCGTGCGGCAAGAAATCCCGACCGCAAGTAAAAATTGATGTCTTTGAAGATGGGTTTAACCAGAAGTACCGTAAAAAAAGTACTCGATGAAGACCTGGGACTACGAGCTTACCGAAAAAATAGTGGAAATATTCTGAAAGCACGTCTGATAGCTATGAGAGCTAAAAAATGCTAAGTATTGCTTAAGCGGTACGCAAGAAAAAGGCACCACGATATCCTGTTTACAGACGAGTTTTTTTTTAACATTTGGGTGAGATACAACGATACACTAGTCTTGACACCTTTTGTGAAAAAGGTGTCAAGACTAGTGCAAAAGTGTACGGAGACACGGTTTTAGATCGCATAGTAAAAGATCTGCCCCAGACACTCTTTGGAGGATGGCCATTTGTGTTTCAACAGGACTCTGCACCTGCTCATAAGGCCAAAACCACTCAGGAGTGGTTTGAGCGCCAGAACGTCGAGCTATTAAGGCATCAAGATTGGCCCTCATCTAACCCTGACCACAATCTACTGGATTACAAAATTTTGCAGGAATTGGAGGAGAAGATCTGTTCTAAACCTCACAAAAATTTGAGCAGCCTAAAGTCATCATTGACTAAAGCAGTGACCGATATCGACATGAATATGGGCCGTGCTGATATTGAAGACTGGCCGCGAAGATTGAAGGCTTTTGTGAAAAATAGTGGCAATCGTTTTGAATAAATTTTGTGTTTGTATTTAATGTAAGCTAATTAAATTACCTTTTATTTAAAGAAATCTTTTTTATAGCCAATTTTGTTTGTGACAGAATTTAAGGACCAACTAGGTATACTTTACACCTAACATATTGACTTCAAACCCTAATTTTTACTCCTTTTAAGTTTCAATTTTAGAATTAATTTTTAAGTTACTAATACTAATACTACTACTAAGCACTTATATCAAAGGATAGTTTCACAAAATTTAATGTTTCTAAATAAGGAAATAAAAAGATACTTAAAAATATACAAAATACTTTTAAAATGATTCTTACTTAAATAAATAAGAAAATAGCTAATTGTATTGAATAAAACATAACATAGACGTTTATGCCGAATATCCCCGGAGGGGTTGGTAGGTACTAATACTTCTGAACATCACGTGACTTTGTCACCTGGTGTTAAGAGTACCCACGTCTTGCATGGACAGTGTACTCACGTGAAAGGGGGCAGGCCTAACGCCGTTTTTGTACGAATACACTGTCACATGACTTAATACAACTCTGCCATGTAGGTTTCCTCACAATGTTTTCCCTCACCGTTAACAACCATGATAAATTAACCACACATATGTCTTCCCGACCCGGGATTTGAACACTAGTCGTTTGCACGATAACCGGTGTTCTGCCCATTGGGCTATCACGGTTATTTTGATTAAAAGTATGTCATTTCATTGATGAGCAAGCGCCGCCTACTTACTTACTTTCAGTATATGTTTAGTATATGTTTTGCTGAACAAAGTACAATACGTCGTGAATAAAGTACGATATATCTCTGTCATTAAATTATCCTTCAGGTCTTTACGAACTTCTTGAACGAATCTATTTGGTTGCAACCAAAATACCGTGCCAAGAAGGACGAAGAATATTTTAAGGTTGAGTGGGGATAACATTGTAAAATAAAGGATTTTTTATGATCGAGTTGTGTCGTGAATAGCACAACCCCATTTATTTTCGTCGGAGTTCCTAAGTGACTTTTGGGCGACGCGGTTGGAGAGTTGGAGACTCATCGCGAAAAACATTTACTATACATTCTTTTCCCCACTCAACTTCCAAAAGTGTCTGAGGGTTTTTTTTCCTTTCTACCCCTACTAGGAATTTACAGCCGTGAGTTAATGTATGTATGTAGTCTATATCTTCCCTTGGAGATCGTAAGAGAGGTCTTAATGATTTAGGATTAAAGTGAACTTTGGTCGATGCTGGTGGATACCTATCACCAACAATACTTTGTTTCACAATACTTTACCAACACAAT
This sequence comes from Bedellia somnulentella, assembly GCA_963576735.1. Lineage (NCBI taxonomy): Eukaryota > Metazoa > Arthropoda > Insecta > Lepidoptera > Bedelliidae > Bedellia > Bedellia somnulentella. Next base: position 15,856,115 of record OY755179.1, read on the forward strand.
ATCCAAAGTCGGCCCTACAAGGCAACTTATACGCTTATCATACTAAATTGCACAGTAGAACTAAAGCTGCAAACAAACTATACCGTAACACATATAAAACGCTAAACGGATCAACCTACACTCAACAGCGACAAATCTAATCATCAATCATAACCAATGTAGCACAGTCCATGATATTACTATTGACCACTGGTACCATTACTTGGCAGCGAGTGCCTGTAAATTAGACAGTAAGACAGGAAACGACTTCTTAGTACGTCAGCCGGCCCCGATTAGTAATCAGTGATCATGCTGATCACCTATCACTCAAGATCTTCGAGCGATCAAGCGCGAGCTGTCTGACGGGAGAAATGTGCCAAAGAGTCGTTCGTGGTTAGAAGTGTGACTTGTTAGATTGTATAAGTGAAGACGTTTTGGGATTTCTGATATTCTTAAGGAATGAAATTCAAAATATGTTAATTGTTTGAGGATTGTATAGTTTTAGATGTAGATTGATAGAAATTTGATTTTGACATACTCTTTACTTTAACATGTAGATTAATAGAAATTTGATTTTTAAAAACGCTTTATGAGTAATCGCAGCTGTTTCGAACGAATCAAATGTTTATGTTATGTTATGATTTTATTGATGGTGTTATATGAATTACGCCGGCAGATTGCGCAAAAAAATGTAAAGCTGTGCTAAATAGTTTTTAAAAGAGACGAAAGTTCTATCACTTTACAGTGGCTGTCTATCATATAAAAATCTTTGTTACTTATCAATCTTTTGTAAAAGACGGATATAACGACACATTTTGTTTTGTTTAAATTTAACGCTATGTGAAATTTTCTTTGTAACTTAAACGTAAAAGTACTATTAATCCAAATATTTCCATTTATCATAAGAGTACTAGTATTACTAGTAGCATAAAGTGTCATGATATTTCCAGACAGTGAAATTTTTTGGAAAACATTAAACTATTACCATGCCACCTTGGAATAGGTTAAAATTAATAAGAAAGGTACTTGTTTAACAGCAAGATTTATTACTAATCAATAAAGCACATAAAAAATTTCAACACCAGCTTGACTAGAACCCACGACCTCGGGTATACGACCCCGTCGCTCTGCTAACTGAGCTATGATATGGAGCAAGGTTTAACTTCTACAAAAATGGCATGCTAAATAATCTTTGGCCAGATCATAAGTGCTGTAACCATATGTTTAAGTAAGGCACAATAACAGAGCAGGTATACACGTGTTAGTAACTTAGCAGTGAGTGACGCGAGTACTTACTTACCATTACTTACTCTCATTTAGTTTATAGGTTAGTTACAGTTGTGACTTGCACGTAAACTTTAGAAAACTATATTTATTTTAAGTATGAATGACTCCATTTTCACCTGTTTTACAAATCGATAGTGTTTAGCACGTAAAGATCACATCTTCCTCGAAATTTGATACTTAAATAGTTGATTGTTGCTCCGTGCTCCAGAATAAAAGTTACTGAATGAGTGTTATGATAACTAAATTAAAATAAGTGCATTAACGACTTACCATAAGCAAGGTACGCAAACCATTATTCTTTGAACTTTGAATCCGACTAAAATGGCTCATAATGCTAACCAGAATAAATAAATAAATATGTACGGACATAAGTTAGCCTCAAACTAAGTAGAGCTTGTATTACGGGATACTAACTCAACGATATATTTAATATTATATACCACACATAGAAATAACACCCAAGACTAAGAAACAATCATTTATGCTCATGTCATAAATGTTGCTCTCAGCGGGAAACTAAGTATTCTTAATTAAGTCCCTAGCTTGCGAAAAAAGGGGAAATATAAAAAAGTTAAAACTAAAAGTAACTGGACTTATTTTTTTTTAATTGATATGCTAGGTACAAAAAAATTTACGCAACAAAACCAAAATCAACAAATACAAAATCCATATAGCAAAATCACAGCGAACATGCAGATAGTATTATGAATATGTGACAGGAGTTCATACAAACGACTTTGGCCAATCAGATAGGTAGCAGAACTCAATCAAGCCCGATTCGATCAGACAGAAACAAAACTTTATAACGGAAACAAACTGGTCCATGGAACTCCATTAACAAAGTCAGGGGTGGATTAAGTGCTTATTTTCAGAGGGTTCTTAATTTTGCGGTTTAGTATGATATGTATATATGACGACGTGATAGCTCAATGGGTAGAACACCGGTTAACGTGCAAGCGACTAGTGTTCAAATCTCGGGTCGGGCCTACACCAATTTGTCTTTTATAAGGACATATGTGTGGTTAATTTATCACGGTTGTTAACGGTGAGGGAAAACATCGTGAGGAAACCCACATGGCTAAGTTGTACTTAGTCATGTGACCGTGTATTCGTACAAAACGGCGATAGGCCTGCCCCCTATCACGTGAGTACACTGTCCATGCGAAACGTGGGTACTCTGAACGCCAGGTGACAATGTCACGTGATGTTCAGAAGTATTAGTACCTCTGCCAACCTCTTCGGGGATATTCGGCGTGAACGTTTATGTTTGTGTTATGTTTATGTATGATTAAGAAGTGAGGCTTATTAAAGTCGTAACAAATTCTGACTATTGATATTGAAATTGTCAAAAAAATAAGTCGTCTCAATAGTCTTCACACTCATATTCACACGTCAGAGGATTCAATGTTTTTCAAATACTATTTATATAATATATTGAATGTATTTTTAGGGAATTCTGTGTACTAAATTTGTAATTTTGTTGATATAATCTTCAAAAATAGCAGTTTTTTGTCCAACCATTGGCTTATGTTATAAAAAAATAATGTAATGTATAATAAATATATAATGTTATACTGCCTTTGTTGGTATATGAATTATGCATTTTATTTGGATCTGTGCCCCTTTGCTTTTATGGATATCGTGACCTACAATTTAAAGTTTAAGATTCATTCCTTCGATGTTATTTCTTACACATATTCAACACCAAGCATTATGAAATCCCTGAATGTCATAATTGAACTAAATCTAATCTTTAAAAATCTTTAAATATATGTTCGGCCCTGCAATCTGGTCCCTCCGCGAGATATTCGATGCGGCTACCGATAGCAGCGCGCCCCGGGCCGCGTCATTAGCACGGCTTGATACTTCACTTGGGTCTATATTGCTTTTCAGGTGACCAACTTTCAGGAAGAAATTATATTTTGAATAATTCTCATATCCATTAAAATACAACAATACATAGTAAAATAATCTCCCTCACATGAGGTTTCATGCACAACAAAGTCTATTTAAATAATACAAATTTTCACGGATAAAAATCCAAAACAAGAGCCTCAGAATTAGGAACTTCTTAACCAAATTTGAAAGTTCAGTTGAGGGGTAAAGATTGTAAATGGTGATGGCTCCAGTCACTGTAAAAGCCCAAAAACCTGCGATTTAAGGTTACTCTTACAACGCATACGGAAAGAAATGAGTTAGTGTTGTTCGCGCACATTAAATTTAAAAAACATTATATTAAAAAATAAAAAGTATCATCATTTTTTTATCCGCATTGGCTAACTATTTATGAAAAAAACACAATGACTTTTAACATATTTAAAGTAAAGATATAAAACCGTGAAATGTGCACTAACGTTTGTGATTCGAAATATAAGTCATAATCAATAATAATTAAATTAGTTTCCAATATATTTGCTCTATTTAAATTATATCACAAAACCATTGTCACCCCACAGCTACTGCACAAACTGGCAATGAACAACAACAAATCATCTTTGTTTTTTTACGACGCGCCGGCGCAAGACATGATAATGTTAATTTCTTTCGATACGTTTACAATCAACTTTATGTTTGATTGCAATTACGTTTTTAGAAATGTTGCGATTTTAATAATGTTTTTTAGTCGAATTAAGCAAGTGTAGGTGAAATGTTTTAACTTACGCTTAATTGTGAATTGCGTTAAACTAAAACCATTGTCACTTATGGTTGGAAAATAATATTGATTACCATTTAGTACGCTCTTAAAAATATCATTAAATCTTATAAACATAGTGTTAGAAACTATTATTCAATTTATTAAATGATTAATTAAAACCAATACGCCACTGCAATATCTAACGACGATGGTTAGGTAAATGGAAGAAAATTTAATGGAGTAATTTAACAACATGATCAATTATTGCGTGAAAAATCTGTTAATAAACTTAAGTTACTCAAATTGCACAAAAAGGACCTAAAACTTAAGTAGGTTTCAATTGCGTTGCATAACGCGCGCTAGGACCGACACATACTAATACCGCATGGCGTCGCGCACATGATTGGTGAAGACTTGCTCTAGCAGCGAATGTATTTTGGCTGAAAATGTTGAAGACACTTTTCACGCCATTTTCCTTTAAAGTTAAAGTGAAGGCGGCAAAATACTATTATTTCTAATGATGGCGTTTTGTCACCTGGTCTTCAGAATATCCAGATTTTTGTGAGAATGAAATATGAAATGGGAAGAATGATTAACGCTGCAAACTGCAAATAAGTTTGATAGAACTAAATTGTCCCTATATGCAACACTGTTGTGCCCACCATGCTCTATATGTAAAAAGGATAGGGCTTTGTAAATAGTTTATGTGTTTTATTAGTTTGCTTAAAAGATTAAAATAAGTTTTTGTCATTTAAAACTATACGTCTGCGTGACATGGATCCATAGGAAGTAACTTAACGTTATAATTTCAAAAATTCTAATTGAACATTGTTAAAAATCACGTCGAAGCTAAAACATAGGTGTTGAGAAGTATTTTAATTACAAAACTGGCAGCTGGTATGATCTCATTGGAACTCCGAACTGGTATTATTATAGCGAGCCGTAGCACACAGTAGCCAGCCCTTTCAGAACAGGATCGGGCTTCTAACTATACTACACTTGCTGACAAAATTACGTATTGATAAGATAATATAAGCATTATTGTATATTTGAAAATATATTTGAATATTATAATATAAATAATTTTATTTCTCTTTGAAACGTGACAACAACATTAGAAAAAAGTAATTTAATGTTTTTTGACATGAATTCCTCATGTGGGGATTATTACTCATAAATAAAAGATGGTATTAAATTCGAATTCATTGGGGTTCGAACCCCGCCAGTGTCGAAATTTTTCTTTCCTTTAATACCATCTTTTATTTATGAGTAATAATCCCCACATGAGGAATTCATGTCAAAAAACATTAAATTATGTGATAGTTAGGCGTTTCCAACATTTGCATTCTATCTGAAAAGGTAGACAAGTGGCCGTCCGAATTAGTTAAAATTCGGAGGTAGGAAACGCAAACACTACTTGAACGTGTAAAAAAAAGAAACAAAGGATAGAGAAATTTCGCGCTGGATGCCAACTGACACTGTAGCTCAGTTGGCAGAGCGACGGGGGCGTATACCCGAAGGTCGCGGGTTCGAACCCCGCCAGTGTCGAAATTTTTCTTTCCTTTAATACCATCTTTTATTTATGATTAGAAAAAAGTATTATAATATTACATAGATATGATAACATAGATATGAGGTACCTCAGAAAATATGTATAAGGTTCTATAATTTATTGAAAAATTATGTATTTCCTGCAGAAGTGCGGCGTGAAATGATATTGTTATAAACATAGAAAAGGGAATGTTCAAATAGTTTAGGCATAAACATATGATAGATTGAAGTAAATAAGTAAGATTTAACTTGCCAATGTGTATTAAAGTTCTTCGTTAGTATTCACTCTTCCTCAAATTCTTTCAATAATTGCTAAGGCTTATAACTGCCCTGAGTGTAATTAAAATAGTTTTAAATATAAGTCACGTGAATTGAAAAAAATTGTTACTAACAAAATATACAATTTGACTAAACCAAACATTGATATACATTATATATCTAAGAGTAACTAAAATTGCCAAGGATTTTTATATTTTCAGCACATTTTACATATTTATGTTTCTATATTTAATATTTCCACAAAAACACTTGTGCTCATGACAGTACCATATGTATAGTACCTAGTTATTACGTTTTTGTATCACATCGTCCCCAAGCAGACACGTGGAGAGACCAAATTACGGTAATCTCAGCCTGGTTCCGTGCAGCAGCGTCTTCAGACTTCTTAAGGTGTTTTCTTGAAATTCCTGCTAATTATGTATGAAAATTTACGAGGCAACAAAAATATCGTGACGAAAACTGTTTGGCATCATTACCCAATACTTTTCAATATGATAGTAGTATGTTTGGCGGCAAAAGTTCTATTAGATGTTTATAATAATAATAATAAACACTTTATTGCATAAAAAAACACAACACACAAACAGTATTTAAAAATTACAAAACAGTCAATGTACACAAAGGCGGACTTATCGCCTTAACGCGATTTCTTCCAGTCAACCTTTATGGTGAGGAACAAATTTGCGCAGTAGCCCCAACACCCTCCTGGCCACGTTGGCACAGAGGTGGGACTCCCCTATGCTGCGGACATGGATGGGATACCATTGCCTCAATAATAGAAAGTGAGCGTGGACCAATCCATGCTTGTTTTGTAAAAAATTTTTTGTGTTTATTAGATATAATTACTAACATCTATACTTATAAATAAATCTGTAGAGAGGTCAATTCTGTACGTGAAATATATTTTCAAAATAACTATCAGGTGCTGATTAGGGATCGATACTGATGCCAAAAATGCAATCAGTAAAATTTTTGTCTGTCTGTCTGTCTGTCTGTCGGTTTGTATGTTCCTTATGGAAACAAAAACTACTCGACGGATTTTAACGAAACTTGTTGCAATTATTTTCCATACTCCTGGGCAGGTTTTTGTATACTTTCCAGCAGAGTAGTAAAGGGGAATTTTGGGAAATTTTGGGAAAACGGGAGAAGTTACTCCATTTTTTAAGCTTCCGTCGCGTGTGCAGCCTTAATGGTTAAACTTACATAGAAATCATGTATGACGGAAATATTCTCCATAAAATTATCTAAAAAAAAAACATCAACAGTTTATGTCTATCTTTTACGGTTGACTCACAATAACACGTGTAATTCCTGATAGCTTAGCAGTTCGGAACATTCTGATTGTATTTGTTTACTCTTACGTTTGTAAACCTCTCACTCATCCCTAATTAACAGGTAACATTATTACCTATTCAATAAAAAAATAATCATAGAAATCGGTAGAGAAACACCGAAATTATACATAAAATAAGCCATCGCGCCCGTGACGAAAACCCAATCGTTATTAATTTACTTATAAAATACTAGATGGCGCCAGTAGTTGCATCCTTACAACACGTAATGATTTATTTTTTAGATTCTTATAAATACTTCATAGCGTTTTATTCCAAAATTTGCTATTAAACGGAAAAACTGAACCGTTCATTAAAGCGCATTAAAAATCACCAAACTACACTGTTTAGGGAGTGCTATAAATTTAATAAATTGAAAACATTGCGCTGAATTTCACAATGCTTGAGCAGTGACTGAAGAAAGAAACCTCAGATATTTAAAAAAACAACGCTACCCGTGCGAAGCTGGGACGATCCACTAGTAGATAATAAGTTTGCAATTGTACTAACAAAATGTATGGAACAAGTTTTTTGAAAATAAACGTTTATTATTATTATTATTAAATTAATAACTCTTTAATTTAAATAACGGTTTAACGGTTTATCTATATTGTATAACATAAGGTTTCATCTTAATTACTAAGATTTTGGTACTGGTATCTTTTCTCTGCCTGCACTTTCCATACATTCTGTGTGTTTTAGTTACAAAGTCGTAACAAAATGCCATAAGGGAAAACGTCATTTTTTTTGTTATCGTAAAAATTGCGTTATTGATTGGTCAAGTATACTTGCTAACAGATACACGTTAACGTTGCACGTTTATGCGTTCAGAAGTTGGACTTAGTGAAAACCAACAGTTTGTCTGGAAACTAACGAACCAACAGAACGATATCCATAAAAGTATGAAACCAACAAAACACCGAGCCCATATAACACTTTAACACAACCTCAAAACTGATCATCTCATTTTAATTAAAATTCAATCTTTAGTTTAATTTCTTCAGAATTAATAACATATGGGACTAACGATCCTTTAGGCTGGCCTATCTTCTGCACGGGAGCTGCTCCTATAATAGCTGCAGAAATTGCTACCTTGATGGGGCTGACGACCATACCCTGTCACGTACGAGCGTAATGGAGCCTCCCAATAATTATACCTTGGACTTTATACCTGAACTCATCAACAGACCAACGATTCGATAATGTGTGAAGAGAATGACTGTTGATTAAAGAATCATGAAATTTTGTTTAGATTAACAATTTAGTTGTGAAGCTTTGGCTTAGAATAGCAATAATACGTTTCTTATCGTGGGTATTGTAAGAGGTGAATTAAGGTATTGGGGTTTTGAAAGTATTTTTGGGCGATGAGACCAAAAGCTCATCGTTTATTTTAGAATCTTTTCCCCACGAAGTTTCCGAATACCTGAGTAATGTCCAATTCTAGCTTTTTTTATTGTGGCATTTATAGCCATAAGTCCAGCGATAAATGTTGTTAACAAATTGTGTGTGTGTAATTAAATTACGTTCCATTAAACAATATATATCTATGCTTTGTATTGGTTTAGATTAGCAACCAAATGTTATATTACGGTTTTGCCTTGAACTTCAAAATGTATGACCAATTAATTATTATGCAAGGGAAACGCGTGGGCAACTTAAAAAAAAATACTTTTTAATCTAACCAAGTGGAAAACATCAAGAAACCATATAATTAATCACTCAGAGTCAAGTAACGACATAAATATAAACACAGCACTACGTGCTTCAAAACATATACCTCTATAACTTTTTAAGGAATAATAATATAATACATAAATGATGACTATGTCAATATTTATTTAAATTCCGTAAGATTAAAGCCAACGATCCTACCGTTTTATTCACAAGATAAGCGTCAGCTATGTAAAATTGAATTTGAAAGTTTCTAAGAAAACTAGTTGTAGTTAATTTTTTGGTTTTCGCCGCAACCGCAATAATGTAATCCAAATTACTTTCCAAAAATCACATAAAAAGCCCCAGTACCCTTAATCATCTCTTATGAACTCTCACGGGAAGCAATGGGGTAGTACTCTTCCAAGCCGACACTACACAGCTTATTATTAAATACTAGTGGATCGTCCCAGCTTCGCACGGGTAGCGTTGTTTTTAAAAGCTTTTATTTTAAATATCTGAGGTTTCTTTCTTCAGTCACTGCTCAAGCATTGTGAAATTCAGCGTAATGTTTTCAATATATTAAATTTATAGCACTCCCTTAACAGTGTAGTTTGGTGATTTTAAATGCGCTTTAATGAACGGTTCAGTGCTTACGTTTAATAGCAATTTTTGGAATAAAACGCCATGAAGTATTTATAACAATCTAAAAAATAGTCATTACGTTATGAAGGATGCAACTACTGGCGCCATCTAGTATTTTAATAAATGTAAATTAGTAAAGATTTGGTTTAGGTCACGGGCGCGATTGCTTATTTTATGTATAATTTCGGTGTTTCTCTACCGATTTCTATGATTCTTTTTTTATTGAATAGGTAATAATGTTACCTTTTTTAAATTAGGGATGAGTGAGAGGTTTACAAACGTAAGAGTAAACAAATATAATCAGAATGTTCCGAACTGCTAAGCTATCAGGAATTACACGTGTTATTGTGAGTCAACCGTAAAAGATAGACATAAACTGTTGAGGATTTTTTTTTAGATAATTTTATGAAAAATATTTCCGTCATACATGATTTCTATGTAAGTTTAACCATAAAGGCTGCACACGCGACGGAAGCTTAAAAAATGGAGTAACTTCTCCCGTTTTCCCAAAATTTCCCAAAATTCCCCTTTACTACTCGGTTGGAAAGTATACAAAAACCTGCTCAGAAGTATGAAGAATAATTGTACCAAGTTTCGTTAAGATCCGTCGAGTAGTTTTTGTTTCCATAAGGAACATACAAACCGACAGACAGACAGACAGACAGACAGACAGACAGACAGACAAAAATTTTACTGATTGCATTTTTGGCATCAGTATCGATCCCTAATCACCACCTGATAGTTATTTTGAAAATATATTTCATGTACAGAATTGACCTCTCTACAGATTTATTATAAGTATAGATAATTTTGCTCTATAAATATATATAAATGTAATTAAAACAACTTTTGACTTTCGGATATTTTAATCGCGTGTTATAACATGGTTTTTTAAAAGCCCGAAGTTTCGAAAACTTTTCAGTTATCATGGTCACGGGAAGACTGAGGTGTTATTTGTCATAATACAGTACTATAAAATTATTAATACTAACTACCTTCACAAAATTTAAGTTCCATTTGCTTTTAATATTTGCTAAGTACAAAAAGAGCTAATGTTATCTGGAGTCTTGCTAGTAAAATATCCGAAAGTCAAAAGTTGTTTTAATTATAATGTGCAATCGTGAAAGTCTTAGAAAATACTATATATATAAATGTGTTTGAATTATATGTACAAAATAAAGTTAAACTAATCTATGACTTTTCAATATATACATACATATACTCACGGCTATATTTCCCTAGAAGGGGTAACCATAGCCAAGGAATTATAAATTCCTCAGCCACTTTTGGAAGTTGAGTAGGGAAAAGATGGTAAGAATAAAGGTTTTCGGTGATGGGTCTCCAACCGCATCGCCCAAAAATCCAATAAAAAGCCCCAATACCCTTAGTCGCCTCTTACGACACCCGAGGGTAGAAAGGGGTAGCGACATTCTAAGCCGGCACTACACGGCAAATATATACATAAGACGGAAATAATAAGAAGTAATAAGAAAACAATATAAAACATATTTTAAAAATCAAGTATAGTGTATCAATTATATCAAGAAAATATTTACCACGATGCAAACTCTACAACCACCTGTATCATCGTCGTACCATTGACCGGTTCCATAACATCCAGGCTTCATTCATCTTGACGATTCACTGATTCAATTCCAGTATAGGCCTTTATGAGATTGCAGCCTGTCACATGATGCCATTATAACTTGATTGTTTATTTATATCGAACCATATTAATTTGTATGGAGGATTAAAAAGCTGTGTAGTGTTGGGTTAGATTAGCACTAACCCATTTCTTTCCACGGGTGTTGTACGATTCGATTAAAGGTATGGGGATTTAAAAGTGATCGTTGGGCGATGTGGAGGAGACCCAACACCAGCAATCCTTCATTTTATAATTTATTTCAAACTTATCTATAGTAGTGGCTGAGGTATTTATGATTATGAAGCACTGGATTCCCTATTTTGGGATATTGAATTGATTCGAGCTATTACGCATACAAAGCATTAAAAATACACACACACACACACACTCACACTGCTTTAAAAAATATGACTACGGCTTAAGGTTTACACCAAAAACATATTATTATTTTCTGAACATATCATAATATTTGTCACCTTTTGTTCAGAGTACCTACTTTGTAGGCACAAGTAGTTCATATTGCCACTTTGTACTTATCACAAAAAAGCTGTGACACATTTTTTCGAGAGGATATATTAATGTAAATTGGTGAAACTGAACTAAATTGAATGAAGACTAACGTACAAACAATTACTTAAAAAGCCCCTTAAACTCTAAGTCGTATTCTACACCAACCGTAAGAAAAAATGTGTAAGTATTTGAAGCTGATAACTACACAGCTCACATCGGGTGACATACACAAATGTTTTTTTACCATACCACCCAATTATACGTTGTAAATTTTGAATTAGGTACCTTAAACAAAGAGGTAATTTAATCAGCCTAATTTTTCCCATAAGATTCAATCTCGAATTCAACTTACTCTAATGAGCGTTTCGAATATAGACAGTATAAACAGAGTTAAAATAAGACCTCAATTGACTAATAAAAGAGGGTCTACAATAAAGTAATAATCAAATACTTGAGAGGTTTATGCATTTATTGGTCGACAACTCAGAGGTTGTTTCGTTTAACTATGTAAGCAAAATGTACAAAATATATTGGTTTAAGGTAATATTAACAGAAAATTTACAAAAGTGTTTAAAATTAAGGTCCATAATTCTAAAAAGGGGTCGTCAGAGTTTCGTACTCAAAAACAACAAAGTAAATGGAAAAAACCTTAAGAAGGAGGGTTCTTTTTCTTGAGTGATTTTCACGCATCGACATTTAGCTACGAGCGTCGTTCTTCATATTCTAATTTTTTACTGCTCCGGAGCCGCTTGATAGACCTTAACCAAATTTCACAGGCTGATAGCCACAAAGTACGTACAGGTTTTAGTGAAAATAAAAACAAACTTTTTCTATCTAGAAGAAATTGCTAAAAACTTTTCCATAGACTTACCATAGAGAAACTCATACGCTCACTTCCGCCGCTTCTTCGGAACGCTACACTCCTCCTGAACTGCTTGACCGATCTTGATAAAAAATTTCAGACTGATCAAGACTATGATATATATTGTTTTTGAAATAAAGATAGTTCAGTCGAGTCGAAAATATCGCTCAGCTCTTTTTTTCAATTGCACACTTGCATTTAAGTCCTAGTTACCTAAATAATCATTTATTTGCCAACTTTTGTATCAATGTAATAAATTGTTGAAGGATACTTATGAGATGTTATCCTACATCTGTTAGTCACGCAGTCACATTGAATTTTAATTCAGATGTCTGCAACAAAAATAAACAGTAAATTTCTACACAGTAATATAGCTAACTCTTTCCTATATCAAAAACCATCTCTATAGATGTGCGGATAATAAAAATTAAAAATAAATTCCGATGTCGGCTTAAAGACCATTATATTCGTACCTCGGGCCACCTGTTATAGTTTTGACTTATCGGAAAGAACTTCAATAACGCTCATTAGATTTTCGAATGTAAATCACTAGACACAATATTGTAATATGATTTTTATTGCCTAAGTATTAAAGATTATTATAGTGATACGTTGTTTCTTTTGAAATTCGGCCGGCTTAGTATGGCTAGAGGCAACAATTTGGGAACCCTATAACCGAAGTTAGTTCAAATTAGACAAGCTCACTCAAGATTTCACCAAGAAATGACGACTTCATCTATTTTTATAAATTACAGCGTAATTGACCCGACTCGATAGATCAATGTCTGAAATTCCATATTTAATTGTTAGTTGATACTATTAAATTCGACTGAGTTGAATTTTAATATCAAACATTCTTTATGGCACCGTTTTTTTGAAATCAAATTGATTTTAATACTCATAGTTGCAGATATATGAATTACTTGTAATTTAAGAGAAGAGAAGTTGCGTTTTTATTTGATTAAGGAACCTGATTTTTGGTGAATTTACGAGTTAGTCTCACACGAGGTCAGTCGAAATTTAATTAAAATCCAATTTCATAGCAATAAGGCCTAAACGTTTTCTCGAAGTTAGGTTTCATTTATATGTGCAAATTGTACTATTTCGTCAATAGCTTTTTAAAAACTTTTTGAATAATGAGTACTCATTGAACGTTATGTGGTAAACTCTAGTGCCCCCCTCATAGGATTTAAGTACAAAGAATGAGGGGGAAGTATGCTGCCTGCATAGAGTCTAAAACAAAGTTATGAACGTGAATTTGTGAGACTTATGACTTGTTTCTAAAAAGTGCGACATGATAGTCCAGTGGATAGAACACCCACCCGAAAACAGAAGGGCGTGAGTTCCAATCCTGGGTCGGGCCTACACCAATTTGTCTTTTCTAAAGTCATATGTGTGGTTAATTTATCATGGTTGTTAACGGTGAGGGAAAACATCGTGAGGAAACCCACATGGCTGAGTTGTACTTAGTAATGTGACAGTGTATTCGTACAAAACGGCGATAGGCCTGCCCCCTATCACGTGAGAACACTGTCTAAGCAACACGTGGGTACCTTCTCTGGACACTAGATGGCGCTGCCATGTGAGTTCAGAAGTATTGGTACCTCTGCCAACCCCTTCGGGGATAAACGGCGTGAACGTTTATGTTATGTAACGTTTATGTTCTAAAAAGTAAATAGAAAATTGTAATCACCGTTAGGGTGACGTGTGTAGTTTGGTGAACTTCACTATTTATTTGCTTTCTTCTTCTTACTACTTCACTACTATTTTTTGTGCTTTTAGATTTTCAGCTTTATATTTATCCTAAATAAAGTTCAAATAAATTACATTCCATATACTCACGGCCATCAATCCCATAAAACGAAAAACGAAACCTAGAAGCGAAAAGCTCCTCAGCTAAATTTGAAAGTAGATAGGGGAACTTTCAAAAAACCCCATTCCTTTACCCGTCTTACGACACCCGTGGTAGCTTAGGGGTAGTGACATTTTAAGCCGGCAATACACGGCACATATATTCTTTTACTTACGCCATAAATTTCCATTGGGGTAGCCCAATCACCGTAGATATTTATGAATATTCTTGCTTGTATTTCTTTGGTTAATTTTCTATTTTGAAGTAGTCAAATGCTCTTGCTGATTACTACTACTATTACTGAATACTTAAATAGATAATTTTCAAGTCAATTTATCTATCTTGACTATTTTTACATACGTACATAAATATACTCACGGCTATAAATCCCTTAACGGGGTAGCCAGAGCTTTGGAATGAGAAAATCCTCAGCCAATTTTGGAAGTTGATGGGGAAGTCTATTTTCAATTTCTAAATAATATTAATTATGTTCATGATATTTATTGAACGTAATCTCATTATTATTTTTTGCTTAAATGTGGTTAGTGAGAGGCTAAAACATGATACAGAACACTCTTGGTAAAAGATGAAGAATACTTGATGAATGTAATTGTAAGCTTAATATTTAACCTTGTGCAGATAAAACACCTGGGAAATTGTTCAGTTGAAAAGAGATCAGTATTAAATACTGGAGGCAATCGGAACCCACGGGTAGGTATACACATTGTTGCCTTAAATCCTTACAGAGTCTAGGTAATTTATAATTCAACTCATACACAAACGTTCACGCCATATAACACGAAGGGGTTGGCTGAGGTACTAATACTTCTGAACATCACGTGACTTTGTCATCTGAGAGTTCAGAGTACCCACGTTTTGCTTGGACACGGTACAGACAGGACACACATGCGTTTCATACGAATACACTGTCACACGATTAAGTACAACTCGGCCATGTGGTTTTCCTTGCGATATTTTCCCTCACCGTTAAACAAGGGATAAATAGAAGAAAGAAAAATTTGGACACTAGCGGTGATCGAACCCGCGGCCTCCAGGTATACGCCCCCGTCGCTCTGCCAATTGAGCTATAATGTAAAGTAGCTACTACTGCGAAAATCTTCTTGGAAGGCCACTTGTATACCTTTACAAATATAATGCCAATGTTGAGAACGCTTAACTATCACATAATTAGAATGTTTTTGTTCATGAAAACCTCATCAGGAAATATATAAATTTAGTGTCAAAATTTTTCTTTCTTTTATTTATTAGTAATAAATATCTGAGGTTTCTTTCTTTAGTCACTGCTCAAGTATTATGAAATTCAGCGCAACGTTTTCAATTTATTAAATTTATAGCACTCCCTAAACAGTGTAGTTTGGTGATTTTTAATGCGCTTTAATGAACGGTTCAGTATTTCTGTTTAATAGCAAATTTTGGAATAAAACGCTATGAAGTATTTATAACAATCTAAAAAATAAATCATTACGTGTTGTAGGATGCAACTACTGGCGCCATCTAGTATGTTATATGTAAATTAGTAACGATTCGGTTTTGGTCACGGGCGCGATGGCTTATTTTATGTATAATTTCGGTGTTTCTCTACCGATTTCTATGATTATTTTTTTATTGAATAGGTAATAATGTTACCTTTTTCAAATTAGGGATGAGTGAGAGGTTTACAAACGTAAGAGTAAACAAATATAATCAGAATGTTCCGAACTGCTAAGCTATCACGAATTACACGTGTTATTGTGAGTCATCCGTAAAAGATAGACATAAACTGTTGAGGATTTTTTTTTAGATAACTTTATGAAGAATATTTCCGTCATACATGATTTCTATGTAAGTTTAACCATTAAGGCTGCACACGCGACGGAAGCTTAAAAAATGTAGTAACTTCTCCCGTTTTCCCAAAATTTCCCAAAATTCCCCTTTACTACTCTGCTGGAAAGTATACAAAAACCTGCGCAGGAGTATGGAAAATAATTGTACCAAGTTTCGTTAAAATCCGTCGAGTAGTTTTTATTTCCATAAGGAACATACAAACCGACAGACAGACAGACAGACAGACAAAAATTTTACTGATTGCATTTTTGGCATCAGTATCGATCCCTAATCACCCCCTGATAGTTATTTTGAAAATATATTTCATGGACAGAATTGACCTCTCTACAGATTTTTATAAGTATAGATATAGATATATATAAGTATAGATAATCCCCACATAAGATTTTCATGAACATAAACATTCTTATTATGAAACACATTATATATTTAGAAAAGTTGAATGCGTGTAGACCCGACCCGGGAATTTTACCCTCATCGCTTGCACGAGTTGCTTAGTAAATTTATGAGGGTTGATAATAATAATATTATAATACCAGTTGGAGACCCATTACCAACAATACTTTATTTCTACCATCTTGTCCCCTAGCAACTTCCAAATGTGGCTGACGAGTTTCTAGCTCTAAATCTCTGGCTACCCCTTTTTGGGATTTATGGCCGTGAATATATGTGTATATGTAATAATACTAATTCCTTATAAAGGTATGGATAGTGGCGTGTATAGATTGATTAAATTTTTTTAGATTGAAAGGCAAAATATTAATATTGTATTTAGAACTGTTTTTTTGTAATGTTTTGATAACTAAGACACTTTTTAATGCAAAAGTTAAGTCTTTAATATTAAAAATTTCAAACCTATTATTACTGAAGTAAAACAACGCTTCCTAATTATATTTAACCCAACATGAAATTTTCTGTATTGCCTCAAAGCATGACACCAATACCACTAAAAAAATATATTACTAAACACTTTTATTTAAGGCTTTAGGTGGAGGCGGTTGGCACGTGCGCACTAGGTTATCAGTTTTGTATCTCCCTTTCATCTAAGTTAATAACCATTCTAGACCGCTAATAAAATTTGTATCAAAACTTTAGATCAAAAATTATAGCCACAAATACTATGGAATTGCAAAGATTAAGAACATTTAGCTTTTTATTGGTCATGTTTTTTTTATCAGTATTTAATTGCTCGATCACGGTATTTATGTATTGGTGCTGGGGCGGAAGCTTGTGTGGTTATACAATTGTATAATCAGCTGTGTGGTTACCGGTTAGAATAGCACTAACACGTTTTCTTGCGAGGCAACACTTAGTAGTTTTGGATTATTTTATTATTTTCGGAAGGCTTTGTTGGAGACCCAACATCAATTTTCTTTAATTTTTCAATATTTCTCCACGTCACTTCCAAAAGGGGCTGAGGAATTTCCAATTCTCTAGCTTAGGGTATCCATTTTTGGGATTGAAATCCGTGTGAACATTTATGTATGAATCCAATAATATTTTACTAGTGTTTATCTTAAACTACCGTGGAATTAGCCTACTCAGCATTGTCGGTAAATTGTATGCAAAGGTTTTGATTGAAAGAGTGATGAATGAAACGGATGATAAAATTTGGGATGTGCAAGCAGGATTTAGAAAGGGAATGGGATGTATGGACCAAATGTTCTCTTTAAGGAGCATCACCGAAAAGTTCTTAGCTAAGAACCGAAAGGTGTATTGCTCCTTCATTGATTTAGAGAAGGCGTATGATAGGGTGGTAAGAAAGTGTTTATGGGAGGTGTTATCCAAGTTCAGTTTGGGGAGTCAACTTACACGTGCACTGGTATCACTCTATGAGGATTCCAGTGCCTGTGTGAGAGTAAACGGGGAAAATACTGACTGGTTCGGGATCTCTCGGGGTGTCCGACAGGGTTGTGTAGCTTCCCCGTGGCTCTTCAATTTGTTCATGGATGACTGTTTAACAGAGTTGCGTGAAAGTGATTATGGACTTGAGAATGGGTGGATTTATCATTAAATGCCTCTTATATGCCGACGATCAAGTGCTACTTGCATCATCGGTGGAAGAGCTGAAAGAGATGATGAATATTGCATGTGCGTCTTTTGAAAAAAAGGGAATGAGGGTGAATGTAGATAAAACAAAAACTATGGTTTTTGAGAGAGAGGTAAATATGACCGAATGCGTGATTGAGATTAATGGTAAGAAAGTGGAACAAGTGAAAGAGTTTGTATATTTGGGAAGTTTATTTACTAGGGATGGAAAGTGTGATGAAGATATCGAGAGAAGAGTGAAAAAGGGTAATGCGGTAAATGGAGCACTGGATAGTCTAATGTCTAGTCAGTTGGTGTCTGAAAAGGCCCGAATGGCTGTTCATAATGCTGTCCTCGTTCCTACGCTTATATATGGCAGTGAATGTTGGGTGTGGCAGAAGAAGCATGAAAGTAGAGTGAATGCAGTAGAAATGAGATCCCTCAGAAAAGTGTGTAATGTAAGGTTATGTGATCGTGTGAGGAATGATGTGATTCGTGAAAGGTGTGGTGTAAAAGATGATATTGTAAGAAAGATAGAAAAAGGAATGTTGAGATGGTTTGGGCACTTAGAGAGGATGGATGACAGTAAATTGGTGAAAGAGATATATAGAGCCAATGTGGAAGGTAATGTTAGTAGAGGACGACCTCGGAGGACACATTACGATCAAATAGAAAATGTGCTCAAAAAGGCAGGTGTCCGCAGTATGTAGAATAAAAGAGCATGTATGAAAAGATTGATGGATGTAAACGAAGCCAGAGAGGTTTGCCAGGATCGTACAAAGTGGCGATCGATAGTCTCTGCCTACCCCAATGGGAACTAACGGCGTGAGAATATGTATGTATGTATGTATGTATCTTATTAGGGTACGAAATGCGTGGAGTATCTCAAGATAGCCTATTGTATTCTCCCGATCATGGATGTCTTGATTATGAATGGCTTCTAACTTGCACTAGTCCAGCGTGTGAAAGTAGGTTGGAGCTCATTTGTGAATATGATTCTTAGTGATTAATTATCTTTTTAATCACGCAATGAAAAACGAAATTTAAAATAAAGGAAAACTTTCTCGTAATACTTCTCTGTGACCCCCAGAAATCCTCTTCTAGCAACCAAAAAATATGAGCATAAAAACGTCCATCCAACAAATATGATTATTTATATGACATCATGGAGCACCAATAATTCGATTTGAACCCGCCAATTATTCCGAGTACCGTTGATAGTAAACCATCTATCCGATAGTTCGAGCCCGCGGCTACTGCATGTTTCTGAGCCACGCCTTGCCATATGGGGCTTGCTGTGTTTCTACTTTATGGAATGAGGTACTTACTCTTATAACTCGCACTTAGTTTTAATGGTAGATGGTTTGATTGTTACACTTTTTTCTGCTCAAACTAGTTGTAAGATTTCAGGATTACCAAAAATGATAACGCTCGTATGCTTTTTTGCTACAATAAGTCCGCAGCATCTCTTTTATTCATACATTCATTTACTCTTATTATTATTCCCTAAAAGGGGTAGTCAGAGCTTCAGAATCAGAAAATTCTTCAGCCACTTTTGGAAGTTAATGGGGAAAAGATCGTTAATTTTTTTTTTGGTGATTGGTCCCAACCACATCACTCAAAAATCACTTAAAAAGCCTCGATACCCTTAGTTGCCTCTTACGATCACCCATTAGAAGAAATGGGATAGTGCTATACTTAGCCGACACTACCCAGCAAATGCAACATGGGAGAAAAGAATATCAGTTACAGGTTCAATATGACACTTATTATTTTTTACTTACATACTACCAATGGCCTGTTTTATTTTGAGCTGGTGGTACCAAACAACAATTTGTAGATTATCTTTTCATTAAATGTTATTACATTTTAATGATACTTTTATTAGATCAATCAAAATTTAATTTCGCCTAACAAGCATCGACTATAAAGGTACTAAAGTTCGGTCTCTTTTGATATATCCAGACCATTTGTTACAACATGTTCATGAATCAAAACACTGTTGTCCGATAAAACAATCGGTTTTTAACGATAATTTATAAAAATGTCTTAAGATTGAAGTCTCAAACAGTAACAAGATCAATCGTGATAGTAAAACTATTCCAATTTTATTTAGGACTAAGTAATTATTTATAACTTAGCTTTCATTATAACGATTTAAACAATAATATAGTATAAAGCGTCTTGGCTATGATAGCTGCCAGGGTGGACTCGCCTTACTTACTCCGCGTGTCCGCACTGCATGCTCACGCTGTGCGACATTGTATATAGATTGTATATAAATTGTAAATAAGAACTAACCCTAGCATTAAGCCTTTCTACTAACAAAATTGAGTCTTAGTTACTTGTTTATTGAATTTTAATAAAATAAATAATATACTGTACTGTGCCCTCAGCATTTGTCAACTTTTCTGCAAACTTTCTTGACAAATCAAAGAAATAATGCATTCTAAGATGATAGAATGTTATTCTATTTTTCGGTCGAACTTTGATACAAACAGAACCATTTCGGTTAATTGCAAACAGTTTTTTTTTGGAATTATTAAAATAAACTAAGGAGCCATGTCTTAATTTGGTTTTGGTTTAATCCCAAAAAGTCTAACTTTCTCGGATGTAAAAGGATTTGTGTGTTGCCGGCTTTGAAGAGCACAATTTTTTTCTGCGAGTGTCCTAAGAGGCGCTTTAGGTATTGTGGCTTTTTAAGTGATTGTTGCGCGATGCAGTAAGAAACAAACAACCTTATTTTCATAATAATTTCTAGCCTGAACTCTGAAGCTGTGGCAACCCATTTTTAGAATTACTGGCATGATGTTTCATTGATATAAGCCAAATCATTTGGCTTATATGGAAAATAGTTTAATATTATTTTGTATTATTTGGAACATACATATAAACGCGCCTAGAAATTCCAGCAACGAGTATCCAGAGCTTCTGAATTATTAATTCTTTAGCCACTTTTGCAAGTTCATTAAGGAAAAATATTTATAAAAGAGTATCTTTAGTGATAGGTTTCCAGCCACATCACCCAAAAACCTTTAATATAAATTCAAATCATAATGTTTTATAATAATTTGAAAGAACATTAAGTTAATTTCTTTAATAACATTTAACACTCAATCACACAAAGGAAGTAGACAAAAGGTGTTTAAGTATTAATATTCATTTCTGATTGCGATACTCCTTTGTATCACAGTGGGTGTGGCAAGTTCACACGATATAGGATTTATGAACGACCAGTCTGGGTCTGGCTGTAAATTAAAAAAATACAGATGCTGTATTCGTTTTTAATTAAAATTGTTTTTTTCTGACAATCATAAGCCACGGAAATCGGTTATACAATATATTTAAAACATAATTTGTATATGTAAATGTTCTAGCATGTTATTTAATAAACTGAAATCTTATTACATATGCTTGAAAAAACTGCGCTTGTCTGGTGTTGAAAGTTTCATATCAACGGCGAAAGGAAAAAAGTGCAATTTTAGCAAACAAAATTATGTTTTTGTTTCTTCAAAGTCTACCGTTGCCTAACACAAGCATGTGCCAAAATAATCAAGGTCATCCCGTCAGGTATCTAACCATTATTCTGAACCTGATGGTTCCGAGATAGCTGGTGAAGTGATAAAGATAAACGCCCCTCTCAAGACGATGGCAGCATAGCATTGCAGAAGGCCACTATGATAATTGATAGTCCATGGTATACTAACTAAAAAAATTTTTTTTTTTTTTAATTTGAAACTATTTATTTTAAAGGTTTTTAACATTTATAATAATAATATAAAGGCGTATTAATCTATACTTATAAACTAGATTGTGGCCCTTAGGGAGTCTAATATAAGATTTTACAATATTTACTGGACTAAAACTGATTCTCTAAAGCATCCAAAAGTAATGTTGCCTATTTTGTTTTGCACCAAAACACGTAATTGTGGTGTGAAAAAGGAGGAACTGTGGGTTCTCAGAACACTAGACGACACAACGACTATAGATTAGCGTTCTTATGTAAAGGTAGTAAAATTTTTCGCCGGGTCCACGTGTTTCCTCTTCAACTTTGTTTGGGATATCATAAAATAAATGGTAGCATAATGTAATAACCATGCTAATGAGAGGTTATTATATAAATTGCCATATATTACATAAGATTGGAATCGTGAACCTTGGGGAAATAATCTAAATCACTAATTTATTAAAATTGTCAACGGTGAGAAAACTCTCATGGCTAAGTTGTACTGCATTTAAAGAGCTTATTCCATTACACTTTGTCGTTTCTGAATTCAGACGTTATTCGAAGTTACTGCCGCAGACGCTTGTTATTCCACTACACAAATTTGTCTACTTTTCAGAAGCCTAGCGTTCTGAACGTTATTCCACTAATCTGAATTCAAATTCTGTGGCTCTCAGACGTCTTCATTCATACAAATGGAATAAGCTCTTAAGCAAAACGTAAGCACTAAGCAGGTGACAAAAAATTACATGCGATGTTCGGAATTTTTCGTACCTCTGCCACGGATATTGTACATTCCGTGATTTACGGCATAAGCGTTCAGTTGAGTGAGTGTCTGTTAACTGAGATAGCAAACCTTAATTAACATCTCTTCGTCATGATCATAAGTCGTAACCTTTTTTAACATTCATCCTTCCCATATGTCCGACGAAATCATCTTAATAAAAACAAATATATCATTAGAAAAGGTGGATATGTTAACCCTCCGTCAATTTGTACCGCGCTAATCTGAAACAAAAAGTTTTTTATATCTAATTGACGCCCGAACTACCATTATCGTTCTGACGTGAAAGGGTTAGGAAAAAAAATACAAAAGGTGTTTCTCGAGAAATTACCTCATTGTCGGTTGGATTGTATGGTTTTTGTATGAATATGTTATTGTGGATGTACCATATGGGCGACACATGGTCGATGGACCACCATTGATTGTATTGGAAATAATACTATTGGATTAAGTTGAATACATGCATTGGCTGCGGTTTTGCTTGTTAAATTATTAAAGGCAATAATTGTGGATTATGAATTCTTTATTGTTTGAGGCAGCTGAATTGATCGTTTTGATAACGAGTTCTAAAAATAACAATATAAAAGGCAAAAAAATAGAGTAACCAAAATAAGAAGTAAATTTTAATACCATTTGATACATATACATTGGGGTAGGCAGAGACTATCGATCGCCACTTTGTACGATCCAAGCAAACCTCTCTAGATTCCATCTGACGTATCTTTTACATAAATTTATTATATCTTATTTTAAACATTATTAAGATATATTTCTGTTCTGATGTTCATCAATTTTAATTAAACTTTAGCGAAAGTTACCGTTTTAATTGTAAGTTCCGTGAATATGGAACCATATAGTTAAGACTAAGTTTCCGCGGGGTGATTTTCTGAGACTACAAAATATATTTCGGTTGTCAAGCGTTTCTAACATGCACCTATCTCAAATTACCTCAAGCCAAAATATACTAATGTTTGGGATGTGACCGAAAGGCGACCACATTTTTTTATTCAAACTTTAAATTTATATAATCAACTTCTTGTAGGATATAGTTTGTGAAGATAAACATTCTAGAGTTAGGGCGTGTAGAGTGAGTAGCTTGGCTCTTCATGAGATCTGATATCTTTTTGACAGTGAGTCATATGGCCTCGTCTTGGCAAATTTATACATGAAAATGTTTTTTGTGGGATATAAAATTTTAGTTTATTTCTAACAGTTCCTTTATTTATACTGTATGTAACCCTGTCAAACCAAAACTACACAGCAAGTATCACAAAAAGACGAACCAACATTCTCCATATGTTCGTTTTTATAAGAACTAAGAATACATTTGTACTTTTTTATCGATATCGGAAACGAACTTTTTTTGCTCCAATTAATAAATGTTCGGTATGTTAAAGTAGCATTTGTAAGAGTGAAATACCTCGTTTGTTTAATAGGTAGTAAGAGAGATACTTAAATATTGCATGGTCATTGTTAAGCGCTCTTTTTATTCAAATCATATGAGCAGGTAGCAAAAATAGTGAGACTCAAATAGATATATTAAAGTTAACAGTTTTAAATCATTACAAAATGAGTTCTTACTTTTATTAAATGTATAAATAAAAAAAAAATTGGCTCTGTACTGTCAGCTTAGAATAGCACTTACTTTTACTCACACCCATTATCCCCATTGAGGTAGGCAGAATAGTGTCCACCACTCCGCACGGTCTTGACCATCTCTCGTGCGTCCCTTACATTCATTATTCTTCTCATACATGCCCTTTTTAACCGACTTCAAAAAAGGAGGTTCTCAGTTCGATTGTTTGTATGTATGTATAATTGTCCGCGATTATCTCGAGTTTGGCTTAAGCTATTTGGATGCGGTTTTCAGAACAGTATTCGTTACATTTAGGAGAAGGTTTTAGTGCCTTAACCGACCAAAAAAAGAAAGGAGGTTCTGTGTTTGACCTGTATGTATGTCTGTTGGTCCGCGATTGAGATAATCGCGGACCAACAGACATACATTGTTGGTCGGCGATTATCTCGCGTTTCGCTTAAGCTATTTAGATGCGATTTTCAGAAAAGTACTTGTTACTTTCAGGACAAGGTTTTAGTGATCTAACCATCTCAAAAAAGGAGTTTCTGAGTTTCACCTATAAGTATGTATGTAAGTTTGAAGGTTCTTAGACAAGGTTCTTATTATTAGACAAAGAGTTATCAGTTTATGTTATTACATTCAGGAGAAGGTTTAAGTTCTTTAACCGACTCGAAAAAAAGGAGGTTTCTTAGTTTGAAATATAAGTATGTATGTAAAGTTATCAATACTAGACAGAGATTTATCAATATAATGTTAATAAAGTTTTTTTATTAGTAATAAACAGAGTTACTAAATTATTAAACAAAAAAGTATATAAAAACATGAATAAATTACTCTTAATTAAATTGTGAAAAAAATATATATTGCAACATCATGTTTCTCATTCTGGTCATTTCAATCAAGGCTCTTTCGTCATGGGGGTGGTTAAGTAATTTCTTTGAATCTATATCACTTAAAACAATCTCATCAAGGGATTTTACACGACTCAACGCTACATATATACAAGAGTGTTTCTTCGCATTTGTGATAGGTGAACTTCTCTTTGCTCATCTGTTTCGGCAGCAAGAGCAGCACGCTGACGATCTCTCTCATTCTGAAGGGCAAGCACGAGTTATCGACACGATAACGGTTAGAATGAGATGGCAGTATACGATACTAAGTAAGTGCGTAAAAGATGGCTGCTTTATCCCACGCGATAACTAGTTTAAATACGGCTCGTGCTTGCCCTGCTGAAGTCTTTGTTTTTTTTCGATGGGTGTTTCGTTCTCCCTTATGCAACTTTTCCTTAAAGCATCCTTTGATTTTCTATCTAGGCCCGCAGGTAAACAAAATAGTAACAAGTAAGCTAAAGTCATAATAACAAATATTATAACTACCTGTTAAAAAGAACTATAAAATAAACGGACAGTAAAACTTATCTCTAAAAAACTATCACTAATTCACTAAAAAAACTCAGAGTGATTTAAGAACTTATCACTCAAAAGTATGAAATAAAAAACACAAACAAAAACTTCAAATTAAAAACTAAACAGAAAAAAAAAACAAATATTGTTACTGAAAACTATATTATTATTTTTTATTTAAAAAAGAACCGCCTTCAAAAATCCAACTGAAAAGTATAAAATAATTTTTATTTATTTTATTATGTACAACTCTATTCAACTTCTTCAAGGCTTTTTGAAGTCGGTGCCAAACAGACAAATCCAAAATGAAAATTGCTACATAGAGAAAACCATACGAATAATAAATCAATCGATAGTGCCTCAACAACAGTAACACAATCGCGCTCAAAAATCAAGAATTTCATCCGCTCGCAACGACGCGCTTTATATAGGCTGGAGGTGGGGGACAGTGAGCGGTGCTTAGCCTGGTGTGCATGCGTCGCACTCCGCAGAGAAATTATCATAATATACATGTCACCGTAAAACTGTAAATACTAGTAAATTATAATTTTAGATATATAGCGAGATAGTAAACTAACGTTAGGTTAGGTTATGTAATATTATCAGATTTCAAACTAACGGAATTAACAATTCGACAGAGACATGCATGCACCGAGTTGGCACAACCAAAACTTCTAACACTTTGTAAAAAGACGATTGAGAATCTAAATCACAACATAGTATAAAACAAAGTCGCTTTCTCTATCCATGTCTGGGATATAGGGACATCCTTATGTATACTTTAATCTGTAAAACTATGAAATGAATTTTGATGCGATTTTTTTTATTAATTGATTAAAAAGGAAGGTTTATAAGGATGATATACGCTGATGGGGTGGAGAACTCACTCAACTTGGGCGGGCCACTAATATTCGTTCTTCTTTGTCATGAAAATTGGTTTGGCACCGACTTCAAAAAGAAGAAGTTGAATAGAGTTGTACATAATAAAATAAATAAAAATTATTTTATACTTTTCAGTTGGATTTTTGAAGGCGGTTCTTTTTTAAATAAAAAATAATAATATAGTTTTCAGTAACAATATTTGTTTTTTTTCTGTTTAGTTTTTAATTTGAAGTTTTTGTTTTTGTTTTTATCAATAATCTTCCGTACGATCCTGTTAAATAAATACCCATCAATATTTTTATACCCTCTGTCTTTTCTTCTTGTCACTTTGAATGCTTGATTATTTTAGCAAATATCTTTTCTATCTACGAGGGCGGGTCAATAAGTCCGTGACTTTTGGTATAAATAACAGATTTTTTCATAAATAAGAGATGTTATTATAGGAAAGAAAAATTTTCGACACTGGCGGGGTTCGAACCCGCGACCTTCGGGTATACGCCCCCGTCGCTCTGCCAACTGAGCTACAGTGTCAGTTGGCATCCAGCGCGAAATTTCTCTATCCTTTGTTTCTTTTTTACACGTTCAAGTAGTGTTTGCGTTTCCTACCTCCGAATTTTAACTTTTTAATTAGGCGATTCCAACATTTGCATTCTATCTGAAAAGGTAGACAAGTGGCCGTCCGAATTAGTTAAAATTCGGAGGTAGGAAACGCAAACACTACTTGAACGTGTAAAAAAGAAACAAAGGATAGAGAAATTTCGCGCTGGATGCCAACTGACACTGTAGCTCAGTTGGCAGAGCGACGGGGGCGTATACCCGAAGGTCGCGGGTTCGAACCCCGCCAGTGTCGAAATTTTTCTTTCCTATAATAACATCTTTTATTTATGAGTAATAATCCCCACATGAGGAATTCATGTCAAAAAACATTTAATTAACAGATTTTTTGTTAAAAAAATAATTTTATTTTTCAACGTAGTCTCTCTTGAGCTCTATACACTTTGTCCAACGCTTCTCCATGTAGGTAGTCAATGTGGATTATCACGCGTGCACCCACCTTTGCCTTCTTTGCTTTGGCGCCGATTCACCCTTAGAAACCCACTGTTTTGACTGTTGTTTGGTCTCTGATGTGTTGTGATGGATCCATGTTTCGTCCACGGTTACAAAACGGCGCAAAAACTCCTCCACATTGCGATTAAACAACGCCAAACCTTCCTGTGAAGTTGTTACACGATTGCGTTTGTGGTCGACTGTGAGCAAACGCGGCACCCATCTTGCGGAAAGCTTTCTTATGCCCAAGTGATCATTCAAAATTGAAACCACTGAGCCATGCGAAATCCCTATCTCTACGGCTTCCACAATCTCTCTCACTTTCAATCTTCGGTCGGCCAACAACATATCGTGAATTTTTTCGATTGTTTCGAGTGTACCTCAACTGGGCGTCCAGGACGTTCGGCATCTTCAGTGCTTGTACGGCCACAACAAAATTCAGAAAACCACTTTTTTACCATTGAAATCGATGGTGCAGAGTCCCCATAGTATTTGTCAAGCTTAGCCTTGGTCTCGGTAATGGTTTTTTTTTTCGCAAGAAATAATGCTTAATAAGCACACGAAATTCTTTTTTTTCCATTTCCTCCTCAAATTTGTGAGTAGTCTGATAAAAATAGCTGTCAAACACAAACTAACTGACGCAGCAAGTTAAAATTTAAACAATAGTCAACTGAAAGATGCCTGTTCACAGGAGCAGTGTTGCTGTTTCAGTAAAGAGGTCAGAAATTCAAAAAGTCACGGACTTATTGACCCGCTCTCGTATACGGGTCTCTTTTATGGTCGCCCTCTACTGAATTTACAATTGACAATAGATCTTAAGTCTGTTTACTTATTTTTTTATATTTTAACTCAATTTGTTCATTAAATCTAAGTGTTATTTACAATATACCATATCATATATCACAGTCTATAAGTCATTGAAAAATAAAGCAATGAGTGAACCTATTGAATTAATATTTGGATTGGGAAATGTTTAGTAAAATTTAAGAGAATCATTATAAAAAGAGAATGAACTAAAACTCTACGCACAAAGATCTTAACTTGATTTTTTGGACGAAGATGCCTGGACATCAACTGTATGGATTATTCCAACACCATTATAATTTAAAAATATAAACATAAAAACCATAGCCATTAAATGAAGTCACTAATTTGACGACCCACAATCAACAAATTGCTGATCATAATAAACGTTACGGAATACATAATTCGAAATACGAAAAGCACCTTTACTTTTTTGCTAAAAAGTGTCTTTTGTTCGTCCAAGGAGGCCGAAGCGCACCCGTGCCTTCACGGTATGTCGCGTGGCTAGATTCACTCCGGTCCGCTGCACCTTGCGTTTACCAGCCTTTTTTTTGTCG